>CM038672.1:450408479-451008479 GCA_021605145.1 Aegilops bicornis | reverse complement strand
TGCAGTCGGCAACCACCTATTGCTGCCTATCTCTGATCTGGGGTGAATTACTTGCGCACAAGTACTATCAGGTGATTCTGCTAGATGATCAGAAGACACAAGTTGTGGGCTATCAATCTCCACAGCACGCTTCGTCCATGAACTCTGCATTTTAATATAGATCGGCGGCATGAGAATAGATTTTCAAAAGAGATTTCTTAAAAAACATTGGCACAAACGCTATCATTTTGTTACTCAGTTCTAAGGGTGGACTCAGGGTGAGACGTTAAAAGGTCTAAAATGCCCACGGTGAATCGGTCTAGGATCTGATCTGGGGTGAATTAGTGAATTGCTAGGAAGTACAAAGTATGTGCACGAAAAAATTGTACTTAACACATAGCTTTTCAACCAGCAGAGGTATTAATCCTATTAATTTTGGAAGAGTCAAACATTTATTCCGAGTAGTATTCAACTAATACCCTTTATATTACATCTATCGCAATCTTCTGATGAGTAAGAAGTACCTTCCAATTTTAAGTAACCGACGTACCTGAGTGCCACTGCCATTATCACTGCCATCCCTAGCATTGGGCCCAACACTAAAGTCGTCATCGGCATCATCATCGTCATCGTCATCGTCATCATGACTGCCGCCACTGTTGTTCTCATATTCATCACCAGCCTTCGGTTTGGAACATTTTTGTGTATGGATGCCACTTTCACTTCCACTGGACTAGATTCAGAAAAAGGCAAATTCCAGAGTAATAATCAGAGAAGATAAATAGGTAGGTCAAAGAAACTATGCCCCCGTGACTTTTGGGCTTGGTTTTCCGACATGAAATAAGCTAGACCAACAACAAGCAACTTACACTGTGGCATCGCCTCCATATGTGCTGCCAAAGGGTCTTAAGTTCATTCTTCCGTATCGGCTTCACTAAGAAGTCAACTGCTCCCTTTGATAGACACCTAAAGACTGTACTCATCGAGTCATTCTTAGACATCACTGCACAGAAACAACATAAGCTTTAGAAGCTAAGAATATTTAAACTAACAAATTAGCAAGGACCAAAATAAGTGTATTAATCTGTTGGAGCAATATGGTTGAGCAGGAAAGCTGCTTACTGATCACAGGAATGCCCTTGCAAATACTGTGACTCGTGATCTTACTGAGCAGACCAATGCCAGATAGACAAGGCATGGCGACCTCGGTTAATACCAGGTCAATACGGTTTTGCACATCTTCAAGATATTGCCATGCATGCAATCCATTCTCAGCAGAGATAACTACAAAGGAAAGATATGCATTTTGCAGTCAATGGATTGACGTAATTGAAACAGTTTCAAAGAAAAGCAATATTGATTTAGCTTTCACCTTTGAATATAAAAGGAAAGGCATAATTCTAATAGGAAATAACATAATGTACCGACCGAATTAACAAAAACATCAAACGTGCAATTTACATCAGGAAGATCCATGACACTTGAATAGAGTTTGTATTTACCCAATTTAGTGCAAGAAACTACTCAAAGATAACTAGACTCAAGTTTGCAAAGTTCCTAGGTTCAGTTAGCTTGTGAGAGTGGGGATAAGTTAAAGCCTTGTCAAATCACTTCAGTTGCACTGATTCAATTAGCAGCAAGACCAAATGTCAGTTGGCTATTTGATTTTTCTTTCTCGGTGTTGGTGCTCACCTTGGCATCTTTCTAACAAAAGTTCCTGGCCATTTATGCATTCATCCATGTTAACAGTTAACAAAACTATGCTGATTGATCAAGATTGACCATGCCCATCAACTGACGGGAGCATTCACCATCAGGCACCTTCTTCCACTTAAGTAAAACTAATAGATCAACTAATTGCTGACTGAGGAATTGAATGAAGATCTCATGTTCTAAATACAGGTCGGCATCATGGTGTCTTTAGCTATGATCAATTAGGATGTGCCATCAAAATCATTGCTCTTATTTTAGCATGCGCGATGCACTCTTTTTCACAACAAGCAATTTCAGTTCCCCCTTTTCCACAATAAGCAATTCCAGTATCCCCTTGTTCTTTTTTTTTTTTGGAAAAGGAGGATAACCTCCAGCCTCAGTATCCCCCTGTAAAAATGTTGTGATAGATGTATGGTCGCACTATCAGTTCAAAATCAACTCGAAGTTAAATCTAAAACTGAAAGAGAGAGAACAAAATACAATAACATGAACACTCTGGCCTCTAACAGACCTACAAACAACAAAAGATCAAAATCCAATTTAATAATTTACTTGAAACTAGAGTTTAAATTTGCAGGGCATTACCTTCGTAGCCACACTTACGGAGCAGAGCACGGACAACATGTCGGGTACAATCATCGTTCTCCACCAGCAAGACCCTTAGTGTCTTCACCGGCAGGAACTTCTCCCACCGGATAACCCGGTCTTGCTGCTGCTTCTGCTCGTCCAAGCCCGGCGGCGCACTGTGCGTGCTGGGCCAGTCCTCTTCCTTGCTGCCGCCCCTCCAGTCCTTGTCCTCGTTTGCCTTGAGGGCATGGCCATTCTCTACGGCGCCGTTTCCGGTTCCCCTAATATCACTGGTGGAAGGTCCGTCCGCGCCAGCTTGACCGGCGCTCACCATCAGCTGGATCCGTGGCGTTTGCAACTAGAGACGGTTCACAGACGACGGCGCATGCCCTGCCCTGGCTTCAGAAATGGGCATGCTGCATCCAACGACTGGAATCTGCAACGAGCACGCATGGATCAAGGTCGAATCTATCACGAGCATGAGAAATGCTTCGAATTATGGGCAGTTCGTCGGCAATTGACACGCACACCGTACGAAATTGTTAAGGATCGGCGCGAGAACGGATTTACCGTACAAAATAGGTACTAGTTACTAGAGCAAAGATGAGCGTAATTCAGAGATTATAGGAGCTTAAAAGACTGAGGAAATAGTCTTGGTGATGAGATGAAATTAGACTGCATCAGCAGTACTCGAGCTTTCAACAGAATCAGACAGGTAAACCAAGCGTCAAACTCCCACCGCGACTCAACCCCGACGAGCAGAGCGCCTCACGGCGGTCCACCCGTGCCGGATTCCGGCGGCGGGCGGCCGAGATCCACCGAATTTCGAGGCCCCGGCCCCAAAATCAGCTAAAGCGAACCCAAAAAAGGTGGACAGAGACGAGCGCTTGCGTTGCCAGGGGGAAGGGCGCGCACCGTGGTGGGTCGAGGGGCGGGCGGTGGCGGCATGGGCGTGGGCGCGCGAGCTTTGACCCGCGCGTGGAAGTAGCCGTGGATGTTTCCACAACGCGGCGGGGTGTCACGAGGACCAGGCGAGAGGTAAAACTGAGCCTGGGCTCTGTGGGGAGAAGGGAGGAGAGAAGTGGTGGTGCTGAAGGAAGGAAGGAAGGAGGCGAGGGGACGAGAGGGAGGAAATAGATAACGGGGCGACCATGACGTGGAGCAAGTGGAGGCGGGGATGGCCGGAGGGAGCGGGTGGGGCCTGCGACCCGCCGGGATCCGACGAAATCTAAAGCCGCGCGCTCCATCGGCCCGTCAGATCCGCCCGGGGAGCCCCGACACGTGGAGCGCGGCCGGGCGACGCACTTCGGTAGGTGCGGGTTGGCGGCTACTGTAGTTGACAGTGGGCCAGCGAGGCGCGCCGCAGGAAAGATCGTCACGGCGTAGCTTCATCATGCCTTCACGGCGTTTAGGCATGGCTGGGTGTTTCTTTTTGTGGTAACGAAAGGGATGGGGGTTGGATACTGGAGAGCGATCTGTGGAGTAGAGTAGTACAGTTTTACCTTTTCTGGCATCGGTTTTTCTGGTTCAACAGGAACGTTTCGTCTCATCCACACGTTTTGAGACCTCATGCAATCGCCTTTTTTTCTACGAGAAAACAAGTTTGCCTTGTTTCTAAAATAAGCTACTAATTCTAAATCAATCTGAGCCGCACACTTGTAAGCTTGCTTTTCTATTACTCCCTCCGTTTCAAAATAAGTATCGTGATTTTTGTTTTGATTTTGAAGTAAAACCAGGAGACTTGTTTTGGAAAGGAGGCTTAGGCCTCTTTTGGTTCATAGGATAGGATTATTGTAGGAATAGGAATTTTGTAGGAAATGAGATGACATGTATCTCAAATCCTATGAATAGAAATAGGAAACGAGATGTCATTTGGTTGACATCAAAGGAATTTTTCCATTGAGTCTAGGCTCATTTTTATTTTCCTATGAAATGTGGAGGATAGGAACCAATCCTATGTAGTAATAGGAATCCATTCCTATGAATCAAAGGGCTCTAAAGGAAAACATCCTATAAGAATCCTATCCTCTAGAATTCCTATGAAATTCCTCCAAACCAAAGGAGGCCTTAGTTTATGGTTCTTCAGCTGTGCTGTGTTGTGCTGTGCTAAGTTTCATTCATAGTAAATTGTCAATCTATAAAGTAGCGAACTGCGAGTAGAAATTTTAGCATTCTAGCCGGCCAACTATTTGTTTCTTTAGCTACAACAAGAATTAAAATAAAATGAGCATTAAAATAGTTTTATACCAAAAATAGCAACTGTAATAAATAAAATAACGGACAATTTGGCAAATTTTGATATTATGCACCACTATAGCAAACAAGGCTTCTATCATTTATGGTTGTCGCATGTGTTTTCACAGATTTTTCGACCTTTCATTTTCGTTGCTACCACTCAGTGAGGTAGCGATAATTAACTATTGTTTTAGCTTATCTTAGTTCTATCTATGAACTTGAAGATGGCGATGACAAACATAGGATAGCCATGAATTGAGCCTTAGGAGCATGTTGAGAAATTGATTTGATTACTAAGTAAGCCACTCCATGTTTGGGCACGTGTAACGCCCTGACCACAATCATCAATTTCCATTTGTTATGACTGACTATCCCCTGGAATATAGCTTGGTTAAATATGCTTAATCTGCCCACTTTGTGCTTACTCACATGAACCTGAGAACCATTTTTTTGGAGGTTCTTTGGAGATGAACATCCGAAAAAGAAAGTCCTAATATGAGTAGTTTATCAATTCTATTAACCATGATGTCACGTACACCCAACTCAAAGAAACCAACATCTCCGTCGGCCTAATAAGAACGCTCACTCTAGGGAGAACGTCTAGTTGATCGTTGGTTGAGAATGATAGTTGTCGCTCGTGTTAGGCTCTCCTGCGCCGCCAGCCACTCCGGCCCCAGCGCCCACCTGCTCATGACGACCGCCACTCCGGCACCGTCGCCCACCACTCCCCATGGCCACCCCGTTGCCCTCCGTCCATCGGCCGTAGCCGCGAGCTGCGATGGATGGAGTCGAGTCCCTCCTCCGCCAGATCTGATGCCCCGTCCTACCGCGACGCGCTCTGCTCGACGCCCTCTCGCCAGGCCTGTAGCAACCCGACCTCAGACGGTCAAGTCTCTGTGCTTAAGTGTCATCCCTGGATCGGTAATGCTGACACACACAGTACTCGAAGGATTTATAACAGAGTAGCAATCACACACTTATTACATCGATAGTCTTAAAAGAGAACGTATTACATTAATTATGGCTTAAGGCCATCTAAATAAATAACAGCGGAAGGCTTGGAAGATAAAGTGAGTCCATCAACTCCAACGGCATAGCTGAGTGCACGACAACGACCTAGGGCACCTTACTCTTCGTCTGAAAAGTCTGCAACATGATACGTTGCAGCCCGAAAACGGGCCAGCACATGGAATATGCTGGCAATATAACACAGTAGAGCAACGAACAAGATAGAGGCTATCACTTATAGCTGCTGGAAGCTCTATGGTTAATATGTTTTTGCGAAAAGCCAATTTTTCCCTACAACAAAGGAATATATTTTATTTAACTATCATGGTAGTTGAACAACATTGGGAAGGTTCCTCCAACTCAAACCCAATTAAAAGTAGTTATCAACCCAACAAATTAAATTAGAGTGATGAGATCCATATGATAATCCAAGAACCAGATACTCAAGATGTCCATAACCGGGGACACGGCTAACCATGATTAGTTTGTACACTCTGCAGAGGTTTGCGCATTTTTCCCCACAAGACTCGATCTCCTCCGTTGGAGTTCTCGCACTACATGGTGTTTGAGAAACAGATGAACGAGACAGTCTTTCAGAAACATTAACTCTTCACTTTAGGTGGACAGTTACACCTACTTTCCCCTACATCTGCTAGCCCACCACTGAAAGAGGTCATGCAACACACTCAACTATGATAGAGCCCATAATAGCTTGTGGCTGCACACGGAAGTTTTTAGAATGAATAATCTTATGATCCCTTTGAGCCTGGGTGACGGACCGTAGGATGATCACACGGGTACTCCGGGATATCCTAGGACAACACTGGATTCTCCAGGTGCCCACAAGCAATCCACCCAGATGTGTATTAAAGTTGCCACCTTAAGTTAACCATTAATTAAAAACTCACAACTGTCATGGATCTCTCAAACCAAACCACGTCTACGAGCATAGCATAGCAACATAAGCATAACATAGAAGTAACTCCCAGGGTTTGATAATAAACAGGGCAATCGATTCTACCTCATCATCTACTTCCCAATACCCACATGTTAATCACATCCTAATCATGAACTATTTGAGGATTGAAACTAATGCATAAAAACTGGGTATGAAAAGAGTACGATCAATGTGTTACTTGCCTTGCTGACAATCCGCAAAACCTAGTGACTCGTAGTAGCACGCTTCGCACTCTGGGAATTCTATCGCAAACAAACAATAGCATACATAAGAACTCAAGCAAAGATGCACCGGTAAAACTCAAATAAGAAGATCAAATCTGAAAACTCAACTGAAGAGATTCGATCTGCAAAAAGAATCAATCAAATCGGAGCTATGGAACTGAAACTACGGTCAAAAGAACTTCGAATACAAATTTGCTTGAAACCAAATTTTAAATTGTCAAAACCTTGTTCAAGTTGATTAAACAGAAAGAGGGACTCGAGATGAAGATTATGGCATTGTTTTCACTGGATTTGGACAAACGGTTAAGAAACGACGAGCGTTTGAAGATCAGGGGCTAATCTGCGATAAAAGTAATCGCAAATAGGTCCCTGGGCGAAAATAAAAGAAAAAGAAAAGACTAACGAACGAACGTTCGTTCGTTGTCTGAACCTAACCGGCGAATATCGTTCGTAAAAATGAACGAACAGACGAACGTCCGCCAAATAAGTAAACCAACGAAAACCGAACAAAAAACGCATCTAGGGTTTTTTTAAAAACCGGGGTTTTTACCTAAAACCGAAAAAAAACAGGACGACGAGATCCGACGGCGCGAAGGGCCTTGGCCTTGGCGGCGCTACAAGACCAATGGCGGTCTGAGTCTTGTGGCGACGAGTATGATGCGGCTCGAGGGCCAGGCTGCAGTCTTGGCCAGATGGGGAAAGAAGGCGGCGGTATTTATTAGGGGGGCAGAGATGGCATGGGGGAGGGGCGACGGCGGCGTGGCCGACTCGGCCACGACGGGGCTGGCATGCGGGGCGTGGACTCCGCGAGGGAGACACGCGAGGTGGGCGGCTTACTGGTCATTGCCGCCCAAGGCCGACCTTATTTTTTAAAATAACAGATTCCGCCAGAAAAAATCCAATAAATAAATAAAATAAAAACCTAAAAATGCCAAAACAAATTTTCACCGTCTAAATAGAATATTTAGAACAAAGTGAACATTTTCTTGGCCTAAGAGTGCAATTTTGAAAAATGCATATTTTTCTAATTCAAATAAAATAGCAATAAAATCCAAATAAAATTATTTATTTGATTTTAATATTTTCCTCCAATATTTCATTTATTTTGGAGAAGTCATATTATCTCCTCTCATATTTTTTTAATATTAAATATTTTCGGAGGGAAAAGTAATTAAAACCAAAATGATCCTTGTTTCGATATTTGAGAAAATTCAAATATAAAAAGGTGAAATCCCCAACTCTCTCCGTGGGTCCTTGAGTTGCTTAGAATTTCAAGGATCACGAAATGAAATGCAATAAAATATGATATGCATGAATGACCTATGTATAACATTCCAAATTGAAAATTTGGGATGTTACAAACCTACCCCCCTTAAGATGAATCTCGGCCTCGAGATTCAGGTTGGCTAGAAAATAGGTGTGGGTGGTCTTCGCGTAGATCATCCTCTCATTCCCAGGTGGCTTCATCCTCGGTATGGTGGCTCCACTGAACTTTGCAAAACTTGATAACTTTGCTACGAGTAACTCTACCGCAAACTCGAGAATCTTTGACCGGTTTCTCCTCATAGGTCGATCACCGTCCAACCGAATAGCTTTCAGGCATCAGATCTCTCAGAGGTATATCGGCCATCTCTGCATGGCACTTCTTCAACTGAGAAACATGAAACACATCATGAACTCCTGGCAATCCTTCGGGTAACTCCAACTTGTAGGCAACCTCTCCCATACATTCCAAAACTCAGTGTGGTCCTACAAATCTTGGGGCTAACTTTCCCTTAACTCCAAATCGTTTAACTCCTCGCAGAGGTGATACTCTAAGATAGGGTCTGTCTCCGACTTCATAGACTACCTCCTTGCATTTCGAGTCTGCATAACTCTTCTGCCTGGACTGTGCTACCTTCAGTCTATCTCGAATCAGCTTAACCTTCTCTTCTGACTCTTTGATCAAATCCGGTCCAAACAACTGACGGTCTCCAACTTCATCCCACATCAACGGTGTTCTGCACCTTCGTCCATACAAGGCTTAAAAAGGGGCCATCTTCAAACTGGCTTGGTAGCTATTGTTGTATGAGAACTTTGCGTAAGGCAAATTGTCATCCCAACTAGATCCATAATCTAGCGCACAAGCTCTCAACATGTCCTCCAGAATCTGATTGACTCTCTCGATCTGTCCATCTGTCTGTGGATGAAAGGCTGTACTAAACTCTAGTCTGGTACCCAAAGTGCCGTGCGGTGATGCCAAAACTTTGAAGTGAACTGTGTTCCTCTATCTGATACGATGGTCCTCGGAACTCCATGCAGACATACGATCCTGGTCATATATATCTTGGCTAACTTCACACTTGTATAAGTGGTTTTCACTGGGATAAATTGAGCTACTTTGGTCAAGCGATCAACTACTACCCAGACAGAATCATATCCCGATCAGGTCCTGGGTAATCCGGTGATAAAATCCATGCCAAGCTTGTCCCACTTCCATTCAGGTATCGGCATAGGTTGCAGTAGTCCTGCTGACTTCTGATGTTCTGCCTTCACTCTCTGACATACATCACACACTGCTACATACTCGGCAATATCCTTCTTCATACCAGTCCACCAGAAACGCTCCTTCAACCAAAACTCACATTTGCTGAACTTGGCATACAACTGGTGTCCTCTGAGCTTCTCGAGAACTAAACGCAAGTGTTCCTTGTGCTCCTCTTCATTCTTCGAGTATACCAAAATATCATCAATGAACACCACAAAAAACTTATCCAAGAACTCCATAAACACCTCATTCATCATACTCATGAAATAGACAGGGGCATTAGTCAATCCAAATGACATAACTGTGTACTCATATAACCCGTATCTTGTGGTGAAAGCTGTCTTTGGTATATCCTTTTCTCGTATCTTCAGCTGGTGATTCTTGATCGCAGATCGATCTTCGAAAACACTTTAGCTCCTTGCAACTGGTCAAACAAATCATTGATCATCGGCAGTGGGTACTTGTTCTTGATCGTCACTTCATTCAACGCACGATAATCAACAACCATTCTCAACGATCCATCCTTCTTCTCAAGCAAGAGCACTGAGGCTCCCCATGGTGAGGAACTTCGTCGGATGTAACCTTTCTCCAGTATCTCCTTAATCTGTTTCTTGATCTCTTCCAGATCATTTGCGAGCATCCGGTATGGTCTCTTCAATATCGGTCCGGTGCCTGGCAACATCTCTATCAAAAACTCGATGTCTCGATCTGGCGGCATGCCTGGTAATTCCTCTGGAAACACATCCGGGTAATCCTTCACAACAGGCACTTCCTCCTGAACAACTCCTGAGAGGGAATTTACTTGAGTCCTCCTTGGCGCATGCCTAGATACATACTTGATCCTTTTTCCCTCCGGGGTGGTGAGCATAATTGACTTACTGGCGCAATCGATGTTTCCTCCATACAGCGACAGCCAATCCATGCCTAGAATCACATCCAATCCTTGGGATTCTAGAATTATAAAGTCTGAGGGGAAGGTATGGCTACCTATGGTTAATGGCATCTGAAAACATCCACTGCTTGCCATATACTCAGCTCCGGGTGAGGTTACTAACATAGGTGTTCTAAGAACTTTAGTGGGCAACTTATACTTATCCACAAATCCCCTTGAAATGTATGAATGCGATGCACCAGTATAAAAAAGAACGAGAGCGGTAAATGACTTAACCAAAAACTTACCGATAACTACGTCTGGCTGCTCTTCAACCTCCTCCACGTTAACGTGGTTCACTTGTCCCCTGTTGAAAGGGTTGGGCTTCTTCCTAGAGCTTCCATTGCCGTTGCCATTCTTTGCTTCAGAACACTCGGTGGCGTAGTGTCCAGTCTTCCTGCACTTGAAACAAGTAATGTGACTTAAGTCCTTCTTGGCGGGTGTGGCTGGGTTGGAGCGGTTCTGATTGCGGCTTGCTCCATTCCCATTCCCATTCTTGGGGCCATTGTGATCATGAGAACTTCCTCCATTGTGAGTGTGGCCTCCATGGTTATGGGTATATCCTCCCGAGTTCGGGGTAAAGCGCGGCTTCTGCTGAGCTCCTGAATTGTACTTCCCTTGTCCATACTTCCTCTTGCAGCTCTCAATTTGCTGCTGCTTCCCTTCAACCATAAGGGCCTTGTCTACCAACTCCTGGTAGTTGTTAAATGTTTCCACCATTAACTGCATGCTCATCTCATCATTCAGCCCTTCCATAAACTTCTCATGCTTCGCGACATCTGTGGCCACATCCTCAGGGGCATAGCAAGATAACTTGCTAAACCCATCTACGTACCGCCCCACAGTACGATTCCCCTAGCGTAAGTTGCGAAACTCACGCTTCTTCATGCTCATAGCTCCAGTTGAGACATGGGCTGTGCGGTAAGCTTGTTGAAACTGCTCCCAAGTGATATTGGCCATATGGAAAGTGGCTATGTAATTCTCGCACCATGAGGCTGCGGGTCCATCCAATTGATGTGCGGCAAAATGCACCTTCTCAGCATCTGTGCAACCTGCGGTGGTCAACTCCCTTCCAATCCTGCGTAGCCAATCATCAGCAACTATCGGCTCGGTGCTACTGGAAAACAACGGCGGCCGCAACCTCAGAAAACGGGCTAAATTGTCAACTGGAGGTGGTGGCGGTGGGTTGTTGTTGTTGTTGCCTTGGTTCTGAACTAACAACTCCATCAAGGCATTCGGCTGCTGGGTCAACTGAGTGAGCTCCGGTGGGAAAACAAATCCGGTGTCACGTCTCAGAGGCATCTGATGGGTTTAGAGAGAAGAGATTAGAATAGAGTGAGGTCTAAGGGGAAATCACTACCCATATACACATGAGACAAACACAATCATATCACACCAAATCAATTCAAACAAGGGCATACAATCGATCTAACTATCGTTACAGTGCTCGGACTACTACTATATACATGGGGGAAATACTACTGATCATATGGTGGTCTACTAGAAATTTTGATCGGTGGAAGATTCCATGATATCCGCTCGAGCTTCGTCTTCATAATCATCATCACCACTGTCGGGGTCGGAGTCGGTGTCGTCGATGATGATGTAGTCTTCAGAACGGATGTCGTTGGATTGGTCGTCACCTCCTCCTGGCGCGGGGTCTCCCATGAATACTCTGAGCTTCCTTGTTAGGTCGTCATTCTTCTCCACTAGTATTGCGATTTCTTCCTCGCATCCGTCACGTGTAGACTTGAGTTCCTCTTCTAGCTCCATGTTCCTGGTCATCGCCTTCTTCAGATCTATCATGCTTGCACACATCTGGTTCTCCTATCGACGAATGTGCTGGTTTAGCTCCTTGATAAAAGCTGCAATGGACATGTCCCTCCTGGTACTGATCATCTCCCATTGCTCATCCCGGCGCCCACATATCTGATAGATGGTGTCCTTAAGATCATGTTTGTAGACTTCTCCGATGCGTCCCATAGCAAGGCGGGCTGTCATGCTCTTTCCTAGACTCCAGGTTGGTGCATCAAAAGAAAACTCTATGGGCTCAGTGACTGGCGTGAGCGTCCTTCCTGGAACTTGAACTCGAATCATCCATCGCTCCTCTTCTGGTAAAGTGGCGGTGTAGGTCCCGGTGAAGCTTGGTATTCCGATGTTTAGGTACGTAGTGACTTCCTTCAAGTGTCTCCCAAAAGGTGTGTCTTCATCCGGTTGTGTAAACTTGTTCCTTGAGTCCGCCATCCTAAAGGGTAGAAAATGGAGAGGAGTCAGAAATGAGTAGAGAAGAGTGACCTATGGCTCATCTTAGTGGTCGTGTCCTACATTCAGCGTGTGCTCTGATACCATCTTGTAGCGACCCGACCTCAGACGGTCAAGTCTCTGTGCTTAAGTGTCATCCCTGGATCGGTAATGCTGACACACACAGTACTCGAAGGATTTATAACAGAGTAGCAATCACATACTTGTTACATCGGTAGTCTCAAAAGAGAATTTATTACAATAAATATGGCTTAAGGCCATCTAAATAAATAACAACGGAAGGCTTGGAAAATAAAGTGAGTCCATCAACTCCAACGGCATAGCTGAGTGCACAACAACGACCTAGCGCACCTTACTCTTCGTCTGAAAAGTCTACAACATGATACGTTGCAGCCCGAAAAACGGGTCAGCACATGGAATATGCTGGCAATATAACACAGTAGAGCAATGAACAAGATAGAGGCTATCACTACATGCATATATGGCTGGTGGAGGCTCTATGGTTAATATGTTTTGCGAAAAGCTATTTTTTCCCTACAACAAAGGAATATATTTTATTTAACTATCATGGTAGTTGAACAACATTGAGAAGGTTCCTCCAACTCAAACCCAATCAAAAGTAGTTATCAACCCAACAAATTAAATTAGAGTGATGAGATCCATATGATAATCCAAGAACAAGATACTCAAGATGTCCATAACCGGGGACACGGCTAACCATGATTAGTTTGTACACTCTGCAGAGGTTTGTGCACTTTTCCCCACAAGACTCGATCTCCTCCGTTGGATTTCTCGCACTACATGGTGTTTGAGAAACAGATGAATGAGACATAGTCTTTCAGAAACATTAACTCTTTACTCTGGGTGGACAGTTACGCACCTACTTTCCCCTACATCTGCTAGCCCACCACTGAAAGAGGTCATGCAACATACTCAACTATGCTAGAGCCCATAATAGCTTGTGGCTGCACACGGAAGTTTCTAGCATGAATAATCTTATGATCCCTTTGAGCCTGGGTGACGGACCGTAGGATGATCACACGGGTACTCCGGGATATCCTAGGACAACACTGGATTCTCCAGGTGCCCACAAGCAATCCACCCAGATGTGTATTAAAGTTGCCACCTTAAGTTAACCATTAATTAAAAACTCACAACTGTCATGGATCTCTCAAACCAAACCACGTCTACGAGCATAGCATAGCAACATAAGCATAACGCAGAAGTAACCCCCAGGGTTTGATAATAAACAGTGCAATAGGTTCTACCTCATCATCTACTTCCCAATACCCACATGTTAATCACATCGTAATCATGTAATGTTTGAGGATTGGAACTAATGCATAAAAACTGGGTATGAAAAGAGTATGATCAATGTGTTACTTGCCTTGCTGACGATCCGCAAAACCTAGTGACTCGTAGTAGCACGCTTCGCACTCCGGGAATTCTATCACAAACAAACAATAGCATACATAAGCACTCAAGCAAATATGCACGGGTAAAACTCAAATAAGAAGATCAAATCTGAAAACTCAACTGAAGAGATTCGATCCGCAAAAGGAATCAATCAAATCGGAGCTACGGAACTGAAACTACGGTCAAAAGAACTTCGAATACAAATCTGCTTGAAACCACATTTTAAATTGTCAAAACCTTGTTCAAGTTGATTAAATAGAAAGAGGGACTCGAGAGGAAGATTTAGGCGTTGGTTTCACTGGATTTGGACAAACGGTTAAGAAACGGCGAGCGTTTGAAGATCAGGGGCTAATCTGCGATAAAAGTAATCGCGGATAGGTCCCTGGGCGAAAATAAAATAAAAAGAAAAGTCTAACGAACGAATGTTCGCTGTCTGAACCTAACCGGCGAATATCGTTCGTAAAAACGAACGAACGGACGAACGTCCGCTAAATAAGTAAACCGACGAAAAACGAACCAAAAAGCGCATCTAGTTTTTTTAAACCGGAATTTTTACCTAAAACCAAAAAAACCGGGACGACGAGATCCGGCTTCGGCGACTCGGATTTCGGCGAGGCGCTGGCGGGCGGCGGCCCGGCTAAGCGATGGCGGCGCTGGCAATGACGCGACGCGGCGGCGTGAGCGGCAGGCGGCAGGGAGGCGGAAGGCAGCGGTGCGGGAGGCAAGTGCATGGCAACGGTGGGGCAAGGGGCGGCGCAGTATTTATTAGGGGAGGAAGAGGTGGCGTGGGAGGCGACGGCGTGGCCGACTCGGCCACGACGGGTTGACGTCTTGTAGCCAGACTCCATGAGGGAGACTACGGCCATGAGGTGGGCCGGCTCGGCTGGGCCGCTGGCCTAGTCGGGCGTTGACCTTACTATTATTATTATTATTATTATTATTATTATTATTATTATTATTATTATTATTATTATTATTATTATTATAAACAGATTCCGCAGGAAAAAATCCAAAAAGAAATAAAATAAAAATCTAAAAATGCCAAAGCAATTTTTCACCATCTAAATAGAATATTTAGAACAAAGTGAACATTTTCTTGGCCTAAGAGTGCAATTTTGAAAAGTGCATATTTTTCTAATTCAAATAAAATAGTAATAAATTCCAAATAAAATTATTTATTTGATTTTATTATTTTTCCTCCAATATTTCATTTTTTTTGGAGAAGTCATATTATCTCCTCTCATATATTTTTTTAATATGAAATATTTTCGGAGGGAAAAGTAGTTAAAACCAAAATGATCCTTGTTTCGATATTTGAGAAATCCCCAACTCTCTAGGGGATTTCACCTTTTTATTTGAATTTATATTTGCATTTTCTCAAATATCGAAACAAGGATCATTTTGGTTTTAGGTAAAATATGAAACGAAAGAGAGTTGGGGATTTCGAGGATCACGAAACGAAATGCAATAAAATATGATATGCATGAATGACCTATGTATAACATTCCAAATTGAAAATTTGGGATGTTACAAGGCCCCTCCCCACCTTCGCCCCCTCCTCGCCGCTTGCTGTGCGCCGCATCCCTCACTCCAAGGTCCACCTCGTAGAGCACGGGCACAAGGCCGAGCAGGATGGGGGCTGGAGAGTCGCCACGGGCGGCAAAAAGCCGTGTTCACCGCGTAATCCCCGGTTAAGTCTAACAGGGAGTGTGTCGTCCGAGATAAGTAGACCGACTCCCGGCTGCATCTACTATTATCACTCCACCAATCGACCGCTATCCAGCATGCATTTATGGTATTGAGTACGGAGTAACGCCTTAAGCAAGATGACATGATGTAGACAAAGTAAACCCAATCAATATGAATAAACCCCATCGTTCTACCCTTAATGGCAACAATACAAATACGTGCCTCGTCCCCTTCTGTTACTCGGATATAGAGCACCACAAGATTGAACCCATCACAAAGCACCTCTCCCACTGAAGATAAATCAATCTAGTTGACCAAACCAAACAGATAGATTGGAGAGCAATACAAAGCTATAACAATCAAGCATAATAAATTTCAGAAAAGACTCGATTACTTCTCATGAATATTCAGATCATAAACTCACAATTCATCGGATCCCAACAAACACACTACAAAATAAAATTACATCAAATATAACTCCAAGAACATCGAGGAGAACATTGTATTGAAGATCAAAGAGAGAGAAAAAGCCTTCTAGTTACTAGCTATGGGCACGTAGGTCTATGGTGAATTACTCACGCATCAGCGGAAGGCAGCAAGGATGATATAGAAGCCCTCCGTGATCGATTCCCCCTCTGACAGAGTACCGAAAAAGGCCTCCAGATGGGATCGCGGAAGAATAGAAACTTGTGGCGGCGAAAAAAGGTTTTGGGTGGCTCTCCATTGGTTTCCCAATATTTGAGAATTTATATAGGTGGAATTAGGTCAGACGGAGCCTCGTGGGGCCCACGAGGCAACAGCCCCCCAGGATGCGCCTTGTTGCCTTGTCGTCACCTCGATTGCCGTCTGGTCTCTTCCCGAAGTTTCTAGGGTCTCTCTTGTCTAGAAAAAATCACGGAAAGATTCATAGTGTTAGGACTCCTTTTGGTACTGGTTTTCTGGAAACCAAAAACAAGCAGAAAACAACAACTAGCACTAGGCACTGGGTTAATAGGTTAGTCCCAACAAATTATATAAATAGCACAAAAATTTATATAGAGTATCCAAGATTGATAATATAATACCATGAAACAATAAAAAATTATAGATACGTTGGAGACGTATCAGCATCCCCAAGCTTAATTCCTGCTCGTCCTAGAGTAGGTAAATGATAAAAACAAAAAATTTGATGTGAAATGCTACCTAACGTGTGTATCGTGTAATCTCTTTTACGGTATGAATATTTAGGTCTGAATATTCAAAGCAATAGTCTATGATATAAAGACATCAATACTCAAGCATATGAATAAACAATCATGACTTTCAAAATAAAAATGCTAAAGAACGATATCCCTACAAAAGCATATAATCTTGTCATGCTTGTTCTTCCTAACACAAAGTATTAATCATGAACTACCCCGATGACAAGTCGAGCAATTGGTTCATACTTCTTAACTGCTTCAAATTTTTCAACCTCAGATAGTACATGAGCATGAGCCATGGATATAGTACTATGGATGGAATAGAATGCAGTGATAGATATCAATAAGGTGATAGCTAGGTGTTTCTTTTTGTGGTAACGGAAGGGATGGGGTTTGGAGGCTGGAGAGTGATCTGTGAACTAGAGTAGTACAATTTTACCTTTTCTGGCATCGGTTTTTCTGGTTCAACAGGAACGCTTCGTCTCATCCACACGTTTTGAGCCCTCATGCAATCGCCTTTTTTGCATGAGAAAACAAATTTTCCTTCTTTCTAAAATAAACTAATTCTAAATCAATTTGAGCCGCACACTTGTAAGCTTTGCTTTTCTATTACTCCTTCTATTTCAAAATAAGTATCGTGATTTTGATTTTGAAGTAAAACCAGGAGACTTGTTTTGGAAAGGAGGCTTAGTTTATGGTTCTTCAGTTGTGCTGTGCTAAGTTTCATTTATAGTAAACTGTTAATCTACAAGTAGTGAACTAGGAGTAGAAATTTTAGCATTCTAGTTGGCCAACTCTCAAATGTGTCATAATGCAACCTCTTTGTATCTTTAGCTACAACAAGAACTAAAATACAATGAGCATTAAAATAGTTTTATACCAAAAATAGCAACCATGACAGTAAGTAAAGTAAGGGACAATTTGACAAAATTTAATATTATGCACCACTATAGCAAACAAGGTTCTATCATCTACGATCATCGCATGTGTTTTCACAGATTTTTGATCTTTCATTTTCGTTGCTACCCCTCACTGAGGTAGCAATAATTAATTATTTGTTTAGCCTATCTTACTTATGTTTATGAACTTGAAAATGGCGATGGCAAACATAGGATAGCCACATGAATTGAGCCTTAGGAGTATGTTGAGAAATTGATTTGATTACTAAGTAAGCCACTCCATGCTTGGGCACGTGTAACGCCCCGACCACAATCATCGATTTCCATTCATTATCACTGATTATCCCCTGGAATATAGCTTGGTAAAATATACCTAATCCACTTTGTGCTTACTTGCACGAACCCGAGAACCATTTTTCTAGAGGTTCTTTGATGAACTTTCAAAAAATAAAGTGCTTCATGTTGATATGAGTAGTCTATAAATTCTATTAACCATTATGTCACGTACACCTCACTCAAAGAAACCGATATCTTCATCGGCCTAACAAGAACGCTCACTCTTGGCACACATCTGTGCATCTAGTGTCGACACATGTGTCATGTCGTGTGCCATGAAGGGTTACATGCTCCATGCGCCATATGCCCACGCCCATGACCCTCACACTCCTGTGTAACCGTGAGGGTCAGCTACCCGGGAACAACATCTAAGCCGTTCACCCATCTTCAAATTTCTCCAGTCCAAGCACACTTAACGTGGAGATTATTTGGAGATGGGTTTCTAAAATAGAAGGTACGGCTTGTTGATACGAGTAGTCGATTGACTCTATTAATCAGGATGCCAGCATACAATAGTCATTGTGCATTCTTATGCTCATAAACACTAGAGTACAACACATGTGTCGTGTGTCCTAACACAACACTAGGGAGCAAGGGATGCCCCCTTCTTTGGTTCGATGAGGGACGAGGAGACGCACAAATCCTGATTCTATGACATGGTGATTTTACTCAGGTTTAGGCCGTTGTGAAGCGTGATACCCTATGTCCTGCTATGATTTCTCACTAGATGTGATGAACAATGTTTAAAAGAGGCGGTTTCCATTGCTGGGGCTTGTCGGGACTAGAAAACATGCTCGGCGTTGTGGGTATAGACTCGTTGAGAGTCCAATCTATCAAGTGTCTAGCACCGATCTAGGTAGATTGGGTCCCCTTTTATAGTTGCAAGGGGTTGTCACAGTAGCTACGAAGCAGCAAATACAGTGGTTGTATAGTGGAGAATCTACCACATTAATTGTGTGTGACATGTGGCGCCAAAATGCGTTGCCGGGAGCAGACACACGTCCCATCGAGGCAACCTTGTTGACTTAGCGCCAGTCACTGTAGCACACATCGGCAAGCGACACACATGAACTAGAAAGCGCAGGGTGCGAGCGTGACTTACCCTCCAAGAGAGACAATGCATGCTTCCCACCTCTCCCCGCGCTACATCTGGTCACTTCAGGCCTAGACCACTATAGCCTTCGACCTGTCCCATCACCACGGGCCTGGGTCTTCCGCGGGAGGCAAACCACGGAGAATGAGGTTCCCGGGAAGAAACCCATTCCCTGGAGTTCTTGGCCTTGACATTGTCGATAGTGTTGAAGAGATTTCCATCAAGTGTGATGGTCTTTCCAGTGAGTGTCTTCACAAAGATCTGCATACCACCACGCTTAACAAGTTGAATGCTCACAATTGGAGCAATCTAGGCCATTGGGTTGACATGGTTCGATGTCTGAGATTAATTGGATCTACCTTTTGGGTCTTTTATATTGGTATAGATATAGATGGGTTTTAGATGACGTCAAACCGATAGTTTAGAAAGACATACTGAAAGGATTGAGACGAGCCTATAGAGGGGTAAATAGGTACAATTACATATTTTAATTGATTTTTTAGCAAGTCTAGGTAATCCGGACTATAAATGTGAGCCTAAACAATTCCTGCAATGAGATAAGTAATGTAATATAGTGTCTTCAACAAGGTATAGTAATGCGAGGACAATGGACCATAGTAAATCACAAGTAGGGAGCTAGGGATAGGGATAATTGACAACTGAGACGAGGATTCATCCCGATGTTCATTTCCTTAGAGGAAAGCTAGTCATCGTTGAATGGATGGGTGTTACCACAAAGGCACATCAACACCACGAAGGCTCACCCTATTCTCCTTAAGACATCAAGACAAATGTGTTTCTCAACCACTAGTGGTAGATCTTGAGGCGGCCTCCAAGCCTTCACAAACTTTCCGAGGGTAAATCACAAAGTTGATTCCTCACCAAAGAACTTCTACCACCTAGGGGCATCCAACCCCGAGGAGTAACAAGATTGAAGGGGAAAACTTGGAACATGCTCAAATTAATAAATGCTTAGGTCAAAAGAGAGAGGATGAATAACTCTATGCTTGTGTGGAATCGCTCTCATAAACTCCCAGGAGACCCTCACAAAGTCTTTAATTTTGTGTGGAGTAAAAGAAAGAGGGCTTCAAATGGATCTTGTTAAAAAATATCTGAACCGTGGAAGCCACCTACCGGACTGGTAGGTGGTTTATATAGTGTGGGTAGAAAAAGCGTTGTTGGCGACAGAAATAAGTGCCCGGTTATATTGGGCAAATTTACCCAATGTAACTAGGTACTAATTTTACTGCAACCTCAACACATACTAGCAAGAACCAGCTCAAGGGCCTGGCTATACTGGCTGAAGGGGCTGATATAACTGGGTCCTGTAGAATTGCCAACTAGGTAGAGGAGGCCTGGTGGTTACCCCGGTTATACCGGCGAGACCCTATGCCTATCATCAGATATCCATTGCAATGGTCTTTGGTGCACAGTGCTGCATGGGACCATCAGAGGGCCGGTTATACCGGGGCAAAATACCTAGCATAACCGGATCCTGGCAATGCCAGCTTTCCTATGCATGTCACATAGGATTTTGGCTTTATGCCTTTGGACTGAGAATTGTTTAGGGTTAGTGTAGAGAATATTATCATGACTTGAGCCTATTCCTAGTGACCCAACGATTTACTCTTAATAGTGCGGGATCCATGTTACTCACAAAATAAAAGATCTACACTAGATATCATCCGAAAATCCATTTTAAGACTTACACATGTGTAAACACTAAGCGACCATAGTTAGTTCCACTAATTTGTCATCACCAACACCAAAAAATGGATTAAGTACGATTGCACTTTCACATGCAACTACCTATCTGAACATGTTCTAAACATTATGCAGTTGACCTAAAAATGGTCAAATTAATTGTATATGTTCTCATACATGATTGTTGGACATGTTACTGTTATGAGTTAGACGCGACATCGAACCAAGAGTTTCGAGGACTTACCATTTATATTTTATTGATCGAAGATCATGTTGATGTTGGTAAACATAGTAGAAAACAAAAAAATGCACCAACGCACACCCAAGATCAATATGAAGATGCATAACGGGTTGTGATCACGATTGTTACCGTCACCGAGTTGCAGCGGAAGAAGAACGTGCCAATGTAGATCATACTTGGAGTCCCTCGAACAGTTGATGAACGATCCCACGAATCGCCCATGAACAGTCCCTTGAAGTGAAGACCTAAAGCATGTACTCTCTACTTGGTTGCAAGCGTGCAACCTTCATGATCTGGTAGCGCTTCGCCGTCCAGAGCTAACCGTCGCCGTAGAATTAGAGGGAGGAGATTAGAACCACACTGGGCTTCTAATTATGAGTATTAGAGGAACTAGACCAAGCTCTTATTAGTCAATTTGGACTAACTAGAAATAGGGCTAGATGAACTAGAGGAGGCTCCAAAACTCGTGTGTCGAATAGAGCAAAAAACCCTAGTATGAGGGGAGGGAGAGGGAAGCCACCAAGGAGGGAAAGTCCCTCCTTGGGGCGCCAGCCAAGGGAGGGGAGGGTGATTCCTCCCCCTCTCCAATTCGGCCTCCTTCCACGGCAAAGGGAGTGCCTCCCCCACTTGGGCCTTGGTGGCACAAGTTGCATTCCACCACTTGGCCTTTTTAGGCCCTTTGATATTAAATTAAATATAGAAGTGTTCTAAATATTTTCAGACCCTTTTATATATAATTTAACATCCCCGGGACGTTTGCCACCTATATATATTAATTATCAGTAATACCCGGTATTACCCGATACTCTCTGAAACCCTTCCGGTGACCCCGAAACGCTTCTGGATCCTCTCGAAACTATTTCGAATATTAATGAAACAATTCCTAATATTAATGAAACAATTCCACAAATATGTTCTCATCACTCTCATCCTACTAACACTCAACAAATCATGATTGCCTTAAGCTTGTGACCCCGTAGGTTGGGTAACTCATAGACATGGACGAAAAACCCTTTCGTTCAATGACCGATAGCGGAACCGTGGACGTCCATATCAATCTCTATGAGCACACGAATGATATTCGAGTGAACCTTTGGTTATCATGTGATGTTACATTTTCTTCGTGATACTTCACAAAACCCGGGATGCATTGGATCCCCCCGAGTCATCACATGCTCACTATACTGATATCCTCGTTACTGCTCTTGTTCTTCTTTCTCGTTGTCATGTTCCGGCATCCCCGTGACGCAGTCACCTGTGTCTAGATAGACGATGATGGATGTTGTCACACCAAGAGGGCCATAAGAATATCTCTCCATCGTCGGAGGAGCAAATCCCACTCCTGAGCTATCCTGTCCCTTGTCAAACTTTCCGATGAGCCTGTAAGCTGTCGTTATGATCAACGTGTTACAGGTGACTGAAGGAAATATGCCCTAGAGGCAATAATAAAGTTGTTATTTATATTTTCTTATATCATGATAAATGTTTATTATTCATGCTAGAATTGTATTAATCGGAAACTTAGTACATGTGTGAATACATAGACAAACAGAGTGTCACTAGTATGCCTCTACTTGACTAGCTCGTTAATCAAAGATGGTTAAGTTTCCTAGCCATGGACACGAGTTGTCATTTGATGAACGGGATCACATCATTAGAGAATGATGTGATTGACTTGACCCATCCGTTAGCTTAGCACTATGATCGTTTAGTTTATTGCTATTGCTTTCTTCATAACTTATACATGTTCCTATGACTATGAGATTATGCAACCCCTGAATACGGAGGAACACTTAGTGTGATATCAAACGTCACAACATAACTGGGTGATTATAAAGATGCTCTACAGGTGTCTCCGATGGTGTTTGTTGAGTTGGCAAGCAATGTGACTAATGAGTTAGTTACGGGATGATGCATTACAGAACGAGTAAAGAGACTTGCCGGTAACGGGATTGAACTAGGTATGATGATACCGATGATCGAATCTCGGGCAAGTAACATACCGATGACAAAGGGAAGAACGTATATTGTTATGCGGTTTGACCGATAAAGATCTTCGTAGAATATGTAGGAACCAATATGAGCATCCACGTTCCGCTATTGGTTATTGACCAGAAGTGAGTCTCGGTCATGTCTACATAGTTCTCGAACCCGTAGGCTCCGCACGCTTAACGTTCGATGACGATCGGTATTATGAGTTTATGTGTTTTGATGTACCGAAGGTAGTTCGGAGTCCCGAATGTGATCACGGACATGACGAGGAGTCTCGAAATGGCCGAGACATAAAGATTGATATATTGGAAGGCTATGTTTGGACACCGGAAAGGTTTCAGATGAGTTCGGGCATTTTCCGAAGTACCGGGGGGTTACCGGAACCCCCCGGGGAGTTAATGGGCCTTAATGGGCCATAGTGGGAGAGAGGAGGAGGCGGCCAAGTGGGAGGCGCGCCCCCCTAAGCCCAATCTGAATTGGGGAGGGGGCCGACCCCCCTTTCCTTCTCTCCTTCTCCCTCTTCCTTCTTCTCCTACTCCAACTAGGGAAAAGGGGGAAACCTACTCCTACTAGGAGTAGGAATCCCCCTTGGGGCGCGCCATAGAGAGGGCCGGCCCTCCCCTCCTCCACTCCTTTATATATGGGGGAAAGGGGCACCCCATAGACACACAAGTTGATTGTTTATCTGTGTGCGGTGCCCCTCTCCACATATTTCCACCTCGGTCATATCGCTGTAGTGCTTAGGCTAAGCCCTCCGTCGGTAACTTCATCATCACCGTCATCACGCCGTCGTGCTGACGAAACTCTCCCTCGGCCTCAGCTGGATCAAGAGTACGAGGGACGTCACTGAGCTGAACGTGTGCAGATCGTGGAGGTGCTGTGCGTTCGGTACTTGATCGGTTGGATCGCGAAGACGTTCGACTACATCAACCGCGTTACTTAATGCTTCCGCTTTCGGTCTATGAGGGTACGTGGACACACTCTCCCGCTTGTTGCTATGCATCATATAGATAGATCTTGCGTGATCGTAGGTAATTTTTTGAAATACTGCGTTCCCAACAGTGGCATCCGAGCCAGGTCTATGCGTAGATGTTATATGCACGAGTAGAACACAAAGAGTTGTGGGCGATAATAGTCATACTGCTTACCAGCATGTCATACTTTGATTCGGCGGTATTGTTGGATGAAGTGGCTCAGACCAACATTACACGTACGCTTACGCGAGACTTGTTCTACCGACGTGCTTCGCACACAGGTGGCCAGTTGGTGTCTGTTTCTCCAACTTTACTTGAATCGAGTGTGACTACGCCCAGTCCTTGTTGAAGGTTAAAACAACAAACTTGATGAAAAATCATTGTGGTTTTGATGCGTAGGTAAGAACGGTTCTTGCTAAGCCTGTAGCAGCCACATAAAACTTGCAACAACAAAGTAGAGGACGTCTAACTGGTTTTTGCAGGGCATGTTGTGATGTGATATGGTCAAGACATGATTATATAAATTGTTGTATGAGATGATCATGTTTTGTAACACAGTTATCGACAACTGGCAGGAGCCATATGGTTGTCGCTTTATTGTATGAAATGCAATCGCCATGTAATTGCTTTACTTTATCACTAAGCGGTAGCAATAGTCGTAGAAGCAATAGTTGGTGAGACGACGACAATGCTTCGATGAAGATCAAGGTGTCAAGCCGGTGACGATGGTGATCATGATGGTGCTTTGGAGATGGAGATCAAAGGCACAATATGATGATGACCATATCATATCACTTATATTGATTGCATATGATGTTTATCCTTTATGCATCTTATTTTGCTTAGTTCGACGGTAGCATTATAAGATGATCTCTCACTAAATTTCAAGATATAAGTGTTCTCCCTGAGTATGCACCATTGCGACAGTTTGTCGTGCTGAGACACCACGTGATGATCGGGTGTGATAAGCTCTACGTTCACATACAACGGGTGCAAGCCAGTTTTGCACACGCAGAATACTCGGGTTAAACTTGACGAGCCTAGCATATGCAGATATGGCCTCGGAACACTGAGACCGAAGGTCGAGCGTGAATCATATAGTAGATATGATCAACATAGTGATGTTCACCATTGAAAACTACTCCATCTCACGTGATGATCGGACATGGTTTAGTTGATTTGGATCACGTGATCACTTAGATGATTAGAGGGATGTCTATCTAAGTGGGAGTTCTTAAGTAATATGATTAATTGAACTTTAATTTATCATGAACTTAGTACCTGGTAGTATTTTGCATGTCTATGTTGTTGTAGATAAATGGCCCATGCTGTTGTTCCGTTGAATTTTAATGCGTTCCTAGAGAAAGCTAAGTTGAAATATGATGATAGCAATTACACGGACTTGGTCCGTAACTTGAGGATTATCCTCATTGCTGCACAGAGGAATTACGTCCTGGAAGCACCGCTAGGTGCCAAACCCGCTGCAGGAGCAACGCCAGATGTTATGAACGTCTGGCAGAGCAAAGCTGATGACTACTCGATAGTTCAGTGTGCCATGCTTTACGGCTTAGAACCAGGACTTCAATGACGTTTTGAACGTCATGAAGCATATGAGATGTTCCAGGAGTTGAATTTAATATTTCAAGCAAATGCCCGGATTGAGAGATATGAAGTCTCCAGTAAGTTCTATAGCTGCAAAATGGAGGAGACTAGTTCTGTCAGTGAACATATACTCAGCATGTCTGTGTACCACAATCACTTGACATAGCTGGGAGTTAATCATCCAGTTGATAGTGTCATTGACAGAGTTCTTCAATCACTGCCACCAAGCTACAAGAGCTTCGTGATGAACTATAATATGCAAGGGATGGATAAGACGATTCCCGAGCTCTTTGCAATGCTAAAGGTGCGGAGGTAGAAATCAAGAAGGAGCATCAAGTGTTGAGGGTCAACAAGACCACTAGTTTCAAAGAAAAAGGGTAAAGGGAAGAAGGGGAACTTCAAGAAGAACGGCAAACAAGTTGCTGCTCAAGTGAAGAAGCCCAAGTTTGGACCTAAGCCTGAGAGTGAGTGCTTCTACTGCAAAGGGACTGGTCACTGGAAGCGGAGCTGCCCTAAGTATTTGGCGGAGAAGAAGGATGACAAAGTGAAAGGTATATTTGATATACATGTTACTGATGCGTTCCTTCCTAATGCTCGCAGTAGCGCTTGGGTATTTGATAGTGGTTTTGTTGCTAATATTTGCAAATCGAAACAGGGGCTACAGATTAAGCAAAGATTGGCTAAGGACGAGGTGACGATGCGCGTGGGAAATGGTTCCAAAGTCGATGTGATCGCCATCGGCACGCTACCTCTACATCTACCTTTGGGATTAGTTTTAGACCATAATTGTTATTCGGTGCCAGCGTTAAGCATGAACATTATATCTGGATCTTGTTTATGCGAGACGGTTATTCATTTAAATCAGAGAATAATGGTTGTTCTATTTATATGAGTAATATCTTTTATGGTCATGCACCCTTGATGAGTGGTCTATTTTTACTAAATCTTGATAGTAGTGATACACATATTCATAGTATTGAAGCCAAAAGATATAAGTTTAATAATGATAGTGCAACTTATTTGTGGAACTGCGGTTTAGGTCATATTGGTGTAAAGCGCATGAAGAAACTCCATGCTGATGGGCTTTTGGAATCACTTGATTATGAATCACTTGATGCTTGCGAACCATGCCTCATGGGCAAGATGACTAAGACTCCGTTCTCCGTAACAATGGAGCGAGCAACATACTTGTTGGAAATAATACATACTGATGTATGCGGTCCGATGAGTGTTGATGCTCGCGGCGAGTATTGTTATTTTCTGACCTTCACAGATGATTTGAGCAGATATGGGTATATCTACTTGATGAAACATAAGTCTGAAACATTTGAAAAGCTCAAAGAATTTCAGAGTGAAGTGGAAAATCATCGTAACAAGAAAATAAAGTTTCTACAATCTGATCGTGGAGGATAGTATTTGAGTTATGAGTTTGGTCTTCATTTGAAACAATGCGGAATAGTTTCGCAACTCACGCCACCCGGAACAGCACGGCGTAATAGTGTCCGAACGTCGTAATCGTACTTTATTAGATATGGTGCAATCTATGATGTATCTTACTGATTTACCGCTATCGTTTTGGGGTTATGCTTTAGAGACGGCTGCATTCACGTTAAATAGGGCACCATCTAAATCCTTTGAGACGACACCATATGAACTTTGGTTTGGCAAGAAACCCAAGTTGTCGTTTCTTAAAGATTGGGCTGTGATGCTTATGTGAAAAAGCTTCAACCTGATAAGCTCGAACCCAAATCAGAGAAATGTGTCTTCATAGGATACCTAAAGGAGACTGTTGGGTACACCTTCTATCACAGATCCAAAGGCAAGATATTTGTTGCTAAGAATGGATCCATTCTAGAGATGGAGTTTCTCTCGAAAGAAGTGAGTGAGAGGAAAGTACAACTTGATGAGGTAACTATACCTGCTCCCTTATTGGAAAGTAGTTCATCACAGAAATCAGTTCCAGTGATTCCTACACCACTAAGTGAGGAAGCTAATGATGATGATCATGAAACTTCTGATCAAGTTACTAACGAACCTCGTAGGTCAACCAGAGTAAGATCCGCACCAGAGTGGTACGGTGATGTCTACTACACAACCTTCTTCTTGTAGACGTTGTTGGGCCTCCAAGTGCAGAGGTATGTAGGACAGTAGCAAATTTCCCTCAAGTGGATGACCTAAGGTTTATCAATCTGTGGGAGGCATAGGATGAAGATGGTCTCTCTCAAACAACCCTCAGAACCAAATAACAAAGAGTCTCTTGTGTCCCCAACACACCCAATACAATGGTAAATTGTATAGGTGCACTAGTTCGCGAAGAGATGGTGATACAAGTGCAATATGGATGATAGATATAGGTTTTTGTAATCTGAAAATATAAAACAACAAGGTAGCAAGTGATAAAAGTGAGCGTAAACGGTATTGAAATGCGTTGAAACAAGGCCTAGGGTTCATACTTTCACTAGTGCAAGTTCTCTCAACAATAATAACATAATTGGATCATATAACTATCCCTCAACATGCAACAAAAGTCAGTCCAAAGTCATTAATAGTGGAGAACAAACGAAGAGATTATTGTAGGGTACGAAACCACCTCAAAGTTATCCTTTCTGATCGATCTATTCAAGTAAAATAACACGAAGCTATTCTTTCCGTTCGATCTGTCACAGAGTTCGTAGTAGAATAACACCTTAAGACACAAATCAACCAAAACCCTAATGTCACCTAGATACTCCAATGTCACCTCAAGTATCCGTGGGTATGATTATACGATATGGATCACACAATCTCAGATTCATCTATTCAACCAACACAAAGTACTTCAAAGAGTGCCCCAAAGTTTCTACCGGGGAGTCACGACGAAAACGTGTACCAACCCCTATGCATAGATTCCCAAGGTCACGGAACCCGCAAGTTGATCACCAAAACATACATCAAGTGGATCACGTGAATATCGCATTTTCACCACAGATATGCACATGCAAGACATACATCAAGTGTTCTCAAATGCTTAAAGACTCAATCCGATAAGATAACTTCAAAGGGAAAACTCAATCCATTACAAGAGAGTAGAGGGGGAGAAACATCATAAGATCCAACTATAATAGCAAAGCTCGCGGTACATCAAGATCATGCCGAATTAAGGACACGAGAGAGAGAGAGAGAGAGATCTCAAACATATAGCTACTGGTACATACCCTCAGCCCCGAGGGTGAACTACTCCCTCCTCGTCATGGAGAGCGCCGGGATGATGAAGATGGCCACCGGTGAGGGATCCCCCCTCTGGTAGGGTGCCGGAACAGGGTCCCTATTGGTTTTTGGTGTCTACAGAGGCTTGCGGTGGTGGAACTCCCGATCTAGGTTATGTTCTGGGGGTTTCTATATATATAAGAGGTTTTGGCGTCGGGAACAAGTCAGGGGGGTCTCCAAGGCGGCCACGAGGTAGGGGGGCACGCCCAGGGGGGTAGGGCGCGGCCCCCACCCTCGTGGGTGCCCCGGGACTCCTCTGGTCCATCTCTGATGCTCCGTGCTGTTCTTCTGGTCCAAAAATAATCTCCGTAAAATTTCAGGTCAATTGGACTCCGTTTGGTTTTCCTTTTCTGCAAAACTCAAAAACAAGGAAAAAATAGAAACTGGCACTGGGCTCTAGGTTAATAGGTTAGTCCCAAAAATCATATAAAATAGCATATAAATGCATATAAAACATCCTAGATGGATAATATAATAGCATGGAACAATGAAAAATTATAGATACGTTGGAGACGTATCAAGCATCCCCAAGCTTAATTCCTGCTCATCCTCGAGTAGGTAAATGATAAAAACAGAATTTCTGATGTGGAATGCTACCTAACATATTTATCAATGTAATCTTCTTTATTGTGGCAAGAATATTCAGATCCATAAGATTCAAAACAAAAGTTTAATATTGACATGAAAGCAATAATACTTCAAGCATACTAACAAAGAAATCATGTCTTCTCAAAATAACATGGCCAAAGAAAGTTATCCCTACAAAATCATATAGTCTGGCTATGCACTATCTTCATCACACAAAATATTTAAATCATGCACAACCCCGATGACAAGCCAAGCAATTGTTTCATACTTTTGATGTTCTCAAACTTTTTCAACTTTCACGCAATACATGAGCGTGAGCCATGGACATAGCACTATAAGTGGAATAGAATGGTGGTTGTGGAGAAGACAAAAAGAGGAGAAGATAGTCTCACATGAACTAGGCGTATCAACGGGATATGGAGATGCCCAACAATCGATATCAATGTGAGTGAGTAGGGACTGCCATGCAACAGATGCATTAGAGCTATAAGTGTATGAAAGCTCAACAAAAGGAACTAAGCGGGTGTGCATCCAACTCGCTTGCTCACGAAGACCTAGGGCATTTTGAGGAAGCCCATCATTGGAATATACAAGCCAAGTTCTATAATGTAAAATTCCCACTAGTATATGAAACTGACAACATAGGAGACTCTCTATCATGAAGATCATAGTGCTACTTTGAAGCACAAGTGTGGTAAAAGGATAGTAGCATTGTCCCTTCTCTCTTTTTTCTCATCATTTTTTGGGCCTTCTCTTTTTTTTTTCTTTTTTTATGGCCTCTTTTTTCTCCTTTTTTTATTTGGGCTTCTTTGGCCTCTTTTATTTATTTATTTTCGTCCGGAGGCTCATCCCGACTTGTGGGGTAATCATAGTCTCCATCATCCTTTCCTCACTGGGACAATGCTCTAATAATGGTGATCCTCACACTTTTATTTACTTACAACTCAATACTTAGAACAAAATATGACTCTATGTGAATGCCTCCGTGATGTGTACCGGATGTGCAATGAATCAAGAGTGACATGTATGAAAATCATGAACGGTGGCTTTGCCACAAATACGATGTCAACTACATTATCATGCAAAGCAATATGACAATGATGGAGCGTGTCATAATAAACGGAACGGTGGAAAGTTACATGGCAATATATCTCGGGATGGCTATGGAAATGCCATGATAGGTAGGTATGGTGGCTGTTTTGAGGAAGATATATGGTGGGTGTATAACACCGGCAAAAGGTGCGCGGTATTAGAGAGGCTAGCAATGGTGGAAGGGTGAGAGTGTGTACAATCCATGGACTCAACATTAGTCATAAAGAACTCACATACTTATTGCAAAAATATATTAGTTATCAAAACGAAGTACTACGTGCATGCTCCTAGGGGTATAGATTGGTAGGAAAAGACCATCGCTCGTCCCCGACCACCACTCATAAGGAGGACAATCAATAAATAAATCATGCTCTGACTTCATCACATAACGGTTCACCATACGTGCATGCTACGGGAATCACAAACTTTAACACAAGTATTTCTCAAATTCACAACTACTCAACTAGCATAACTCTAATATCACCATCTTCATATCTCAAAACAATCATAAAGAATCAAACTTCTCATAGTATTCAATGCACTTTATATGATAGTTTTTATTATATCCCTCTTGGATGCCCATCATATTAGGAATAAATTCATAACCAAAGAAAATTACCATGCTGTTTAAGACTCTCAAAATAATATAAGTGAAGCATGAGAGTTCATCTAATTCTTCAAAATAAAACTACCGCCGTGCTCTAAAAGGATATAAGTGAAGCACTAGAGCAAATGACAAACTACTCCGAAAGATATAAGTGAAGATCAATGAGTAGTTGAATAATTATGTAACTATGTGAAGACTCTCTAACATTTAAGAATTTCAGATCTTGGTATTTTATTCAAGCAGCAAGCAAAACAAAATAAAATAAAATGACGCTCCAAGCAAAACACATATCATGTGGTGAATAAAAATATAGCTCCAAGTAAAGTTACCGATGAACGAAGACGAAAGAGGGGATGCCTTCGGGGGCATACCCAAGCTTAGGCTCTTGGTTGTACTTGAATATTACCTTGGGGTGCCTTGCGCATCCCCAAGCTTAGGCTCTTGCCACTCCTTATTCCATAGTCCATCGAATCTTTACCCCAAACTTGAAAACTTCACAACACAAAACTTAACAGAAAACTCGTAAGCTCCGTTAGTATAAGAAAATAAATCACTACTTAGGTACTGTTGTGAACGCATTCTAAATTCATATTGGTGTAATATCTACTTTATTCCAACTTCTCTATGGTTCATACCCTCCGATACTACTCATAGATTCATCAAAATAAACAAACAACACATAGAAAACAGAATCTGTCAAAAACAGAACAGTCTGTAGTAATTCGTATCAAACGTATACTTATGGAACTCCAAAAATTCTGAAATAAATTGGTGGACCTGAGGAATTTGTCTATTAATCATCTTAAAAAAGAATTAACCTAAAATCACTCTCCAGTAAAAAATTACAGCTAATCTCGTGAGTGCAAAGTTTCTGTTTTTACAGCAATATCGCATAGACTTCACCCAAGTCTTCCCAAAGGTTCTACTTGGCACAAACACTAATTAAAACATAAAACCAAATCTAACCAGAGTCTAGATATATTATTTATTACTAAACAGGAGCAAAAAGCAAAGAAGAAAAATAAAATTGGGTTGCCTCCCAACAAGCGCTAATGTTTAACGCCCCTAGCTAGGCATGGTGATTTCAATGATGCTCACAAAAAAGATAAGAATTGAAACATAAAAAGAGCATCATGTAGAATATGACTAGCAAATTTAAGTCTAACCCACTTACTATGCATAAGGATTTTGTGAGCAAACAACTTATAGGAACAATAATCAACTAGCATAGGAAGGCAAAACAAGCATAACTTCAAAACTTTAAGCACATAGAGAGGAAACTTGATATTATTGCAATTCCTACAAGTATATGTTCCTCCCTCATAATAATTTTCAGTATAATCATGAATGAATTCAAAAGTATAACCATCACATAAATCATTCTTTTCATGATCTACAAGCATAGAATTTTTATTACTCTCTACATAAGCAAATTTCTTCTCATGAATAATAGTGGGAGTGTCATAAGAAACTCGAATACTATAAAATGTTTCCACATTGAAAGAATAAAGTTCCGAAAAGGGTAATCATAATCATGACAAGTTTTATAAATATAATCATAACTACTTTTTATAGCATACGTATCATCATAATAATTATCATAAGTAGCAACTTTGTTCTCATCATAATCGATTGAAACCTCTTCCAAGATAGTGGAATCATCACTAAATAAAGTCATGACCTCTCCAAATCCACTTTCATATTTATCATAATAAGATTCAACATCCTCCAAAATATTGGGATCATTACTTCCTAAAGTTGACACTCTTCCAAACCCACTTTCATCAATATAATCATCATAAGTAGGAGGCATGCTATCATCATAACAAATTTGCTCATCAAAACTTGGGAGGCTAAAAATATCATCTTCATTAAACATAGCATCCCCAAGCTTGTGACAAACATTAATTGCAGAAAATATATTCTCAAACATGTCATTCTCATCAAACATAGCATCCCCAAGCTTGGGCCTTTTCCAATCATAAGCATAATCACTCTCATCATTAATAGTATGGATAGCACCAATAGTATAACAATTATCATCATCACAATGAGTAATAGGAGCAACATCATTTGGGAGGGATACCTTTCTACCTTTGCTTCCCCGTATTTTCTTTTTCTTCTTCACATCATGTGTGGGTTTAACCCTCTTTTTTGAGCTCCTTATTAATGAGATTGGTTGAATAGAAAGCTCCTCCTCGTTACCTGATTCATCATAAGAAATAATAGGAGGATATTGGGAAGTATCTTCCCTTTCATTAGTATTCACTTCATCTTCTCTTTATTTTCTTTTCTTTATGTAATTGGCAATATAAGGATTTTCAATGCAATTCACCGCACAATACATAAAAATTTCTTCTAGATGAAAATAAAGAAATCTATCAAGATTAAATTTTGGAATACCCTCAGTTATACGTTTCATTTCTTCATACCCCAAAAGAAGACTAAGCTCCTTATGATGATCAAGGGTAATCAAGTTATCACAATTTTTGGACAAAATTTGATCATGAAACAAATAGCATTGGAGCTTTAAATGACCATGTTCATTGCAAAGTTCACAAGGATGGCGATAAATATTGAATTTTTCAGCACAACCATCTAGCCTTTCTTGCAACCATTTAGTTTCCAAATACTTATGCCTCTTGCAAAATCTATCTTCCCTATTTGGTGTGTACTTGCAAGCTCTATGTATTCCACAAAAGTTGACATGCTTATAAGAGACATTTTCATCATGACTAGTGCAATCATTGTTAGTACTATGGACATTCAAAGAATTCATACTAACAACATTGCAATCATGCTCATCATTCAATATTTAGTGCCAAACATTCTAATGGAATTATCGGAACCCTTATTTTCATGAAAGATATTAAAAAGATGAAGCATATGAGGTACCCTCAATTCCATTTTTTTGTAGTTTTCTTTTATAGACTAAACTAGTGATAAAACAAGAAACTAAAAGATTCGATTGCAAGATCTAAAGATATAGCTTCAAGCACTCACCTCCCCGGCAATGGCGCCAGAAACTGCTTGATGTCTACTACACAACCTTCTTCTTGTAGACGTTGTTGGGCCTCCAAGTGTAGAGGTTTGTAGGACAGTAGCAAATTTCCCTCAAGTGGATGACCTAAGGTTTATCAATCCGTGGGAGGCGTAGGATGAAGATGGTCTCTCTCAAACAACCCTGCAACCAAATAACAAAGAGTCTCTTGTGTCCCCAACACACCCAATACTATGGTAAATTGTATAGGTGCACTAGTTCGGCGAATAGATGGCGATACAAGTGCAATATGGATGATAGATATAGGTTTTTGTAATCTGAAAATATAAAAACAGCAAGGTAGCAAGTGATAAAAGTGAGCGTAAACGGTATTGCAATGCGTTGAAACAAGGCCTAGGGTTCATACTTTCACTAGTGCAAGTTCTGTCAACAATAATAACATAATTGGGTCATATAACTATCCCTCAACATGCAACAAAGAGTCACTCCAAAGTCACTAATAGTGGAGAACAAACGAAGAGATTATTGTAGGGTACGAAACCACCTCAAAGTTATCCTTTCTGATCGATCTATTCAAGAGTCCGTAGTAAAATAACACGAAGCTATTCTTTGCGTTCGATCTATCATAGAGTTCGTACTAGAATAACACCTTAAGACACAAATCAACCAAAACCCTAATGTCACCTAGATACTCCAATGTCACCTCAAGTATCTGTGGGTATGATTATACGATATGCATCACACAATCTCAGATTCATCTATTCAACCAACACAAAGTACTTCAAAGAGTGCCCCAAAGTTCCTATCGGAGAGTCAAGACGAAAACGTGTGCCAACCCCTATGCATAGATTCCCAAGGTCACGAAACCCACAAGTTGATCACCAAAACATACATCAAGTGGATCACGTGAATATCCCATTGTCACCACAGATAAGCACATGCAAGACATACATCAAGTGTTCTCAAATCCTTAAAGACTCAATCCGATAAGATAACTTCAAAGGGAAAACTCAATCCATTACAAGAGAGTAGAGGCCGAGAATCATCATAAGATCCAACTATAATAGCAAAGCTCGCGGTACATCAAGATCGTGCCGAATCAAGAACACGAGAGAGAGAGAGAGATCAAACACATAGCTACTGGTACATACCCTCAGCCCCGAGGGTGAAGTACTCCCTCCTCGTCATGGAGAGCGCCGGGATGATGAAGATGGCCACCTGTGAGGGATCCCCCCTCCGGCAGGGTGCCGGAACAGGGTCCCGATTGGTTTTTGGTGTCTACAGAGGCTTGCGGCGGCAGAACTCCCAATCTAGGTTATGTTCTGGGGGTTTCTGTATATATAAGAGGTTTTGGCGTCAGGAACAAGTCAGGGGGGTCTCCGAGGCGGCCACGAGGTAGGGGGCGCGCCCCCCACCGTCGTGGGTTCCTCGGGACTCCTCTGGTCCATTTCCAATGCTCTGTGGGTTCTTCTGGTCCAAAAATAATCTCTGTCAAATTTCAGGTCAATTGGACTCCGTTTGGTTTTCCTTTTCTGCGAAAAAACAAAAACTGGCACTGGGCTCTAGGTTAATAGGTTAGTCCCAAAAATCATATAAAATAGCATATAAATTCATATAAAACATCCTAGATGGATAATATAATAGCATGGAACAATCAAAAAATATAGATACATTGGAGACGTATCATACGGTAATCCTGTTCTGGAGGTCATGTTACTTGACCATGACGAACCTACGAACTATGAGGAAGCGATGATGAGCCCGGATTCCGCGAAATGGCTTGAGGCCATGAAATCTAAGATGGGATCCATGTATGAGAACAAAGTATGGACTTTGGTTGACTTTCTCGATGATCGGCAAGCCATAGAGAATAAACGGATCTTCAAGAAGAAGACTGACGCTGATGGTAATATTACTGTCTACAAAGCTCGACTTGTTGCGAAGGGTTTTCGACAAGTTCAAGGAGTTGACTACGATGAGACCTTCTCACCCGTAGTGATGCTTAAGTCCGTCCGAATCATGTTAGCAAATGCCGCATTTTATGATTATGAAATTTGGCAAATGGATGTCAAAACTGCATTCCTTAGTGGTTATCTTAAAGAAGAGTTGTATATGTTGCAACCGGAAGGTTTTGTCGATCCAAAAGGTGCTAACAAAGTGTGCAAGCTCCAGCGATCCATTTATGGACTGGTGCAAGCCTCTCGGAGTTGGAATATACACTTTGATAGTGTGATCAAAGCATATGGTTTAATACAGACTTTTGGAGAAGCCTGTATTTACAAGAAAGTGAGTGGGAGCTCTGTAGCATTCCTAATATTATATGTAGATGACATATTGTTGATCGGAAATGATACTGAATTCCTGAATAGCATAAAAGGATACTTGAATAAGAATTTTTTAATGGAAGACCTCGGTGAAGCTGCTTACATATTAGGCATCAAGATCTGTAGAGATAGATCAAGACGCTTAATTGGACTTTCACAAAGCACATACCTTGATAAAGTTTTGAATAAGTTCAAAATGGATCAAGCAAAGAAAGGGTTCTTGCATGTGTTACGGGCTGTGAAGTTGAGTCAGAATCAATGCCCGACGACTACAGAAGATAGAGAGAAAATTAAAGTCATTCCCTATGCTTCAGCCATAGGTTCTATCATGTATGTAATGTTGTGTACCATACCTGATGTGTGCCTTGCTATTAGTTTAGCAGGGAGGTACCAAAGTAATCCAGGAGTGGATCACTGGACAGCGGTCAAGAACATCCTGAAATACCTGAAAAGGACTAAGGATATGTTTCTCGTTTATGGAGGTGACAAAGAGCTCGTCGTAAACGGTTACGTCCATGCAAGCTTTGACACTGATCCGGGTGACTCTAAGTCACAAACCAGATACGTATTTTTATTGAATGGTGGAGCTGTCAGTTGGTGCAGTTCCAAGTAGAGCGTCGTGACGGGATCTACATGTGAAGGGGAGTACATAGTTGCTTCGGAAGCAACAAATGAAGGAGTCTGGATGAAGGAGTTCATATCCAATCTAGGTGTAATACCTAGTGCATCGGGTCCAATGAAAAAAATTGTGACAATACTGGTGCAATTGCCTTGGCAAAGGAATCCAGATTTCACAAGAGAACCAAGCACATCAAGAGACGCTTCAATTCCATCCGTGATCAAGTCAAGGAGGGAGACATAGAGATTTGCAAGATACATACGGATTTGAATGTTGCAGACCCGTTGACTAAGCCTCTCTCACGAGAAAAACATCATTAGCACCAAGACTCCATGGGTGTTAGAATCATTACTATGTAATCTAGATTATTGACTCTAGTGCAAGTGGGAGACTGAAGAAAATATGCCCTGGAGGCAATAATAAAGTTGTTATTTATATTTCCTTATATCATGATCAATGTTTATTATTCATGCTAGAATTGTATTAACCGGAAACTTAGTACATGTGTGAATACATAGACAAATAGAGTGTCACTAGTACACCTCTACTTGGACTAGCTCGTTAATCAAAGATGGTTAAGTTTCTTAGCCATAGACATGAGTTGTCATTTGATGAACGGATCACATCATTAGAGAATGATGTGATTGACTTGACCCATCTGTTAGCTTAGCACTATGATCATTTAGTTTATTGCTATTGCTTTCTTCATAACTTATACATGTTCCTATGACTATGAAATTATGCAACTCCCTATACCGGAGGAACACTTAGTGTGCTATCAAACGTCACAACGTAACTGGGTGATTACAAAGATGCTCTACAGGTGTCTCCGATGGTTTTTGTTGAGTTGGCATAGATCGAGATTATGATTTGTCACTTCGATTGTCGGAGAGGTATCTCTGGGCCCTCTCAGTAATGCACATCATTATAAGCCTTGCAAGCAATGTGACTAATGAGTTAGCTACGGGATGATGCATTACGGAACGAGTAAAGAGACTTGCCTGTAATGAGATTGAACTAGGTATGATGATACCGACGATCGAATCTTGGGCAAGTAACGTACCGATGACAAAGGGAACAACGTATATCGTTATGCGGTTTGACCGATAAAGATCTTCGTAGAATATGTAGGAACCAATACGAGCATCCAGGTTCCGCTATTGGTTATTGACCGGAAGTGAGTCTAGGTCATGTATACATAGTTCTCGAACCTGTAGGATCCGCACGCTTAACATTCGATGACGATCGGTATTATGAGTTTATGTGTTTTGATGTACCGAAGGTAGTTTGGAGTCCCAGATGTGATCACGGACATGTCGAGGAGTCTCAAAATGGCCGAGACATAAAGATTGATATATTGGAAGGCTATGTTTGGACACCGGAAAGGTTTCGGATGAGTTCGGGCATTTTCCGGAGTAACAGGGGGTTACCGGAACCCCCCGGGGAGTTAATGGGCCTTAATGGGCCATTGTGGGAGAGAGGAGGAGGCGGCCAAGTGGGAGGCATGCCCCCAAGCCCAATCCGAATTGGGGAGGGGGCCGGCCCCCCTTTCCTTCTCCTTCTCCCTCTTCCTTCTTCTCCTACTCCAACTAGGGAAAAGGGGGAAACCTACTCCTACTAGGAGTAGGCATCCCCCTTGGGGTGTGCCATAGAGAGGGTCGGCCCTCCCCTCCTCCACTCCTTTATATACGGGGGAAGGGGGCACCCCATAGACACACAAGTTGATTGTTTAGCCGTGTGCGGTGCCCCCCTCCACAGATTTCCACCTCAGTCATATCTTTGTAGTGCTTAGGCAAAGCCCTACGTCAGTAACTTCATCATCACCATCATCACGCCGTCGTGCTGATGAAACTCTCCCTCAGCCTCAGCTAGATCAAAACTACGAGGGACATCACCGAGCTGAACGTGTGCAGATCGCGGAGGTGTCGTGCGTTCGGTACTTGATCGGTTGGATCGCGAAGACGTTCGGCTACATCAACCGCGTTACTTTACGCTTCCGCTTTTGGTCTACGAGGGTACATGGACACACTCTCCCGCTTGTTGCTATGCATCACATAGATTGTAGCGACCCGGCCTCAGACGGTCAAGTCTCTGTGCTTAAGTGTCATCCCTGGATCGGTATGCTTACACACACAATACTCGAGGATTTATAATAGAGGTAAATCACATGTATAAAGTAACGTAAATACTATTACCTCAATCCAAAATAGCGGAAGTAACAAGGTTGTGGATTCCCATCAACACCAATGGCAATGTTGAGTGTAGAAATCGGAACCCTAACGTATCACTTACTCGTCGTAAGATTCCTGCAACATGAGACATTGCAGCCACAAAGGGTCAGTACATTGAATGTACTGGCAAACTCACACCATAGAACAATGATGAATAATAACTATCACTACATGCATATATGGCTGGTGGAGGCTTTATTGTTATAATGTTTTTGCGAAAAGCCAATTTTTCCCTACTGCAAAGGAATATATTTTATTTAACTATCATGGTGGTTGTTAAACACTGAGAATGGTTGACAGCATTCTCAATCCCAATTAAGCATCATCATTAAAACCCAACAATATTAATTAAAGTAACATGATGAGATTCACATGATAATCCAAGTACTAGATACTCAAGATGTCCATAACCGGGGACACGACTAACCATGATTAGTTTTATACACTCTGCAGAGGTTTGCACACTTTTCCCCACACGACTCGATCTCCTCCGTTGGGATTCTCGCACTTCATGGTGTTTGAGAAACGGATGACCAAGACATAGTCTTTCAGAAGCGCTAGCACCTTACGAACGGGTAGACCGTTACACCTACATCCCACTACATCTGCTAGTCTACCACCGTAAGAGTTTGTACGACTTAATCAACTATGCTAGAGCCCATAGTAGCTTGTGGCTACACACGGAAGTTTCTAGCATGAATAATCTCCTGATCCCTTTGAGCCTGGGTGGCGGTCCAAAAGAAATGCAGACAATCCTGGAATACCCGTGTACCTCAATCCACCCAGATGTGTGTTAAGTTGCCACCTTAAATAAACCATTAAATAACAATCTCACATCCGTCATGGATACACTCACCCAATCCACGTCTACTAGCATAGCATGGCATAATAAGCAAACGTAGAAGTAACTCCCAAGGGTTTGATAATAAAACAGGTAATAGGTACTACCTCATCTACTTCCCAAAACCCACAATTTAATTAGATCCTAATCATGTAATGTTTGAGGATTGATCTAATGCAATAAAACTGGGTAGTAAAGAGGTATGATCAAAGTGTGAACTTGCCTGCAATGTTGATGAAGATGATTCACACTCAAAACTCTTGATAGTTCTACTCGTCACACTCCGGTCAATCTATCGTGAGCAAGCAATAGTAACCACACATAAGCAATCACTCAAAAGATCGGAGAGAACGAAGAAAACTTCGGAAAACATCAAAAACAAATCAAATAAATCCTGCAGCATAAAACAATTTCTAACAGTACTAAAACTATGTGTATTTGGCCTTATCAGAAAGTTTAGGTCAAGAGCTTCGATTTGCAAAAAGAATCAACTAAATCGGAGTTACGAAACTCAAGTTACGATCAAACGAAGTTCAAATACTAAACTGTTTAAAATTCAAATTTTAAACTTTCAAAAACATGTTTAAGTTGGCTATCTGGATAGAGGGGGTCATAACGAAAAAGTGGGCGTTGGTTTCATTGGATTTGGACAAACGAGTAAACAGTTGTGAGCGTTTGAAGTCCAGGGGCTAATCTGTAAATAAAATATTCACAGACGGGTCCCTGGCCGAAATTAAAAAGAAAACGAAAAAATCTAAATAACGGACGTTCGCTACCGATCGCTAATGAACGAACTTGTTCACTGCAGAAGCTAACATAGCGAACGTTTACTAATTAAAGAAATGTTCATATTTTTTTATAAAAAAACAGAATCGATCTGGTCCATTGGATCCAGATCTGACGGCGAGGGAGGAGCGGGGAGTTACCGCGGCGGGGACGGCGGAGACGGCTCGTCCCGGCCGGGCGGCGGCTCCGCCGTGCCCAGAGGGCGGCGAAGGGCCTGTGGAGGCGGCGCGGCGAGGCGAGGAGGATGGCGGCGTCAGCGGTGGTCCGCGGGACGGGACCGAGGCTGGCGGCGGTTTTCCGGATGCAAGGCCGGTGAGGAGAGAGAGAGGCCGGGGTCTCGCCTTTTAAAGGCGGAGGGGAGGGGGTGGCGTGGAGGAGGGGGCAGGGGAGGCGCTGGCGTGGAGGATGAGTGGCGTGGGCCGGCTGGGCCGTGGCCTGGCTGGCTGGGACGGGCTGGTTTGGTCGATCCAGAAGTTTTTTTTAAAACATTTTACCAGGCAAACTAAAAATAATAAAGACCAAATAAATAAATAAAATTATATAGGCATATAATATATCAAAATTTTCAGAAAATTATTTTCTACAACATGGACATTTTTCCAAAGCCAAATAGAATCAAGAAAAATTCAAATAATTCAAAGAGTGCTACTGCCCTACTAAAATCCAAAAGAAAATCATTTTAAAAATACCAAAATGGTGTCAAATTTATTTATCTCCAATTTTCTATTGTAGGGAATCATGTTACCCTATTTTCCATATATTTTATTTCTGGAGAAAAAATAATTTGAATAAAACCCAAATAACTCCAAATTTGAAAATAAATTCAAAGGAACTTTGAATTTAATTCTTTTAAACTTCATACTCATATTTCATATGTTTTGAAGAAGTCATTTTATCTTCTCTCATGAAAATCATTGAGTTGCTTAAAGTTTCAGAATTTGAAAATAGTTCCAAATGAAATTCAAATATTTTCAAATACCCTTTTCATTTAATTAAATGGAAGAAGTCATGTCATCTTCTCTCTAGGGTTTTGTATTTGAAAAGAATTTGAATTCACGAATATCATAAATGCAAAATGAAAGTTTGGGAAAGTCCTTTTATTCCCTCTCATTTAACTTTCAAAAAGTTTCAAATTTCACTCAATTTCACTCAATCCATCAAATAATAAATCAAATCTATCTATTTATTATAACATTCCAAAATTTTGAATTTTGGGATGTTACAAACCTACCACCCTTAAAATGAATCTCGTCCTCGAGATTTGGAGAGGCTAGCAAGAAATAGGTTAGGGTTGGGGTCTTCTCAAAATCCATTCATCGTCTCCGGAGGTGTGGGGTGCTACCACCCTTAGAAACATGGTTACGGTTCCATCTCTACCTGGCACGCGATGGACACGACGGAAGATCACACGCGACCAGCGGAAGAAAGATTCCGGCGCACCCCTACCTGGCACGCCAAATGTCGGATTTCGGGTTCCGGCAGACCCTTGAGGTTCGAACTCTGGGGTGCACGCGGAGATCTTTCCCCTACCAGCTCACGCGTTAATGGTTTGCAAGGGATCTAAGCTAGGAACGATGAACAACACAAGAGACACAAGATTTATACTGGTTCGGGCCACCGTTGTGGTGTAATACCCTACTCTTGTGTGTGGCGTGGTGGATTGCCTCTGGGGCTGATGAAGAACGGTACAAAGGAAGAACAGCCTCGCGAGGGGCTGGTCTTGAGCTGGTGCGATGGACTTCTTGGGTGAGTCCAGTCGCTTCTCTCTCTCTCTCTCTCTCTGGTAGGTTCGACCCGTTTTGGTCGGTTCCCTCCCTCTCTGTGGTGGCTAGTCCTATTTATAGAGGGAGGCCCTGGGCCTCTTCCCAAATAATGAGCGGGAAGGGCGCCAACAATTGGCCATTTTGAAGGGGAACATCTAGTACACTTATCCTGACTAAAGTTGGTCTTCGGTGCCAAAGGCTCGACGGTGACGCCGTCTGGTCTCCACAATGACCTCCGCCCCGGCCGCTCACTGGTCTTGGTCTTGTTGCATCAAGCGGTAACCTTTGCACGATGCCTTGGCTGTGCTTGCCTCCTTTGCACCAAAGGGGAAACAAGGACACTACGAGTCGGGCGCCTCTTTGATCTCGATCGTCATGGCTTGCGTCCACGGGCACCCTCATGAGGTACCCTGCCTTGATCTCTCCGCCTCCTCGTGAGCCTGCTCGACGAGGCTGCTCCCGAGGAAGGTTCCTGTCGTCCGCCTCATGAGGCTTGGCCCCTCGCGAGGGTCTTGAGCTTGAGTGATGAAGCTGGGCCGCTGGGCCCCACTTGAGCCACGCCGCAGGCAGTGTGCAAGTCTGGGGACCCCTGCTCCTGCACACCGACAGTAGCCCCCGGGCCCAAGGCGCGCCCGGACTTGGCTTAGCAGAGAAGCGAAGGGGCAAGTGCAAAGCGCCGCGGGCCCCAACAGCCTGTGGCCTCTGGCGCCGCGTGGCGATTGATTGGACCTGGGCGTCTCCGCTTCCCCACGATCCCTCGGCAACCACATGACTTGACAAGTCCCTGCACACAGAAATGGGTCATGATTACCTGTGATCGTGGAGGCCGACGGTTGGCCTCCTCCAGCTATAAGTACGGAACGGCGCAAGCCCTTCCAGTCCATCCCCTCTTGCTACTCCTTTCTCTCCAAGGCTCCGTCAAAGAGGTTCTTGGCCGCGAAGAAGGGAAAGGCCTGCCAGGTAGGGCCTGACTCTCCCCCGGCCAAGCACGGTCGAGGTTGTACTTGCAAGCATCCTGTGGCTCCCGTAGCGGCTTCCCGCGGTCGTGGAGGCGATCCCCTGCGCGGTGATGGGCGCCAGGTTGTCGATGGGGGGCGCGCCGTGACTGTGCGCCCCCCTAGGTCACGCTTCCACTCGGCAGAGGTGCTGCCGGAGTTCGTCGTGTGGTCGGTGGAGCCGACCAGCACCTGGCTCCAGCTTCCCCGCTTCTTTGTAGGTGAACTTCCGGCCGGTGCTCCGGGCGGCCTCTGGCTTCAGTGACGGTTGTTGCAGCCGGGCCTCCTGGCCATTGGAGGTCTCCGTCACGGAATGTGGCCTGACCCACGGCTGGCAAACGTTTGCCCGCACGCGTGGCCTGAGCCGGCGGTGCACGCTGCACTTCAAGTTCGACGGCGATGCCAGCCTCTACGTGAGGGTGTTCCGAGAAGACGGTCGCCGTGCCGGGTGCTGCCCCGAAGACTGTCGGATTTCGGGTTCCGGCAGACCCTCTAGGTTCGAACTCTAGGGTGCACACAGAGATCACACCTCCAACCTACCTACGTCTCGTCGCCTCGCAAGGATCTAAACTACACAAAGAGCAATACAAGGAACACGAGGTTTATACTGGTTCGGGCCACCATTGTGGTGTAATACCCTACTCCAGTTTATGGTGTGGTGGATTGCCTCTGGGGCTGATGATGAATAGTACAAGGGAAGAACAGCCTCACGAGGGTCTGTTCTTGAGCTGGTGCGATGAACTGCTAGGGGAGTTCAGTCGCCTCTCTTTCTCTCTCTCTAGATGCCGATTCAGATCGATCCCCTTGCCTTGGTGGTGGCTAGTCCTATTTATAGGCGGAGGCCCTGGGCCTCTCCCCAAATATTGAGCGGGAAGGGCGCCAACAATTGGCCATTTTGAAGGGGAACATCTAGTACACTTATCCTGACCAAAGTTGGTCCTCGCCTGCCAAAGACTCTGACGGTGACGCCGGCTTGGGCTCCACGATGACCTCCTTCCTGCCGTTCAGCTGGTCTTGGTCTTGTTGCACCAAAATGGTTGCCTTTGCTTGATACTCTTGCATGCACTTGCCCCCTTTGCACCAAAGAGGAAACAAGGACTCTGCACAGGCTGGCGCCTGCCTGGCGCCCTCGGTCGTCATGGCTTGCGTCATGGGCACCTCGTGAGGTACCCCGCCTTGATCTCTCTGCCACCTCGCGAGCCAGCCTGACGAGGCCGTGCCTGAGGAAGCTTTAGGTCAGCCCTCATGAGGCTTGGCGCCTCGCGAGGGTCTTGAGCTTGTGTTGATGAAGATGGGCGTCTTGGGCCACTCCTTGAGCCACGCCGCAGGCCGCAGTGTGCAAGTCTGGGTACCCCCGTTCCCAAAACGCCGACAGTAGCTCCCGGGCCCAAGGCGCGCCTGGACCTGGCTTAGCAGAGAAGCGAAAGGGCAAGTGCGAAGCGCCGCGGGCCCCAACAGCCTGCTGCCTTGGGCGCTGCGTGGCGGTTGATTGGTCGTGGGCGTCCCTGCTCCCCACGCCTCCTTATTTTGCGCCCAGCTAGGCGGACCCGCAGTTGCACACAGTCATGCCTCTTCTCGCCGCTCGCGCGTCTCCCGCTCTTCCTCCTCTCGAGCTCCAGCTTCTGCTTCCAATCCAATCTCTAATCCTCCCCCTTCCTGTCGCCATGGCACCGATGAAGAAGGGGAAAGGGCGGAGGCCTGTGCCTTTGCCCCGCTCACCGTCGCCGACGGCCTCTGCCGTCGATCGGTCGATCATACTCAACCTAGAAGGCTTGGGCAAGGTCAGTTCTGCCCTTGCCACCATCTTCAACGAGTGTGGGTGGACGACGGTCTGGCCTGCGTCCCACTTCTCCATCGACAGAATAGTCACTGGTTCCCCCCTTTTCTGATTTCTTCAACGTCGTACTTTCCCATTACCAGATCCACATGATGCATTTGGGTCCCGAATCCATTACTCTCCTTGCCGTTTTCGCCTTTGTTTGCGAGGCGATGGTCGGCATTCCTCCTTCAGTTGCCTTGCTGCGCCACTTCTTCTCTTTGCGCAAAGAACCCCACCCAATGCTCGAGTGCGTGAGTTTCCTTGCCGCGCCGTAAACGGGCGACCTCGGGATTGATTTCAGCCTTCCCTACGCTGCGACTAGGTTCCGAGAGCGGTGGTCAGACGTGGATGTTGGAGTGCCCAGCCCCTGCTCTCGAGCCAACCTCGCCCGCCATCCCCAATTCGGGTCAGGGCTGGGACGCCACGAGCCCCGGCTCGTCTTTGTCTGGCGTCGCTTATAACTGAGGGCGCTTCGGTGTGACGGCACCTAAGGTGGTGAAGGAGTTCCTCCTGTGTCGCATTACCCTCTCCAAAGACCATTCCGCCCGGATGTGGGCCTTCGGGGGGCGTGAAGACCGCATGAGGCTCCAGGAGGAAGATCTGACACCTGAAGTGCTGAGGAAGGTTCTCATGATCCTGACTGGGGACCCTTCCCCCGGCAGCCTCCGGCAAGAGGGTGCCCTGCTGTACCTTTGCTTGAGCAGGGCTGATTTTGTGAAGCAGATGCCCAGCTTCGACGAATGGGGGTTGCGCCCCGCGGGCCTCATGGGACCTCGTGAGAACCTAGTTGTGGTAGTTGCCCTTCTGGTTGCCCGCGGCGGTCCTTCCTCGAGTGGTGGAGCAGGGAGGCAAGGGCCGCCGGGGGCTGAGGAGGCCGTCGTCGAGATGATGGCGCCATGCGGGACTCCTCAGGTGGCAGCCCCTGAGGCCGCGCCCTACGACGGCTGGAGGTGTTGAGCCGCGGCCCGCGGCTCCTGCGGCAGAGGCTCCTGAGGCCCCGGCCACCCTTCACGGGGCAGCACCTGGCGGTGTGGGCCAGGGCGACGCCCCCGACGCCGGTCACATTGGTGCTTCTTCCTCGTCGCAGGCTGACCCTTGCGCCGAGCTCCTAGGCCGCTTCCGCGTGGACTTCGAGGCTCTCCGAAAGAGAAAGGAGGCCTTGGGTGATGATTACCCTTGCCGCCTATTGAAGCGCAGGAAGTAATTCGCCATTGATGAGTAAGCTTTCCCCTTTCTTAGTTCCTTACTTTCCCGTTGCTTCAGCTGATCATTGCCCTGCAGGGCCCTTCCTACCGAGTTCACGGAGATGGCTGAGGAGCCATCCTTCCAGGCCTCGCCCTTTCCACCGTCCCCAAGTGCCCCGAGCTCAAGCACTGCCCTCACGATGAGGCCGGTTGGAGAGGCGAGCCATCCTATGATGCATCATGATTATGCGCACCTCGCGACTCTCCTTCGCGAGCCCTCCCGGGGCATTGCCAGCCTACCTTGGGCTCTTAGATTGGTTGCGGACGACGACTGGCTGAGGTCGGCCTTGCGTTCTTCCTTTGAGGATGAGCCGGCTCGGGGCCAGGCTTCTAGCAAGGCGCGTCCGGCCATCGCGAGGGCGCCACCGCCTGCAGGGGAGTCTTGGCTCGTGGCCCCTCAGCACGCCTGGGCGGAGGGACGATCGGAAGACGTGCTTGAGCACGCTCGAGCGCCCGCGCCCTTCGCCAAGGGTTTCTCCGGAGGGCGGCTGACGCAGTGAGCCAGCTCGGTGCAGAGCTTGCTGACGAGGATGCGCGCCTTGAGGCCGAGGGCCTACGCCTAGCTGGGGAGAGGCGCAAGCTAAAGGTGGCTGTCGCCCTTGCGCGCCACCAGCGTGACCTCAACAATGAGGAAGCCGAGGTGTCGCTGGCGGCTTCTCGGGAGGCCCGCTCCCGGGCCGTCGGTGAGGCCGGGGAGGCTGACCGGCGGCGCGAGGCTGCGGAGGAGCGGGCGCGGGAGCTCCAGGCCTGGAGTAACTCCCTGGAGCAGCAGGTGGAGCTGTGTGAGGCGGCCCTTGCATCGATGAAGGGGGCTTCAGTTGACCAGGCTGAGCTCCAGAGACGTAAGGAGGCACTGACGCTGGAAGCCGCCGAGCGCGCCCGTAACCTTGAGCAGCTGGAGACGAGAGAGCGCTTGGTGGCGCAGGCGGAGGACGATGTCGCTGCGCGGGAGGCCCGAGTCCTGGAAGAGGTTGATCGCCGGGTGGCGACGGCCCGCTCGAACCTCGAGCGCGAGTTCGAGGAGAGGCTGGAGTTGATTAAGGTCGAAGCAGAGGGCAGGACCGCCGCCCTGAAGGCCAAGCTGGATGAAGTGACGCGGCAAGCGGACGCTGTCCGGGCCGCCCTTGGCGCGGCACAGGGGGAGCTGACTTCCTCCTGCGCCGAGGTGCTTCTTCTTCGTCAAAGGGTGGACGCGGCTGAGGCCGTCGCGCGGCGGAGCGAGGACAAGACACGCCAGCGGCAGACCCTGGAGCATGAGCATGGCCCTATGCTCCGCACGCTCCGGGAAAGAGCTAACACGGCCTTGGGCAACATCTGCGAGGCGGGCGTTGGGGAGCCTCATGTGGTTAACTATGCTGGTAACCTCCAGTTCTTCACTGATGTGGTGACGCGGTTGGAGGCTCGGTCGGGCAGAGCCAACGAGTTGGTGGAGGAGAGGAGCCGTGCCCTGCTCGGGCGTGCTTTTTCTCGCGTCTTCAGTCATCTACAGAACATGGATCCTCACTTCGACTTCGATGCTGCCATCGCCCCGGTACCCCTGGCCATCCGGGGCGATCTAGCGCACTGGGTGGAAAACAACGTAGATGCCCTCGTCAGGGCCTTCACCACTGATGATGACGGCGTGGTCATGGTTGCTGATGAAGGCGGCGTGGACGGTGATGGCGAGGCCAGCGACACCAGTGACGATTCAGGAGGTGCCCTTGAGGATGCATTGGGGGGATTTATCCGATTGACCGTGTCTTTGTTCACGCTTTCTACCTGCTGCAGAGAGAGTTCGGGCTTGGCCCTGAAGGTTGTAAGAGCATTTTGGGAGGGGGAGCCCCTCGTGCAAAAACTTGCAGTTAGCGCATTAGTAGACACGATTTCACTCGTACGGCTACGCCAAGTGGCTGGTCTTGCGACGAGCCGACTGGCTTGTTTACCTTCGACCTGCGTGGGCCCCGAGATAGCCTGTGGAGGGCTGTGGTGTCCTGAGTGCCTCCTGAACGAGCCCATTGAACCTGTAATGAGAACCTCCTGAGAGGGCGTGGTGACGGCAGCCCGGGCTGCACGCACGCTAGGCCTGGCCCGACTCGTGAGGGGCTCACGAGGGGAGGCAGCTGAGGCGGGATGGACGCAAAGCGGTAACCAGAACGCGAGAGATTGCTCGAACGAAACTAAACACCCCTTCCCCGAACACACACAAGTCTCAAGCTCAAATCCAACTTAAATCCAAACAGGGGAAAAAGACAACCAAAGGAAAGGCAAATAGAAGCAGAAAGGCCGCCTCCGGCACCTAGTCTAGTCTTCGACGTCTTCTTACCAGCGCGGAGCTAAGTGCTGCCACTGGGCGTGGGCGGGAGCCCCTGAGGCCCGAGGGCGGCTCTCCGGAGACTCCGGGGCGTGTACAGCCCCACTCATTATTACGTGAGAGTGTCACAGGCGGCGAAGCTTCACAGCACTGGGCCTTCTTCACAGTGTACCGCCGTGCTTCATATCGCCAGACGAGGGCCCCGCCTTGCGCCACACTCTATTGCCATCGACGACGGCCGGAGACCGAGGACGCCGCCGATGGGATAGAGCGGTCGCCAGCGGTTCCCCCGACGACCACGGGTCCTCTGCCGGGGGTAGGCCCTGAGGCACCTCCCCGGCAGAGGGCCTACCTCCTGAGGACGCCTTGCTCCGAACGCCGCGGTGGTGATGCCGGATCTCGGCCCCTCTCCTGCAGCCCCCGGCGCCCTCCTCCTAAGGGGTAGGAAGCTGCTGGATTGGGGCAGACATCCGCCGCGACGACCTGTGCCTCCTGTGATTCATGGTTAGCGTATGCCTGCTCCTGAGGAATTAGCGGTACCCGATAATCGCTGCCTCTAGCGCGGTTGATGGGGCTTTCTCGGGGCTCCTGAAAGAGCTCAGCTTCGGCGTCTCTTCCCCCCAGCTCGGGCCGAGGAGCGAGCCATGGTCTTCCTCCTGCGCGTGCCCTTGATCCATCATGTGGGGCACATACTCTTTCGGGGCCGCCTCCCCGAATGCTTCGCTGTAGTGCCCCGTGTGCCACGCAGCCCTGCTTAAGGCGCCAACCTGGGGGTGGTAGCACGGCGGCCCACTGGGACCGTGGGCTATAGCGAGTCCTCCTTTGCTGGCCGGGGGCGGAGGCGGCGCCGTTGTTAGCCCGGTGCTGACGGCCTGGTTGGCGTTGGAGTGGCCTTGGAATCCTCTCAGAGCTGCGCGGGCGCACGCGGGGCCTCCGTGCGGTCCGCCTTGGACCCGAGGCGGCAGCTGGGTGCATAAGGGGTGAGCCCTCGCTGCGGCGAAGCCCAGGAGCTCTGCCACCCGCTCCAGCAGCACGTCGTGGCCACCCTCCAGTAGCCTGCATTGCAGTAGCTCTCGGGCCACTGTGAGCGCGGCCCTTGAGTTCGCCTGCTCCCACCGGGTGTACGGCGCCGTGGCCGTGGCGTGGCTCGAGGCCTCGCCACGACCGCACTCGCGCGACGTGATACCGACGTCGCCGACCATCGCCGCCCGCAGCGCCCTGCGGATCATGGGCGCTGCATTGTGGTTGAGGTCGCCTGGGCGAAGGAAGCTCAAGGCTGGCGGCCAGGCCGCCAGGATCGGGATTGCCCGTTGGGTCGCCGGACAAGATGATGACGATGCGACGGGGCGCGAGGCGGCAGAAGGCCGATTCCGGTGCACCCCTGCCTAGCTCGCCAAATATCGGATTTCGGGTTCCGGCAGACCCTCTAGCTTCGAACTCTGGGGTGCACGCGGAGATCACACCTCCAACCTACCTACGTCTCGTTGCCTCGCAAGGATCTAAACTACACAAAGAGCAACACAAGGAACACGAGGTTTGTACTGGTTCGGGCCACCATTGTGGTGTAATACCCTACTCCAGTTTATGGTGTGGTGGATTGCCTCTGGGGCTGATGATGAATAAGATAAGGAAGAACAAATTTCGCGAGGGTCTGTTTGAGCTGGTGCGATGAACTGCTAGGGGAGTTCGCCGCCTCTCTTTCTCTCTCTAGATGCCGATTCAGATCGATCCCTTGCCTTGGTGGTGGCTAGTCCTATTTATAGGTGGAGGCCTGGGCCTCTCCCCAAATATTGAGCGGGAAGGGCGCCAACAATTGGCCATTTTGAAGGGGAACATCTAGTACACTTATCTCGACCAAAGTCGGTCCTCGCCTGCCAAAGACTCTGACGGTGACGCCGGCTTGGGCTCCACGATGACCTCCTTCCTGCCGTTCAGCTGGTCTTGGTCTTGTTGCACCGAAATGGTTGCCTTTGCTTGATACTCTTGTCTGCGCTTGCCCCCTTTGCACCAAAGAGGAAACAAGGACTCTGCGCGGGCTAGCGCCCGCCTAGCGCTCTCGGTCGTCATGGCTTGCATCATGGGCACCTCGTGAGGTACCCCGCCTTGATCTCTCCGCCTCCTCGCGAGCAGCCTGACGAGGCCGTGCCTGAGGAATCTTTCTGTCGTCTGCCCCGCGAGGCTTGACCCCTCGCGAGGGTCTTGAGCTTGTGTTGATGAAGATGGGTCGTACTGGGCCACTCCTTGAGCCACGCCGCAGGCCGCAGGCAGGCAAGTCTGGGTACCCCCATTCCCAGAACACCGACTGTCGGTGTACTAGAGTAGGGGTACCCTAGAATCCCGAACTTGTGCACGGGCAGTTGCAGCCCTCCGCGGCAAAGCTTACCGGGTGACCGCCAAGGTCCTCCGTGGTTCCTGTGGAGCCATTCAAGAACAAAGTATTCAAGTTAAGGAGACAAGGCCCCGGCAAGAGGAGCTTGCCGGGAAGGCCACCCAAGGCACCTAGAAGATAAGGCCCCGGCAAGAGGAGCTTGCCGGGAAGGCCACCCAAGGCACATACAAGACAAGGCCCCGCAAGAGGAGCTTGCCAGAAGGCCCGGGCGAGCGACAAGCTTCCGGCGCGACAAGACAACAACCATGGCAAGGCGCTTGCCATGCAGACCACCTCTTCTGTACCTATGCTCCAAAGTACATCCACTAACGTGTCGCCTCAGGACCTTTCAGCGCTGCTGCGTGGCGAGAGGTCAGGCAGCCAGCGGTCACGAGGTGGCAAGCGGCATCAGCAAGTTTGCCATCATGGCGAACGATGGCGCTCGACGGTCCCTCGCTTGCACCGTTAGGGCGACTAGATAGGCATTTAATGCCTTTGTCCCCTCGCCGGGGTTAGGTATGGTACACCGTATTAATCGCATAAGTAGGTGTACCAACCACTACTTTTCCATTTGTACCCTTGTCTACGTTGCCACCTGTCGGAGACCCCTTGAGCATATAAAAGGAGGCCCATGCGCAACGTAGAAAGGGTTGGTCGGTCAGTTCTCCCCACGCTCAGTCTCGTTAGCAGCTCGTGTGTACTGTAGCACTCGAGCGCTCCCGAGCAAGAACGCAATACACCTAGACATGCAGCAGTAGGAGTATTATCTCCGGAGAGCTCCGGCTGGGTAAACCTCTCGTATGCTTCGCCTCGATCTGCTCTTCGTGCGACCTCCGCTCCCCGCCGAATCGAAAGGGGCTCGGTCCGCCGGCCCCATAGGTGTTCGTGGGCCAGGTCAGCCTGCCCCGACATCTTTGGCGCGCCAGGTAGGGGGCGTCGAGGTTGTGTGAACCTGATCCGGCGTCCACGCGAGCTAGATCTTCATCATCTTCATCAACATGCCACCGAAGAAGAAGGCTTCGGCGGCAGAAGCTCCCGTCTGCCGAACCCACCGCCACCGAGCAAACAGGTGGTGGGGTAGACGCCGGGCGAAGAATGAACGGGCGACGGGAAGCTCACGGTGCTGCCAAGTCTAAGGATAAGGCTGCGCAAACCTCGGCGTCAGACATGCACCGCGCCCGTCTTTAGAGGCGCGAACGACAGCCGTCATGGTACTCACAATGCCATACGCCGTTGGACCAAGATCGAGCCGAGGATCTCGGGATGCTCAAGACCAGCATGCACGCCAACATGTCTGGCGCGAAGCGAGGCACGCCGCTCGACGGGATATCGCTTCCTTCTAACATAGTTAGAAGTCCGAGCATATCCCGCCTCGCGCCGCTCGCCATCGCCACCCACCACTCCAGCCAGAAGCTTTGGCGAGAGCTCAATCGCTCTGGATTACCCTCCAACGGCCGACAAGGTCGACGAATGGAGGGCCACCATTCAGAGTCTCATCGGCTTCGCCAACGGCGACGCTCCGTGGCAACCGAGTGCATCGCTGCCGCGGCAAGACTACCAAACACGAGCCGGTGGCGACGAGACCGGTGGGGGTGCAACCACCATCCACTCTCCGCCCGGAAGGCCAAGATCGCCGACTCGCCGGATCCACCTCGACAGCGACTCCACTGCGTCATCAGATCCACGAGCTCATCGCGATCAGCGCCAAGTTCTTCACGAACGACAAGAAGAGGACGCTCAAACTTCGCATCGAGCGCCAAGAGAAGCGCCAAGGCCAATCCGACAAGCGCTGGGCCCTCTGTCGACATGCACGCGCCAGAGGAACCAGCGACTTGCCGTCAGACGCGGTAGGTTGCCCTGCGTTCACTCGTGAGCTGCGGCAAGTCTAGTGGCCCAAAGAAGAAAAACTTCAAGCCGTGACGTACGTAGAAGTACGACGGCAAGACGCATCCGTCGGATTTCCTCAAGATCTACACCATCGCGTGCAGGCTGCGGGGCGAGACGACAAGATCCTTGCTAACTACTTCCCGGCGGGTGCTCAAACCCAATGTCGATCCTGGCTCATGCACTTGCCGGACAACTCCATATCTTCTTGGGCAGATCTATGCCATCAGTTTGTCGGCGCCTTCACAGGCGGCCACAAGCCCCATGGCCAAGAAAGCAACCTTCATCTGCTCGCCCAGAAAGAAGGAGAGCCTCACAAGTATATTCAAAGATTCAGCTGCAGTACAAAGACAACATCCCAGATGTCCACCTGCGCGGTGATCAGCTGCGTTCCATCGAACGTCGCGAAACCGCAGGATGCGGGAGGAGATGGCGATGTGCAAGATCGAAGACGTCGATTGAGCTATATGCCCTGGCCAACAAGTGTGCACGTGTCAAGAAGGGAGGAGACTCCGGAGAAAATACCGAAGCAAAGAGGGTCTCGACAAGGAGGAGACCGCCCTGGCAAAGAAGAGCCGGCGGCGGGGCAACAGGAAAAAGAAAGGCAGAGATGTGCTAGTTGTTGAGCAGTCCGGCAACGGAGGTGGCGACAAGAAAGCCAAGGCTGGTAGCTCCGGCAAGGAGGTTGCCACTGGCACCAACTGCCAGTCTGTGGCGGTCGCCGACAAGCAGGATGGCTCCGGCAAGCAGTACTGCAAGATCCACCGCACCAAGGGCCATGACCTCCAGAGCTGCAAGAAGGTCGAGCAGCTTGTCGAGCAGCGTATAGGCTGAATACGAACGACGCGACAAGGAGAAGGCCCAGGAAGGTGCTGGAGGAGCTAGCAAGAAACGTCCCGGTCGGGGAGGACGCCGCGGCAAGGCCAAGCAGCGGCAAGGAGACAGACCTCCCTGTGGCCGCGACAAGGATGACGACGACGACGACGATGAGGACATGGATGATGACGAGGCCGATGAGCAGGAGTTCCAGAAAGCCACAGAGGTCATGTGCGTTGACGGCGGTGCTTCTCTGCATACTTCACACCGCCAACTCAAGCAGTGGATGCGGGAAGTCAATGCAGCAGAACCATCCATCGAGTCACACAAGCCTCTGAAATGGTCCAGCACGCCTATCATCTTTGATATTGAGGACCACCCTGATCGTGTAATCAAGGTCGGTGCTTGCCGATGTTGGTTTCACCAACTATCCGCAACCTCAAGGTCACCAAGATGTTAGTTGACGGCGGGGCCGGCTTGAATCTGATCTCCTCCGCGGTGCTCCGAAACTCCGGATCCTCGATGGCGAGCTCGAAGAGACCGCACTTTTCAAGGAATCAATCCGGAAGGAGCAAGCCGAAGGGAAAGATCACGTTACCCGGTGACATTTGGCGCCGAGTTGAACTTCAGGATCCGAGAGGGTCACCTTTGATGTTGTTGACTTTCCATTGCCTTACAATGGAATACTTGGCCCAAAGACTCGCCAAATTCATGGCGGCCTCTCACTATGCCTACAACCTCCTCGAAGATGCCGGGCCCGATAAGTGTCATCTCTGTCCTGGCGACAAGAAGGATGCTCTTATCTGCGCCGACAAGATCTACCGGAGGCAGCAGCTGCAACAGATTGCAAGCCACTTGTCACCGAAGCTCCGGGGAAGAAGAAGACCAAGTCCGCAAGAGCTCGACGCCCACTCCGGCAAGCGCACCTCTTCGAGTGCTGCGCTACCGTCGAGGACGCACCATCGAGCTCCACCGCAAGTATAAGAAGACGATGGCAGCTCCACCAGAGACCAAGAAAGTGTCCGCCAAGGAGGACGGCACCGGTGGTACCTTCACCATCGCCTCTCTCTCGACCCTAAATAGGAAGGCGCTCGTTGCTTTCCTGGCGAACGTCGGCGTGTTTGCGTGGCAACCGTCGACATCCCAGGAAAGTAATTGAGCACCATCTTGCCGTTTGTCCTCATCGCGCGCCCGTCAAGCGAAAGTCGTGAAGCGTGCAAGGAGCGCCAAGAGTTCATCGCAGAAGAAATCAAGAAGTTGGAAGCAGCAGGCCTTGTCAGAGGGGTGCTCCATCCTACGTGGTTGGCCAATCGTGTAGTTGTATGCAAGGCTAATGGGAAATGGAGGCTTTGTATTGACTTTACCGATGTCAATAAAGCTTGTCCCAAAGACCCATTTCCCTTGCCGCCAAGATCGACCAGATTGTTGACTCCACGGCGGATGTGATTTGCTTTCATTTCGGATGCATACTCAGGATATCATCAAATCTTCATGGCGTAAGAGGATGAGGAGAAGACCGCATTTATCACCCCATGTGGCACATACTGTTTTGTACGGATGCCCTTCGGGTTAAAGAATGCTGGTTCAACATTTGCAAGAGTAGTTCATGACGCTTTTGAGCCGCAAATGCACAGAAATGTGGAAGCATACATGGATGACATAGTGGTCAAAAGCAAGGAATAGGCAACTCTGATTCAAGATTTAGACGAAACCTTTGCAAATCTGCGCAAGATAAACCTCAAGCTCAACCCCGAGAAGTGCGTGTTTGGAGTCCCTTCCGGCAAGCTTCTCGGGTTCTTCGTGTCTCAGCGGGGAATTGTAGCCAATCCCGACAAGATCAAGGCCATTGAGCAGATCGAAGCACCGAAGCGTGTCAAGGATGTACGAAGACTTGCCGGTTGCGTAGCTGCTCTCAAAGAGGTTTATCTCTAGGTCTCATCGAAGCGCCTCGCCATTTTTCAAAATTTTGAAAAAGGCAGGTCCGATGCAATGGACTCGGAAGCGGAGGCTGCGCTCTGAGACTTGAAGAGATACTGTCCTCCACTCCAACACTTGTCGCACCTAAGCCACAAGAAAAGTTGCTGCTATATATAGCGGCAACCAATCAAGTGGTTAGTGATGCGTTAGTCGCGGAGAGGAGGCGGATGATGAGCTAGCAACCATGGCGTATGCATCCAGAACAAGGTGGGGGGCTTCACCGGCAAGCTCCGTCCCGACAAGGACAGATCTACGCAGACGCATGAGAAGATGCGAAAAGGATGGTGCAGCGCCAGTTTACTTTGTCGGTTCCCTTCTGCGGGGGCTAGGTCAAGGTACTGGTGTGCAGAAATTGCTTTTCGGCCTCCTCATGGCCTCGAGAAAGCTGCGCCATTACTTTCGTGCACATGAGATCACAATCGTCACTCGCTTTTATTTGAAGAGGATACTGCAAAATCCATAAGCAACAGTGCAGGATTGTTGAGTGGGCACCTTTGGGAACTGTCAAGCTTTGGCCTCAAGTTTGAGAGCACTTCAACTATCCAAAGCAGAGCATTGGCGGAGTTCATAGCAGAATGGACACCAACACCGATGAAGAAATTCCAAAACGAGCATTCCTGGCCAAGGAAGCAAGCAAAGAGTGGCTGATGTACTTTGATGGTGCCTTCTCGCAAAGGCGCCCGGTCTTGGGCGTGCTACTTGTCGCACCCACCGGAGAGCACCTCAAGCACGTAGTCCAGATGCACTTTCCCAAGGAGCAAGCAACAAACAATACCGTAGAGTATGAAGGTTTGCTTGCCGGTCTCAGATCGCAGAGACCTTGGGATCAAGAAGCTCATTGTCGTGGGTGACTCACACTTGTCATCCGCCGAGTGAACAAGAATTATCAGAGTCCATTGATGGAAGCTTATGTTGATGAAGTGAGGAAGCTGGAAGAAAACTTTGACGGCCTACAGATGGAATATATTCCAAGAGCTCAGAACGACATTGCTGATGGCCTGTCAAAGTGCTCTGCACTTAAGTTACCTGTGGAACCAGGGGTTTTTGTGCTCAAGCTGACTCAGCCGTCTGTGACGCCATCGACTGGACAGAGCAAGAAGAGGAAGTTGATCTCTGGTGACTACTTTCCGCAGAGCTTCCCAAGCCGCCGCCAAGAAGGTCCCCAAGATCGACACCAACAAAGGCCGAGGAGCTGCTCCGACAAGCCCCAGAGTTTATTTCGTTGAAGCAGACGCTCCCGACAAGTTTTGCTCCGGCAAGCTTGCCGGGGAACGTCAAGCTCCGGCTGAGCCGCAAGCTCTCGCCGTGGAAGCTGATGTTCCCGCAGCAGCAGATGTGCCTTTAGTCCTTGTTGTCGAGCCGCAAGCTCCAGCATGGGCACATCAGGTTGTCCATTTCCTTCAGACAGGAGAACTTCCCGAAGAGCAAGAAGAAGCGGAAAGAGTAGCCCGGCAGTCAAGTATGTACCAGTTTGTCGACAAGACACCTGTATGTAAGAAGACTCAACGGTGTGAAATTGAAGTGTATTCACCGAAGACTGGACAAAAGCTGTTGGCGAGATACATGGAGGCATATGTGGTCACCACATTGGCCAGAGCACTTGCCGACAAAGCGTTCCCAAGAAGGTTTCTTTTGGCCGACAGCCTCCGTGATGCAACTACACAAGTAACCAAGTGTGAAGCGTGCGGCCCATTCCAAGCAGATACACCAGCCAGCTCAAGCTCTCCAGACGATCCCTTTATCCTGGCCATTTTCGGTCTGGGGCTCGACATCCTCGGCCCCTTCCCCGAAGTTGTCGGGGCTTTGAGTACTTGTACGCTGTAATCGACAAGTTCACAAAGTGGCCGGAAGTGGAAGCGATGAGGAAGGTGACGGCATAGTCAGCCAGTCAAGTTCTTTCAGTCGATTGTTTGCCGTTTTGGAATCCCTAACAGGATCATCACCGACAACGGCACGCAATTCACAAGCCGCACCTTCATGCAGTACGTCCAAGATCTTGGCGCCAAGGTCTGCTTCGCTTCTGTTGCTCATCCAAGAAGCAACGGTCAAACGGAGAGGGCAAATGTCAAGTCTTGCGCGGGCTCAAGACCAGAACTTTCGGCTGGGCTGCACAAGTGCGTAAGAAATCGGATTGAGGAGCTGCCGGTGGTTCTTTGGTCGATCAGACGACGCCAAATCGAGCCACCGGCCAGCCACCTTTGCTCTAGTCTATGGAGCAGAGGCAGTTCTCCCCACGGAACTTCAGATAACGGATCGCCTCGAGTGCTCGCTTATGATGAGCTTGAGAAAGAGCAGCTGCGACAAGATGACGCGCTGCTCCTTGAGGAAGATCGTCTTCAGGCTTCTGTATGAGCTGCTCGCTACCAGCAAGCTTTGCGCCGCTACCATAGCCGCAAAGTTAATGCCAGAAGTCTCGAGGAAGGCGACCTTGTTCTTTGGCGCGTTCAGTCCGCCAAGAATTCCAACAAGTTGACGCCTTGAAGTGGGAAGGCCCTTACCGGGTGAAACGAGTCACTAGGCTCGGGCGCTGTCCGCTTTGAGACCAAGATGGCATTCCGGTGAGCAAGTCCTGGAACATCGAGCATCTTCGTAAGTTTTACCGTGAAGGCGCGGTTGCGGAACCTGTTCCGGCAACCACCTTTTGTACAAGTCTTGCCGCTGTTGCATGTAATCCTTTGTACAAAGCCGGGCGCAGACCCCGTGCATAAGTAAAGCTAGCGTGCTTCGCACATCTTGTCAATTTCATGCTTTTTACTTCTATTTGCATGCATTATCTGACACTTTGTGCAACACCTACCCCTGGTAAGTAATAACAAGCCATAAGGCTCCATATCTTTGTTTTCTCTTCTTTCTCTTTCTCAAAGAAAGGAAGGTTCCCTCGTACACGAGTTTGCCGGGGGGAAAGGAGAAGATAATGGTGTGGACCAAGTGTCGCTCAAGGAAGCCTATCCTTACCGGGAAGCAAACGATGTAAAAGCTAAGTTGCCAAAGTTTGAGCAATCAGTTTTAAAATTTTTAAGTTATCTTCCTTGAACGACCCGAACTTTGTATGGAAAAACCTGTGCGCAGAGGAACCAACTTGTAGCTAGTTGCGCCCTTACTTTGTTTCGAGTCCGCTCAACAACTTAAGTGAGCTGCGAGTAGTTGCGACAAGGTTGCTTGTCGGAAGCGGCACCGCCAAGAAGGCCGACGTCCCGCGGCTTCATGGCTCAGTGCCCAGCGCCGACAAGTTCCCTAAAAGCGTAGGGCAAAAACATACAGAGGAAGGAATCAAGTAAAGGAAATAACATAGCAATGGATACTCAAAATAGAGTTATATTACAAGATAGCTTGCCGCAGCTCTAATGGATTGTTCCTATGACATGACCAGCAGCGGCAAGGGAAAGAGAAAACGGACGGCCTAATCTACGCGATCGCCCTCAACCCTCTTGATTCCGCTCACCCTGTCCACAATGGGTGCGACAAGGGTCTTGAGCGCCTCCACATCAGCATCCGTGGCAGGGACTTGAGGACGTTGGTGAAGTTGAGGCCTGGGTTGCGGAAGGCCACCTTCATCAACACCTTCGGAGAGCTCCCGCCAGATCTGGGCGCGACTCCTCACCAGCTGCTTTGGGACTTCTTCCCGAGTCGCTGGAGGCCCTTCACCACGCCCTTGAAGAACAAGCTAAGCTTGGCGCTGGGTTGGAGGTGCTCGTCGGAGGAGTATCCAAGATCCACCATCCCCAGCTCCATCAGCTCCCTGTGGATGGCTGCAGCAGTATCCACGAGACCCTCGGTCCAATGCTCCATGTTCTCCCTCAAGGCACTCTGGGCGGCAACAAGACTCGCCAAGAGCCCCTCGTCGGCCTTGATCTTCTCCTTCAAGGCCACCTCCAGCCTCTGGCGCCGTCCAAATACCGAGTCAAAGTAGTTAGCTTCAACTCAAGATCTGCGTTGGAGTCCCTGGCGGCGCTGAGCTCCTTTCTCCTCTCGGCGAGACGGCCCTGCAGCTCGCCAAGAGTGTAGGCGTCCTTCTCGCGCTCGTGCTTGAGTGCAGCAAGCTCCTCGCCGCTCTTCTTGAGGCTGGCCTCCAACTGCACCACCTTCGGTTCCAGCTCCTTCTTGGCGGCCTCGGCAGCTGCGGCAGCATCCTTTGCTTCCTTGAGAGCCCCACCAAATGTTTGCTCGCGCATGGCAAGATCCTCCTCGTGGCTGTCAAGGTTAACCTTCCGCTGCGCCAACTCACCTTCCTGCTAGACAGCTTCTCAGCCGCAAGCCGCTGTTCCTCGGCTTCAGCCTTCTCGAGGATGAAGGCTTTGCGCCTCGGCGAAGCTGCTCCGCTCCTCCGCCAAGGACCGGAGAGCTTCTGGTTGCGGCCCCGGAGCTCCTCCGCGCTTCTCGATGTTCTGCTCCCACCTTTGCGACAAAGCGCCTCCGGATTCCAGCTTGGCTTGTTTGGCGCGCGGTAGAGCGACAATGGCTTCCGCGGCAGCTGCTCCTCCTCAGCTCGCTACGCCGCTGCTTGGCGCGTGAACCAGCATCAGTCCAGCGGAGGCGAGCAGCTCTTCATCGAAGATTTCTCCTTCGGCCGACGCCCTGGAGCTCGACTCCCATGGGAGCTTGATGAAGACGCCATCGCCGACCTTCAAGTAGGCGCCGGGCTGGGGCTCTTCAGAGCCCGACGCTGCAGCAGCGGCAGAGGGATCGGCGGTCGGCGTGGCGCTGGCGCTCTGCGGCCTCGTGGTCGTCGGTCTGATCGCGGACCCCTCGCCGGCTTCTGCGGCGGCTTCAGCGGCCTCTTCACCGCAGGCTCGTCGGCGCCGGCTTCTTCTTCCATGGCGGCGGCTTCATCGGTGTTGCCAAGACGCCCGTCCTCCTCGCCGGCGACCTCGGTCTCCATTGGCTCATGGCGGATGGATGAAGAAAGTCAAGCAAATATTCAAAGACAAAATCAAGAAGAAAAACACGAGGGAAGTACTCAGGCAAGAAGGTTACCTGCGCCGGGGTCTGCGGTCATGGTCTCCGCCGCCAAGGGATCGCTGGTGCTGTCCCTTGCCGGAGAGCTGCCCCTTGCCGGAGAAGTCTCCCTTGCCGGGGAATCCACCCTTGGCGGCGTAGTCGAAGCCGAAGGAGGCTGCTCTGCTCCTACACAAATCAACAGTCGGATATCAGCAAAGAAAGAGCACCCATGCACACCAAACAGCAAGAAGTAGACCATATACTTACGCTGGGGCTGCGCACTGGGGCTGCTTTGAAGAAGAGTTGCCTCATCCGCAAGGTGGTCTCGACGCGCCTCCGCTGTCACAAAGGTCTGGGTTCCCCTCGATGACAACCACCGGGGTCTTGGCTCTCTTCGACATCCTCTGGGCCAAGCGTCACGAAAAGGAATGGATTCAGAGTAAAGCAAATCAGATACAAGACAAAACAAAGAATCGAAGAATTACAAGTACAGAAGGAATCTTACTCTTCTTCTTCCTCGCTTGAGCTAAGCGGAGAGGTCGACTGCCCGCCTCCGGTCTGACGAGGCGGAGGAGTGGGTTCCCTTATGCGCTTGGCGGGAGCGGGACCGGTGGCCTGCGAGGGCCCCGCTCCAGCTTGCCCAGCCGGCGTGAGGTGCTCCAGCTGCAAGTGCTTGCCGCGGTGGAAGCGCGTCATGTGCTGCGGCTTCTGCCCGCCGTCTGCCGCCACGCTTCGTCTCCGGCCTTGTGAAGACGCCTTCTTGGTGGAGCTGGTGGCTCCGCCATGCAAGCTGCTTGGAGGCGGGAGGATGCGCCTCGGCGGGTTCGTTCGACTGGCTTCAGGCTCGGCAAGCTCCTCCTCGCCGGGCAAACTCCTTTCGCTCGACAAGGCTTGCCGCCTCGGCTGCCTCTCGCCTCCTCCACAGCTGAAGCCAAACTCGCCTGCAACGGCTTGCTGCCGCCTCTTCTAGTTCGGGTGGCGTATGGCGCGCTGCATCTCATCGTCGATAGTGTCATGGTGAGGCCCCTCTGCTCATCGGGGCGGACCGGCATTTCCACCAGATTGTCGAAGAACTGCCGCACGACGTCATCTGCCGGCTCTTGCCAAGTTGGGACAATTCCATGTGAGTCGCACGACGGCATCATTGCACGGATGCGGTCGAGCACGGAATTGTTGCACAAGGAACGACGCCCCTCGGCAACCTAAACATCTCTGGATGGTTAGGATCGGGCTTGAACAGCTCTAAGAGCATTGCGTCAAGCTCCAAGACAGTGAAGTTGAAGTTGAGGCCAAGGCGCAACCTCATGATATCTGCTGCGTTCTGAAATTCCCAGGCAGGTCTCCTTCTATCCTGCAAGGGAAGCGTCTGGCGAAGAAAGTCCGCGCCAACAAAGCGTTTACGGTGAGTCCGGCAAGTCTGAGGCGGAGGATTCGGTGATCGTGATCTTCAGCCTAAGCGTCCTCCGGGGACAGATTGCTCCAATCATTGCCAAGACTCACTGGGGTTTGGCGGCGGTAAATGGCTGCGGGTTCTCCTCTACAATCCAGCACCAATCGCCCTCCATTCCTCCCATTTGCTACGGAGCTCTCCCTCCAGATAAGCTTCCTTCTTGCCGACCTCGGAGATCCAAGCGATTCCTCCGCAAGAAGGGGCTCTCTCTCTCAACACGGGTAAAAAGAAGTGACGGAAAAGGGCTACATTTGGGTGGACTCCGACAAAGTTTTCGCAGAGATGTGCGAAAACCGCCATGGTCAGAACGGCGTTGGGGGTGAAATCAAGGAGGCGGAACCCGTAGGTGTTCATGATGTCGCAAAAGAATTCAGAGAAAGGCGGGCAGAGCCCGCAGTAGAAGAAGAGCGCGAAGAAGGGATACCCCGTCGGGGCCAGTTCAGCAGCAAGGGGAGTACCTTCGCGCGCTGGATGCGCCTCTCCGTCGACCGTAAGAGGTAGTAGTTCTCCTCAGCTCCCTCGCGGCGAGCTGAGGGGGGAAGATGGCCCGCTCCTTCCGCAGCGCCGCAAGCCGCTGCGCCTCGGCCGACTTCACAGACTTCCCCTTATCGGCTTTCGGGCCCATGGCGGAGGTGGTGGAGGAGGTCGACGGTGTTGGTGGTGCTGGTGGCAATGGGGGGCGGAGCGCCGCTCTCTTTTCAGCCTTGAAGAGAAGGGGGGAGCAGCGGTGGTTTTTCGATGGGACATCAACTGGCAAGGTAGGCGACGTGCCCCTGTTTCCCCTACTTATAAAGAGGGAGGGGCGGACGCCCGATTTTCCGAATAAAGAAACCCCCACGATCTCGCCCACGATCTCTCACACGACGCCGTAGTCGGCGCGCGGCTGCCTGTGGGGGGCGTGGTGGGTCCGGGTGAGTTATGGTGTGACCGGCCAGCGTGTGCCGCAGCCTGTTTTGGGCCTGGCCCAACAGCGCTTGGCACCGTGTGGCCCAGCCCGGGCTCCTGTCGGTGTACTAGAGTAGGGTACCCTAGTATCCCGAACTTGTGCACGGGCAGCTTGCAGCCTCCGCTGCAAAGCTTACCGGGTGATCGCCAAGGTCCTCCGTGGTTCCTGTGGAGCCATTCAAGAACAAAGTATTCAAGCCAAGGAGACAAGGCCCCGGCAAGAGGAGCTTGCCGGGAAGGCCACCCAAGGCACCTAGAAGATAAGGCCCCGGCAAGAGGAGCTTGCCGGGAAGGCCACCCAAGGCACATACAAGACAAGGCCCCGGCAAGAGGAGCTTGTCAGGAAGGCCCGGCGAGCGACAAGCTTCCGGGCACGACAAGACAACAACCGCGGCAAGGCGCTTGCCGCGGAAGACCACCTCTCTGTACCTATGCTCCAGCACATCCACTAACGTATCGCCCTGGGACCTTTCCAGGCGCGCGTGGCGGAAGGTCAGGCAGCCAGCGGTGCGAGGTGGCAAGCGGCACTGGCAAGTTTGCCATCGTGGCGAACGATGGCGCCCCTGACGGTCCCTGTTTGCACTGTTAGGGCGACTAGATAGGCATTTAATGCCTTTGTCCCCTGCCGTCAGGGTTAGGTGTGGTACATCATACCTTTGCATAAGTAGGTGTACCAACCACTATTTTTCCATTTGTACCCCCGTCTACGTTGCCACCTGTCGGAGCCCCTTTGAGCATATAAAAGGAGGCCCATGCGCAACGTAGAAAGGGTTGGTCGGTCAGTTCCCCCCACGCTCGGTCTCGTTAGCAGCTCATGTGTACTGTAGCACTCGAGCGCTCCCGAGCAAGAACGCAATACACCTAGACATGCAGCAGTAGGAGTGTTATCTCTCCGGAGAGCTCCGAAGCTGGGTAAACCTCTCGTGTGCTTCGCCTCGATCTGCTCTTCGTGCGACCTCCGCTCCCCGCCGAACCGAAAGGGGCTCAGTCCGCCGGCCCCATAGGTGTTCGTGGGCCAGATCAGCCTGCCCCGACACCGACAAAGACGATGACCCCGGCCGTGTACCCAGCCCCGGCGATGATCGGGATGAAGATGACAGCAGGCGCATGGTCGGCGGCGCTCGGGGCTCGTCGAGCTTCGACGGCTCTCCTTCGGACAACAGCTCCTCCAGCGGTGGCTGCGACCAGCCCCCGTGTCGTCACGCCCGCTTGGAGGGAGGCAGCGGGTCAGCCCGCCGTCGCGCCTCGGTGAAGCGCGAGGAGGAGTCTGACTGAGCTCCGGAGGCAGTACGAGCCTTCGCCGCGAGTTGGCGCCAAGCAAGTCATGCCTATTTTGTTTTTCTCCCTTCCCTGCGCAAAGAGAAAGTAGTGTAGGACCCCGTGGGGGTGTGCTGAACTGTTGCTATTAGTTATCATGTTGTTTCCGCTATTTCTGTATTGTGCTTTTGTGCTGCGTGCCCGCGTGCAGGAATTACTTAGCTCGGGGGGGACCTGTCGCGGTCTTCACTTCCCGAGGCCGAGGCCTCGTCGCGCGGTTCATGTCCTGCAAGGATTAGTCAGGAGGGGTAGCTTCCGGCCTCGGTTATGGAGGCGACAGACCCAGGTCCTGTGTTCAAGGTCGCGATGCCCGTGGGGCACGCAATTTGGGAGGGTGCTCCGTAGTGGACCTGGATAGGAAAGCTTCAAACGACATGGGTAGAAAACACTCGCGAGGGTGCCCGCGTTGCTCCCTCGCGAGATTTGCGCGAGAGAAATCGAGGTAAGTGAGCGAAAAAGACAAAGAGTCACAAGCCAAGGACGGTAACAACTTCAATAAAACTTCAAATAGGAACGAACAAGCCAACTGCAGAAAGCAAATGAAAAAGCCGCGTCTGGCACCTAATCTAGTCTTCGACGTCTTCTCACCAGCGCGGAGCTAAGTGCTTCCATCAAGCGTGAGCGAGAGCCCCGAGGCCCGAGGGCGGCTCTCCGGAGACTCCGGGCATGTACAGCCCCAACTCATTATTACGTGAGAGTGTCACGGGCGGCGAAGCTTCACCGGCATTGGCCTTCTTCACGTGCTCCGGCCTTTCTCGAAATGAGCTTCACAGGCGTTGGCCTTCTTCACAGGCTCCGGGCCTTTCTCGGGGAAATGAGCTTCACAGGCGTTGGCCTTCTTCACAGGCTCCGGGCCTTTCTCGGGGAAATGAGCTTCACAGGCATTGGCCTTCTTCACAGGCTCCGGGCCTTTTTTACATGCTCTGGGCCTTTTTTACAGGCTCTGGGCCTTTCTTCAAGGGTAGAACTTCCGAAGATGCTGGATGTTCCACGCGTTCGGGATGGGCACCCCCTCCTGAGTCTCCAAGCGTGCGGAGCCGGGCCTGGAAACATGAACAACCTTGAACGGGCCCTCCCACATGGGAGAAAGCTTATGCAACCCTTCCCTGGAGAGGACCCGTCTGAGCACGAGGTCCCCTACCTCAAGAGTCCAAGGGCGGATGTTGCGGCAAGAAGGGTATCGCCAAGCGCCTGTTGATACCTTGCTGCCGCAGCGCTGCCTCTCGACGATGTTCCTCCCCAAAGACGAGATCCGTCCCCCGCATGGCGTCCTGCTGCGCCTCGTCGAACGCCAGGACCCGTGCGGAGCGACGCCTGACCTCGTGAGGGAGGACGGCTTCTGCTCCGTAGACGAGGAAGAATGGGGTCTCGCCAGTCGGCTTGGCCGCGGTCGTGCGGATGGACCATAGCACAGACTGGAGCTCGTCGTGCCAGCCCCTACCGCAGGCCTCCAGCTTCTTCTTGAAGGTCTTGGTTTTGAGGCCCTTCAAACCTTCGCGTTGGCTTGCTCGGCTTGGCCGTTACTCCGGGGGTGCGCCACCGAAGCGTAGCATATCTGCGTTCCAAGGTTAGCACTGTACATTTTGAAGAGATTGGTGGTGAACTGCGAACCGTTGTCGATGATGATGCGGTTAGGCACCCCAAACCGGCTCACGAGGCCCCTGATGAATTTGACCGCAGAGCCCGCTGGGATGGTGCGGACAGCTTCCACCTCAGCCCACTTGGTGAACTTGTCCACGGCGACGTAGAGGTAGCGATAGCCCCCTGGCGCCTGAGAGAACGGGCCTAGAATGTCCAGCCCCCAAACTGCGAATGGCCATGATATGGGTATAGTTTGCAGACCTCCCGCCGGCTGATGGATCTGCTTGGCGTGAAATTGGCAGGCCTCGCAAGCCTTTACCAGCTCAACATCGTCGCTGAGTGCTGTGGGCCAGTAGAACCCGCTACAGAACGCCTTGCCAATGAGGGTTCGTGATGATGAGTGATGCCCACAATCTCCGCCGTGTATGTCTTCCAGCAATTCCTTCCCTTGCTCTCTGGAAATGCAACGTAGGGACACGTCATTCGGTCGCCTCCGATAAAGCTCTCCATCCCTGATGCAGTAGGCCGTGGCTTGCCACGCCACGCGCTCCACCTCCTCCTCCTTCTCTGGTAGGGTCCCCCGCGTCAAGTAGCTCTTGAGCTCTGTGATCCAGCACCCTTCCTGAGGCTCCAACGCCAGAGGCAAAGCGTGCCCCCGAGGCCGGGGCCTTGAGACCGGGATCCCGAGGTAGGCAGCTGGGGGAGCTCCTCCCGAGGTTGCGCCGCGCTTGATAGTGATGGTGCCGCTAAGGGACTAAAGAGTTGCTCTTCGAAGACGCCAGGCTCCTGAGGTAGCCGCCTGGACGCCCTCTTGGAGATGTCATCCGCCTCTTGATTGGTGCCGCGAGGCACATGCTGCAGCTCTAGCCCCCAGAACTGTTTCTCCATCCTGCGAACCTCCACGAGTTAGGCTTCCATGTGCTCGTCCTTCGGCTCGTATATCTTGTTGGAGAAGTTGACGAGGAGTTGTGAATCGCCCTTGATGATGAGGCGCTTTACCCCCAAAGCGACTGCAGCTCTCAGGCCGGCTATCAGGCCTTCATATTCTGCTATGTTGTTGGAGACCTTTTCCCCGTGCTGGAAACAGAGCTGCACGGCGTAATAGAGCTTGTCCTGAGTAGGGGATACGAGCACTGCGCCGGCCCCCGCGCCATGTCGGGAGAATGCCCCGTCGAAGTACATGACCCAGCCGTCCGGTGCCTCGCTCCCCGGAGAAAGTGATCGGTCTTTGCCTGCTTCGAGGCCGGGTGCCTCCGTCCATTCTGCCATGAAATCTGCCAATGCGGCCCCCTTGATGACTCTGGTTGTGCTGAATTCTAGCTGAAACGCTTGCAGTTCGATGTTCCACTCGGCGACTCTTCCAGCTGAGCTGGGGCTCCTGAGCACCCTCTCTAGAGGGTATGCTGAGACAACCTTGATGGGATGACCTTGGAAGTAGTGCTGGAGCTTGCATGAGGCTACCAATAGCGCGAGGAGGAGTTTTTGGGGCATGGGGTACCGTGCCCTCACGTCCCGTAGCACCGTGCTGACAAAGTACACGGGGTGCTCGACGAGGCTGTGAGCGCTGGCGCTGCTCGTGTCCTCCGTAGGTTGGGGTGCCTCCCGAGATGGCGGAGCCCCCAGCGCCTGGTCTCTTGGTGGGGCCTCTTACGCCCGGCGCGCTTCCCATCTGCGATCGATCCCCTTGACCCACGGCCGGTCTTTGTGAGGCTCTCTTGGCTTTGAGCCTCCCCGCCGGGAGGGCAGTTGTAACCTTGGCCTGATGCTCCTCCCCGACCGCTAACAGGCTCTTGTTGGCGGAGTATGGGGTGGCCGCGAGGTAGAGCACCAGAGGCTCTCGAGGACGCGGAGCTACCATCACCGGAGGGCTGGTAAGGTAACTCTTGAGTTCTTGGAATGCCTTGTCGGCCTTTTCAGTCCATTCAAAGGGGCCCTTCTTCTTCATCAGCTTGAAGAATGGTAGTGCTCGTTCCCCCAGTTTGGAGATGAAACGTCCTAGCGCGATGACGCGCCCGGTGAGTTTCTGCATTTCTCTGAGGGTCTTTGGTGGGCTCATGTCTTCGACTGCTTTGACTTTTTCCGGGTTGGCCTCGATGCCCCTGTGGGACACGAGGAAACCGTGAGCTTACCGAGGGACTCCAACACGCACTTCTCCGGGTTGAGCCGCAGGTCCACTTTATCAAGGCTCATGAAGGTTTCTTCCAAGTCCTATATCGTGGTTTTCGCCTCCGAGACTTCACTACAATGTCATCGACGACGCCTCAGCATTCCTCCCAGCTGTCGGCCCAGGCGATGTGCATCACCCCGAAAGGTCGCGCTGCGTTCATGCAACCCAAACGACATGCGTGTATAGCAAGACACTCGCACGGGTCAGGAAAGCCGTTTTCCACGTCTTCTACCGCCATCTTGATATGGTGATAGCCCGAGAATGCATCCAGAAGCTACAGCAGTCACTCTCGGTGATTGGAGTCGACGATCTGGTCAATGCGAGGAAGCGGAAATGGATCCCGTGGGCAGGCCTTGTTGAGGTTGGTGAAGTCGACACACATACGTTCCTTTCCCCCCTTTTTTGGCACGACAACTGGGTTGGCCAGCCAATCCGGGTAGCGAACCTCGCGAATAACCCCTGCCGCCTCTAGCTTGCGGGTCTCTTGGATGATAAAAGCTTGTTTCTCTATGGACTGTCGCCTCGCCTTCTGCTTCACGGGGCGCACATTTGGGCACACGTTGAGGTGATGCTCAATCACGCACCTCGGGACCCCCGCCAACTGATCAGGTCCCCACGCGAACACCTTCTTGTTCGCTACAGAACTTCACCAAGGCCTCCTCCTGCTTGGGTTCGAGGTTTGCACCTATGGTGAAGGTGGCGTCAGTGGACCCGTCCTCGTTGACTGGTACCTGCTTGGTTTCCGCTTTGCTTTGAGTGAATAGCTGCTTCTTCTTGGACGACGCGGCCCCCTTGGGCTCGGGGGCATCAGCGCTGGCGGGCCGTGCCGCCGCAGCCGCCTTCAAAACAAGCTTGAGCGCTTGCAGTGCATCTCCTGTATTTCCTGACATGGTAAGGACGCCGCTGCTCCCGGGCTTCTTCATGAGGTTGTACGCCGGGTGAGTTGCTGCTATGAACCGGGCCAAGGCCGGGTAGCCGAGGATGGCGTTGTAGGGGAGGCCGATGGGGGCGATGTCGAAGTTGATCAGATCTGTGCGGAAGTTGTCGCGGGTGCCGAAGGTCACCGGGAGGCGAATTTGTCCCAGGGAGGCGATGGAACCGGCTCCGACTCCTGAAAAAGGCCTGCTGGGCTGGAGCCGCTCTGGTGGCACATGGAGGAGGCCGAAGGCCTCAACAGAGAGCAGGTTGAGGCCGGCCCCACCGTCGATGAGGGTCCTGGTGACAGCCACTTCGCAGATGGTGGGGGTGCACAGCATCGGAAGCACACCCGAACCGGCGGGGTTGGAGGGGTGATCGTCCGAGTTGAAGAGCAGGTCGGCCTCGGGCGCCACCCAGCCCGGCGGGGCTCCCTGGCACTTGGAGGCGGTGGCGATCTGGCGGGTGAACGGCTTGACGTGGCGGCTCGAAGGTGGCGCCAGTGAGCCGCCCAGGAGAGCTGCGACGACCGGGGGCGCTGGCCCGGCGCGATGGGTGAGGTAGAGGTCGCGCAGCCCCCCCAACAGGCCTGCTGCTCGTTCCCCGTTGGGCCGGTGGGGCGTTGGCGGAAGGCGACGGGGAACGACGGGGGCGTCCGCCGACGGGAGCCATCCGGGCGACTCGAGCGGTGCGAGCAGCCCGACGCTCGGCGCGGGCTCGGCGAACGTCAGCCATGGACACGACGGAAGATCACACGCGACCAGCGGAAGAAAGATTCCGGCGCACCCCTACCTGGCGCGCCAAGTGTCGGATTTCGGGTTCCGGCAGACCCTTGAGGTTCGAACTCTGGGGTGCGCGCGGAGATCTTTCCCCTACCAGCTCACGCGTTAATGGTTTGCAAGGGATCTAAGCTAGGAACGATGAGCAACACAAGAGACACAAGATTTATACTGGTTCGGGCCACCGTTGTGGTGTAATACCCTACTCAAATGTGTGGTGTGGTGGATTGCCTCTGGGGCTGATGAAGAACAGTACAAAGGAAGAACAGCCTCGCGAGGGGCTGTTCTTGAGCTGGTGCGATGGACTGCTTGGGTGAGTCCAGTCGTTTCTCTCTCTCTCTCTCTCTCTCTCTCTCTCTCTCTCTCTCTCTCTCTCTCTGGTAGGTTCGACCCATTCTGGTCGGTTCCCCCCCTCTCTGTGGTGGCTAGTCCTATTTATAGAGGGAGGCCCTGGGCCTCTTCCCAAATAATGAGCGGGAAGGGCGCCAACAATTGGCCATTTTGAAGGGGAACATCTAGTACACTTATTCTGACTAAAGTTGGTCTTCGGCTGCCAAAGGCTCTGACGGTGACGCCGTCCTGGGCTCCACAATGACCTCCGTCTTGCCGCTCTGCTGGTCTCGTTCTTGTTGCACCGAAGCGGTAACCTTTGCCTGATGCCTTGGCCTGTGCTTACCTCCTTTGCACCAAAGGGGAAACGAGGACACTGCGCAGGCTGGCGCCCGCCTGGCGCCTGCCTGATCTCGACCGTCATGGCTTGCGTCACGGGCACCCTCGTGAGGTACCCTGCCTTGATCTCTCCGCCTCCTCGTGAGCCTGCCTGACGAGGCTGCTCCTGAGGAAGGTTCCTGTCATCCTCCCCATGAGGCTTGGCCCCTCGCGAGGGTCTTGAGCTTGAGCTGATGAAGCTGGGCCGCGCTGGGCCCCCACTTGAGCCACGCCGCAGGCCGCAGGCAGGCAAGTCTGGGGACCCCCATTCCCAGAACGCCGACACAAATCATTACCTTGTATACCGTTTAGCGAATCTCGCATTCTAACACTCGGTCATCCTCACAAGCATTGCATAATTTCTCTTGTCGACGAACCAAGTTCGGATAAATCCATGGATTCTGCAAGCCAAACAAACATCTATCATTCCTTCCTAACCCTCAGGTTTTGCGTAACTCCTATAAGATCGCCTGTCGATAAAATCGTAACTTCTTCCAGGGTTTTTCCTTCAGCAAGAATGTGCTTGCTTCTTGGCAGGTCCTGGGGCCTGTGCGTTTTGGCCCATCTCATCACTTGTAGTCCTTGAACTTATCATCGGGCAACTGACCATTATTCCAACTTCCAACTTCCTAGTATTCTTAAATCCATCCAATTGTACTGTCTTCCTTCCTTCGGTTGGTACCAAACTGAACGTGATTACTCAGACTCATCAGAGAGTCACCATTGCTCCATATTACCAACATCATACCTCCTTTATATCCAAATAGTACTTCATTCCTTCAAACTCTTGGGGTATCCAACATATCGAGATAAAACTCATACTTGTTTAGTCCGAAATCCACTCAGTGGAATATCATTATCCTTTTCAGGGTCAAATCTCCTCACAGGGTACTACCACCCTTAAAATGCTCCAATCTCATCCATAGACCATATTTCTCATATCCTCGAAAATGGTCAAAATCTTTCTTCATAGAGTGACAACTCATAAAAATCCAAATTAGTACCAACGATGATAAATTTATTTATTCTCCAATTACTACAATCTCCTGTATTTCCATTACATGCCTCAACTCAACATCTCAATACAGAAGAGATGTTCTCACTACTACTACATTTACATTCTTTGCTAACTCAACTATTTAGCACAAGTCTCCTTCTTCTTGGGACAATCCCTGGCAAAGTGCCCTGCTTCATTACAACGAAAACATATCACTTCTGACAAGTCTCGAGGTTTCCTTTTTGGGCAACTGCTGAAGTAGTGCCCTGACTCCTTGCACCTGAAACAGGTGATATGACTCAGGTCCTTCCTGGAATCCAATCTACTCCTCTTCCTGGATTTTTCCGTTCCAATCAGGGCTTCTATTTCCTGTGGGTCATACTTTACTTCCTGTGTCGGTAATTATACTAGATCTCCATTTAGACAATCTTGGGAGATGTGTCCTTCTTCTCCACATGAATAGCATGACTTGGTGCATGATTTAATTTTGTTTCCTTTGTGTGTGTCCTCCACCTCTTCCTTCATCACAGGTTCTTCTAAAATTTCCATGAGGGCTCCTTTCATTGCTTCTTTCTTTTGCTGGATGGTTCTTTGTACCATGGGGTAAATGTGACACTGGGCAGGGTAGTGGGTAGTTCCTTCACACAAGAAACAAGTAATCTTCCTAGTTGGGCATTCTTCAGCTGGGTGACTTCCTTCACAATTAGGGCATCCATCACTGTGTTCCTCATGTGTGTGTCCTATTTCTCGACAAATCTTGCATGCATAAGACTTCTTTATATTCTTTCCATAAGGCTTCATTCTCTGGGACACAAACCGAGACTTTGGCAAGGTCAACTTAAATTCCTTCCAAGTGGTTACTCCTTGCCATCCATTGATGGTTTGGTACAACCTCCACCAAGTAGCAGCACCTCTTTCAAAGCACTGAAGAGCATGCTGGGCCATATCCTTTCCGGCTATAGGGTTATTCTTCATGTGATCCTCCATGTTCTGAATCCATCGGTCCGTCTCCAATTGACTCATCGGTCTAGATAATATGAGCTCATCTCCATTCATCCTCTATTGGGTCCAGGGTTTTGGGGTGAGATAAGAGAGATAGAGAGGGATACACACAATACAAACAATAGTTTTGAAAAGACAGGTTTTATTGTGGCTGTCGGAAAAACAACAAACAAATGACAGATCACAAACGTCGCAGCTAACGTAGGTACAACGGGGTTTGGTCTTCTAATGGTCAATAATCTTCAAAGTCATCAAACTCTTCAAGTCTTGTTCATGTCTCCGATGGCTTCTTCCGATCGTGCTTGTCCTTCTCAAGTTCTTCTGCCAGATCATCTCTATTGACACGAAGTCTCTTGTGACGTCCTTTAATATTCTGGAGTTGCGTTCCAAACTTCTGGGTTTCAACATCCTTGGCATGATCCATGGTCCTACTGTCCTTCAGTTCCTGACAAATCTCCGGTATCTCGAGGTTTTAGCTCCTCCGGCTTGGCTACTTTTAGCTTCTGGTTCCTGAGTTCTTCACGAATTGCCTCTTTGTCAAATACGGCTTCCTGCAGATCCACCCTAAACTTCTTGATGTAATACTCCAGATCCTGGTGATACACCAGCTATGTTAAAACTGCATCCTTTGCTGACATATCCTCCATCAGCCTTCTACCACCCAATCCTTCCATGCATATGCATGCTTAACTCAGCGTGGTGACAATAGCATAGGAGAACGATAACATCATGAATGTCCATGTTTCTGCTCTTTTCATTTCCATGAGCTATCGTTCCATAGTTGATATTTCCCGCCTTAAGTTTTTCTCGACAAAATCTTTGAGTGCTTATGCTCTATGTTCCGGTCTTTCTCCAATACACCTGGGTCTCGGGTATTGACAACTTCCATAGTCTGCCAAGTTCCATAAGGGGTGCCTTCCTAGGTCATACAAATCTGAAACAAAATCTTTAAAGCCTTCAAATTCTCCTAGTCTTCGGAGTCTTCAACCGTTGTAGTTTCCATCAGTGTAATGCACGGTAAAAATCCTCTTTATTCCAAAGTAGTCATAGTTGTCCGATATCTTGTACTCCTTGGAGTGGTCTCATCAGCCAAATGTTCATGTTGTCAAAAGGGGAAAGCGTATAGTCTAACTAAAAGGGAATATTAGAATAAGCTCAGAAGAGAAGGGAGGTAAAAAAATCTTTTTGAAACGAAGGTTGTAGAGAAAATCTTTCCTATGGGCTTGCCAGTTTCTAGGGTCACGTCCTATAGTCAACATGTGCTCTGATACCATCTTGTAGCGACCCGACCTCAGACGATCAAGTCTCTGTGCTTAAGTGTCATACCTGGATCGGTATCTTTGACACACACACAAGACTCGAGGATTTATAACAGAGGTAAATCACATGTATAAAGTAACGTAAATACTATTACCTCAATCCAAAATAGCGGAAGTAACAAGGTTGTGGATTCCCATCAACACCAACGGCAAAGTTGAGTGTAGAAATCGTAACCCTAACTTATCACTTACTCGTCGTAAGATTCCTGCAACATGAGACGTTGTAGCCACAAAGGGTCAGTACATTGAATGTACTGGCAAACTCACAACATAGAACAATGATGAATAATAACTATCACTACATGCATATATGGCTGGTGGAGGCTCTATGGTTATAATGTTCTGCGAAAAGCCAATTTTTTCCTACTGCAAAGGAATATATTTTATTTAACTATCATGGTGGTTGTTAAACATTGAGAATGGTTGACAGCATTCTCAATCCCAATTAAGCATCATCATTAAAACCCAACAATATTAGTTAAAGTAACATGATGAGATTCACATGATAATCCAAGTACTAGATACTCAAGATGTCCATAACCGGGGACACGACTAACCATGATTAGTTTTATACACTCTGCAGAGGTTTGCCCACTTTTCCCCACACGACTCGATCTCCTCCGTTGGGATTCTCGCACTTCATGGTGTTTGAGAAACGGATGACCAAGACATAGTCTTTCGTAAGCGCTTAGCACCTTACGAGCAGGTAGACCGTTACACCTACATCCCACTACATCTCGCTAGTCTACCCATAAGAGTTCGCATACGACTTAATCAACTATGCTAGAGCCCATAGTAGCTTGTGGCTGCACACACGGAAGTTTCTAGCATGAATAATCTCATGATCCCTTTGAGCCCAGGTGGCGGTCCAAAAGAAAACAGACAATCCCGAATACCCAGGTACCTCAATCCACCCAGATGTGTGTTTAAGTTGCCACCTTAAATAAACCATTAAATAACAATCTCACATCTGTCATGGATACACTCACCCAATCCACGTCTACTAGCATAGCATGGCATAATAAGCAAACATGGAAGTAACTCCCAAGGGTTTGATAATAAAACAGGTAATAGGTACTACCTCATCTACTTCACAAAACCCACAATTTAATTAGATCCTAATCATGCAATGTTTGAGGATTGATCTAATGCAATAGAACTGGGTAGTAAAGAGGTATGATCAAAGTGTGAACTTGCCTGCAATGTTGATGAAGATGATTCGCACTCAAAACTCTTGATAGTTCTACTCGTCACACTCCGGTCAATCTATCGTGAGCAAGCAATAGTAACCACACATAAGCAATCACTCAAAAGATCGGAGAGAACAAAGAAAACAATTCGGAAAACATCAAAACCAAATCAAATAACTCTTGCATAATAAAACAATTTCTAACAGTACCAAAACTATGTATATTTGGTCTTATCATAAAGTTTATGTCAAGAGCTTTGATTTGCAAAAAGAATCAACTAAATCGGAGTTACGAAACTCAAGTTATGATCAAACGAAGTTCAAATACTAAACTGTTTAAAATTCAAATTTTAAACATTCAAAAACATGTTTAAGTTGGTTATCTGGATATAGGGGATCATAAAGAAAAAGTGGGCGTTGGTTTCGTTGGATTTGGACAAACGAGTAAAAAGTTGTGAGCGTTTGAAGTCCATGGGCTAATCTGTAAATAAAATATTCACAGACGGGTACCTGGCCGAAATTAAAAAGAAAAAGAAAAAAATCTAAATAACGGACGTTCGCTACCGAACGCTAATGAATGAACTTGTTCACTGCAGAAGCTAACATAGCGAACGTTTACTAATTAAAGAAAACGTTTATATTTTTTTATAAAAAAACAGAATCGATCTGGTCCATTGGATCCAGATCTGACGGCGAGGGAGGAGCGGGGAGTTACCGCGGCGGCAGCGGCGGTCAACGGCGAGCGGGGACGGCGGCGACGGCTCGGGTTCGGCCGGGGCGGCGGCTCGTCTGTGAGGGCGGCAAGGGGCTGAGGAGGGCGCGGCGCGGCGAGGGCAGTGGCGGCGGCGGCGGTGGTCCACGGGACGGACCGAAGGGCGGCGCCGGTGGATCTCGGCCAGTGGCGGTTTCTGAATGCGCCCGCCGGCCGAGGAGAGAGAGAGGCCGGGGTCTCGCCTTTTAAAGGCGAAGGGGAGGAGGTGGCGTGGAGGAGGGGGCAGGAGAGGCGGCGGGGAGAGGCCGGGCGGAGCACGGTGGCGGCGTTGGCGTGCTGGCTCGGGACTTCGTCCCGAGCTCGGAGACGAGCGGCGTGGGCCGGCCCGGTCCGGTCGGTCCAGAATTTTTTTTATAACATTTTACGAGGCAAACTAAAAATAATAAAGACCAAATAAATAAAAAAAATTATATAGGCATATAATATATCAAAATTTTCAGAAAATTATTTTCTACAATATGGACATTTTTCCAAAGTCAAATAAAATCAAGAAAAATTCAAATAATTCCAAGAGTGCTACTGCTCTACTAAAATCCAAAAAAATCATTTTAAAAATACCAAAATGATGTGAAATTTATTTATCTCCAATTTTCTATTGTAGGGAATCATGTTACCCTATTTTCCATATATTTTATTTCTGGAGAAAAAATAATTTGAATAAAACCCAAATAACTCCAAATTTGAAAATAAATTCAAAGGGACTTTGAATTTAATTCTTTTAAACTTCCAACTCATATTTCATATGTTTTGAAGAAGTCATTTTATCTTCTCTCATGAAAATCATTGAGTTGCTTAAAGTTTCAGAATTTGAAAATAGTTCCAAATGAAATTCAAATATTTTCAAATACCCTTTTCATTTAATTAAATGGAAGAAGTCATGTCATCTTCTCTCTAGGGTTTTGTATTTGAAAAGAATTTGAATTCACGAAGATCATAAATGCAAAATGAAAGTTTGGGAAAGTCCTTTTATTCCCTCTCATTTAACTTTCAAAAAGTTTCGAATTTCACTCAATCAATCAAACAATTAATCAAATCTATCTATTTATTATAACATTCCAAAATTTAGAATTTTGGGATGTTACATAGATAGATCTTGCGTGATCGTAGGTAATTTTTTTGAAATACTGCGTTCCCCAAGAGTGACGTTCGAGCAACCCCAAAGTCCACTGTACGGTAAGAAGTGACTACGATACTCTCATGGTATAAGGAGCAAAATCATACGTTAACACTCCATGCTATTACAATTGAATGCATATGTTATTAACTCAATTCATAATAGACAAGTCTGGGTCAACTCAATATATCGTTATTCCAATGTCATAATTTCAATCTTGTTTTAGGACTATTGTTGCACATCGATATTGTAGCGACCCGACCCGAATGGATCAAGTCTCTGTGCTTAGTGTCATCCCTGGATCGGTATCTTTGACACACACAAGATCTTTGGAAGGATTTATAACGGAGGTAAATCACATGTATAAAGTAACGTAAATACTATTACCTCAATCCAAATATAGCGGAAGCAACAAGGTTGTGGATTCCCATAAACACCAACGGCAAAGTTGAGTGTAGAAATTGTAACCCTAACGTATCACTTACTCGTGGTCTGAAAAGTCTGCAACATGAAAAGTTGCAGCCCGAAAACGGGTCAGCACATGGAATATGCTGGCAATGTAACACATAGAGAGTAATGAAAATAAGCTTATACTACATGCATATATGGCTGGTGGAAAGCTCTATGGTTACAGTTTTTGCGAAAAGCCAATTTTCCCTACTACAAAGGAATAAATTTATTTAACTATCATGGTGGTTGTTAAACATTGAGAATGGTTGACAGCATCCTCAATCCCAACTAAAAGTACTCATTAAACCCAAACAAATTATATTAAGTAACGTGATGAGATCAACAGGATAATCCAAGAACTAGATACTCAAAATGTCCATAACCGGGGACACGGCTAATCATGATTAGTTTATACACTCTGCAGATGTTTGCGCACTTTTCCCCACAAGACTCGATCGCCTCCGTTTGATTTCTCGCACTACATGGTGTTTGAGAAACGGATGACCGAGACATAGTCTTTCAGAAGCACTAGCACCTTACTTGTGGGTAGACCGATAAACCTACTTTCCCCTACATCTGCTAGTCTACCCGTGGAGTTCGCACAACTTAGTCAACTATGCCGTGAGCCCATAATGGCTTGTGGCTGCACACGGAAGTTTCTAGTTTGAATAATCTCATGATCCCTTTGAGCACGGGTGGTGGTCCGAAGAAATACAGGCAAATCCTGTCTACCAGTGCCTTGATAGGCAAATCCTAGAATAGCCAGTGCCTCAATCCACCCGGATGTGTGTTTAAGTTGCCACCTTAGATAAACCATTAATTATCAATCTCACATCATCATGGATATTCACTCAAACCCAATCCACGTCTCTGAGCATAGCATGGCATAATAAGCAAACGTAGAAGTAACTCCCAAGGGTTTGATAATAAAACAGGTAATAGGTACTACCTCAACTACTTCCCATAACCCACAATTTAAATAGATCCTAATCATGCAAGTGTTTGAGGATAGATCTAATGCATAAAAACTGGGTATAAGAAGAGTATGATCAAAGTGTTACTTGCCTGCAAAGTTGATGAAGATGATTCACACTCAAACTCTTGATAGGTCTACTCGTCACACTCCGGTCAATCTATCGAAATCAAGCAATAGTAACCACACATAAGCAATCACTCCAAAAGATCGGAAAGATCGAAGAAGACGATTCGGAAAACATCAAAACCAAGCAAATAACTCTTGCAACGTAAAACAATTTCTAACAGTACCAAAATTATGTGAATTTGGCCTTATCAGAAAGTTTAGGTCAAGAGCTTCGATTTGCAAAAAGAATCAACTAAATCGGAGTTATGAAACTCAAGTTATGATCAAACGAAGTTCAAATTCAAATCTGGTCTAATTCAAATTTTAAATTTTCAAAAACATGTTTGAGTTGGATTACTGGATATAGGGGATCATAACGAAGACGTGAGCGTTGGTTTCGTTGATTTTGGACTAACTAATAAAAAGTTATGAATGTTTAAAAATCAGGGACTAATCTGTAAAGGAATTCATCACAGATAGGTCCCTGGCCGGAATTTAAAACAGAAAAAGAAAAAAACAAAACTTATCGAACGAACGTTCGCTGTGGGGAGCTAACTAACAAAAGTTGTTCGCTAAAGAATCTAACTAACGAATGATCACTAAATAGTCAAATCTAAAAATAAAACCGCCTAAAGGAAAAAAAACGAAAAAAAACCTAGAAGAAATAAACCGGACTGGGAGGTATTATACCGGTTCGGCGTCGGTCGAGAAAAACCAACCGCCGCGGCGGAATTCCGGCGACGGTGGCGGCGGCGGCTCAGGTCCGGCCGGGGCGGCGGCTCCGGTGGGTCTCCGGTAGCGGCGAGCACGAAGGGTCTTGTGGCGGCAAGTGCAGTGGTGGCGGCACGGTGGGCATAAGCGGCGAGGGTGGCGGCCAGCGGCGGCTGGGCGGATCTCGCCAAGCGGCGGCGACTTGGGCGGCGGGCGGCGATCTGCGAGAGGAGGGAGAGGAGAGCAGGGGCAGGCTCCGGTTATAGAGGCGGGAGGCGGCTCTTGCGTGGAGGAGGGGCAAGGTGGCGCGGGGTCCGGCCGGCGTACGGCGGCGGCGCGGCCGTGTGGGTGCGGGAGTTCGTCCCGAGGTCGGGGACGAGCGGTGCGCGGCGCTGGGTTAGGCTGGCCCGCCCAGTCAAGGGAGTCTTTTTAAACAAACCGAGAAAAAATAATAAAACAAAATAAAGGAAAATATTATATAGGCATATAGTATATCAAAATTTTCAGAAAAAGATTTCCTACAACATGGACATTTCTATAGCATTAAATAAAATTCACACAAATTCAAATAAAGCAAAGAGTGCTTCTGGTCCAATAAAATCCAACAAAAATCATTTTAAAAATACCAAAATGACTTCAAATTAATTTCTCTCCAATTTTTACGATGTAGGGAATCATGTTACCCTATTTTCCATATATTTTATTTTGGAGAAAATAATTTGAATAAAGCTCAAATAACTCCAAATTGAAAAATAAATTCAAAAGAACTTTGAATTTAATTATTTGAAACTCCCAACTCATATTTCATATGTTTTGAAGACGTCATTTTATCTTCTCTCGCGAAAATCATTGAGTTGCATAAAGTTTCAGAATTGGAAATATTCTCAAATGAAATTCAAATATTTTCAGCACCCCTTGTCATTTAAATAAATGGAAGAAGTCATGTCATCTTCTCTCTAGGGTTTTGTGATGGAAAGAATTTGAATTCCCGAAGATCATAAAAGCAAAAATGAAAGTTTGGAAAAGTCCTTTTATTCCCTCTCATTTAACGTTCAAAAGTTTCGTATTCACTCACTTTCATTCAATCAATCAAACAATCAATCAAAACTATCTATGTGTTTATAACATTCCAAAATTTAGAATTTTGGGATGTTACAGATATCCTAAGATCTAGATAACGTGATCACCAACAACACTTGAGCTAGTCCTAGAGGCAAGACCAAGAACCTTTTATTTAATCATTTATCATTCCACACGTGCATATGAGTTTTCTACCGAATCGCATATTCCGGGATCATAGCAGTTATAGCATAGAATATAAACTCTTTAACTATGATATGGAAATGTAATAATACAAATATTATTGCCTCTAGGGCATATTTCCAATAGTTGAGTCCATAGGTATGTTCATACTATAAAAAGGGGATCTAGATTGAAAAGTCGATTTTGTTTCTCAAGTATTCTTGAAGATCAAACTCCGAAACCACTCAAAAAGCTTAGTTTTCTGACCATCTTTGTGAATTTTCATTGCTCAGAGCGTCCGAGCCACTCTTGTGATAGCCATTGGAAAACCCCAAATCATTCAGAACCTCTAGGAAATTTCCATTCGAAGCCACTAAAGTACCTGTGCACTCCTTTATATATGGCTCAGAATTTCCGAACTACATCTGGTCCAAGACAAACGTTCTAGAAGCGTGCATAGGTGAGTTTGTGCCCAGTCAGAGCCTCCGAACAATTTTGGTCACCCCCTCGAGATTTTTGGAAGTTATCTCTTTTAGTTTTGGTCGGACATTCCAAGTTGATCACCTGGAGTCTGCGGACAGTACAAAAAGGTGTGTAATAGTCACATTTTGGGTCCAACCTATATATAACCCCCACATATCCTACCGGTTCACTTAAAGAAACTCTATTTGAATCCCATTTCTTGAGATACAAGTATCACTCCTTGTGTTCAGTAAAGGGCTTTCTTCTACAACTTCCAAGCCACTCCTTTGATCTCTAATATTCCTCCTTAATTTCCACTCCAATATCTCCAATCCAAAGACCCATCTTGAAACAATTTTGAATGTGGAGAAGGTTATCTTTTGAAGCACAAGAGCAATGGATTCATCACCAAGAAACCTCAGTATTGTTTTTTCTATGACGCGCATCCTAAATCAGCTAAGTGTGCTTGGGAGCCTTAAAGGTGTGAAGAAACCAAGAACTTTGTACGGGTCCGAAGATCACCTAGCTACTTCGTGAAGGTCAACCCCAAGTAATGCTAGACATTCCTGGTTGTAAGCCACAATGGCTTAACTTGTTGCTCCTTTGCGGGCCTTTGCTCTTGTGCTTCAAAGGACTACCCTTCATGGGAGTAGTCCTTTCTGGACTTGATCCTTCATGGATGTAGCAACTGGGATCTTTGTGATCCTAAAATCTGTGTGGTTCGATGCCTCCATTGACATGAAGTATGGTAACCACAACTAAAATATTAAACGATCCTACAACCAAGGCCAAAGAATAGTGAAACCATTAATCCAAATATGCTTCAATCAAGAAGATTGTAACTATATAGGGCCTGGATAGAGCACGTCACAATGACCTAGATGAGACAAGACAATTGTTAGATAAAACGAGATAAACGAGAGACGAGAGCACACGGATTTTTATGTGGAAACCCTTGCAGGAGAAAACACTACAAAAAAAGACACATCCGTGACATTTTGGGCCGAACGAATTTTTTTCTGTCATACTAATGACACTTCTATGATGATAATTGTGACAAAACCTGGTATCATCATAGATGTGGTGGGCTCCTGACAAAAAATAATGACAGAAAATGGGCTTTTCATCCTGGGCAGGCCGGAGATGCAGCTGCATGACATTCTTTGGGCCGTCCATGATGGAAAAAACCGTGGTAGAAGCAAGGGCGAGGAAAATATCAGGGTGTTCCCGGTTACGGTGGGGTGGTCGGGGCCGAGCGATGTGAGTTTCTCTCGTATACGCACGCGCTTGGGTAACATGTGATCCTGATAGAAAGGAGAGAAAGCCTAGTTTCTTAACCCTGTAGGAAAGATAATATGACTCGGATCAGAAGGGCATAAGATATAAGGAGTAAAAAGAGCCTTACGTTCCCTTCCGAAATAATTACCTTATAAAACTAAAACATTTCTGGACACAACTTCGACCAGTTTGGCTTGGTAATCCTACATGTAGTCAAGCTCTGATACCAAAGCTGCCAGGACCCTGATTCTAAGTCACACCAATCTAGCCTGTAACACCTCATATCACTTTGCGGCCTCACGCACGGTATTGCCACGGGTGTCGCCTTACCATGGCCCGGGACCGTTTGCGCCTTTTGGCTTACGTATATGATGGTGTCGCTAGCATCCATATGACAGAGAACCCGGGCCGACATGACTACTCGTGAACCCAAAGTGGCACTAACTTACGGGGACAAGCATACATGAATCAACATCGAGCATGTCGGTGTTGACGTCGAATCCAGGTGTATCTGGCTAACAGGACTCAGGAACCCGGGCTGTAAGCTAGGCAGACTCCGGATGTCACCGCGTGACATTTCCCGAAGGGACATTCAGAACGAAGTGAATCACATGCCGGCCGATCAAGTGTTACGGAAGCAGTAGTCTTTGGGCTAGCAGGACTCCGGTGAACCGGGCTGTAGCAGACTACTATGGCTCATGGAAGCACACGACTACATTTTCCCAAAAGAGAGGCTACCAAGGATAAAGAACCAGGTTGTCGGATCCCACACATACCAAGCATTTCAATCATACACACAATATGCTCGATATGTGTAAATACAACATGGCATCACAGCATAACTCTACGACTCAAGTATTTATTCATTAGGCTCCGAGGAGCCAAGTATTACAAACATGGGTCTCATGACCCAACATACAGAGCATACAAGCATCAAGCGGAAGCATAAACATGTATGAGTACAGACAACTACAAATGAAAAAGGCTGAGAAGCCTGACTATCTACAAGACCCTCCCAAGGGTACAAGATCGTAGCTGAGGTAACAAGCTAAACGTCGAAGTCCACGTGGAACTACTAGCGAGACTGATGTCTCTCTGCAAAAACATAAATTAAGCAAACATGAGAACAAATGTACCCAGCAAGACTTACATCAGAACTAGCTACATATGCATCAGTATCAACAAAAGGGGTGGTGGAGTTTGACTGCAGCAAGACAGCTTTGACTCGGTGGCTATCCTGAACTATGACTACAAGTAACTCTTTTGAGGTGGTGCAGACGAGTCCACATATTCACCATATCAATACACCACTATGGACCCGCTCCCGTCTCCCTACGAGAACGCCATCCATAGCACTCACGCTTATCTTGCGAGTTTTAGAGTATCCACTTTCACTTGTCTATGAACTATACAGGCAACCCAGAAGTCCTTTACTACGCATTACCGACTATTGAATAGATGATGTTAACCCCAGCAGGGGTGTACTTCTTCACACACGCTCTCGCCACTTACCGCCATGTACACGTCATGTATCTCAGCAACCTTCAAGCAGAAGCCCGCGGGGGAGTCGGCCACGAACTGACTAACCACACAAGTCTCTAGTACAGGTTTATCGCCTATTCGGGTTCCATCTGCAAGGAGATCCGGCCGGGGTGTCGCTCACGGCCCCAAACGATGTGTGCAGGGTTCCCAAGCACACCTCGACAGATGGATCTAGGCTTGGTACACCATGCCACGGTGCCTAGTCTGTCCCAAGCCCACCTGTACCAGGTACCACTTGGTAGACTACTAACACAACCTACAAACACCAGAAACTAGTTGCAACTCCTGGACAGAGGTCAGGTTGATTAATAAGTCGAGAGGGGCACTCAAGCATTCCAATGCGTGGTAGTAGCTGTTCATGGATCACAAACACAGAACTCAGTTCCTGAGGACGGCTTCAATGAGACAACCCACCATGTACTCCAACATGGCCTCTCACCGATACCTTTACGAAATCATGTTCACACACTTATCTCACAACAGTAGGACATGTTCACACACCTCTAATTCATCCCCGATGAATCAGACCTGACTCAACTCTAAGCAGTAGCAGGCATGACAAACAAGCACGAATGAGTAGGCACATCAGGGCTCAAACAACTCCTACTCATGCTAGTGGGTTTCATCTATTTACTGTGGCAATGACAGGTCATGCAGAGGATAAGGGGTTCAACTACCGCAACAAGTAACAGATGAATTGTTGTTGTCCTAATGCAGTAAAAGAGAGCAGGAGCGAGAGAGTGGGATTGTATCAGAATGAACAAGGGGGTTTTGCTTGCCTGGCACTTCTGAAGATAGTATAGCTCCTCATCGATGTCATCGATCACATTGTCGAAACCACGTCTACTGAGAGGGGACAATCACCGGCAACGAGAGGGAAGACGATCAATGCAATGCAACAAACATGATGTATGATCATGGCATGTTAAGGTACTGAATTCACCTAATGCAACAATTAGTCATATTAATTGAAGTGGAATTCAAACATATAGCAAATTCCAACTCCAAAACTACATACCATATATTCCATAATCATGAATTGTCCTAGTTGGTGATGTTAACTTGCTCAAACATGCATTAACATGGCATAAACAGATTCTTCATATTTTTCTGATAATTTTTCATATATAATTTATTACATTCTGAGCTACGGTTGAATTTCTATGATTTTTAGAAGTTTAGGACATTGTCTGAAAATAAATAAATCGTTTAGATTTATTTAAAATCCGGAAAAGACTTTATGACGTCAGAGTGACCTCATCACTATGTCAGCAGGTCAACTGACCTGGTCCAGGTCAAACCTGACCTGTCGGGCCCACTGGTCAGTGATAGAGGCGCTAATCCCGCGTTGACCCGTGCTTTGACTCGACATGGGGCCCATTGTGGGTGGTTAGCTGGCAGTGATTACACTAATAACTGCCACGTCGGCGCGGCCAGGGATTAGCCGCCGGCGACCTCACAGAGCGGCGGAGGCGCTCGGGATTCGCCGTCCGACGTCCTCTCGACCCGCGGTTTGGCTCTACGGGCTGCTGGGCGTGCACCGCATCCAGGAAAACACACGAGAGGGGGCGAGGTGGTCGGAGTCGTCGGCACCGACGAGCAGAGCGACGCCGGGGTTCAGACATCGACGGATTCGACGCCACAGGGCACGACAGGAGCAACATATGGTCGCTACGGCCCCGTGGTGATGCGCTGAGCGCGGTGATGCGCTCGGTTACGAGCTCAGGTGGAAGTGGCCTCGGCAGCGAGGAGTTCACGCGGCTGCGCGTGCGGGCGAGCGCGATGTGGCGGCTAAGGCGTGCAGCAGAGCAAACAGGGAGGGGGAGAAGGAGCAGGAGCTCACGGCGAGTGCAGGGGGCGTCGAAATGGGCTCAGGGAAGGATTGGAGTTGGCGGGGCAGCGAAGTCGATCTCGCCGTCAGGAGGTTGAAGACGAGCCCGGTGAGGATGTTCGGGGGCTTCTGGCGGGGCGTGGCTCGGTGAGGGGGTCAAGGACGATGTGGCAGAGCTTCTGGGCTGCTCGGGAGGACGAGGGAGAGACGTTGGCCACGGTGGTGCTCGTCGGCGGCGGCGGCAACGCTCGGACTGCGCGCGAGGGAGTGAGACAGGGGAGGTGAGGACGAGGGAGAGGTCGAGGGGGGTCGAGGGGGAGTGTGTGGCGTTCACAACAAGGCTGTGGAAGCTGACAGGAAGCAGGAGGTGGCCTCATGCGTGGACGCCAAGACGGAGAGCACGCTACTGCCCTCCTGGCAGGAGGAAGACGACAGGGAGGCCGATGGGTTGGGCCTGCCACCACAGGCCAAGTGGGCTCGGGTAAGCCGCAGGTAACCTCTCTCTCTCCTTTTATTTATGTTTTCTATTTTCTGTCTTTGTTTTTTTGGATTTAGTAAAATACTAAACCACTTTATAAAATCCTGAAATAAATTGTGGGCACATACTGGATTATTCCCAACAGCCCTCAATTATTTCAGAATTATTAGAGCACTTAAAATAATTATAGAATTTAAATGCCCCAATTCAAATATAATATGAGTTAATTCAAAAATCCATAAATGCCTTCGAAAGATGTGCATGACCTCTGGTAAAGGTTTTAACCTTTTTCAAGAAATAATGAACATTTTTGAAGGCATTTTTGGTTCATTGAAAATATTTTTTATTTGAACCTAGTTGATTTCATTTGGTGCTAGGGTTTGAACATCCCCAATTCAAATTTCATAAATTTAAACATGATGCATGGATGCTCACAGATGCAACTAAATACAAGCAATTCTAGGGTTGTGACAACTCACCCCCACTAAACAAGAATCTCGTCCCGAGATTCAAGACGTGAGGTAAGAAGACAGACGGGTCACAAAGCTAACACGATCTTCATGATCCGATTGCCCTTCTCGAAGATGTTGATTCATTGCATCATCTTGATCTGGATGTCTTGCTTGAGAACTTCATCCAACATGACAAAGAGAAGGAAGGGAAACCCTAAAGAGTCAATCTTCTCGAAGATCGAGCAACTCATGATCAACTCACAAAATGAGACATAGAAACATCTCTTGAGCTGAGATACAAAACACACATCATGGGCAATGGAAAGAAGCAGATGACAAGGTTCTACTAGGTAGGCAAAATTCCGCTGAAGAGGATGGTGCATGGTTTCAAGATAGCGATGAAATAATTGCCATGATTCCATAACAGGGCACCTTAGGGAAGGTGACTCATATAATCATTCTCTTAAGTGGCAAAAGAAATTACTTTTGATACAAAGATCATTGAAACTCTTCATACCAGCCTGAGGCAATTCACAATGGATCGTTTGAAGGAGTTCAAAAGAATGACATACTCGGACTAGAATGGATGATGTGGACTACCTTGTTGAAGACAACGCAATGGATGATTTTGCTTATCATCGGAAATGGATGGGACCCATGATAGGACCCCATTTGGAGATGATCCTGAATAGTAATTACTAAGAAGGGCAGCCCATGGGAGATCGGCACAATGGCGATGCAAGCTGGGAACAAAATGCAAATACTGGGAATGTTCCAACCATCATATCTGCTTGAGATTCAGATCCGATTGGTGATATGATACTTCAGACTCAGCATGTCTGAAAAGAAAGTTTGCAACACAAATCGACGAGATGACGTTGCAAGATTCCCGGGAAATGAACTACGATAGTAAGCTCCAAAACATGAGCTGGTTCTGCTACACACATGTCAGCACGCTGTCCCAGACAAGCATGATCACATGGTAGTCTTGCAATAAAACACTACCGAGTTCTGATTGGGAACCATCATCGAGGATATCGAAGTCCTTGTATAAGCCCCGTGTCTTAAGAAGGAGCTTCTTTTCCTTGAACAAATCAATCAGTGGCTTGGTGTGCTAGGAAATACATGTGAGATGGAGGTTGCAAATCTACCAGACCATAGTATACTTCGCACGTGCATGACTAACTTGGGATGATTCCAGACGAAGCAAAACTACTTTCTCGAATTCACGGCGGCAAATTTCACCAAATGCACGTAAATCAGAGGTAGTCACTTTTTTCATCAAACATAAACTTCATGAGCTAGCACGAAGAAAATGCTTTCAAAAGTTTCCAACACTAACTTAGATGTTCAACATGAATCATGGAGAAGATGAAAATGTTGTCAACGGGCTCAACAACAAACCATCCAGGCTTCCATATAGGTGGAATTCCAAAACTATGTGAACAAGGCGATAGTATTGGTCAGACCCAAATGATATAATGGTGTATGCTCGAGGTTCAACCGCGAGTAAGACAACATTACGAACATCATTGGTTCTGATTTGATTTGACGATAGCCCATATGCAAATCAAAGATTTGGGTAAGACAATAGGTCCAACAATTGATCACGAGGACCAATCAATGAGGATATCATCTTTCTTCAACACACACACAAACACAAGATATCCCTTTGGAAATGAACTAAGTTAGGCAAGCTTTTATCTTCCAACTCTCCAAGTTGTTGTTTAGCTTGACCAACTAGCTCAGGGTATCCAACAAGGATTCTTGGAGAAGGGGTGGTTTGTAAGAAAACCAACTTGATCACGAACTCAACATAGCGGTCAGGTGACAACCTGGTGATACCTCCGAGAAGATATTCGGAAAATCACGAACCACCGATATGTTATTGAGCTTGGGAGCAATCTTGCTTTTCAGATCAAGAAGATATGATCAAATAAGAAAGGAATTGACACAATCCTAACTCTTTGATCGAAGAGTGCACCAGGAAATATGTACTAGGTAGCACGATCAATCTTAGGAAAATGATACAATAACCAACACGCTAAGAATGAAACTATTTTCCATTAGCTACCAAGCAACAGAGTTGCTAGGAGTATTGATTTCACGCATCACAATTCATTTGTCGGCATTCTGGTTACAATAACATGGAGACTGAAGAAGGAATGATGATGGCGAGAGGTATCACTGTATCAAGAGTTCATAGGAGGTGGTGCAATTCCCATGACATTCTTGGCACAAAGATGGTAATACCACAAGGAAGAACAGAGCAAAAGCTGGGTTGGCATTTTGATCTATGGAGCACAAGTACTTTGACCCAATCCTGGATATGGATGAGGTACTGGAGTTTGTTTCTCCTAGTCATTCTGAAATAGAATGGATTGACAGACCACAAGGAGTAATAAGGCATTGATGAACACGAATGCACACATACTCTTGACTATCAATTGATAGACAATGGCCGAAATACAACTAAAGAGAGACAACTCAAAGGAACATAGCACTTTCTGAGCTGTGGATGCATAGATTAGTATGTTGAGCAAAGCTCAACATATTTCTTCCGGATAACCCATGCAGAAAGGTAGAACTGGCAGAGTCACAACATAGAATCGAGAACTCATCAAGAGCACTCTGGTTGTGATCTTTCGGTTCAACGAGGAACTTCTGCCATAAGTAGTTCATGGTATTTGGAAGAGGAAAATGCCACGAACCTCGAGGACTATCGCAAAGGTTACTAATACCCTAAAGGAACTAGCAAACACTATCAACATGAAGTAAGTAGGGTGAATCTCGGGTTCAAGAACCCAGAAATGGAATGCCTACTAACTAAATGGCATCATGGGATGCTTTCGAGAATGATGGCCAGGATCATCACACTGGGAACACAAAACATGGCTAGATTACTAGGTGACCCTCTAAGACACCTATGGTCATAGTAATAGCTCCAACATATATGTCGAGACAACAGAGTACCTCAACACACTGGTTAGTGTGGTTAATCTGACCCAAAGGGACAGCGGGAATGGGACGAACGGATTTGCAAATGCATCGGACTATGTAGAAATCTGATGACTCTTGACGATAACGGTCAGTAAATGCTCAAAAAGATTTGAGACATCTTGCAAAAATGGTGGCATAACCACTCAACATCATAATATCAAGGTTCTAAGATTAACTAACAACACACGGAAGTAGTAGAACTGAACTGAGGCTGGAATCCGTCATTCCTATAAGTCTGCGGATTAGTAACATGTGATCCTGATAGAAAGTAGAGAAAGCCTAGTTTCTTAACCCTGTAGGAAAGATAATATGACTTGGATCAGAAGGGCATAAGATATAAGGAGTAAAAAGAGCCTTACGTTCCCTTCCACAATCATTTACCTTATAAAACTAAAACATTTCTAGACACAACTTCGACCAGTTTGGCTTGGTAATCCTACAGGTAGTCAGGCTCTGATACCAAAGCTGCCAGGACCCCGATTCTAAGTCACATCGATCTAGCCGGTAACACCTCATATCACTTTGCGGCCTCACGCACGGTATTCCCATGGGTGTCGCCTTACCATGGCCCGGGACCGTTTGCGCCTTTCGGCTCATGTATATGATGGTGTCGCTAGCATCCATATGACAGAGAACCCGGGTCGACATGACTACTCGTGAACCCAAAGTGGCACTAACTTACGGGGACAAGCATACATGAATCAACATCGAGCATGTCGGTCAGCAGCGTGCGAATCCAGGCTGTAGCTGGCTAACAGGACTCGGAACCCGGGCTGTAGCAGTTAGGCAGACTCCGGATGTCACCGCGTGACATTTCCCCGAAGGGACAGACAGAAGAATGAAGTGAATCACATGCCGGCCAGTCAAGTGTTTTGGAGCAGTAGTGCTGGGCTAGCAGGAGTCCGGTGAACAGGGCTGTAGCAGACTACTATGGCTCATGGAAGCACAAGACTACATTTCCCCATAAGAGAGGCTACCAAGGATAAAGAACTAGGTTGTCGGATCCCACACATACCAAGCATTTCAATCATACACACAATATGCTTGATATGTGTAAATACAACATGGCATCACAACATAAATCTACGACTCAAGTATTTATTCATTAGGCTCCGAGGAGCCAAGTATTACAAACATGGGTCTCATGACACAACATACAGAGCATACAAGCATCAAGCGGAAGCATAAACATGTCTGAGTACAGACAACTACAAATGAAAAAGTCTGAGAAGCCTGACTATCTACAAGACCCTCCCAAGGGTACAAGATCGTAGCTGAGGTAACAAGCTAAACGTCGAAGTCCACGCGGAACTACTAGCGAGACTGATGTCTCTCTGCAAAAACATAAATTAAGCAAACATGCGTACAAATGTACCCAACAAGACTTACATCAGAACTAGCTACATATGCATCAGTATCAACAAAAGGGGTGGTGGAATTTGACTGCAGCAAGCCAGCTTTGACTCGGTGGCTATCCTGAACTATGACTGCAAGTAACTCTTTTGAGGTGGTGCAGACGAGTCCACATATTCACCATATCAATACACCACTATGGACCCGCTCCCGTCTCCCTACAAGAACTCCATCCATAGAACTCACGCTTATCTTGCGAGTTTTAGAGTATCCACTTTCACTTGTCTATGAACTATACAGGCAACCCAGAAGTCCTTTATCACGGACACGGCTATTCGAATAGATGATGTTAAACCTGCAGGGGTGTACTTCTTCACACACGCTCTCGCCACTTACCGCCATGTACGCGTCATGTATCTCGGCAACCTTCAAGCGAAAGCCTGGCGGGGGAGTCGGCCACGACCTGACTAACCACACAAGTCTCTAGTCCAGGTTTATCGCCTATTCGGGTTCCATCTGCAAGGAGATCCGGCCGGGGTGTCGCTCACGGCCCCAAACGATGTGTGCAGGGTTCCCAAGCCCACCTCGACGGATGGATCTACGCTTGGTACAACGTGCCATGGTGCCTAGTCTGTCCCAAGCACACCTATACCGGGTACCACTTGGTAGACTACTAACACAACCTACAAACACCAGAAACTAGTTGCAGCTCCTGGACAGAGGTCAGGTTGATTAATAAGTCGAGAGGGGCACTTAAGCATTCCAATGCATGGTAGTAGCTGTTCATGGATCACAAACACAGAACTCAGTTCCTGAGGACGGCTTCGATGAGACAACCCACCATGTACTCCTACATGGCCTCTCAACGATACCTTTACCAAATCGTGTTCACACACTTCGCTCTAGCAGATGGGACATGTTCACACACCTTCAATTCATCCCCGATGAATCAGACCTGACTCAATTCTAAGCAGTAGCAGGCATTACAAACAAGCATGAATGAGTAGGCACATCAGGGCTCAAACAATTCCTACTCATGCTAGTGGGTTTCATCTATTTACTGTGGCAATGACAGGTCATGCAGAGGATAAGGGGTTCAACTACCGCAACAAGTAATAGATGAATCGTTGTTGTCCTAATTCAGTAAAAGAGAGCAGGAACGAGAGAGTGGGATTGTATCGGAATGAACAAGGGGGTTTTGCTTGCCTGGCACTTCTGAAGATAGTATAGCTCTTCATCGGTGTCATCGATCACATCATCAAAACCACGTCTACTGAGAGGGGACAATCACCGACAAACGAGAGGGAAGACGATCAATGCAATGCAACAAACATGATGTACGATCATTGCATGTTAAGGTACTGAATTCACCTAATGCAACATTTAGTCATATTAATTGAAGTGGAATTCAAACATATAGAAAATTCCAAGTCCAAAACTACATACCATATATTCCATAATCATGAATTGTCCTAGTTGGTAATGTTAACTTTCTCAAACATGCATGAACATGGCATAAACAGATTCTTCATATTTTTTTGATAATTTTTCATATATAATTTATTATATTCTGAGCTATGGTTGAATTTCTATGATTCTTAGAAGGTTAGGACATTTTCTGAAAATAAATAAATCGTTTAGATTTAATTAAAATCCAGAAAAGACTTTATGACATCAAAGTGACCTCATCACTATGTCAACAGGTCAACTGACTTGGTCCAGGTCAAACCTGACTTGTCGGGACCACTGGTCAGTGACAGAGGCGCTAATCCCGCGTTGACCCGTGCTTTGACTCGACGCGGGGCCCACTGTGGGTGGTTAGCTGGCAGTGATTAGCACTAATCACTGCCACGTCGGCGCGGCCGGGGATTAGCCGCTGGCGACCTCACAGAGCGGCGGAGGCGCTCGGGATTCGTCGTCCGACGTCCTCTCGACCCGCGGTTTGGCTCTACGGGCTGCTGGGCGTGCACCGCATCCAGGAAAACACACGAGAGGGGGCGGGGTGGTCGGAGTCGACGACACCGACGAGCAGAGCGGCGCCGGGGTTCGGACGTCGACGGATTCGATGCCATAGGAAATGGCAGGAGCAATATATGGTCGCTGCGGCCCCGTGGTGATGCGCTGAGCGCGGTGATGCGCTCGGTTTCGAGCTCAGGTGGAAGTGGCCTCGGCTGCGAGGAGCTCAGGCGGCGGCGCATGCGGGCGAGCGCGGTGTGGTGGCTAAGGCGTGCAACAGAGCAAACGGGGAGGGGGAGAAGGAGCAGGAGCTCACGGCGAGTGCAGGGGGCGTCGAAACAGGCTCGGGGAAGGATTGGAGTTGGCGGGGCGGCAAAGTCGATCTCGCTGTCGGGAGGTTGAAGATGAGCCCGGTGAGGACGTTCGGGGGCTTTTGGCGGGGCGTGGCTCGGTGAGGGGGTCGAGGACGAAGTGGCGGAGCTTCTGGGATTCTCGGGAGGACGAGGGAGAGGCGTTGGCCACGGTGGTGCTCGTCGGCGGCGGCGGCAGCGCTCAGACTGTGCGCGAGGGAGAGAGACAGGGGAGGTGAGGATGAGGGAGATGTCGAGGGGGGTCGAGGGGGAGTGCGTGGCGTTCACAGCCGCGTCGGGGTAGCGGCGGGAAGGGTGGCCTCACAGGACGCCACATGAGAGCACGCGCCTTTGTCCTTCTGGCAGGGGAGGAAGACGACAGGGGAGGCCAGTGGGTTGGGCCTGCCAGCGCTGGGCCAAGTGGGCGCCAGGTAAGCCGTAGGTAACCTCTCTCTCTCTCATTTTATTTATGTTTTCTATTTTCTGTCTTTGTTTTTTTGGATTTAGTAAAATACTAAACCACTTTATAAAATCCTGAAATAAATTGTGGGCACATACTGGATTATTCCCAACAGCCCTCAATTTTTTCAGTATTATTAGAGAATTTAAAATAATTATAGAATTTAAATGCCCCAATTCAAATACAATATGAGTTAATTCAAAAATCCATAAATGCCTTGGAAAGATGTGCATGACCTCTGGTAAAGGTTTTAAGCTTTTTCCATAAATAATGAACATTTTTTAAGGCATTTTAGGTTCATTGAAAATATTTTTTATTTGAACCTAGTTGATTTCATTTGGTGCTAGGGTTTGAACATCCCCAATTCAAATTTCATAAATTTAAACATGATGCATGGATGGTCACAGATGCAACTAAATACAAGCAATTCTAGGGTTGTGACAATAGGACCCCCGTTTCGACCGTAGGAGGTCCATTTCCTCCGTTTTGCGGTACGCCAGACCCTCCCGACGAACAGGATCCCGTTTTGAACGTGGCCGGTCGAACACAAGGCCGTTTCCTCCGTTCTGCGGTATGCCAGGCCTCGTTTCCATCGGCTGTTCCGTCTAAGACCTCCCGATGAACACGACGATGCATTCCGTTCGGCGCGCGGCGGTGGCTCCATGAACACGACGATGACGTTGTTTCTCCGTTCCGACCCAGCCATGTACACGAGCCCTGGCCGTACGTATGCGCGAGTAGGCGTTCAAGACCCCACCCGTATGAACATACATGGCCGTATTTTCCTTCTTGCACACTGGCCGCTGTACGTACGTGTACATGCTACGTGCGCGCCTCTACTATGATACGTGTGCGCCTCTACATCGACCAGTATGTACGTACATGTTCGCGACCAGAATGACGATGCTACATACGCTTCGACCAGGTGGGTCCCGACTGTCAGGCACTTCCTTTCGTGCGAAGATGCAGCTAGAGGGTCCCAGCAGTCAGGGGGCGAATCGTTTTTTTGCCCGGACGCACTTCCTTGCGTGCGAAGATGTAGCTGGTGGATCCCAAAGGCGGGGAAAGCGTTATTTGCACGAAATCTGATGGCCCGTCCGGTGGGTCCCTATTTGTCGGTGGAGGAATCATTATTTTGCGTGCGATGAGGAGGCACTTCCTTGCGGCCGCCGTGGACCCAAATTGTCAGCCTCTCCACGTACAGTACTCTTTCGATGGAAGTCGTTCCTTGACCACGTTGACCACGCTGCGCTGAGAGCACCAGGGCATTGGACGACGGCAAGGCCTAGGAAGGGGACGATGCGGAGCCGGGGAAGACGTGGCAGTGGATGCCCACGCGGAGAGGAGTACGAGGGTTCACTAGTTCAGCTACGGTGTGAGGCTGCCGTCGACGCAGAATAACAGGGGGTGTGGGTGAGTCGAGGGATGCCCTGGCCAGCGATGGGAGTAGTAGGGGCGGTGAGGCCTGCGCGACAGCACAGCCGACCACAAGAGGCAGGAGCGGGCGGCACAACCGGCGCTGCTTTGGGCGGCTGGAGCAAGAAGACCAGAGGTTGAAGAAGCACGACGGTCGTTGGATGGACATCATATGGTCACTGCGGCTAGAATTGTTTATATTGACTTAGTTGACAAAGCCCTTGGTACGCGTGAACTTAGTAGGCCCACAGGCCAGCTTCCGAAACGGTGCGCCCTAGATGTCAGGGGGAGGAATCATTTTTTGGGCGGGTGAAGCTAGAATATTCGAGATTGAATAAGAAGCACGACATCTGTTGGATGGACATCGAACGACCACTGCTGCTAGAACCGTGTGTTGACTATAAGTTGACAAAGCCTTGCATACGCGTCAACTCTTTTTTAGGGGATGTGTCAACTTAGTAAGGCCACAAGTGTGTGGCAGAGAACTTATAGCCCATTTGAGATTTATAAGAATGTGCAGCCAATTTTTGAATTCTAATGGAATGTACTACAACCCATTTACAGTTTGTTAAAAGTACAACCCATTTCAACCAACCGTTCAAAACAGAATTCAATAAAATTTCCCACATTTTGATGGGATCCGAAATATTTTTATCCCGAAATTTCTAGTCAGATTAAATACAATTTCAATATAAATTTATATTATGTAAAAATCCAACGAAACATTGCGCTCGCAACAATTAATGAAATTAAAATTTTCAATATCCAAAAATAATATTTTATAAAGTAATTACGTGTTTGGTGCATCTTTTATAGTTACTGCACAGTTTTTATAATTGCATCCCATTTATTATTTCTTAAAGCCCATTTTCTTGTTAAACCTAATGCATCCCTCCTAGGAAAGATTTGCAGCCCAGCGGGGCGGAGAATAACAACTTGACATTGCCTGGGTATTCCTAAAAAAAGAGTATAGATGGGCTAGCCATTTTCAGCTTGAAAAAAATTAATATCTGGGTTGGATATCTGGCCTGGGCTAGACGGGCCACAGCCCTCCCAGTTAATACCTGCAGCGATGTTTTCGTTGTTGTTCAGAGGAGAAAAATTAATATCTAGGCTAAACATCACTTAAGAAAAACTCTGCAGTGCTCACACCTCAAAAACACAAATACTGCTCGAGCTGCTTGGTCCCAGCTATCGGCCGCTTCTTGTGCAATTCTCTCGTTTATTGACTACATAGGTTGACAACGGTGTGGGACCGTGATGTCAGGAAACCAGGAGGAAGCAATTTTTTTATAGTTTTATATACTAATAAGGAGGCACTTGCGTACGTGCAGCTATGGCCTTGGTGGATGACGGACCACAAGGAGATGGCAGCCATTGCTGCCGACTGGCTGGCCGGCAGGCAGCCGGAGGACGACGACATCCCAATGGAGAACATGGTAGTCGACGATCTGGCACCAACCCCCTCCTCCGCGCCATCCTCGTCGGTGCATTACACCATGACCATCGGCGAGGCCCGTGCCCAATATATGGATACGGTGAGGCAGAAGTGTGAGGAACAGTTCCAGGAGGCGCATGCCGACGCTGCCTACAACCACCATCTCCTCCAGGAGCACCTGCAGGCAGAGGAGCAGATCGTCACGGAGCAGGAGGCGCTGCTCGACTCGTACCGCTCCCCCCACGAGGGCCGCCTCGAGCACTGGCGGTACCGCATGCGAGTGGCGGAGGCTGCGGCCGCCTACAAAGAGGGCGATGAAGCGGGCGAGGCGCTGTTTGGCGAGACCGAGGACGAGGCAGAGGACAATGCCGGCTCCGACGAGTCCCCGCCTCACTGGCGTCGACAAGGCCATGCTCCGCCGAGGCCCCGCGGCGCCAACAACGAGGCAGAGGACGCCGCTGGCTCCGTCGAGGCCCCACCCTGCCGGCAACGAGGGGGAGGATTTCCCCCGCTCCGCCGAGGCACAGCCCGCCGGCAACGAGACAGAGGACATCGCCGGCTCCGCCAAGGCCCCGCCCCGCTGCCACCGAGGCCGCGCCACACAGAAAACGAGGAAGAGGAACACGGTAGGTTGCCGCCACTCGGGTCCAAGTAAGGCCCCCGCTGATACCCTCCGGTTGAAGCCAAGCTAGGCGGGTTGACCACTGACGGACGGTTAGATTCTTGGCGGCGGCGTGGAGTCGGAGAGCTATGTTGGAGAAGGACGCTGCTTCTACTTAACTGCTGGTGCAGTTAGCGGACTGACACGTGGGCCCAACAGGCATCTGGGCCACATGTTAGTTACACAATTGCACCTGTAGTTAAGTCACTGAAGCTTCTTTTCGGCTCAGCCGGACACAGGTGGGTAGCTTCGGTTAATTAATTATACCTCCAGCGCACCCCTTTTTAGTTGAAGAATGTATGAAATGTAATGAAATCTGGCATGCTTATATGAAACCCAACCGTGTATGAATGAATTTATTTCGATTAGTTCGATTCTTGTATCACTGGCATTGGATGAACATGCAAAACAATACGTACTAGCATTATTCCCAGGGTGATCACCTCGTTTGCAGCAGTTTCACATGTACTCCCTTCGATCCTGTCTACTCCCTCCGTCTAGGTGTGTAAGCCATATTAGGAGGAGCTCCGCAACCTAGGTGGTTAAGGATTGGGCGAGGCAAAAAAATCAACATGAAAACCATCCAATAGCTGTACCCCATGACCAGCCAAAAATTTAGCAATTAATTCTTAATTGATAGGTATGACTGTTTGGCTAGCCCATGCAAGAATTAAATCCATCGCATGCAAGCCGGCTTGATTCCCTTGACTAACCAGCGCCTTCTTTCTATGCATGCATAGGTCATTTATTTAGGAATCAATCCCAAATTAATAGCCAGAGAAGAGAAAGTGTGGGTGGTTAAATGAGGTGGGAAGAAAACAAGAAAACAATTAATATTACGCGCCTAGGTGATTTTGGAATACCTGGTTTTCGTAAAGTTACTTACTCACCTAGACGGAGGGAGTAGTCCGCATACAAGTTTTGTCTGCAGCCAAAGTATCTCTACTTTGACCAATCTTATAGAAAAAATTATGCACTTTCACAATGTGCGAAGTAAAAAGGAACAGAAGGAGTACAAAGAGTTTGAGCAGCTTTTTAGCGTTCTTGTACATTGCAATCAAACACACAGGCCTGGCAATTCATAGAGAACATTCAAAACAATCGATGATTATGCATCTCAGCGATTCACATGTCAGAGCCAATATTTACTCCACAACTAAAGAATAAAGAAAAAAAATGGATCGACGCTGCTGACAGCAAAGGGTGTCCCATTCGAAAATATCAAACGCATGTCTTCTTGCTAAAATCAATGAGCAAAATTTGACAAGGTTGTCCCATTCCAAAATATCAAATGCCTATGATTGAGGAATGGGCAGGGTTTGCCATCAGTTCGGACATTGACATGGCACCTCGTGCTAAATAAACCAGTTGTTCTTTTTGTGCAGTTCTACCAAAATCAACCAAATTCGCGCGTAGCTTGTATGATTTCGCCCTTATATGTTGCAACGCCGTGAACTTATCGGCACCTCCTTTCTTGTGGTGGAAATGAATGATTCGATATATTCATGAACATTTTGTGCAGTTCCCATTGAAATCAAGCTGAGCAACCCTGTTGGCACCAATACAAAAAAAGTGATTAGTATAAAGCAAATTGTACTATGAATTGACAGTTTAAACAGGCACGTACATGGTCCATGTAGAGCTCACTTTTAGAAAAATTGAACTCACCGGAAAGAATCCTAGAACAACATTGTACTCGCGCATCACAACAAGAAAATGGAGATTTGTCAATCCTTCTGAGCTAAAGTTAGTTTGGTCTTGTGGGGAGTAATGTAACCATCCTTCAACTGCTCCTTCTGATGAGAAGATAGACATGGCTTCTTCATCCTGGCATAATTGGAACTAGTCACTTCACGTACTCCATATTCTTCTTCATAGGAGGATGATCCTTTTGTGCAAAGATAAGAGGACAACTAAATGCTAGCATCCCTGTTTGCTCGAAAAAAAGGAAAGGAAATATTTAAAACATCACAGATGAAGCACTTCTCAAGGACAATACCACTTTTTCATGACAGTGTCTAAATAGTAGCACAATACAAATAGAGATGATAAAGCTCAATCATATGGCTGAAATCAGTGGGTGAGTACCAACCTTTGTTAGGAGGCTTATTGTGTAGAGCATATATATGAAGCACTTCTCCGAAACCATGTATTGCTATCTACTGTGGTGGCCATGCTTACCATATACTCCTCGATTTGTTTAATGTTTCCAACATCTTCTTGTGCAGTTCCACTAAAATATATGGTATCTTCAAAGAAGATCCCTGTTTGCACAAGTAGAGATAATTACGTATTACATTAAGAGTGGCATCAAATCGTTGGCAAAACAATTGCTTGTTCCAACCATAGCAATAAATTAAGATGCAAAACTATATCATTACTTGTGTCATCACAGTTCGATTAGGTTTCATTACAGCACCGGGGTTGATTTTGTTTTTCTTCCGCTTGTTCTTCCCTTCATCACTTGATTCAATAATGCATAAGCTTCGCCTTCAATGTAAGATTTGGCATGTCAATTAGGTTGCACAAGTATAGCACTAAACAATGACATTAATTTTCCGATGAAAGTAGCAAAATACAGGCAACATGCCAGTGAAATATCCTTATCTTACCTCAATGGGATATTACGGTGCACATACAGATTGGAAGTCTTGTCTCCATTTGTGCAGTTCACTAAAATCAAGCAACATTACCGTACAAGTAGCACAACATATGAAAGCACACTTCAGAATCATGTGAAAGAAGGCTAGTACTCACCTCTCATGACGCAGAATTCAAACAACTCACAAGAAGAAGATCTGAACCAAATTTGCCAACACGGATAGGAAGTAAGATCTCCTCTTGTGCAGTTCCACTAAGATCAAGCAACGTTGTCGGTGTGACATTTTGGTTGAACTGCACAAAACACTCTTAAAATAGAAGTGTTTTGTGCAGTGCAACAAAAGGTCACAATGGCAACGAGGTGAAGTAGAGAACCCTGTTTACACAGAGGTGCAAAGGAAACAACTAGTGGTCAATAATGGTGGATGACACAGAAGCCAATAAAAAGAAGAATCTACCTTATCTAAATGGGAAAGAAAGCAAGGCAGTAGCATTTCTCAAACGGTGGCATTGATTTATATTAATAGAGAGATTATATTAACAATAAAATTCGTTAAACATGTAATTTGCTTTTAACTGTGGCATTGCATAAATTTTCTAGCGGCATTATTAGAGGGTGTTTGTTTACAGGGACATTTAGGTGGAGGGACTAAAAAAACTCCATGTTAGTCCCATCTAAACCAAACAGGAGGGACTTTTAGGGACTAAAAGTGGGCATTTGGGACTAAAGAAAGAAGACCCTGAGGGAGAGTCTTTTTGGGACTTTTTCCAACAGTTGCCCCTGCCACGAATTGCACCTTGTCTCTATTAGTTCATTACTAGGGGTAACATGGTCTTTTAGCATGTCATTTAATAACCTCTAGTCCATGTTTAGTCCCTGGAACCAAGCAGGTAGGTACTAGGGAGTTTTTAACCAAACAGGGCCTTAGATTAACAACAACTAAAGAGTTGCACGGGACAGTGGACGCACCAGCACCATGTGCATCTACCGATATACTAGTGTGATGCACAGTCTGTTGCAACAAAGAACAAACAACCAAGGAGCATATTTGTGTTGGTCCCAGTTTTGTTATCTTTAGACACCTTTCCCTATGTGAGCGCAACAAATCTAGTCCTGCTCAAACTCTACAGCCTTGTCCCCCAAAACAAAAGATCAGTTTGTTACAGATGTGCGTAATGGGTTTGTCATTGTTTTCCCTTTTCGACCAACGTAGGTGTTGGATAGCCAGTCTGTACTAGTACTTTCCCCACTTCCTTTCCTCTTTGAACCACGTCCTAGATTTATGCTATACAAGTTTCCCCACTACTTTCCACCATTCCTGTCCTCTTTGAACCACGTCTTAGATTCATGCGATACAACTTTCCCCACTACTTTCCCCCTTCCTTTCCTTTTTGAACCACGTCCTAGATTCATGCTATACAACTTTTCCCACTACTTTCCCCCATTCCTTTCCTCTTTGAACCATGTCCTAGATTCATGGTATACAAATTTCCCCACTACTTTCCTGTTTGATCCAACACCTAGATTCGAAAAGTCTTGAGCCGAAAAAGCCCACATGCAGCTAGAGCAATGCATGTGGAATAAGTAAATTATACCTTAAGGTTCTTGGGTTCTAGTTCGGTGGGCGACCGAAGGCTGTTCGACCCACACTATGTACGGCGGCGAAGAAGAAGGGGTCGGAGGCCCTCCCGCGCCGCCGTTGGGTGGAAGTGAACAACTGCGCCAGTAGTGGATTCCCTCCCTCGCCGACGGCGATAGTGTTAAGCCTCCTTCCCTTCCTGGCGGACGAATCCTGCCAGCTCTTTGACCAGCAGTGAGGGGAGAGAGAGGCCAACGAAGTCTTGTTTAGATCTGGAGAGGGTAAGAGAGTGTGAAGAGAGCAACTACAAGCAGACCAGCAGTGAGGGGAGAGAGAGAGGCCAACGAAGTCTTGTTTAGATCTGGAGAGGGTGAGAGAGTGTGAAGAGAGCAAATACAAGCATTGAGGCTCCAGCGTTTATATATATACTGGAGAGAGAGTGAAGAGTGCAAACCCTAGAAAACAAGCGCCGATGCTGCAGCTTATACGTGATGAGGTGATTATATGGTCACTATGAGATCGTATAGCTCCGTATCCATCCATTTTGACCAGTCAAAGAATCCTCCTGGCACGAATTATGCTCAAGTGTAGTTATCGAACGTGAGACCTCAAATTTGACGAGTGAACAGGCTAACCAACTACACAACCCTCCCGTTATGTTCAACGAGAGGAAAATAACCTTTTATACATTCCTGCATTCGTGTGACAAGCATGCCGTGTTTTTTTGTGTGTGTGGGAGTCATTGGGATGTGGCTTTGGTGGTAAGACTATCCATAGTGGTGCAGAAATAATGCATCCTTAGTCACCTTACCTCTCTCCACGTAGTATATTGGGTCCCACCAGTCAGAGGGTGAAACAAACAAATTAATAAGAAAAATTAAAAGCGTCAGCGGTGTATATTACCTCACACATCTCGCTCGCTAACAGAACACCATCCAATTGATCCCTCTGTTCGCTCACGTACTATTTTAAGTGAATCCTTATTATAACATGCACACAATTCTTGGCACTTGTATTCGACCTAAGTCGGTGTGCCACCGTATCTCGCATTTACTCCCTCCGTCTAGGTGTAATAAGTCACGTTAGAAGGTGCAGCGGGACCAAGGTGCAAGCAGATTGGAGGAGGAGAAACTTGACCGGTCATTCCTCCAATCAAAGCCCTGATTTCTGTCTCTAAACGCAACAATTAATCCAAACAACTAAGAGATGCTGTTTTAGCTACCATGCAGGGCCATGTATTAATTTGCATGCAAGCCGACTTTGATTTCTTGATTGATCAACGCGTAGTTGCGCTCCATGCATTGGGTTTCCGGGGGAGATAACAAGGCAGAGTAAGGAGCGTTTGGTTACATTGCTTAGGCTGGTCATAGTGGTGAGTAACTTGGACTAGTAACATGCATATGTTACTAGTCTATGTTACTACTACGCAAAGTTTGCCGTCGGAAGCGAGCCGATCTGGCTCTCCTAAGCTAGCAAGGTTTTTCTAGCCCACCCAAGCTAGCTGGCCCACAAAAGCTAACATATTTTAACAGTTCCAAACGCCTAACCTTGCCCGGCTATGCTATAAGCTGTTCTTGCTAAGGATCCAAACGCTCCCTAAGTAACAACGCTCGCTAGCAACGAGGCCAGGAGGGGATTGAGATGTGAAGTTAATGGACGACGCCTAAACATTTTGGGAATATCTGATTTCCGTAAGATGACTTAACACCTAGACGGAGGGAGTACTATTCCTCAGTCCAGGTTTGATGGAATATTCGTCACCTCTTATCTTCTTGTACGTACTCCATTTGTATCTCACTTCCTGTGGCTTCGCACTCGCATGATTTTCTTATTCTATGAACCTGTGTGTGCGTGTGCGAGTGCGTGTGTGTGTTTAATAAAGATGTGTGTGTTAGAGAGAGCGGCAGATCAACCTACTCCTACAGAGAGATGGTGTGTAGTGTATGATTTTAGCCGCGAGAGTCGGTGCATCCTCTCGTTTCCGGGCGTCCAATAGGGTCAGGCGGACAGCTACCACGCCCGCTCCTGACCAGCCTGGCCCACCCAAAGCCCCTCCATCGCCCGCGCGAGCTTCCTGCCCGAAAGGGTCAGCGTTGCTCCAAAGAATCGGTGACGCATTCATGCCCGGGCAGAGCGGACGCGACCTCTCACTGGCGCCTACATTGAAGGGAGAAGCGGATTCAAGAGTGATGGTAGCTTCGTCCGTCCAACTTACTGCTGGGTGGGTCTATGTGATTTGATGGCTCATTGGTCATTATTACTGAGGTGGTAGGACTGCTAAATGTCCCACGCTTTTGGCGAAAGGAGGTACTACTAGATTACAATTTTCTCCATTCTTACGGCGGAGGAGTGCAAGAGCAGTGAAAACACGCAGGCTCAGTGATTACCTTGCCCACCTCACACTATCACCATATTTTCTGGACACCGTGCGACACCTAACTCTTTACATAGTACTCCCTCCGGTCCTAAATATAAGTCTTTGTAGAGATTCCACTAGGTGGACTACATACGGAACAAAATGAATGAATCTACACTTAAAATGCATCTATATACATCCGTATGTGGTTCATGGTGAAATCTCTACAAAGACTTATATTTAGGAACAGAGGAAGTACTAGTATAGTACGTACTGTAATTTATCAGCGAGATAGTACAATGCTATGAAGCTTCCAGCTTCTGTTACATGTATCTTGCGTCTAAGGTTGCTCGTTGCAACATTTCATCAAATACAAAGGAGACTAACATGCATGCTCTTGCATCTCAATGGTTGCAGATCATAGCAAATATCGGTTCCTCAAAAAGATCATAGCAAATATGTACTCCATCCGTTCCAAAATAAGTGTCTCAACTTTATGCAATATGGACTACATACGGAGCAAAATGAGTGAATCTACACTCTAAAATACGTCTATATACATCAGTGTTTGGAGTATGTACTAGTAGTTCATATTGAAATCTACTAAAGGACATATATATTCCAAACAATATGATAATCTCTCTAACCAAGGTAGTAGGGACAAGGAGTAAATGGAGGGATTAGTAAAATTTTCTCCTCGTCCTGCGAGCCACCGCGCGCGTGGGCGAGGGAGCGGGCGTAAGGTGTACAATACTACTACTAGTAAGCAAGCTTCACCTCATCCTGCGAGCCACCGCGCCCGTGGGCGGGGGAGACGGCGTACTAAGCAAGCTTATCCTCGTCCTGCGAGTTGACGGGACACATCAAAAGTACTCCAGTGTATAGAGCCTTGCCTCTAAGGTAGGCCCCACATGGTTTGCCTCTTTTTTAACATAACGCGTCAAGTCGCAATTTGTTTGTTCACCCGTGGTAGACGATCCTCCCTCCATCAAGTGGACAACCAGTATATGTGTCAAATTACCACGTGGGCTGCCTTTTCGTACAGAAATGAGCTCCACCGTGTACCCGCGCGGGTGTGGTTGGGAAAGATATTGGAGTACGTGCGCCGTGCGTGCACCTCTTCGATTCATGCACGTCCCCTGCCTACATGGGTGTGTGTGAGAGATACAAACCTAGACAAATGGTTTGTGTGTTCGTGAGTGTTTTTTGTTGAGGGGGGGGGGGTTGATTTCGTGAATGTATTCGTGGGAATCTATGTCGATGACATCTCAAACAAAATTTTGCATGCAATGTTTTCTGTGAAATGGAGGCCTATCCATATCATATATAGAGGGCCGGGCGATCCACGAGAAGAGAGGGAGGGGTCATAGATATTGATAGAGTCGAAGAGAGGATCAAGTGGGTGGGTGCGAGATCGATGAAGAGAGCCATCGAAATTGTGTGTGTGCAAGTCAAAGATATAGGGTGACTGACCTACCGGAACGTCAGAGGGCACAGGTCAAGTTTGTGTGTGGCAGGGAGACATGACTAGAGCGCTCGATGTATCGGTGTGTGTGTGTGTGGGAGGGGGTGGGGGAGGGGTAGGCAGAGGCCTAAGTATAGAGGTAGAACGACTCGTATATGTGTTGAGAAGGAGAGACCCAGCTATGTCTTGAGGGAGATCGGTCGACATCCATACATAATCAAGGACGGGAAATAGGATGGGACAGAGAGAGAGAGAGAGAGAGAGAGGAGAGAGGGGGAGGGAGAGGGGTAGAGTGCTGGATGGGTGATGGAGTTGCTTCTCGAAGATGGTGGGAGAGGCCTACTAGACAAACTGAGGGTGGAACTGCAATAGTACCAATAAGAGTGGGGATGTGTTTCTGTGTGTGCCTGTGCATGATAGATCTGTCGGGACGCATCCATCAATGATGAAGGGGAACCATGTGTTTGGTAAGCAAACCTAACTAGATCGGTAGATCAATTGTTGTTTGTCGGAGGAAGGGAGAGACATAACTAATGAGGTAGATCGATCGACGCGTGGGAAAAAACGAGTTATAAGGACCTAGCTAGCTATATGTATAGCGGGAGATCGGTCGGTGTACGTCCATTTGTTAGAGGTAAATAAGGCCCAGCGAGATGGATAGACAGATAGAATGGAGTTAGGAGGTGGTGCGAGAGGCCCAGCTACTAGCTAGATAGGGGGAGGAGTGTGCGGTTGTGAGATTGATGAAAAGAGGGGTGAGAGTTTACACGTGTGTGGGACCGTATGAGAGACACGAGGCAAGGACACATAAAGGAGGAGATGGAAGGTGCGTGTGTATGTTGTAGGCAGACATCGCTGGAGAGGTTTATCGATCGGTGTGTGTCGGAAAAAAGTTGTGGAGACTGTGGGAGAACGACCTAAAAAAATGAATGTGCGCGATGGATAGAATGCCGAGGGAGGGGGAGGGCGAGGAGGGTGTGTGCATGCACAAGAGAAATTTAGTGGTAGCTACAAAGGTTAGAGGATTGTGTGGGTGTAAGAGACTAACAAAGATCATAATTTGGTATGAAAGTGGATTCATATATTTGAATAGGAGATCATAGTGTTTTAAACATATGCATGCATGAATATAGCGGTGATACGCGTGTTGTGGTTTTAGACATGTTATACCATAATGTGATAATGCATGGCGTTTGCAACTCACAGCTAAATGCCGAACAATCTAAACCATACTATACATCGAACAATCTCACATTTTATTTGAATTTGTGATAATGTGTGGCGTTTGCAACTTACAACTAAATATCAAACAATCTAAACAATACTATATATCGAGCATTCTCACATTTTATTTGAATTTGTGATAATGTGTGGTGTTTGCAACTCACATCTAAATACTTGTAGGCGTAGGGGGCGGGGCACCATACATAATGTGATAAACACATTATACATATGAGACATGGTTTAGATTATGAAGATATAGCTAGAGCTTGAAATGTACTGTGATTTGAAACCAACATAAAGTGGATTCAAAAAATCGAGTTCGAGTTCATATAGTGCACATAGTTCATATGTAACTCGAGACTAATCATGTGGTGTGCTGTGAAGATAATACAGAAATGATGGTTTAACTTGACAATAATGATGATTGTAGATCTTATTAAAATAGAGAAACGAATTCAAATGCTTTAACTTCACAACAATCATTATTGTAGATCTTATTCAAATAGAGAAATGAATTCAAATTTAGTTCATATTGAAGCGGTAGTATATACATTTGGAATGCACTAAAACGTTCATTTGAGTAGTAGGTTGCATGCATTATACACGTAGCAAAATATTTTAAATGAACATAACATGAATTCAAAGTTCTGAATGACATTTGTAGTGCGAATTGATTTGGTATAGTACACGTTAGGCTTGTTCGGAAATTTCAACCCGCGCCTTGTTAGCCCGAAATATTTAAGATATATCTTTGTTTCATTGTGCTCCGACAACACCCTCCATCACAACCCGCGCCTTGCTATTCCAAAATTACAACGCACGCGAAAACTCCCACCTCCTGTGAAATCCCGACACACGAAATGCCCGTGATACTCCTGAACCGAAAGAACCGCCTCAAATCGATGGGGGTACTTTCATAACTTACCCCACATTTCGGACAATCGCGCCCCTAAGCCATGGTTCCCCACTCCCATCCCATCCGCCCACCCATTCGTACACCGAGGCCGGGAAAACCCGCGAAGCCCCACACCCTCCTCTGTCCGCCACCCAGTCGGAGCCTCTTCGCCGATGACGTCATCCACAGCAACACATGGACGTCCCTCATCCACCGTACCGGATGAGGATCCTTCGTCGATCTGGTCGCCCCGTCGGTTCAGCCACCCCGTCCTCCACCTCCAAGGAGCTGCCCCGACGTTCCCCTCGTCTTTCGCGCCACCTCCATTCCCACACCACCGTCTTCACCTGCACCACCGGAAGAGCATCATCATCACCATTTCCTCGGATGAAGCTGCGGCCTAATCAGCACCACCAAAGAGGTTGTACACTAATCGCGACATTTTCTTCTTGATTCCATCTCACGGTGCTGCCGGCGCTCGGTCCGGAGCCGACACGGCGCGGCTCCATCCACGGCGGCGTCACCGGCCACTTCCTCCACTGCATCGCTCCCTCGGCGGTGATGTCCACATCAGTAGGAGCTGATGCTGCTTTAGCTCTCGCTCGCGCTGCTGCTCTGCTCTTGCTCTCGGTCCCCTGCCTTGTCTGCTCTTGCTCTTGCTCGCGCTGCATCTTGCGCTCTTGCTCTTGCTTGCGATGCTGCTCTGATTTAGCTACACTTCAGTCGACTGAATCGACTTTTGGTCAGTCGATTTTCAGGGGGTGGGGTGGGGGCTCACGGAGTTAAGGAAGAACCACCGCAGCAGGAGGGGGCTCGCAGGAGAGGTACCCCACTATCTATCTTAGGGTTCAGGGTGGGGGCGATGGTCGCCGGCGGTGGCGTGGGGATCAGTGGAGACAAAGCTCGGCACGGGGGGGGGGGGCTAGAGGGATGGCCGGGGCGGCGGCGGACCGGCGGTGGGGAGTGTTTCTGGGGTGGGCGAGGTGGTGCACCGCCGGCCGCGGGCGGCTGTTTGGCCGGTGGTGGCTGGTGGTTCAGGGGGTGGAGGTTTAAGATGAACTGCAGGCCCTTGATTTCGTATCCAACGGCTGCAAAGTCGACTGACAGGAGATGAAAAAGTCAGTCGACTAACGTGTAGCCTCACCTCTAGCGCGTTCAGTTTCGACAGTAAAATTTAGTTTTGACAACAAAATTCAGTTTTGACACTCAAGTTCAGTTTCGATAGTTAAATTCAGTTTCGATAGTTAATTTCAGAGGTGAGCGGCTGATGTATTTTACATCTAGCACTTTGTGGTTATGTATTTTACGTCATCTATTGGAGATGCTATTAGAATTTCACTTAGGTTAACGTTGTCTCTCTTGTCCTGCTTCAGCCTTGGCGTCGTACAACTCACCGGAGCTGCTCCAACAACGAAACCCTCCATCACAACGGAGCAGTACCTCGGGCTCCATCTCCAGACGCCTAAGATCTTCTTCCCCTCCTCCGACAACCAAGTCAGCCGGAGCATCCTCACCGGCCAACCCAATCACGCTGATATCGACATGGCTTCGCCAAAGAGGTTGTACACTTGTTGCATATCTTTTTTACTCTCTTGAACGCCATCATTATTTATCTCTGCGCGTTTGAGCTGTGCATTTGTCGATGGCCCTAGGAGTTGAGCTAGTAGGGCAGTGGCCTGGGTCCAAAGTAATAGAAGTAGCACAAAACCATTTTTTAGTGTAGGCTTTTCCTTGCTCAAGCCTGCCTACTAGAATCGCCAAAGGCTTGAAAGGAAAAGTGAATGAAAAACATAGGAATTGGAAAGTTTCAGATGGTACTACTTTTCATGAATTTGGTGCAAAGGAATGGAGCAAAGGAAAACTGTAGGATTTGTTCCTTTAGTGTCTCCTTGAAAGAAAAACCGTAGGAATTTTAATTTCCACTTGTCCTCCTTTTCAAATTCTTATTCATGAAGCACAAGACTAAGAGATAGTAGCATAATAGCATTATAACCGTACATTCTCTTGTGGTTTGACTTAATCTCACCATGCTTCTTTGCATCCAGTGATCTTCCAATTCTTGTGAACCAAACACCCAGATTGGCAGAAATCCTGTGTTTTTAAATTCTCTGTTTTGCACGTGCATTCCTATCCTATTCCTGTCTATTTCCTATCCCTGCATTGTTAGAATCCTCAAATTCAAACAAGACCTTACACAATTACTTCTGTTACAGATATGTGTCAAAGAAAACCTTGTGTGGTTTGTCCTGCTCCTGCGGTGCTGTGTTCCACCCCACCTCAGCTGCTCCAACAACGGAAGGGTTCACCACAGCAGGGATCCACTCTCTAGACTGTCTTTCGCCGCCTCAGATCTACTTCCCCGCCGCCGGCAACCACGACAACTGCATTACCATCATCAACTGAGCAGATGACCTTGAGGACTACACGGGTCCGCAAGAGAGGTCACATTCTTCCGTGTCTGCTTATGTTATGCATCGCTTAATACGATGACATGCTACTTTATTGTCGTGTTCACCTATTAGACTCCGAGTCAGGTCCAAACTTATGTTGAAACTTGAGTTTTTAAATGGTTGTGGGGTACATATTGGGGCAGCAATCAGTACTATCTCATTCCACCATCCGTTAATCTCGGGTGTCTACTATGAGTTTCACGTTGGGTGCAAACAAACATTAAAGGAGCCATTATCTGTATTTTTTAACTAAAGCTATTATCTCACCGCTATCATTGGTTTTGGGTCTATTCCACAAAGGTGCTACCATCACTCTGGATTTGTGCATGCACTCCTTACATAATCTCACTATGTTTTATTCCTATGAATGTCAGTTATTGTACACAATGGAACTTAACATGTAGAGCAAAAGAGACGAGCCTTGCGTGGCAATAAAATTTCATGCAGACATCGCTCCATGGTGGGCGCAAAGGCAGCCCCCCTCCACCCATTTTGGATCGTAATCAAGAGGAAGATAACTGTTCTGACGGGGATTCAGAAGCAGAAGACCGCTCCTATTTACCCCATGAGGTCTTCTCTCTAACTTGGCATGCTGATGTTGGTAATATCATGCACATCGTGCCTTGCATTGCTTACTCTATACATCAAAGATGTCATCTGCTTAGTTTAGACATGCTTTGTGTCAATGCCATCTGTTTAGTTTCTTTATCGTATACGTGAATCATGCAATGCCATCTTGTTTAGCCAGGCATCATATATGTGAATTTTGCAATGCCACCCTGGTTAGCCAGTCATCTTATATGTGAATTATATCATGACATCATTTTCTTATTACGTGTCAAATTTGTCAACAATTTTAGTACATTCAATTACTCTTCCTAGGCATCAGCCATTCGGCACGGTCATGGAAAAATCTGGAGTGGAAACAAGGTCTTTAGAGCAGACAATTCTATCTGATGAAGCGCATGTCTTTCTGGTTACAGGTAGCTCCTCAGAGGAGGATTCAGAGATAGATGACTAGTCCTATTTCCCCCGAGGTGCATGCTCTAACTTGGCAGGGTTATGTTGCTCATATCGTGTGTATGGTATCCTGCATTGCTATGTCATTTGCTTAGTTTAGACATGCTTTGTGTGAATGCCACCTGTTTAGTGTCTAATTACCAAATATGTGAATTATGCAATGCCATCTTGTTGCAAGACATTATATATGTGAATTATGCAATGCTATCTTGTTGCAAGGCATTATATATGTGAATTATGCAATGCCATGTTGTTTAGCCAAGCATCATATATGTGAATTATATCATGTCGTCCTTTTTTTGTATTTCTCATTGCTTTTGTCGACAATGTTTGTATATTCAACTGCTCTTCCTGTGCATCAGCCATTTGAATTGGTGATGGAGAGATCTGGAGTGAAACAAGGTCTTCAGAGCAGACAATTGATACGTCTCCAACGTATCTATATTTTTTTATTGCTTCATGCTATATTATATTCTGTTTTGGCTGATTAATGGGCTTTGTTATACACTTTTATATTATTTTTGGGACTAACCTATTAACCGGAGGCCCAACCCAAATTGCTGTTTTTTTTGCCTATTTCAGAGTTTTGCAGAAAAAGAATATCAAACGAAGTCCAAACGGAATGAAACCTTCGGGAATGTGATTTTTGGAACAAACGTGGTCCAGAGGACTTGGAGTCCACGTCAAGAAATCAACTAGGAGAGCACGAGGCAGGGGGCGCGCCTACCCCCCTGGCCGCGCCCTCCACCCTTGTGGGGCCCATGTTGCTCAACCGACGTACTTCTTCCTCCTATATATACCTACGTACCCCCAAACCAATAGAAGCATCCACGAAAACCTAATTCCACCGCCGCAACCTTCTATACTCGTGAGATCCCATCTAGGGGCCTTTTCCGGCGTCCTGCCGGAGGGGGCATTGACCACGGAGGGCTTCTATACCAACACCATAGTCTCTCCGATGATGTGTGAGTAGTTTACCTCACCTTCGGGTCCATAGTTATTAGCTAGATGGCTTCTTCATTCTCTTTGGATCTCAATACAAAGTTCTCCACGATTCTCGTGGAGATCTATTCGATGTAATCTTTTTTTGCGGTGTGTTTGTTGGGATCGATGAATTGTGGGTTTATGATCAAGTTTATCTATGAACAATATTTGAATCTTCTCTTAATTCTTTTATGTATGATTGGTTATCTTTGCAAGTCTCTTCGAATTATCAGTTTGGTTTGGCCTACTAGATTGATCTTTCTTGCGATGGGAGAAGTGCTTAGCTTTGGGTTCAATCTTGCGGTGTCCTTTCCCAAAGGATGCTAGGGCAGCAAGGCACGTATTGTATTGTTGCCATCGAGGATAACAAGATGGGGTTTATATCATGAGTTTATCCCTCTACATCATGTCACCTTACTTAAAGCATTACTCTGTTCTTTTGAACTTAATACTGTAGATGTATGCTGGATAGCGGTCGATGTGTGGAGTAATAGTAGTAGATGCAGGCAGGAGTCGGTCTACTTGTGACGGACGTGATGCCTATATACATGATCATACCTAGATATTCTCATAACTATGCTCAATTCTATCAATTGCTCAACAGTAATTTGTTCACCCACCGTAATACTTATGCTCTTGAGAGAAGCCACTAGTGAGACCTATGGCCCCCGGGTCTATTTTCCATCATATTAATCTTCCAACACTCAGCTATTTTTATTGCCTTTTATTTTACTTTACATCTTTATTATAAAAATACCAAAAATATTATCTTATCATATCTATCAGATCTCACTTTCGTAAGTGACCGTGAAGGGATTGACAACCCCTTTATTGCGTTGGTTGCGAGGTTTTTATTTGTTTGTGTAGGTGCGAGGGACTTGAGCGTGACCTCCTACTGGATTGATACCTTGGTTCTCAAAAACTGAGGGAAATACTTACGCTACTTTGCTGCATCACCCTTTCCTCTTCAAGGGAAAACCAACGCAGTGCTCAAGAGGTAGCAAGAAGGATTTCTGGCGCCGTTGCCGGGGAGGCTCATACCAAGTCAAGTCAAAAAATTTCTCCCGTCAACGAGCCATTTCTGGCGCCGTTGCCGGGGAGTCTACGCAAAAGTCAACAAACCAAGTACCCATCACAAACTCTTATCTCCCGCATTACATTATTTGCCATTTGCCTCTCATTTTCCTCTCCCCCACTTCACCCTTGCCGTTTTATTCGCCCTCTTTTCCATTCGCCTCTTTTTCGTTTGCTTTTTGTTTGCTCGTGTGTTGGATTGCTTGCTTGTCACGATGGCTCTACCTAGATTTTGTGATCTTCACCTTAAAAGGTTAGAAGAGATTGAAAGTAACGTCAGAAGTTTCATGACTTTACAATTTGAGCATAACAATTAGTTTAGAAATGAGCTTAAGGAACAAAAATGCTTTGTGGGTTACATGAATAAAGAGCTCGACGATATGTCTAAGGAATTTTATGGTTTGAAATCTCAGATTGCTCATCTCGAAAAATTAACTGCTGAAATTTCGGATAAGCAGGCCATCTTAGTTAATAAGATGGCCGCTAAACCGGAAATATTTTATGAGAATAAAGATGAAGATCTAAAATTTATTTATGTGTCCCCTATTAAATCATTGTTTTCCAATTTGAATCTTGATAATGATGGGACTGAATATGAGCCACCTTTACCTAGAAGGCGTCCCAAAAATTCGGAGTTTTTAGATCTTGATGCAAAAATTGGTAAAAGTGGGAATGAAGAGATCAAAACTCTAGATATTAATGAACCCACTATTTTGGATTTCAAGGAATTTAACTATGATAATTTCTCTTTGATAGATTGTATTTCCTTGTTGCAATCCGTGCTAAATCCTCCACATGCTTATAGTCAACATAAAGCTTTTACTAAACATATCGTTGATGCTTTGATGCAATCTTATGAAGAAAAACTTGAGTTGGAAGTTTCTATCCCTAGAAAACTTTATAATGAGTGGGAACCTACTATTAAAATTAAAATTAAAGATCATGAATGATATGCTTTGCGTGATTTGGGTGCTAGTGTTTCCACGATTCCAAAAACTTTGTGTGATTTGCTAGGTTTCCGTGAATTTGATGATTGTTCTTTGAACTTGCACCTTGCGGATTTCACCAAACCTATGGGAAGAATTAATGATGTTCTTATAGTTGCTAATAGGAACTACGTGCCCGTAGATTTTATTGTTCTTGACATAGATTGCAATCCTTCATGTCCTATTATTCTTGGTAGACCTTTCCTTAGAATGATTGGTGCAATTATTGATATGAAGGAAGGAAATATTAGATTCCAATTTAAGTTAAATAAAGGCATGGAACACTTTCCTAGAAATAAAATTAAACTACCATATGAATCTATTATGGGAGCCACTTATGGATTGCCTACCCAAGATGGCAATACCTAGATCTATCCTTGCTTTTATGCCTAGCTAGGGGCGTTAAACGATAGCGCTTGTTGGGAGGCAACCCAATTTTTAGTTTTTTGCTTTTTGCTTCTGTATAGGAACAAATATTTGATCTAGCCTCTGTTTAGATTTGTTTTTATGTTTTAATTAGTGTTTGTGCCAAGTTAAACCTATAGGATCTTCTTGGATGATAGTTATTTGATCTTGCTGAAAATTCCAGAAACTTTCTATTCACGAAAAAAATTGTTAAAAATCACCAGGACGTGATAAAATATTGATTCCAATTGCAGCAGATCAATAAAAAAAAATTCTAGGTCGTCCTATTTTGGTAGATTTGTTGGAGTTCCAGAAGTTTGCGTTAGTTACAGATTACTACAGACTGTTCTGTTTTTGACAGATTCTGTTTTTTGTGTGTTGTTTGCTTATTTTGATGAATCTATGGCTAGTAAAATAGTTTATAAACCATAGAGAAGTTGGAATGAAATAGGTTTAACACCAATATAAATAAAGAATGAGTTCATTACAATACCTTGAAGTGGTGTTTTGTTTTCTTTCGCTAACGAAGCTCACGAGATTTTCTGTTAAGTTTTGTGTTGTGAAGTTTTCAAGTTTTGGGTAAAAGATTTGATGGATTATGGAACAAGGAGTGGCAAGAGCCTAAGCTTGGGTATTCCCATGGCACCCTAATATAATCTAAGGACACCAAAAATCCAAAGCTTGGGGATGCCCCGGAAGGCATCCCCTCTTTCGTCTACTTCGATCAGTAACTTTACTTGGAGCTATATTTTTATTCACCACATGATATGTGTTTTGCTTGGAGCGTCTTGTATGATTTGAGTCTTTGCTTTTTAGTTTACCACAATCATCTTTGCTGTACACACCTTTTGAGAGAGACACACATGATTCGGAATTTATTAGAATACTCTATGCGCTTCGTTTATATCTTTTGAGCTATACAGTTTTTGCTCTAGTGCTTAACTTGTATCTTTTAGAGCACGGCGGTGGTTTTGTTTTATAGAAACTATTACTCTCTCATGCTTCGCTGATATTATTTTGAGAGTCTTAAACAGCATGGTAATTTGCTTAAATTGGGAAATTAATCCTAATATGCTAAGTATTCAAGACTGGTAAAAACTTTCTTATGAGTGTGCTGAATACAAAGAGAAGTTTGATGCTTGATGATTGTTTTGAGATATGGAGGTAGTGATATTAAAGTTGTGCTAGTTGAGTAATTGTGAAACTAAGAAATACTTGTGGAGGTAGTGTTACGGGATGCGAGGGCACGGTACCCCATGCCGCAGAAGCTCCTCCTCGTGCTGTTGGTGGCTTCGCGCAAGCTGCGGCACTACTTCCAGGGTCATCCAATCAAGGTTGTCTCAGCATACCCCCTGGAGAGGGTGCTCAGGAGCCCCAATTCGGCCGGAAGGGTCGCCGAGTGGAACATTGAGCTGCAAGCATTCCAGCTCGAGTTCAGCACAACCAGAGTCATCAAGGGGCAGCCGCAGGTTTCGTGGCGAATGGATGTAAGCACCGGCCTCGTGGCGGCGAGGATCGATCCCTCTCCCGAAGCGAAGCGCCCGAAGGTTGGGTCATGTACTTGATGGAGCGTTCTCCAGACAGGCTGGGCTGGGCGGTGCTCATATCTCCCGCCAGACAAGCTCTACTATGCCGCAGCTCTGCTTTCAAAGTAGGCGAGAAGGTCTTCAACAATATAGCGAGAATCACGAGGGGCCGAGAAGCGGAGTCCGAAGGCTGCCGCTGCCTGGGGTGAAGCGCCTTACCATCAAGGGCGATTCACAGCTCCTCGTCAATTTCTCCAACAAGGTGTACGAGCCAAGAGATGAACACATGGAGGCCTACCTTGCGGAGGTCCGCAGGATGGAGAAACAGTTCTGGGGGTTGGAGCTGCAGCACGTGCCCCGTGGCACCAATCAAGAGGCCGACGACATCGCCAAACGAGCCTCCAGGAGGTTACCCCAGGAGCCGGGCATCTTTGAGGAATGGCTCTTCAAGCCCTCAGCCCTGCCGCCGTTATCAAGCACAACACAACCTCGGGTGGAGCTCCCTCAGCCACCTGCCTCGGGAGCCCCAGCCTGTGGCCCGGCCTCAGGAGCACGCCTGCTCCTAACGATGGAACCTCAAGAGGGGTGCTGGATCATGGAGCTCAAGAGTTACTTAACGCATGGAACTTTGCCGGAGAAGGAGGAGGAGGCAGAGCGTGTGGCGTGGCAAGCCACGGCATACAACATCATGGATGGAGAGCTCTCACCGAAAGCGGCCGAGCAGCGTATCCTTCTGCGTCACCGAGGAGCAGGGGAAGGAATCACCGCGAATATACATGGTGGAGATTGTGGGCACCATTCGCCGTCACGGGCCCTCGCTTAAGGCATGCCCGCAGCGGTTTCTATTGGCCCATCTGCGCTCAATGACGCTGTTGAACTCGTGAAGGCTTGCGAGGCTTGCCAATTCCATGCCAAGCAGATCCACCAGCCAGCCAGGAGGTCTCGCAAACCATCCCCTCACTTGGCCATTCGCGGTCTAGGGCTGGACATCCGGCCCTTTTCCTCGGGCGCCGAGGCTATCGCTACCTCTACGCCGCCGTGGACAAATTCACCAAGTGGGCGAAGTCGAGGCCGTCCGCACCATCCCCGCTGGTTCTGCGATCAAGTTCGTCAAGGGCATCGTGAGCGGTTCGAGTGCCGAACCGCATCATCACCGACAACGGTTCGCAGTTCACCAAAGAACCTTTTCAAATCGTACTGCGCTAACCTTGGGACGCAGATATGCTATGCTTCGGTGGCGCACCCCCGCAGCAATGGACATGCCGAGCGGGCCAACGCAGAGGTCCTGAGAGGCCTCAAGACCAGGACGTTCAAGAAGAAACTAGAGGCCTGCGACAGAGGCTGGTATGACGAGCTTCCGTCCGTGTTGTGGTCCATCCGCACAACCGCAACCAAGCCAACTGGAGAGACCCCCTTCATCCTGGTCTACGGAGCCGAAGCGGTCCTCCCTCACGAGGTCAAACGTCAATCCGCGCGGGTCCTGGCGTTCGATGAAACGCTGCAGGACGCCATGCGGGGGACGGCCCTCGTGCTGGGGGAGGAGCGCCACCGAGAAGCTACGCTGCGAGCGGCAAGGTACCAGCAGGCACTCCGGAGATACCACTGCCGCAACATCCGCCTGTAACTCTCGAGGTAGGGGACCTCGTGCTCGACGGGTCCTCCCTGTGGAGGGACTGCATAAGCTCTCTCCCATGTGAGAGGGCCCGTTCAAGGTTGTTCATGTTTCCAGGCCCGGCTCCGTGCGCTTGGAGACTCAAGAGGGAGTACCTATACAGAACGCGTGGAACATCCAGCACCTCCGGAGGTTTTAGCCCTAAAAAAGGCCCAGTGCCTGTGAAGAAGGCGAATGCCTGTGAAGCTCATCCTTTTTGGAAAAGGCCCAAGTGCTCGTGAAGAAGGCGAATGCCTGTGAAGCTCATTCTTTTGGAAAAGGCCCAAAGGTTCGTGAAGAAGGCGAATGCCCTGTGCAGCTCATTCTTTTTGGAAAAGGCCCAAAGGTTCGTGAAGAAGGCGAATGCTTGTGAAGCTCATTCTTTTGGAAAAGGCCCGGTTCGTGAAGAAGGCGAATGCCTGTGAAGCTCATTCTTTTGGAAAAGGCCCAAAGGTTCGTGAAGAAGGCGAATGCCTGTGAAGCTCATTCTTTTTGGAAAAGGCCGAGTGCCTGTGAAGAAGGCGAATGCCTGTGAAGCTCATTCTTTTTGGAAAAGGCCCAGTGCCTGTAAAGCTCATTCTTTTTGGAAAAGGCGCAGTGCCTGTGAAGAAGGCGAATGCCTGTGAAGCTCATCCTTTTTGGAAAAGGCCCAGAGCCTGTGAAGAAGGCAAACGCCTGTGAAGCTGTCGCGTTCTGAAAAGGGCCCGGAGCCCGTGAAGAGGGCCAACACCCGTGAAGCTTGCTTCCCAGAAGAAAGGCCCGGAGCCTGTGAAGAGGGCCAACGCCTGTGAAGCTCGCCGCCCGTGACACTCTCACGTAATAATGAGTTGTGGCTGTACACGCCCCGGAGTCTCAGGAGTGCCGGCCTCAAGCCCTGGGGCTCCCTCCCATGCCCAGTGGCAGCACTTAGCTCCTTATTTGGTGAGAAGACGTCGAAGACTAGACTAGGTGCCGGGCGCGCTTTTTCATTTGCTTTCTGCAGTTGACTAGTTATTCCCATTTGGAGTTTTTATCGAAACTATCGCCATCTTTTGGTCCGTGGTTCTTCGATCTTTTTCGCCTCCCCGCCTCGATTTCTCTTGCGTGGGGACTCATGAGGCGTAAGCCTCGGGAGCCCTCGCGAGCGTTCCTACCCCTATCGCTCAAGTTTTCACGACCTGGTCCACACCGAGCACCCTCTTGACCATGCCTCACGGGCAGCACAACGCGAACACGGGGCCTGGATCGGTCGCCCCCGCGGCCACGGCTGGAGTTCACTTGTGAATGGGCGTACAACAGAAAGGAACAGTATCAGGATAACAAAAGCAGTACCATAATTAACGGCGTTAACCCAAACGCGCCCCCACGGGGCCACACATTGTTGTCTTTTTGCGCAGGAGAAAAGAAAGGAAAAGGACAAAAGCAGCTGAAGCACGCCCCGTGCCGGCCCTCTTGGAAGGCTCGAGCCGTCTCCGGAGCTCAGGCAGAATCCCTCTCGCGCTTCACCGGGGCGCTGCGGCGAGCGGACCCGCTGCTACCCCCCCAAGCAGGCGCGGCGGCGTGGGGGATGGCCGCGGCCGCTGCTGGAAGAACCACCACCCGAAGAAGAGCTGGTGAAGCTTGAGGAGTCACGGGCATCGCCAGCCGCCCGCGCTGCCCTCTCCATCCACGCCGGGCTGAGTCCTCGGCCGCGTCGCCGTCTTCGTGGCAGCACCCCATACGGGCGACCGCCTTCCCGAACACCTTCATGTAGTGGGTGGCGTCGCCGTCATACTTGAAGTGCAGGGAGCACCGGCGGCGAAGACCACGCTGAAGCGAACGCCCGCCACCATGGTCAGAACAGGTCCCTCAAGCGAGACCTCCAGAGAAGCCCACGGCCCGGCTGCAGCAGCCATCCGCCTCGAGCCAGAGGCCACCCAGGCGCCACCGGGAGCTCACCCAGAGGAAGCGGGAGCTGAAGCCGGACGCCGGACGGCTCCTCCGCCCACACCATGAACTCCGGCAGCGCTTCAGCAGCATGGAGGCGCGGCCTCGGGGGACGCGCGGCCGGGGCACGCCCTCCGACCATAGCCAGCCGCTCGTCGCCATGCTGAGAGCCTCCCCCACGACCACGGGGGACCGCCGTGGAGGCCACGGGATGCTTGTGAGGGCGACCTCGACCACGCTTAGGCGGAGGAGAGGAAGACTCGACCTGACGGCCCTTCCCCTTCTCTGCGGCCGAGAACTTCCTTGGTGGAGCTATGGAGAAGAAGGAGAGACAAGAAAGGATAGACTGGAAGGGCACGCGCTGCCGTGCATTTATATAGCCGGGCGGCCAACCGTCGGCCTCCACTATCACCGGTAATCATGACCGACCACGCATGCGAGGACTTGTCGAATCTGGGTGGTTACCGGGGCATCGTGGGGAAGCAAAGCGCACGCCCAATCAACCGCCACGCTGCCGCCCAAGGTCAGCAGGCTGTTAGGGCCCGTGACGCTTCGCACTTGCCCTTTCGCCTCCCTGCTCGGCCAAGTTCGGGCGCGCCGTGGGCCCGGGGGCTACTGTCGGCGTTCTGGGAACGGGGGTCCCCAGACTTGCCTGCCTGCAGCCTGCGGTGTGGCTCGAAGGAGGCCCAACACGGCCCATCTTCATCAACGCAAGCTCAAGACCCTCGCGAGGGGCCAAGCCTCGCGGGGCGGACGACAAGGAGCTTCCTCAGGCACGGCCTCGTCAGGCTGGCTCATGAGGAGGCGGAGAGTTAAAGGCAGGGTACCTCGCGAGGTGCCCATGACGCAAGCCATGACGACCAAAGGGCGCCCGATCTGCGCCAGCCCGCAGGTCATCCTTTCCTCTTTGGTGCTAAGGGAGCAAGCCAAAGCGAGAGCATCAAGCAAAGGCATCCGCTTCGGTGCAACAAGACCAAGACCAGCCCAACGGCCGGAAGGAGTCATCGTGGAGCCCAAGCGCGTCATCACCGAGCCTTTGGCGGTGAGGACCAGCTTTAGTCAGGATAAGTGTACCCGCTGTTCCCCTTCAAAATGGCCAATTGTTGGCGCCCTTCCCGCTCAATATTTGGGAAGAGGCCCAGGGCCTTCGCCTATAAATAGGAGTAGCCACCTACAGGGTAGAGGGAGCTAGATCCGAGCCCTCATTAAGACCAGTAGCTAGAGCGACTGAACCACCACCTAGCAGTTCATCGCACCCGCCAAGAACAGACCCTCGCGAGGCTGTTCTTCCTTGTATTGTTCCTCATCAGCCCAAGAGGCCATCTACCACACCACACACTGGAGTAGGGTATTACACCACAATGGTGGCCTGAACCAGTATAAATCTCGTGTCTCTTGTGCTGTTCCGTTTAGTAGTTTAGGTCCCAGCGATTCGGCGAGGTGCGAGACGGTGGAGGGTTGGATCTCCGCGTGCACCCCAGTGTTCGAACCTCAAGGGTCTGCCGGAACCCGAAATCCGACAGATACGCTCTGTCACACATAAACCTCCTTATATCTTCCTAAAACAGCCACCATACCTACCTATTATGGCATTTCCATAGCCATTCCGAGATATATTGCCATGCAACTTTCCACCGTTCCGTTTATCATGACACGTTCATCATTGTCATATTGCTTTGCATGATCATGTAGTTGACATCGTATTTGTGGCAAAGCCACTGTTCATAATTTTTCATACGTGTCACTCTTGATTCATTGCCTATCCCAGATATCACGGAGGCATTCATATAGAGTCATACTTTGTTCTAGTATCGAGTTGTAATCATTGAGTTGTAAATAAATAGAAGTGTGATGATCATCATTCATAGAGCATTATCCCAATAAAAAATAAAAAAGAGAAAGTCCAAATAAAAAAAAGGGAGGCCCAAAAAAAAGAGAAAATAAAAAGGGACAATGCTACGATCCTTTTTTTCCACACTTGTGCTTCAAAGTAGCACCATGATTTTGATGATAGAGAGTCTCTTGTTTTGTCACTTTCATACTAGTGGGAATTTCTCATTATAGAACTTGGCTGGTATATTCCAACAATGGGTTTCCTCAAATGCCCTAGGTCTTCGTGAGCAAGCAAGTTGGATGCACACCCACTTAGTTTCTTTTGTTGAGCTTTCATGCATTTATAACTCTAGTGCATCCGTTGCATGGCAATCCCTACTCCTCTTATTAACATCAATTGATGGGCATCTCCATAGCCCGTTGATTAGCCGCGTCGATGTGAGACTTTCTCCTTTTCTGTCTTCTCCACATGACCCCCATCATTATATTCTATTCCACCCATAGTGCTATATCCATGGCTCACGTTCATGTATTGCGTGAAGGTTGAAAAAGTTTGAGATTAGTAAAGTATTAAACAATTGCTTGGCTTGTCATCGGGGTTGTGCATGATGAGAGCATTCTTGTGTGACAAAAATGGAGCATGACTAAACTATATGATTTTGTAGAGATGAACTTTCTTTGGCCATGTTATTTTGAGAAGACATAATTTCTTAGTTAGTATGCTTGAAGTATTATTGCTTTTATGTCAATATTAAACTTTTATCTTGAATTTTTCGGATCTGAATATTAATACCACAATTAAGAGGGTTACATTAAAAGAATTATGCCAAGTAGCATTCCGCATCAAAAATTTTATTTTTATCATTTACCTACTCGAGGACGAGCAGGAATTAAGCTTGGGGATGCTTGATACGTCTCCAACGTATCTATAATTTGATTGCTTCATGCCATATTATATTGTGTTTTGGATGATTAATGGGCTTTGTTATACACTTTTATATTATTTTTGGGACTAACCTATTAACCGGAGGCCCAGCCCAAATTGCTGTTTTTTTCCTATTTCAGAGTTTCGCAGAAAAAGAATATCAAACGGAGTCCAAACGGAATGAAACCTTCGGGAACGTGATTTTCGAAACAAACGTGATCCAGAGGACTTGGAGTCCATGTCAAGAAATCAACCAGGAGAGCATGAGGCAGGGGGCGCGCCTACCCCCCTGGGCGCGCCCTCCACACTCATGGGGCCCACGTTCTCCACCGACGTACTTCTTCCTCCTATATATACCAACGTACCCCAAACCGACAGAAGCTTCCATGAAAACCTAATTCCACCGCTGCAACCTTCTGTACCCATCAGATCCCATCTTGGGGCCTTTTCCGGCGTCTTGCCGGAGGGGCATTGATCACGGAGGGCTTCTACATCAACACCATAGCCTCTCCGATGATGTGTGACTAGTTTACCTCAGACCTTCGGGTCCATAGTTATTAGCTAGATGGCTTCTTTTCTCTCTTTGGATCTCAATACAAAGTTCTCCACGATTCTCGTGGAGATCTATTCGATGTAATCTTCTTTTGCGGTGTGTTTGTTGAGACCGATGAATTGTGGGTTTATGATCAAGTTTATCTATGAACAATATTTGAATCTTCTCTGAATTCTTTTATGTATGATTGGTTATCTTTGCAAGTCTCTTCGAATTATCAGTTTGGTTTTGCCTACTAGATTGATCTTTCTTGCAATGGTAGAAGTGCTTAGCTTTGGGTTCAATCTTGTGGTGTCCTTTTCCAGTGACATCAAGGCACGTATTTTATTGTTGCCATCGAGGATAACAAGATGGGGTTTATATCATATTGCATGAGTTTATCCCTCTACATCATGTCACCTTACTTAAAGCATTACTCTGTTCTTTTGAACTTAATACTCTAGATGCATGCTGGATAGCGGTCGATGTGTGGAGTAATAGTAGTAGATGCAGGCAGGAGTCGGTCTACTTGTCACGGACATGATGCCTATATACATGATCATACCTAGATATTCTCATAACTATGCTCAATTCTATCAATTGCTCAATAGTAATTTGTTCACCCACTGTAGTACTTATGCTCTTGAGAGAAGCCACTAGTGAAACCTATGGCCCCCGGGTCTATTTTCCATCATATTAGTCTTCCAACACTTAGCTATTTTTATTGCCTTTTATTTTACTTTGCATCTTTATTATAAAAATACCAAAAATATTATCTTATCATATCTATCAGATCTCACTTTCGTAAGTGACCGTGAAGGGATTGACAACCCCTTTATTGCGTTGGTTGAGAGGTTTTTATTTGTTTGTGTAGGTGCGAGGGACTTGAGCGTGGCCTCCTACTGGAATGATACCTTGGTTCTCAAAAACTGAGGGAAATACTTACGCTACTTTGCTGCATCACCCTTTCCTCTTCAAGGGAAAACCAACGCAGTGCTCAAGAGGTAGAAACAATGCTACCCGCTGAAGTAGATATCTTGCTGGTTACAGATAGCTCTTCAGAGGAGGATTTAGAGGCAGATGACCAGTCCTATTATCCCCCTGAGGTGTATGCTCAAACTTGGCCGGGTTATATTACTCATATCATGCAAATGTTGTATTGCAATGCTTAGTTTTTATATCATATACACGATATTGAATTCCATCTCCTAAGTTGACACATCATATATGTGATTGCCCTCTGCTCACGTCCTTAGTATATTAATCATATATTTGAATTATATCATGCCATGATGTTTACATAGACAGCATGTATCTGAATTATGGCATGCCAACCCATTTTCTAAAGACATAATATAATTATATCATCTCATCTTGTTCACATAGTCATCATATTTTGAATTATGTCATTCTACTTGTGAATTATATCATGCCATCATGTTTCCACCAACGGCATGTTTGTGATTTATGGCATGCCAACCACTTTAATAGACACATCATATAGTTATATCATGTCATCCTGTTTACATAGTCATCACATTTTGAAGTATGTCATTCTATCCTGTTTAGTTAGCCATCATACATGTGAAATTGTGTCATGCTATCCTGTTTAATTAGCCATCATATATGTGAAATTATGTCCTGCTATTCTGTTTGGTTAGACAACATAAATATGAATTATTTCATGCCCTGTTTTCTTCCCTACTATCCATTGCACCTGTCTATCTTACAATGTCTGTACATTCAATTACTTTTCTTATTTATCAGCCATTTCAATTGGAGGGGGTGATGGCAGTATCTGTGGGAGTAAAAACACGGTCTTCAGAAAAGATCATGCTACCTGTCGATGGAGATAGAACCACGGTTGTAGTTGCCCAAGAACTAGCCCCACCACACATAACCCAGACTCACACAGATTGTACCCCTACCCAGTTGGACAGAGAACCAGCTACATGATACGTCTCCGTCGTATCTATAATTTTTGATTGTTCCATGCCAATATTATTCAATTTCCATATACTTTTTGGCAACTTTTTATACTATTTTTGGGACTAACATATTGATCCAATGCCCAGTGCCAGTTCCTGTCTATTGCATGTTTTTGGTTTCGCAGAATATCCATATCAAACGAAGTCCAATGGAATATTTGGAAAATATAGGAGAAAGATCAACGCGAAACAGTGTCCGAGGTGGCCACGAGGCAGGGGCCCACGCCCTCCCCAGGAGGGCGCGCCCCCACCCTCGTGGATCACCCGTAAGGCGGTTGATGCCCTTCTTCGGCCGCAAGAAAGCTAATTTTTGGTAAAAAATCACGGCGAAGGTTTCAATCCAATCGGAGTTACGGATCTCCATATATACCTGAACAGTGAAAGGGCAGAAAAACAGAACACAGAAACAGAGAGATAGATCCAATCTCGGTGGGGCTCTCGCCCATCCCAAGCCATGGAGGCCAAGGACCAGAGGGGAAACCCTTCTCCCATCTAGGGAGGAGGTCAAGGAATAAGAGGAAGAAGGGGCCCCCTCTCCCCCTCTCCTCCGATGGCGCCGGAACGCTGCTGTGGCCACCATCATCATCACCGCAATCTTCACCAACACCTCCGCCATCTTCACCAACATCTCCATCACCTTCCCCCCTCTATCTACAGCGGTCCACTCTCCCGCAACCCGTTGTACCCTCTACTTGAACATGGTGCTTTATGCTTCATATTATTATCCAATGATGTGTTGCCATCCTATGATGTCTCGAGTAGATTTTCATTGTCCTATCGGTGGTTGATGAATTGCCATGATTGATTTAATTTGCTTGTGGTTATGTTGCTGTCCTTTGGTGCCCATCATATGAGCGCGCGCGTGGATCACACCTTAGGGTTAGTTGTATGTTGATAGGACTATGTATTGAAGGGCAAGGGTGACATAAGCTTCAGCCTAGCATAGAAATTGATGCATACGGGATTGAAGGGGGACCAATATATCTTAATGCTATGGTTGGGTTTTACCTTAATGAATGTTAGTAGTTGCAGACGCTTGCTAATAGTTCCAATCATAAGTGCATATAATTCCAAGTAAGGGATGGCATGCTAGCAGTGGCCTCTCCCACATAATACTTACTATCGGTCTAGTAAAGTAGTCAATTGCTTAAGGGACAATTTTGCAACTCCTACCACCACTTTTACACACTCGCTATATTTACTTTATTGCTTCTTTACTTACAACAGCCCCTAGCTTTTATTTACGTGTTCTTTACTTTCTTGCAAACCTATCCAAAAACACCTACAAAGTACTTCTAGTTTTATACTTGTTCTAGGTAAAGCGAACGTCAAGCGTGCGTAGAGTTGTATCAGTGGTCGATAGAAATTTAGGGAATATTTGTTCTACCTTTAGCTCCTCGTTGGGTTCGACACTCTTACTTATCGGAAACTGTTGTGATCCCCTATACTTGTGGGTTATCAAGACCTTTTTCTGGCGCCGTTGCCGGGGAGTCATAGCGTGGGGTGAATATTATCGTGTGTGCTTGTTTGCTTTATCACTAAGTAATTTTTATTTGCTATTCTTTGTTGTTCTTTATCTTTAGTTGTGGATATGGAACGCGAAATACCAAAAAAATTAGGTGTACTTGCTACTCATGGAGATGGGGAACCTCCTAAAACCCTCGATGCTAGTTATGTGAAAGATATTATGTACTACTTTGATAATCCTGAGAAAACCCCATTCAACTATGTAATGGGAGTAACGTTGGATCAACATGAATACTTTAGGGATTATCGCTTGACTCAAAAAGGGAAACTATTATGGGATCAAATTCATATATTGAAGTGGTATGCTAGACAACTATGCTTGAATTATGATTATACTTGTTGCTCTAGGATGAAGGCTCCACACCTTCCCTTTTCATGCAAATTTAATGATAATAAAACCTTAGCTTCTTATGCTAATGGTATATATGATTACTATGGTGTGGAACAAATAGAAGAATTTGTTGCTTTTATGGGTGCTTATGAAATTGAATCTATGTTTAAAGAGTTTGAAGATTTTGATGATGCTGCTTATAGACCTGAAAATTTAGCTATCCTCAAATATTGCTATGAGAATTATGAATACAATTCTGAAATTAATGCACTTATTAAGAAAGTCTCCGCTGTCCAAGAAGAGACTAATATTTTGCAGGAGTCTATGGAAGAAGAAATTGATGAAACTGTGAGCTCATTGGATGAAAACAATGATGAGGAGAGCGAAGAACGAAAGGAGGAAGAGCGGATTAGCTACCCGTGTCCACCTTCTAATGAGAGTAACTCTTCAACTCATACATTGTTTAATTTCCCTTCATGCTTACCGAAGGATGATTGCTATGATGACTGTTATGATCCCGTTGATTCTCTTGAAATATCCCTTTTTGATGATGCTTGCTATGCTTGTGGCCAAGATGCCAATATGAATTATGCTTATGGAGATGAACTTGCTATAGTTCCTTATGTTAAACATGAAATTGTTGCTATTTCACCCACACATGATAGTCCTATTATCTTTTTGAATTCTCCAAACTACACTATATCGGAGAAGTTTGCACTTATTAAGGATTACATTGAGGGGTTGCATTTTACCGTTGCACATGATGATTTTGATAGATATAATATGCATGTGCTTGCTGCTCCTACTTGCAATTATTATGAGAGAGGAACTATATCTCCACCTCTCTATGTTTCCCACACGATAAAATTGCAAGAAACTATTTATACCATGCATTGGTCTTTACTAGGTGCGCATGAATTGTTCTTTTATGACATGCCGATGCATAGGAAGAGAGTTAGACTTTTTCATTACATGATATATGTTGCTTTGTGCTCAATACTAAATTACAAATCATTGTTAATTAAAATTGGCTTTGATATACATTGGGATCCGGGTGGATCCATTACTTGAGCACAATATGCCTAACTTAATGGCTTTAAAGAAAGTGCTGCCAAGGAGACAACTCGGAAGTTTTAGAGAGTCATTTATTTCTGTTGAGTGCTTTCATATAGTTTAAAAACAACAAAAATAAAGAGGGGAACCCTAAACTTTTCAAAAAGGAAGGTGAAAGTGAGAAAGACAAGCATTGTTGAAGTGGGAGAGCTCCTTGAACCTTGTTCATGCTCACGACAACTTTGTGAATCTTGATTACATAAACTTCTCAACAAAAATAATTATCCCTTTGTAAAATTCCATTGTATTATAAAAATAATGTGCCAACGTTTGCCTTTAGGATGTTTACAATGCTTGTTGGTTTGTGCGGTGCAGGACAGAAACTTTGGCTGTAGTGCGCGAATTTTAGTTTTCTACTGGAACGTCAAATGGTTCTTATTATTTTTGCAATGCCTTTATATACAAATTTTTTATTTTTCTTAATTTTTGTAGAATTTTTGAAGTATCATAAGTATGGTCAATGTTCATATTATTACAGAGTGTTCTGTTTTAGACAGATTCTGTTTTTGATGTATAGTTTGCTTGTTTTGATGAAACTATCAATTTATATTAGTGGATTAAGCCATGAAAAAGTTATACTACAGTAGACACAATGCCAAAACAAAATATGAATTGGTTTGCAACAGTACTTAGAGTAGTGATTTGCTTTATTATACTAACGGATCTTACCGAGTTTTCTGTTGAAGTTTGTGTGTATGAAGTGTTCGATGATCGAGAAGGTCTCGATGTGAGAAGAAGGAAGAGAGGAAAGAGCTCAAGCTTGGGGATGCCTGAGGCACCCCAAGTAAATATTCAAGGAGACTCAAGTGTCTAAGCTTGGGGATGTCCCGGAAGGCATCCCCTCTTTCTTCAACAAGTGTCGGTATGTTTTCGGATTCGTTTCGTTCATGCGATATGTGCAATCTTGGAGCATCTTTTGCATTTAGTTTTCATTTTTCTTTTATGCACCATGCTGGTATGAGATAGTCCTTGGTTGATTTATAGAATGCTCATTGCACTTCACTTATATCTTTTGAGTATGGCTTTATAGATTACTTCATGTGCTTCACTTATATCATTCGAAGCTTGGATTGCCTGTTTCTCTTTACATAGACAACCGCCATTTGTAGAATGCTCTTTTGCTTCACTTATAGTTGTTAGAGCGTGGGCATATCTTTTGTAGAAAGAATTAAACTCTCGTGCTTCACTTATATCTATTTAGAGAGATGACAAGAACTGGTCATTCACATGGTTAGTCATAAAATCCTACATAAAACTTGTAGATCACTAAATATAATATGTTTGATTCCTTGCAATAGTTTTGCGATATAAAGGTGGTGATATTAGAGTCTTGCTAGTTGAGTAATTGTGAAATTGAGAAATACTTGTGTTATGGTTTGCAAGTCCCGTAGCATGCACGTATGGTGAACCGTTATGTAACGAAGTTGGAGCATGAGGTGTTTATTGATTGTCTTCCTTATGAGTGGCGGTCGGGGACAAGCGGTGGTCTTTTCCTACCAATCTATCCCCTAGGAGCATGCGCCGTAGTACTTTGTTTCGATGACTAATAGATTTTTGCAATAAGTATGTGAGTTCTTTATGACTAATGTTGAGTCCATGGATTATACGCACTCTCACCCTTCCATCATTGCTAGCCTCTTCGATGCAGCATTGCCCTTTCTCACCTCGAGAGTTGGTGCAAACTTCACGGTGCATCCAAACCCTGTGATACAATATGCTCTATCACACATAAACCTCCTTATATCTTCCTCAAAACAGCCACCATACCTACCTATTATGGCATTTCCATAGCCATTCCGAGATATATTTCCATGCAACTTCCATCATCATCATATACATGACTTGAGCATTTATTGTTATATTGCTTTGCATGATCGTAAGATAGCTAGCATGATGTTTTCATGGCTTGTCCGTTTTTTGATGTCATTGCTACGCTAGATCATTGCACATCCCGGTAGACCGCCAGAGGCATTCATATAGAGCCATATCTTTGTTCTAGATATCGAGTTGTAATATTGAGTTGTAAGTAAATAAAAGTGTGATGATCATCATTATTATAACATTGTCCCATGTGAGGTTATCAAAATAAAAGTGGCCAAAGAAGCCCCATCCAAAAAAAGAAAAGAAAAGAAAAGAGAAAGGCCAAAAAAAGAGAAGGCCCAAAAAAAGAGAAAAAAAGAAAACAAAAAAATGAAAGAAAAATAGAGAAGGGACAATGTTACTATCCTTTTACCACACTTGTGCTTCAAAGTAGCACCATGTTCTTCATATAGAGAGTCTCTTGAGTTATCACTTGCTTATACTAGTGGGAATTTTCATTATAGAACTTGGCTTGTATATTCCAACGATGGGCTTCCTCAAATGCCCTAGGTCTTCATGAGCAAGCAAATTGGATGCACACCCACTTAGTTTCAGTTTGAGCTTTCATATACTTATAGCTCTAGTGCATCCGTTGCATGGCAATCCCTACTCCTCACATTGACATCAATTTATGGGCATCTCCATAGCTCGTTGATTAGCCGCGTCGATGTGAGACTTTCTCCTATTTTGTCTTGTCCACATAACCCCCATCATCATATTCTATTCCACCTATAGTTCTATGTCCATGGCTCACGCTCATGTATTGCGTGAAAGTTGAAAAGGTTTGAGAAACGTGAAAAGTATGAAACAATTGCTTGGCTTGTCATCGGGGTTGTGCATGATGTGAATATTTTGTGTGGTGAAGATGGAGCATAGCCAGACTATATGATTTTGCAGGGATGAGCTTTCTTTGGCTATGTTATTTCAATATGACATAATTTCTAGGTTGGTGTGCCTGAAGTATTATTGTTTTTATGTCAAAGGATAGACTATTGCTTTGAATCACTCGTGTCTTAATATTCATGCTATGATTAGACATATGATCAAGATTATGCTAGGTAGCATTCCACATCAAAAATTATCTTTTTTTATCATTTACCTACTCAAGGACGAGTAGTAATTAAGCTTGGGGATGCTGATACGTCTCCGTCGTATCTATAATTTTTGATTGTTCCATGCCAATATTATTCAACTTTCATATACTTTTTGGCAACTTTTTATACTATTTTTGGGATTAACATATTGATCCAATGCCCAGTGCCAGTTCCTGTGTGTTGCATGTTTTTGGTTTCGCAGAATATCCATATCAAACGAAGTCCAAACGGGATAAAAACGGACGGAGCTTATTTTTGGAATATTTGGAAAATCTGGGAGAAAGATCAACGCGAAACGGTGTCCGATGTGTTCACGAGGCAGGGGCCCACGCCCTCCCCAGGAGGGCGCGCCCCCCACCCTCGTGGGTCACCCGTAAGGCAGTTGATGCCCTTCTTCAGCCGCAAGAAAGCTAATTTTTGGTAAAAAATCACGGCGAAGGTTTCAATCCAATCGAAGTTACGGATCTCCATATATACCCGAAACGGTGAAAGGGCAGAAAAACAAAACGCAGAAACAGAGAGAGACAGAGAGATAGATCCAATCTTGGAGGGGCTCTCGCCCCTCCCAAGCCATGGAGGCCAAGGAACAGAGGGGAAACCCTTCTCCCATCTAGGGAGGAGGTCAAGGAAGAGGAGGAAGAAGGGGGCCCCTCTCCCCCTCTCCTCCGGTGGCGCAGGAACGCTGCCGTGGCCACCATCATGATCACCGCAATCTTCACCAACACCTCCGCCATCTTCACCAACATATCCATCACCTTCCCCCCTTCTATCTACAGCGGTCCACTCTCCTGCAACCCGCTGTACCCTCTACTTGAACATGGTGCTTTATGCTTCATATTATTATCCAATGATGTGTTGCCATCCTATGATGTCTGAGTAGATTTTCGTTGTCCTATCGGTGGTTGATGAATTGCTATGCTTGATTTAATTTTCTTGTGGTTATGTTGCTGTCCTTTGGTGCCCATCATATGAGCGCGCGCATGGATCACACCTTAGGGTTAGTTGTATGTTGACATGACTATGTATTGGAGGGCAAGGGTGACAGAAGCTTCAACCTAGCATAGAAATTGATGCATACGGGATTGAAGGGGGACCAATATATCTTAATGCTATGGTTGGCTTTTACCTTAATGAATGTTAGTAGTTGCGGACGCTTGCTAAGAGTTCCAATCATAAGTGCATAGAATTCCAAGTAAGGGATGGCATGCTAGCAGTGGCCTCTCCCACATAATACTTACTATCGGTCTAGTAAAGTAGTCAATTGCTTAAGGGACAATTTTGCAACACCTACCACCACTTCTGCACACTCGCTATATTTACTTTATTGCTTCTTTACTTACAACAGCCCCTAGCTTTTATTTACGTGTTCTATACTTTCTTGCAAACATATCCAAAAAAACCCTACAAAGTACTTCTAGTTTTATACTTGTTCTAGGTAAAGCGAACGTCAAGCGTGCGTAGAGTTGTATTGGTGGTCGATAGAACTTTAGGGAATATTTATTCTACCTTTAGCTCCTCGTTGGGTTCGACACTCTTACTTATCAAAAACTGTTGCGATCCCCTATACTTGTGGGTTATCACTACACCCCTTCTAACCCCAACCCCAGCAGATAGTAACCCAGTTCCCGTTGACACAACACCGTCTCCACCACAGAGCACCCAAACACGAGTAGTGTGTAAGGCAACTGCAGTGCCCAAAGCACGAGGACCACCACTCTGAACCCCAAGTCAACGCTTAAAGCAGAAGAAGAATTGTTTTCAGGTCAGGTTCCCTAGCTATGGTTCATACTACTTTGCTCTTGCATCAATGTATTTACTCATACCAAGTAATTTCAAATTTGAAGGATGCAATTGAAAATCCAATGGCGCAACATGTATGTTTTAAACCTGTTTCTTTAACGTGTTTGCTGTTGTAACTTGCTCTATGTTGATTTCAGTTTCAATTGAATAAATAGTTATGTTCTCATGCCATGCACATTACAAGTTTTGTTATTGCTGTGTAGTTTCCCACACTTATATTCTGTCTGTGCTGCTTTGTCTTAAATAGATATGATTCGAACTGTATCTATCTTGATTTGTCAACGTAAAATAGAATGATATAGACCATACAGTGACCATACTACATAGATATATGTTTGTTTCATGATGTTATCCTGTCCACCTTACTACTGAACTGGTTTACCAAAATGAGTTTCATATACTACATTGTAAACCTGTGATGTGTTTGTTTGTTTCTCTTTTAGAATGCGGATAAAATATTGGAGAAGAGTACCCCGTTATGAAATGGTAAAGGAAGTAATGCAGATAAGGTTCAAGATAGTGAGACATCCCTGTTGGTCTCCAAGAAAGCTGATAAAAACTATATTGAAGACACTGAGACAACCCTAAAGTCTTGTCTTGATGTAGTGTTCGAAGTTATCGGGCTACTACTGCCGCACCAAATTTCTTTGAACTCGCTGAATCAGTTCGGCTTCTTGAGTCTCAACTTCAAGTTGAAAGACATCGATCGGATGTTATGCGAGGAAGCCAAGGACCGAGGAAGTCCCTGCAGAATTCGGATGCATACTTTTCGGTGCAATGACAAGTGCTTTGGAGGATTTAAGCGCCAAACAAGAGAAAGTTAATAAGCTTGCTAAGCATCTTGCCAAAGATTATGGGTACCCAAGATATTGTTTCTTGAGCTCTCTGAAGTGGTTTCAATTAGGACTTGTTTTGTCTTGGCGTTTATATGTCGCTTTATTCCCTATATTTGCACCGTGGCCAACTTTGATGCCCAAAGGATGTAATATGTGTAATAGCCGTGATAGCCTAAGCGTAAGTTGCTTGCTTATTTATTTCCTTATTGTATTGTTTATTTTTTTCTTGTAGTCAATGCAGTTCTTTTTCCGCGGTTTGCTAGTGGCGCAATAACCTATTTTTAAAACTAGGCCGCAATAACCATGGGCTACATATTTATCAGAAGTTAACATGGGCCTCCTACGGGTCAGAGAAACAATGCGCCTTCTAAGGGCCATAGAAACAATGGGCCTTCATGCGAGAAACAATGGGCCTTATGCGGTCAGTAGACACAATGGGCCTTCTCCGCCGTTTCATCAATGGGCCTTCTACGGTCAGATGATCATTGGCCAAACATGGGCCAATAACAGACCACATTATGGATGTAAATGGGCTAGAGTCGAAATCGTCCGTTCATGGGCCGACCATAACGGGCCGTTGTTAATCGGCCGTATTTGATGATGCTATGAAAACGACCCAACGTATTAACGGGCCACAAACGGGCCGACTGTAACCACTGGCTGAATTTGGCCCACAAGCAGAAAATGACAAGAATGGGTCAAGTAAACGAATGCCGAAATGAGCCCAAGAATAAATGGGCCCCGAGAAGACCGAAGATAACATGGCTGTAAACGCCCAATGGAATAATGGGCCGTTAATGGGTATAAAGTGATACACTGTTCATTACGGGCCAGTTTCACCACGTGCCGTTAATTGGTATAAAGTGATACACTGTTCATTACGGGCCAGTTTTACCACGGGCTGTTAATGGGCTGGGAGTTACTAAGGGCCTCATATGGGTCGAAAGACGTCATGGGCCATACATGGGCTGGAAGTTAAAACAGGCTGGAATTATATTGACGGCCCAGATGACGATCTTGGCGACCGGATAGGCCGTAAACGGGCCCTGGGTTAGCGGGTTGTAAATGGGCTATATGCGAACAGGCCGTTAACAGGCTTGCCGTGGGCCGGCCCGCCACCTTTTGACCAAGTCAAACGGGCCGGCCTTTTCACAGGAATGGGCCTCTGTTGGGCCGTGCCACGTGTCGACGTATCATAGGCGCTTTGGGTCCAATGAGTGGATGACATATGTCCCAACGGTAAGCCGACATGTGTTTACTCCAGCAAATGATGATTTTACACGTGGAAAATCCCCATTGATCGGGGCTGTTAACGGGTTATCGGATCCAAAACCGGACCCGATAGCTTAACGGCATTCTGTTACGGTGGATGCCACGTGTCGGTCACCCTTGACGAAAGCACTTCTGTGGCGCGCGATTTATCGTCATGGAAGTGGACAGTTCCGTGATGATAGTTTTGGTAATGTCATGGAATACTTCTACGACAGCACAAGTATGACTATCTTGATTCTGTCATAAAATTGTCATGGATGTACATGCATGACAGAAAACATGACCTACTGTGACAAACACGTATCATCACGGAAGTGTATTTTTTTTGTAGTGAAACCACGGACGCACGAAGGCGCAATCACTATGAGGAGGAGTATTACAAGCACGAGACGACAGACCGTCTGAGGTGCGACTACATGGGGTATATATGAGGGCAATACATGAGAGTCCTTGGAGGACAAGTAAACGAGTTGTACTCGTACGCGTCGGTACCAATGCAAAGGCCCACACCGTATGTACTATGTCTAGTCCAATACGGTAGAATTTGGATCACAATTTAAGAATCTCCACCTTGAGCCAAATTCCCTCCAGTAGTCGAAGAAAGTAGATAACTCCATCCAAATCAGCATAAACACCTTGTGCGTCAAAGTCCATAGGACTAGTGAGAAATACCAACTAAGCCTGAGCAAAGCTCAAACTTATTGGTCGGAACTGGCTTTGTCATCATATCAGCAGGATTATCATGAGTACTTATCTTGCATACCTTCAAATTGCCTTCAGCAATAACATCTCGAATATAATGAAATCTGACATCAATGTGCTTTGTTCTCTCATGATACATTGGAATCTTTGTTAGATATATATAGCACTTTGACTGTCAGAAAATATGGTAGGGCAAGATGAATCTCCACAAAGCTCAGTGTACAAACCCCTCAACCAGATAGCTTCTTTGCATGCCTCAGAAATAGCCATATACTTGGCATCAGTAGTGGAACAAGCCACAAAATACTGTAAAGTTGCTCTCCAACTCACAGGACAACCACCAATGGTGAAAACATAACCTATGAGTGATCTTCTCTTATCCAAATCACCAGCAAAATCAGAATCAACAAAACTAACAAGTCCATCTCTAGTTTTCCCAAACTGTAAATAAGCATTAGAACTGCCACACAGGTATCTGAAAATCCACTGAACTGCTTTTCAATGTTGTTTTCCAGGATTAGCCATGTATCTACTGACAACACTCAATGCATATGATAAATCCGGACGAGAACAAACCATGTCATACATAAGTGAACCAACTACACTCAAATAGGGAACTCTAGACATGTACTCAATATCTGCATCTGACTTAGGACATAAAGATGATGATAATTTGAAGTGTGCAGCTAACGGAGTACTTACTGGCTTGGCATTATGCATATTAAAACGACGAAGAACTTTAACAATATATCCTCTCTGACTTAGATATACTTTTCCAGACGGTCTATCTCTGGATATTTCCATGCCAAGTATTTTCTTTGCTGCACCCTAATCCTTCATCTCAAATTCATTACTCAATTTCTTCTTTAGTTCATCAATATCTGAGATACTCTTTGTAGCAATTAGCATATCATCAACATAAAGGAGCAAATAAATAGTTGAACCATTGACAGTTTTCAAATAAACACAACTATCATAATTAGACCTTTTGAAACCTTGAGAGAGCATAAATGTGTCAAATCTCTTGTACCACTATCTAGGGGATTGCTTCAATCCATAAAGAGATTTCTTTAACTTACAAACAAGCTTTTCTTTTCCAGGAATAACAAAACCTTCAGGTTGTTCCATATAAATATGCTCTTCTAATTCTCCATGTAAAAATGCAGTTCTAACATCCAATTGTTCAAGATCAAAATCATTCATGGCAACAATACTAAGTAAAGTGCGAATAGAGCTATGCTTCACAATAGGAGAAAAGACTTCGTTATAGTCAATACCTGGAATCTGGCTATAACCTTTAGCAACCAACCTTGCTTCATATCTTGTCCCATCACTCGGAGAAACACCTTCTTTCCTCTTGAAAACCCACTTGCATAGCGGTCATCCATTTATTACCATCACCAGAAATAATAGCCTCGCAATATGAAGAAGGCTTAGAATTACCATCAATTTCTTCTGCAATAGATAAAGCAAAAGAAACAATATTGCACTCTTTAATTAACCTGTCTGGCTTATTAGTACCCTGCCTAACTCTGTCACGTGCAAGATTCCAACTGGGTGGAACAATAGGCTGATTTGGAGTGGGAGTCACTTGATCATCATTAACGACGGGTTGATCATGTGCATCAACAATTTCATTACCAGATATATCACCTGAATCAATAACATGCTCCACCTGAATAGTAGGCTGCTGTTCACTCTCAATAGGAACATTAGTAGATGGAACATCATGTAGCATAGCCGATTCATTAAAGATAACATTTCTGCTAATGACAACCTTCTGGGTTTTAGGATTCCACAATTTAAAACCTTTAACACCAGACTTATAACCAAGAAAGATGCACTTAATAGCCCTAGGCTCCAACTTTCCGTTATCAACATGAGCATAAGCAGTGCAACCAAAAACTCTCAACTGTGAATAATCAGCAGGTGAACCAGGCCATACCTCAATTGGACTTTTCTTAGTAAGAGCAATAGATGGTGAATAGTTAATGAGATAACAAGCAGTGGAAGCGGCCTCAGCCCAAAAATGCCTATGTAAACCTGCATTGGACAACATGCAACGGGCTCTGGGAATAATGGTCCTGTTCATACGCTCGGCAACACTGTTTTGTTGAGGAGTACAAGGAATGGTGTAATGTCTGACAATGCCTTCAGACTTGCAATAATTCTTAAATTGCTTAGAATAGAATTCCATACCATTATCAGTGCGAAGTATTTTTACCTTCTTTTCAGTTTGCCTCTCAATCATAATCTTCCACTCCTTAAAAGCTGAGAATGCTTCATGTTTATGCTTCAAGAAATAAGGCCAAACTTTTCTCGAATAATCATCAATAATTGTCAGCATGTAACTAGCACCACCTAGTGACTTTCGGCGAGATGGTCCCCATAAATCAGAATGCACATAATCAAGAATACCTTCAGTTGTATGAGTCGAAGTGTTGAACTTCACCCTCTTCCGCTGTCAAGATACAATGCTCACAAAATTCCAATTTACCAGGTTCATATCCATCAAGAAGACCTCTCTTATTTAACTCTGCTAAACCAAGTTCACTCATATGTCCAAGACACATATGCCAATGGTTAGCAGCATCACAATCAGAAATCTTTGAAATAACTGGAGTAGTGTTACCTGAAATGATAGAACCTCGAAGGTAATAAAGACCATTGGTCGAACTTAAGTCACCTTTCATCACAACGAGGAAGCCTTTGGTGACCTTCAAAACACTATCTCCACCTGAATACTTATACCCCTTTGCATCAAGGGCACTAACAAAGATAAGATTTCTCTTCATCTTCGGAATATATCGAACATTTGTCAAAGTTCTAATTGTGCCATCAAAAATCTTGATTCGAACGGAACCCATGCCTTCAATCTTGCATGGTGAATTATCAAAACCCAAAACGGAACCAACAGAAGTAGTGGAATCAAAAGTATTAAACCAATCTATATGTGGGCACATATGAAAAGTGCATGCAGTGTCAAGTACCCACTCATCATTGGTCTTAACACATCCAACAATAATGACAAGAGCATCATCGGAACTATCATCACGAGCAACGTTAGCAGAATTTTCACCTTGTTTGTTACCTTTCCTCTTTTCCTTGTTCTGCAACTTGAAGCACTTTGAGATGTCATGCTCGTCTCTCTTGCAATATCTGCAATACTTATTGTCTCTGGATTGTGACCGGCCCCTGTGGCCGTTCTTACTTTTGCCTCTGTTTCCATTGTGTGAGTTCTTCTCCTTTGTCCTGCCATGAATAGATAATCCCTCTGCTTGGGATGAACTTGAACCATCATGAGGCACCATTAGTTTCATCTTCTCCTTAGAGTTCAAAGCTTCATAAACTTCATTAAGCATGAGAGTATCACGACTATATAATATGGTGTCTCTAAAATTGGTATAGGAACTTGGTAGTGAACAAAGTAGCATTAATGCAGTATCTTCCTCTTCATACTTAACCTCCATTGCAGCTAGATCGGATATGATCTCTTTAAATTCTGAAATATGATTCAAAACATTACCTCCCTCGGGTAACTCAAGCAGGAATAATTTTTGCTTCAGATGCATCTTGCTGGTGAGATCTTTAGTCATGCAAATCCCTTCCAGCTTTAACCATAGAGTGGCGGCAGATTTCTCGCTCAAAACTTCCTGCAAAAATTATTATGCAAATGGAGTTGAATTTGTGACAAAGCATTACAATCAATTCTTTTCTCCTCATTAGTCCAGTCCTGAATTCGATTCTTCCCAAAACTATCCAGCGCTTCATCATAGTCGGACTGTGCCAACAAAGCCCGCATCTTGACTTGCCATAGGGTAAACCTTGTGTCACGGTTCATCAGCGAAAATCGTACTTCATGGAGGCCATGTGTAGATAAATCTGTGTACACAAAGTAGTACAAGCCGATAGAAAAATTCTTGACAGAATTAATATGCGGATCAAACGGAATAGGGTAAATAGCACCTGGTAGTTGTTTGTGTGGATGTAGCAAGTACTAATGAACTAGTACTAGTGTCACGTAGTAGTAATAGTACTAGCACTAGGTACTGTAACCTTAGACTCCCTCTATTTTTATTTACTCCGCATATTAGAGTTGATTGAAGTCAAACTTTGTAAAGCTTGACCAAATTTATAGAAATGAATATAAATATTTAGCATAACAAATCTATATGATGTGGAAGTACATTCAACAACGAATCTAATGGTATTGATTTGTTATTGTATATGCTAAGATTTTTGTCTATAAACTTTGTCAAAGTTTCTAAAACTTGACTTTGACCAAAATTAATATGCGGAGTAAACAAAAACGGAGGGAGTAATCTCACGCGAGTAGGAGCAACAGCAGCTTGGTAGGCTTGACGTGAACCAGCAGACAAGCAAATCGATTGTACCTCGGGACTTGATCCTTCACGGGAGGAGCAGCAGACCAGGCACATGCGTGACGCGCGTATATCTGCAAGGACAAGCGGCGGCTCGCAGATCAAAGTCAAACCGACTGAATCAGTGACAGCGAAGATTGACGTCTCGGTGGATATCTGCACCGTGCGCAACAGAATCTCCTGTCGGCCTCGGCTTCGTATAACGTTGCAGCGGAAATCGATCTGGCTTTGGATCGCCTAGTCACACGCGGGCGACGGCTCGCACGCAACCCTAATCTCTCGTCTCAAATCTCATATCTGAACCTTAGCTCTGATACCACTTGTTAGATATAACAAGATAAATGAGACACGAGAGCACATGGATTTTTACGTGGAAACCCTTGTGGGAGAAAACCACGGACGCACGAAGGCGCAATCATTATGAGGAGGAGTATTACAAGCACGAGACAACAGACCGTCTGAGGTGCGACTACATGGGGTATATATGAGGGTAATACATGAGACTCCTTGGAGGACAAGTAAACGAGTTGTACTCGTACGCGTCGGTACCAATGCAAAGGCCCACACCGTATGTACTACATCTAGTCCAATACGGTAGAATTTGGATCACAATTTTACAACAATAGTGAGACGGTCCTATGGTGCAGTGTGGGTTAGAAAATGGTTCAGTGGGGTCGTTGAGGGAGTCCTCGATTAAGGGGTCCTCGGACGTCCGGCCTGTTGGACGTGGGCCGGACTGATGGGCTGTGAATATACAAGACCGAAGACCCTCACCCATGTCTGGATGGGACTCTCCTTAGCGTGGATGGCAAGCTTGGAGTTCGAATATGAAGATTCCTTACTCTGTAACTGACTTTGTACAACCCTAGTCCCCTCCGGTGTCTATATAAACTGGAGGGTTTAGTCCATAGGAACAATCATAATCATACAGGCTAGACCTCTAGGGTTTTAGCCATTGCTATCTCGTGGTAGATCAACTCTTGTAATACTCATATTCATCAAGATCAATCAAGAAGGAAGTAGGGTATTACCTCCATAGAGAGGGCCCGAACCTGGGTAAACATCGTGTCCCCTGTCTCCTGTTACCATCGACCTTAGACGCATAGTTCGGGACCCCCTACCCAAGATCCGCCGATTTTGACACCGACATTGGTGCTTCCATTGAGAGCTCCGCTGTGACGTCGAAGACAGGGTTGATGGCTCGCCTTGTTATCAAGGACAGTATCACCTCCGGAGGAGCCCTGGCCTCAGGCCAAACCCTCCGGCTGGGCAGTTTTACCATGACCGCCCGTACGGCCGTCAAGCCGACGATGACTTATCGGGTCATCGAAAATCACCTCCGTGTTGACTCCGAATACTCCAAACGGATGGATCTGACGGAGTTGTTGTCTTTAAACGAACTCCTAGATCGCATCGCCGCCTTGGGGGTCGCTACAGACTACGATCGGATTGGGCTTAAACCCGATCAGAGAGAAATCAAATCTCCGCCGATCACCCATCAGATAGCGGTAGTGGAGGAGCAAAACAACAACTCTTCTCCATATTGAGGACGGACTATGTTCGGAGTTCCGAGCTCGAAGAGCCGGATAACTATCCGCGGAACGACGTGCCCTGTCCTCTGAACCTAGAATCGGATGATGGGCCTGAAAAATCAGTTGATATCCCGGAGCCCAAACCATTAAGGTCGGAGATTTCTCAAACTCCGGATCCTAAATTGGGCCAGCGTTCGGATTTAAAGTCACCCACCCACCTAGATATATGCGATCTCATGTACATACGGTAGCAGTCTCAGGAAACAGTCCATCACTATTGGGCCAGATTCCTCCTTGTCAAAGACAAGATTAAAGATTGCCGCAACAAAGACGCGATCTCAGCATTCTGCAACAATTGCAGGGACATAGGAATACTCAATGCCATCAACCGTCGTCGCGTATTACACTTAGCAACCATCCTACATAAGTACTGCGCGATGTAAAGCGCCTGGAAAACTCAGGCAACCCTCTAGGAACCACCAGTTTCCACTCAACCCTTCGTTCGGGCAAAAAGGATGCACCCTCGCGGGGCACCCGGACAAATAGTGAAAAAGTATGAGCACCGACATCTAGCAATGAGTGTGTAAACATAAATGTAATGTCGGTGAGAAATACGTACTTCCCCAAGCTTAGGCTTTTGGCCTAAGTTGGTCTATTGCCACGGCTGGCCGGGCGGATATCCAAAGTTGTAGTTGGGGTCGTATCGAGATGCAGTAGTCATTGCATTGTGGGCTGCAGCTTGGAGGCGAGCTATCTTAGCCCTCCTCTCGTACTCGGTCGCCTCCTCTCTGGTTATGTAATATCTCCCCTTTGCCTGAAAGTCAAAGAAAGTAGAAGCAGGGAGAGCGGCGTGATAGGTGTGTCGTCTGTCAAAGATAAGTCGGTACTGGAGGAACTGATCGTTCCTCTCAACAAAACAATGACGAACCATAGCCTCATAATCTAAGTAAGCAGAGGGCAACTCAATATCATCCTCACGTATGGTTACACCAAGAAAATTAGCTAAACGGGTTGCATAAATTCCACCAAAGAAATCTCCGTTAAATCTATTATTATGCAACCTACGTGCAACAATGCACTACTAGAAAAAGGCCTAGTAATGGTGCACCAGTTTTGCCTACTAATGGCGCACTACCGGTGCGCTATTAGTACCAGACCACTAGTATTTTTTTACTGTGCGCCATTAGTATCTGGTATACTAATGGCGCACCGCTGGTGCGCCATTAGAATAGCCCACGGTGCGCCATTAGAATAGCCCACGGTGCGCCATTAGTATACAGATACTAATGGCGCACAACATAGAAGTGCGCCATTAGTAACAATATTTTTTCAGAATTTTTTTTAATTGTTTTTTTCAATTTTTTTTCGTTTTTTTTCTTAATCTCAGTTCACTGTGGCTACTAATGGTGCACCAGTTTTGCCTGCTAATGGCGCACTACCGGTGCGCCATTAGTACCAGACCACTAGTATTTTTTTACTAATGGCGCACCTGTGGTGCGCCATTAGTATCTGGTATACTAATGGCGCACCGCTGGTGTGCCATTAGAATAGCCCACCGCTGGTGCGCCATTAGAATAGCCCACGGTGCGCCATTAGTATACAGATACTAATGGCGCACCACATCGAAGTGCGCCATTAGTAACAATATTTTTTCAGAATTTTTTTTTAATTTTCTTTTTCAATTTTTTTTCGTTTTTTTCTTAATCTCAGTTCACTATGGCTTAATCTCGGGTCAATATGCTTAATCTCAGGTCAAATCGCACTCCGTGGTCAAACTTCCCGAAAGGTCACCCATCCTCACACTACTCCAGCCCAAGCACGTTTAACTTCAAAGTTCTATCCAACACCAGCAACAGCTCAATTCACAGGCACTTGTTGATATATCTAGCATATCAATCCTATTATACCTTGTTAATGTTTAGGAGTTTGTTCATGTTCATTACTATGATGAAATTTTAAAAAATATTTCAAACTTCCCGGTCATATTACGTATCATTTTTTGAAAAAAAATTCAAAAAAAATTCAAAGCCAAACTTTTTTCTGTTACTAGTGGCGCACCACATCCACGGTGCGCCACTAGTAAGTTTGAATTTTTTTGAATTTTTTTGCCTCTGGATCTTGAAAGCCCCGTAACATTTTTTCTGTTAGGTTTTTGGGGATTTTTAAAATGTTTAACAGGGTTCCCCCAGTTAAATTTGGATGTAACTTTTCGAGTAGATGATTTTTCATATAAAAAACTTTTTCATCCGAGTTCGTATGCAAAAGTTATGCCCATTTTACAAATTTCTAGAGAGATTTTGCAAATAAAGTCGAAATTCGTATTTGTAAATTTTCCCAACAACTAGACCACATATCACATGGGAAACTTATTTTCTTTTTTTTTGACATTTCCATCATTTTCTTTTATTTTTTTAAAACCTGAAAAGGCGATCCATGTGGGGTGCATTCGTGTTGGGGCAGTTAGTAACGGCAAGATCAGGTGGTGCGCCATTACTAGTGAAAACTAGTAATGGCGCACTGAGACATGGTGCGCCATTAGTAACAAATATATTTTTTATTTTTTTTACTTTTTTTTAAAACTACTAGTGGCGCACGGTGGATGTGGTGCGCCATTACTATGTCAACAACTAATGGCGCACGGCGGACATGGTGCGCCATTAGTAACAAATTTTTTTTATGCTTTTTTTTTCAAAACTACTAATGGCGCACCACACATCAGGTGCGCCATTAGTAATATATTACTAATGGCGCACCGAGGCATGGTGCGCCATTAGAATATAGTAATGGCGCACCACATGACAGGTGCGCCATTAGTGGCCATTCCATCTATAGCCCTTTTTGTAGTAGTGATGGCTCCCAAATTATAATGTTTATCCCCTAACACAGCACTCCTGAGAACACTGAGGTCAGGGACACACATGTGACATGCTTCATCCTTACCATTTATGCACCTACCTATGAAGAGAGCAAAATAATGTATAGCAGGAAAATGAATGCTCCCTATGGTAGCTTGTGTTATGTCTCTAGATTCCACCACAGTTATACCAGCAAGAAAATCTCTAAATTCAGATTTGCAAGGTTCACTAGGACTGCCCCATTGTGGAAGTTTGCAAGCAGTATTAAAATCCTCTAAGTACATAGTATAAGAATTTTCATAAAGATCAAACATGACAGTTTGAGAATTGCCTGACGGCACTTATCTGCCTCGAAGCTCACAAGATCGACGTTACGCACATATGCATTAAATTCTTCCTTGATTCCTGCTTGATCCATGAAGTCCTCGGAAGGCCATTCACAAGCCCGCACTGGAGCGTCCCTTGGTGGTTCATCGTCGGCATCGCGCATTGCGAGCCTGGGTCCTTGCTTCCTTGAAGGGCCACCTTGCTACATTTTCCTAAACATATTTCTTCCTCTGAAAAATTTCTGAAAATTTTAGTGACTTCAAATAAAAGTGAACCAAGCTCAACAAAATTGATAGCAACTACTCCTACAAGTGCCTAGAGCATATATCATGCATTGGAACTACTTGGAACCATATAAATTTGACATGCAAGCTCAAGAACATGGTCACCTAGGCAGCACAAATTTGAAATGAATAAAGCACTAGAACAAAAACTAATTGGACCAATGTAGGAGTCACATACCAAGGAACAATCCCCCAAAGCAGTTTTGTGAGAGGTGCCTTGAGCAAGGAGATCGAAAATCGCAGAAAAATGAGCTAGAACTCGTGCTTGAGCTGGTTAGTGATTTTTGGGAGGAAGAAGAAGTGTGTGGGTGCAGGAATAAGCGGAGGGGAGCCACCATGGGCCCACGAGGCAGGCGCGCCAGGGGTGGGCGCACTCGACCCTCGCGGCCAGTGCCAGCTCCCCTCAGTGTTCTCAAGTGCGGATATTCTCAATATTCCAGAAAAAATCATATTAAATTGTCAGGGCATTTGGAGAACTTTTATTTTAGGGGTGTTTTTTATTGCACGGATAATTCAAAAAACTGACAGAAAATATTATTTTTACTTTATTTCAACTAGATAATGTAAAGTAAAAAGAAGGGTACGTATAGGTTGTGCTTTCTAACTTCATCCATCTCATGCTCATCAAAAGGAATCCACTAACAAGGTTGATCAAGTCTTGTTAACAAACTCATTCCGAATAACATGGAACCGGAGAAATTTCGAATAACACTATGTTACCTCAACGGGGATATGCACATCCCCAATAATAAGAATATCATATCTCTTTTTGACAGTAGGAAGAGGAAATTCAAAACCACCAAAAACAATCGATGGAATTTTTCCAATAGAATTGATCTGTGGACTTGAGGTTGTTTCCTCTGAAAGTGTAATGTATGCTCATTTCCATTAACATGAAAAGTGACATTGCCTTTGTTGCAATCAATAACAGCCCCTGCAGTATTCATAAAGGGTCTTCCAAGAATAATAGACATACTATCGTCCTCGGGAATATCAAGAATAACAAAGTCCGTTAAAATAGTAACGCTTTGCAACCACAACAGGCACATCCTCACAAATACCGACAGGTATAGCGGTTGATTTATCGGCCATTTGCAAAGATATTTCAGTAGGTGTCAACTTATTCAAATCAAGTCTACAATATAAAGAGAGAGGCATAACACTGACACCGGCTCCAAGATCACATAAAGCAGTTCTAACATAATTTCTATTAATGGAGCACGGTATAGTGGGTACTCCTGGATCTCCAAGTTTCATAGGTATTCCACCCTTAAAAGTATAATTAGCAAGCATGGTGGAAATTTCAGCTTCCGGTATCTTTCTCTCATTAGTAACAATATCTTTCATATACTTAGCATAAGGATTCATTTTAAACAAAAAGATAGGTCTAATCATTTCAGCAAAGCGCTCAAAATTCTCATCATCCTTTTTCTTGGATGGTTTGGGAGGAAAAGGCATGGGTTTCTGAACCCAGGGTTCTCTTTCTTTACCGTGCTTCATAGCAACAAAATCTCTCTTATCATAACATTGATTCTTTGATTGTGGGTTATCAAGATCAACAGCAGGTTCAATTTCTACATCATTGTCATTAATAGGTTGAGCATCAACATGAACATCATCATTAACATTATCACTAGGTTCATGTTCATTACCAGATAGTGTTTCAAAGATCGTAAATAGAAATATCATTTGGATTCTCAGGTGTTTCAGCAATAGGTTCACTAGAAGCATGCAAAGTACTATCATTTTTCTTTTTCTTCTTTTTAGAAGGACTAGGTGCATCTATATTATTTCTGTGAGAATCCAGCTCAATTCTCTTAGAGTGGCCTTCAGGATACAAAGGTTCCTGAGTCATCTTACCAGTTCTAGTAGCCACTCTAACAGCAAAATCATTATTCTTACTATTCAATTCATTAAGCAAATCATTCTGAGCTTTAAGTACTTGTTCTACTTGAGTGGTAACCATAGAAGCATGTTTACTAATGAGTTTAAGGTCACCTTTAACTCTAGCCATATAATCACTCAAGTGTTCAATCATATAAGCATTTTGTTTTAATTGTCTACCAAAATAAGCATTGAAATATTATTGCTTAACCATAAAATTATCAAAATCATCCAAACATTGGCTAGCAAACTTAGTAGGCGAGATTTCAGCTTTATCATATCTATAGAGAGAATTTACCTTTACTACCTGTGTCGGGTTATCAAGACCATGTGTTTCTTCAATAGGTGATGGATTAAAGCCATGTATTTCTTCAACATGCGGTAAATTAAGACCACGTATTTCTTCAATAGGAGGTAAATTCTTAACATCTTCAGCTTTAATACCCTTTTCTTTCATAGATTTCTTTGCCTCTTGCATATCTTCAGGACTGAGAAATAGAACACCCCTTTTCTTCGGAGTTGGCTTAGGAGTTGGATCAGGAAGTGTCCAATATTTTGATTTGCCAACATATTATTCAATAGAATTTCAGCTTCATCTGGTGTTCTTTCCCTGAAAACAGAACCACCACAACTATCCAGGTGGTCTCTGGAAGCATCGGTTAGTCCATTATAAAAGATATCAAGTATTTCATTTTTCTTGAGAGGATGATCAGGCAAAGCATTAAGTAATTGGAGAAGCCTCCCCCAAGCTTGTGGAAGGCTCTCTTCTTCAATTTGCACAAAATTATATATATATCCCTTAAAGCAGCTTGTTTCTTATGAGCAGGGAAATATTTAGCAGAGAAGTAATAAATCATATCCCGGGGACTACGCACACTACCAGGATCAAGAGAATTAAACCATATCTTAGCATCACCCTTTAATGAGAACGAAAATATTTTAAGTATATAAAAGTAGCGAGTTCTCTCATCATTAGTGAACAGGGTGGATATATCATTTAATTTAGTAAGATGTGCCACAACAGTTTCAGATTCATAGCCATAGAAAGGATCAGACTCAACCAAAGTAATTATATCAGGATCAACAGAGAATTCATAATCCTTATCAAGAATAAAGATAGGTGAAGTAGCATAAGCAGGATCATATTTCATTCTAGCATTCAGAGTTTTTTGTTTCAGCTTAGCTAATAATTTCTTAAGGTCACTTCTATCATTGCAAGCAAGAAAGTCTCTAGCAGTTTCCTCATCCATAACATAGCTCTCAGGCACAAGAAATTCATATTTAGGGGGGGAGTCTTCATCATCACTTTCATTAATATTATCAGTTTCAATAATTTCATTCTCTCTAGCCCTAGCAAGTTGTTCATCAAGAAATTCACCAAGTGGCACAGTAGTATCAAGCATAGAAGTAGTTTTATCATAAGTATCATGCATAGCGAAGTGGCATCATCAATAACATGCGACATATCGTAATTAATAGCGTAAGCGTGTTTAGGTGTCACAAGCTTACTCAAAACAGAAGGTGAATCAAGTGCACAGCTAGATGGCAGTTCCTTACCTCCCCTCGTTGTTGAGGGATAAATTTTTGTTTTCGCTGTCGGATTTCGGGTTCCGGCAGACCCTTGAGGTTCGAACACTGGGGTGCACGCGGAGATCTTTCCCCTACCAGCTCATGCATGCATGGATTGCGAGGGATCTAAACTACCAACGATGAACAACATAGAGAAACGAGATTTATACTGGTTCGGGCCACCGTTGTGGTGTAATACCCTACTCCAGTGTGTGGTGTGGTGGATTGCCTCAGGGGCTGATGAAGAACAGTACAAAGGGGGAACAGCCTCGCGAGGGGCTGTTCTTGAGCTGGTGCGATGAACTGTTTGGGTGGGTTCAGTCGCCTCTCTCTGTGTGTGTGTGATCTTTTTTCCCCCTACCTTGGTGGTGGCTAGTCCTATTTATAGAGGGAGGCCCTGGGCCTCTTCCCAAATAATGAGCGGGAAGGGCGCCAACAATTGGCCATTTTGAAGGGGAACATCTAGTACACTTATCCTGACTAAAGTTGGTCTTCGGCTGCCAAAGGCTCTGATGGTGCCGCCATCCTGGGCTCCACGATGACCTCCATCCTGCCGTTCTGCTGGTCTTGGTCTTGTTGCACCGAAGCGGTAACCTTTCCCTGATGCCTTGGCCTGTGCTTGCCTCCTTTGCACCAAAGGGGAAACGTGGACACTACGCAGGCTGGCGCCCGCCTGGCGCCCACCTGATCTCGATCGTCATGGCTTGCGTCACGGGGCACCCTCGTGAGGTACCCTACCTTGATCTCTCCGCCTCCTCGTGAGCCTGCCTGACGAGGCTGCTCCTGAGGAAGGTTCTTGTCGTCCGCCTCATGAGGCTTGGCCCCTCGCGAGGGTCTTGAGCTGAGCCGATGAAGCTGAGCCACACTGGGCCCCCACTTGAGCCACGCCGCAGTGCAGTGCAAGTCTGGGACCCCTGCTCCTGCAACACCGACAAGTAGCCCCGGGCCCAAGGCGCGCCTGGACTTGGCTTAGCAGAGAAGCTGGCAAGTGCGGGTTACCGTGGCCCCAACAACTCAGGGCCTCAGGCGCCACGTGGCGATTGATTGGACCTGGGCGTCTCCGCTTCCCCATGATCCCTCGGCAACCGCATGACTTGACAAGTCCCTGCACGCAGAAATGGGTCATGATTACCTGTGATCGTGGAGGACGACGGTTGGCCTCCTCCAGCTATAAGTACGGAACGACGCAAGCCCTTCTAGTCCATCCCCTCTTGCTACTCTTTTCTCTCCATGGCTCCGTTGAAGAGGTTCTTGGCCGCGGAGAAGAGAAAGGCCCGCCAGGTAGGGCCTGACTCTCCCCCGGCCAAGCACGATCGAGGCCGTCCACGCAAGCATCCTGTGGCTCCCGTAGCGGCCTGTGCTTGCCTTCTTTGCACCAAAGGGGAAATGAGGACACTGCGCGGGCTGGCGCCCGCCTGGCCTTGATCGTCATGGCTTGCATCACAGGGCACCCTCGCGAGGTACCCTGCCTTGATCTCTCCGCCTCCTCGCGAGCCTGCCTGACGAGGCTGCTCCTGAGGGAGGTTCCTGTCGTCTGCCCCGCGAGGCTTGGCCCCTCGCGACGGTCTTGATCTTGAGCTGATGAAGCTGGGCCGCGCTGGGCCCCCATTTGAGCCACGCCGCAGGCCGCAGGAAGGCAAGTCTGGGGACCCCTGTTCCCAGAACGCCGACAGTAGCCCCCCTTCCCAAGGCGCGCCCAGACTTGGCTTAGTAGAGAAGCGAAGGGGCAAATGCGAAGCGTCGCGGGCCCCAACAGCTTGCGGCCTTGGGCGCCGCGTGGCGATTGGTTGGCTGTGGGCGTCTCCACCTCCCCACGATGCCTCGGCAACTGCATGACTTGACAAGTCCCTGCATGCGGAAATGGGTCATGATTACTTGCGATCGTGGAGGCCAACGGTTGGCCTCCTCCGGCTATAAGTATGGAACGGCGCAAGCCCTTCCAGTCCATCTCCTCCCGCTACTTCTTTCTCTCCATGGCTCCGTCGAAGAGATTCTCGGCCGCGGAGAAGGGAAAGGCCCGCCAGGTAGAGCCTGACTCTCCCCCGACCAAGCGCGGTCGAGGCCGTCCTCGCAAGCATCCTGTGGCTCCCGCAGCGGCTTCCCGCGGCCGTGGAGGCGATCTCCCGCGTGAGCGACGGGCGCCAGGTTATCGATGGGGGGCGTGTTGCGACCGCGCGGCCTCCTAGGCCGCGCTCCCACTCGGCAGAGGTGCTGCCAGAGTTTGTCGTGTGGTCGGTGGAGCCGACCAGCACCTGGCTCCAGCTTCCCCGCTTCCTTTTAGGTGAACTTCCGGCCGGCGCCCTGGGCGGCCTCTGGCTTAAGGCGGACGGTTGCTGCAGCCGGGCCTCCTGGGCTTCGCTGGAGGTTTCCGCCGCCGGGAGCGTGGCCCTGACCCGCGGTTGGCAAACTTTGCCCGCACGCGTGGCCTAAGCCGGTGGTGCACCCTGCACTTCAAGTTCGATGGCGATGCCACCCTCTACGTGAGGGTGTTTGGGGAAGAAGGTCGCCCCGCTGGGCGCTGCCCCGAGGATGACGACCATGGCCGTGGACCCAACCCCGGTGATGATCGGGATGAAGATGACAGCGAGCGCGTGGTCGACGGCGCTCGGGGCTCGTCGAGCTTCGGCGACTCTCCTTCGGACAGTAGCTCCTCTAGCGGTGGCCGCGACCAGCCACCGTGCCGCCGCGCCCGCCTGGAGGGAGGTAGTGGATCTGCCCGTCGTCGCGCCCCGGTGAAGCGCGAGAGGGAGTCTGCCTGAGCTCCGGAGGCAGTACGAGCCTTCGCCGCGAGTTGGTGCCAAGCGGGTCGTGCCTATTTTGTTCTTCTCCTTTTCCTGCGCAAAGAGACAGTAGTGTAGGGCCCCGCGGGGGCGTGCTTGAACTGTTGCTGTTAATTATCGTACTATTTCTGCTATTTCTGTATTATGCTTTTGTGCCACATGCCCGCGCGTAGAAATTACTTAGCTCGGGGGGACCTGTCATGGTCATCGCTTCCTGAGGCCGAGGCCTCGTCGAACGCTTCATGTCCTGCAAGGATTAGTCAGGAGGGGTAGCTTCCGGCCCCGGTTGTGGGGGCGACCGACCCAGGTCCTGTGTTCGCGTCGCGGTGCCCGTGGGGCACGGATCGGGAGGTGCTCCGTGGCGGACCCGGCTTGGAAAGACTCAAACGATAAGGGCAGAAAACACTCATGAGGGTGCCCGCGCGCTCCCTCACGAGACTTGGCGCGAGAGAAATCGAGGCAGGAGAGCGAAAAGGCAAAGAGTCAAGCCAAAGTCGGCAACAACTTCAATAAAACTTCAAATGGGAATGAACAAGCCAACTGCAGAAAGCAAATGAAAAAGCCAGCGTCCAGCACTCTAATCTAGTCTTCGACGCCTTCTCACCAACAAGGAGCTAAGTGCTGCCACTGGGCGTGGGAGGGAGCCCCAGGGCCTGAGGTCGGCGCTCCTGAGACTCCGGGGCGTGTACAGCCCCAAATCATTATTACGTGAGAGTGTCACGGGCGGCGAGCTTCACATGCATTGGCCTTCTTCACATGCTCCGGGCCTTTCTTGGGGAAATGAACTTCACAGGCGTTTGCCTTCTTCACAGTGCTCCGGCCTTTCTCGTAAAAATAAGCTTCACGGGCATTTGCCTTCTTCACAGTGCACTGGACTTTCTTGGGAAATGAACTTCACAAAGGCTTGCCTTCTTCATGTGCTCTGGGCCTTTCTCAGAAAAACAAGCTTCACAGGCGTTTGCCTTCTTCACAGGCTCTGGGCCTTTTTCAGGGGTAGAACTTCCGGAGATGTTGGATGTTCCACGCGTTCGGGATGGGCGCCCCTTCCTGAGTCTCCAAGCATGCAGAGCCGGGCCTGGAAACATAAACAACTTTGAACGGGCCCTCCCACATGGGAGAGAGCTTATGCAACCCTTCCCTTGAGAGGACCCGTCTGAGCACGAGGTCCCCTACCTCCAGAGTCCTGGGGCGGATGTTGCGGCAGTGGTATCGCCAACGCCTGCTGTTACCTTGCTGCCGCAGCGCTCTCTCGACGATGTTCCTCTCCCAAAGACGAGATCCGCCCCCGCATGGCGCCCCCTGCTATGCCTCGTCGAACGCTAGGACCCGTGCGGAGCGACGCCGACCTCGTGAGGGAGGACAGCTTCGCCCAGAGACGAGGAAGAAGGGGGTCTCGCCAGTCGACTTGGCCGTGGTCGTGCGGATGGACCACAACACAGACTGGAGCTCGTCGTGCCAGCCCTTGCCGCAGGCCTCCAGCTTCTTCTTGAAGGTCCTGGTCTTGAGCCCCTTAAGGACCTCCACGTTGGCTCGCTCGGCCTGGCCGTTGCTCCGAGGGTGCGCCACCGAGGCGTAGCATATCTGCGTTCTAAGGTTAGCACAGTATGTTTTGAAGAGATTACTGGTGAACTGCGAACCGTTGTCGGTGATGATGCGGTTAGGCACCCCAAACCGGCTCACGAGGCCCCTGATGAACTTGACCGCCGAGCCCGCTGGGATGGTGCAGACAGCTTCCACCTCAGTCCACTTGGTGAATTTGTCCACGGTGACGTAGAGGTAGCGATAGCCCCCTGGCGCCCGAGGGAACGGGCCAGAATGTCCATCCCTCAAACTGCGAATGGCCATGAGAGGGGTATAGTTTGCCGCCGATTGATGGATCTGCTTGGCATGAAATTGGCAGGCCTCGCAAGCCTTTACCAGTTCAATCAAGGCTACCGAAAGGCCAGTGGGCGATAGAACCCGCTGCGGAATGCCTTGCCAATGAGGGTTCGCGACGATGAGTGGTGCCCATGCCTCCGCTGTATGTCTTCCAAAGAACTCCTTCCCTTGCTCCTCGCGAATGCAGCGAGGGACACGCTATTTGGTCGCCTCGGTAAAGCTCCCCATCCTCGACATAGAGAGGGCCGTGGCTTGCCGCGCCACACGCTCCGCCTCCTCCTCCTTCCGGCAGGGTCCCCTGTATTAAGTAGCTCTTGAGATCTGTGATCCAGCACCCCTCCTAAGGTTCCAATCCCAGGAGCAGGCGTGCTCCTGAGGCCGTGCCGCAGGCCGGGGCTCCCGAGATAGGCGGCTGGGGGAGCTCCTCCTCCTGAGGTTGCACCGCGCTTGATAGTGATGGTGCCGCTGAGGGCCTAAAGAGTCGCTCTTCGAAGACGCTAGGCTCCTGAGGTAGCCGCCTGTACGCCCTCTTGGCGATGTCATCTGCATCTTGATTTGTGCCGTGTGGCACATGCTGCAGCTCCAGTCCCCAGAACTGCTTCTCCATCCTGCGAACCTCCGCGAGGTAGGCTTCCATGTGCTCATCCTTCGGCTCGTATATCTTGTTGGAGAAGTTGACGAGGAGCTGTGAATCGCCCTTGATGATGAGGCGCTTTACCCCCAAAGCGATTGCGGCTCTCAGGCCGGCTATCAGGCCTTCATATTCTGCTATGTTGTTGGAGACCATTTCCCCATGCTGGAAGCAGAGCTGCACGACGTAGTAGAGCTTGTCCTAAGTAGGGGATACGAGCACTGCGCCTGCCCCCGCGCCATGTCGGGAGAATGCCCCGTCGAAGTACATGACCCAGCCGTCCGGTGCTTTGCTCCCCGGAGAAATCGACCGGTCTTCGCATGCTTCGAGGCCAGGTGCCTCCGTCCATTCTACCATGAAATCTGCCAATGCGGCTCCCTTGATGACTCTGGTTGTGCTGAACTCTAGCTGGAATGCTTGCAGTTCGATGTTCCACTCGGCGACTCTTCCAGCTGAGTTGGGGTTCCTGAGCACCCTCTCCAGAGGGTATGCTGAGACGACCTTGATGGGATGACCCTGGAAGTAGTGCCGCAGTTTGCGTGAGGCTACCAATAGCGCGAGGAGGAGCTTTTGGGGCATGGGGTACCGCGCCCATGCATCCCACAGCACCGTGCTGACGAAGTACATCGGGTGCTCGACGAGAGTAGGAGTGCTGACGAGGACCGTGCCCTCCGGAGGGTCTGATGCCTCCCGAGGCGATGGAGCCCCCGCCAGCCGCTCGGGCGCGCCTCTTCGGCTCTAGGGGCATCTTCCTGCTGAGGCTGGTCTCCGTCTGCCGGGGCCGTGACCTTCGCGAGGCCTTCTTGGTCTTGTGCTGCCGCGGCCGGGGCCGTGGCCGAGCGTGGTGCAGCCTTGACCTGGCGCTCTTCCCGAAACACCACTAGGGCTGCGCTGGCAGAATAGGGCCTGGCGGCGAGGTAGAGCACCAGGGGCTCAAGTGGGCGCGGCGCGACCATCACAGGAGGGCTGGTAAGGTACCTCTTGAGTTCTTGGAATGCCTTGTCGGCCTCTTCAGTCCATTCAAAGGGGCCCTTCTTCTTCATCGGCTTGAAGAATGGCAGTGCTCGTTCCCCCAGCTTGGAGATGAAACGTCCTAGCGCGGTCACGCGCCCGGTGAGTTTCTGCATTTCCCTGAGGGTCTTTGGCGGGCTCATGTCTTCGACTGCCTTGACCTTTTCCGGGTTGGCCTCGATGCCCCTATGGGACACGAGGAAACCAAGGAGCTTGCCCGAGGGGACTCCAAATATGCACTTCTCCGGGTTGAGCCGCAGGTCCACTTTATCGAGGCTCGTGAAGGTTTCTTCCGTGTCCCGTGCATCGTGGTTTTCGCCTCCGAGACTTCACCACAATGTCATCGACGTATGCCTCAAAGATTCCTCCCGAGCTGTCGGCCCAAGGCGACGTGCATCAGCCATCGAAGGTCGCGCTGCTATGCAACCCAAATGGCATGCAGGTATAGCAGTACACTCCGCACGGGGTCAGGAAAGCCATTTTTTCCACGTCTTCTACCGCCATCTTGATCTTGTGATAGCCTGAGAAGGCATCCAAGAAGCACAGCAGGTCACACTCAGCGGTGGAATCGACGATCTGGTCAATGTGAGGAAGAGGAAATGGATCCTGTGGGCAGGCCTTGTTGAGGTTGGTGAAGTTGACGCACATACGCTCCTTTCCCCCTTTCTTTGGCACGACAACTGGGTTGGCCAGCCAATCCGGGTAGCGGACCTCGCGAATAACCCCTGCTGCCTCCAGCTTGCGGGTCTCTTGGACGATAAAAGCTTGTTTCTCTATGGACTGTCGCCGCTTTCGCTTCACGGGGCGCACGTTGGGGCACACGTTGAGGTGATGCTCAATCACGCCCCTCGGGACCCCTGCCAACTGATCAGGCCCCCATGCAAACACCTTCTTGTTTGCGTGCAGGAACTTTACCAAGGCCTCCTCCTGCTCGGGTTCGAGGTTTGCGCCTATGGTGAAGGTGGCGTCAGTGGACCCGTCCTCGCTGACTGGTACCTGCTTGGTTTCCGCCTTGTTTTGAGTGAATAGCTGCTTCTTCTTGGATGGCGCAGCCCCTTGGGCTCGGAAGCATCAACGCCGGTGGGTCGTGCCGCTGCAGCCGCTTTGAAAACATGCTTGAGCGCCTGCAGTGCCTCTCAAGTGTTTCCCGACACGATAAGGACGCCGCTGCTCCCGGGCATCTTCATGAGGTTGTATGCAGGGTGAGTTGCTGCCATGAACCGAGCCAAGGCCGGGTAGCCGAGGATGGCGTTGTAGGGGAGGCCGATGGGGGCGATGTAGAAGTCGATCAGCTCCGTGCAGAAGTTGTCGCGGGTGCCGAAGGTCAACGGGAGGAGAATTTGTCCCAATGAGGCGGTGGAGCCAGCTCCGACTCTGAAAAAAGGCCTGCTGGGCTGGAGCCGCTCTGGTGGCACGTGGAGGAGGCTGATGGCCTCCTCGGAGAGCATGTTGAGGCCGGCCCCGCCGTTGATGAGGGTCCTGGTGACTGCCACTTCGCAGATGGTGGGGGTGCACAACATCAGGAGCGCACCCGACCCGGCGGGGTTGGAGGGGTGATCGTCCGAGTTGAAGAGCAGGTCGGCCTCGGGCGCCACCCAGCCTGAGGCTCCTCGGGCGCTTGAGGCGGCGCGGCGATCTGGCAGGTGAATGGCTTGACATGGCGGCTCGAAGGTGGCGCCAGTGAGCCGCCCAGGAGAGCTGCGACGACCGGGGGCGCCGGCCCAGCGCGAGGGGCAAGGTAGAGGTCGCACAACTCCTCCCAACAGGTCTGCTGCCCATTCCCCACCGGGCCGTTGGCGGCAGGCGACGGGGAACGGCGGGGGCGTCCTCCAACGGGAGCCGTCTGGGCGACTCGAGCGGCGCGAGCAGCCCGGCGCTCAGCGCGAGCTCGGCGAGCGTCGGCCATGGACACGATGGAGAATCGCACCCAACCAGCGGAGGAAGGATTCCGGCGCACCCCTACCTGGCGCGCCAAATGTCGGATTTTGGGTTCCGGCAGACCGTTGAGGTTCGAACACTGGGGTGCGCGCAGAGATCTTTCCCCTACCAGGTCATGCGTGCATGGATTGCGAGGGATCTAAACTACCAACGATGAACAACACAGAGACACGAGGTTTATACTGGTTCAGGCCACCGTTATGGTGTAATACCCTACTCCAGTGTGTGGTGTGGTGGATTGCCTCAGGGGCTGATGAAGAACAGTACAAAGGGGGAACAGCCTCGCGAGGGGCTGTTCTTGAGCTGGTGCGATGAACTGTTTGGGTGAGTTCAGTCGCCTCTCTCTCTCTGTGTGTGTGATCTTTTTCCCCCTACCTTGGTGGTGGCTAGTCCTATTTATAGAGGGAGGCCCTGGGCCTCTTCCCAAATAATGAGCGGGAAGGGCGCCAACAATTGGCCATTTTGATGGGGAACATCTAGTACACTTATCCTGACGCCGTCCTGGGCTCCACGATGACCTCCGTCCTGCCGCTCTGCTGGTCTTGGTCTTGTTGCACCGAAGCGGTAACCTTTTCCTGATGCCTTGGCCCGTGCTTGCCTCCTTTGCACCAAAGGGGAAATGAGGACACTGCGCGGGCTGGCGCCCGCCTGGCCTTGATCGTCATGGCTTGCATCACAAGGCACCCTCGCGAGGTACCCTGCCTTGATCTCTCCGCCTCCTCGCGAGCCTGCCTGACGAGGCTGCTCCTGAGGGAGGTTCCTGTCGTCCGCCCTGCGAGGCTTGGCCCCTCGCAAGGGTCTTGAGCTTGAGCTGATGAAGCTAGGCCGCGCTGGGCCCCCATTTGAGCCACGCCGCAGGCAGGCAAGTCTGGGGACCCCCGTTCCCAGAACACCGACATTCACATCTTTCAAGTTCTTCATAGTGACCAACAGATATAAATCCCAAGTGACTCAAAGAATAGAGCTATGCTCCCCGGCAACGACGCCAGAAAATAGTCTTGATAACCCACAAGTATAGGGGATCGCAACAGTTTTCGAGAGTAGAGTATTCAACCCAAATTTATTTATTCGACACAAGGGGAGCCAAAGATATTCTCAAGTATTAGCTGTTGAGTGTCAATTCAACCATAACTGGATAACTTAATATCTGCAGCAAAGTATTTAGTAGCAAAGTAGTATGGAAGTAACGGTAATGGTAGAAAAAGTAATATTTTGGGTTTTGTAGTGATTGTAACAGTAGCAACGGAAAAGTAAATAAGCGAAGAACAATATGTGAAAAGCTCGTAGGCATTGGATCGATGATGGAGAATTATGCCGGATGCGGTTCATCATGTAACGGTCATAACATAGGGTGACACAGAACTAGCTCCAATTCATCAATGTAATGTAGGCATGTATTCTGAATATAGTCATACGTGCTTATGGAAAAGAAATTGCATGACATCTTTTGTACTACCCTCCCGTGGCAGCGGGGTCCTAGCGGAAACTAAGGGATATTAAGGCCTCCTTTTAATAGAGTACCGGACCAAAGCATTAACACATAGTGAATACATGAACTCCTCAAACTACGGTCATCACCAGGAGTGGTCCCGGTTATTGTCACTTCGGGGTTGCCAGATCATAACACATAGTAGGTGACTATAGACTTGCAAGATAGGATCAAGAACACATATATATTCATGAAAACATAATAGGTTCAGATCTGAAATCATGGCACTCGGGCCCTAGTGACAAGCATTAAGCATAGCAAAGTCATAGCAATCTCAGAACATAGTGGATACTAGGGATTAAACCCTAACAAAACTAACTCGATTACAAGATAAATCTCATCCAACCCATCACCATCCAGCAAGCCTATGATGGAATTACTCACGCACAGCGGTGAGCATCATGAAATTGGTGATGGAGGATGGTTGATGATGACGACAGCGACGGATTCCCCTCTTCGGAGCCCCGAACGGACTCCAGATCAGCCCTCCCGAGAGAGTTTAGGGCTTGGCGGCGGCTCCATATCGTAAAACGCGATGAATCTTTCTCTCTGATTTTTTTCTCCCCGATCACGAATATATGGAGTTGGAGTTGAAGTCGGTGGAGCTCTAGGGGGCCCACGAGGCAGTCGGCGCGCCCCCCACCCTCATGGAAAGGGTGTGGGCCCCCTGGCCTTGATTCTTTTGCCAGTATTTTTTATTATTTCCAAAAATAATCTCCGTGAAGTTTCAGGTCATTCCGAGAACTTTTGTTTCTGCACATAAATAACACCATGGCAATTTTGCTGAAAACAGCGTCAGTCCGGGTTAGTTCCATTCAAATCATGCAAGTTAGAGTCCAAAACAAGGGCAAAAGTGTTTGGAAAAGTAGATACAACGGAGACGTATCACGCGGAACCATTCTAGAGGGATGGCTCGATAGACCATGCAAAATACACACAACACCGGATACCAAACCAACCCACAACCGTAGAGCATGTTGGATACTTCGGCAAGTGGCCAAGAGCGGCGAGGATATCCTCACCAAAAATACCCCAGAGAAACACCCCCCGGAAGACGATGACCTCAGCGTATTGACGGTCTTTGAGACATTTGCTTCAAACAATCGGCGCAAAAGGGCCCACCGCAACCTCGCCGAAGTATGCCAAGTCACGACAACAAGCCCTTGGAACGACACGGCCATAACTTTCAATGGCAGTTACGAACCAAAATTCCGGACAGTCCGGGCACTGGCCGCCTTGGTCCTCAATCCAATTATGGACGGTTTTCGGCTCACCAAAGTGCTCATGGACGGCGGCAGCGGACTAAATCTCATCTACGAGGATACACTCAACAAAATGGAAATAGACAAGAGCCGCATTGAGCAAAGCAGCACGACCTTCCGAGGAATCATTCCCAGTCGGGAGGTGCGGTGTGCGAGAAAAATCACACTTGACGTGGTATTCGGCATGCCGGAGAATTATCGGTCCGAAGAAACAACCTTCCAAGTGGTCCCTTTCAACAACGGATATCATGACCTATTGAGGCGAGATGCATTTACACGCTTCCAAGCCATACCTCATTACGAGTACATGAAGCTAAAGATGCATGGGCCCAATGGTATCATCACTCTTGCCAGTGATCCAGACATAGCACTTTGCGCGGAAAACAAAACCGCATCCCTGGCCATCGAGGCACCGTATGAATCCCTCGCGGCCGAATAGCTAACCGCACTGTGCTCCACTATGGGTACGGATGACGTAATCCTGGACAAGTGACCCAAATACACCTCCTTTAAACCAACAGATGAAATAGTCAAATTTCAAGTCCACCCGACGGATCCCAAGAAGACAACATCCATTGGGGCACAGCTCGACCCAACGGTTGATGCCGCGCTACGAGAGTTCCTGCGCGAGAACTAGGACATATTCGCCTGGCACCCTTCTGATATGCCAGGAATCCCACGCAAGTTGGCCGAACACAGCCTCAACATACTGATGGGATATAAACCGGGCAAGCAAGCACTACGGCGCTTTTCCGAACCCAAACGACAAGCCATGGGGGAGGATCTAGCCAAGTTAATCGAGGCCGGATTCATCAGAGAAATAAAACATCCAGACTGGCTAGCAAACCTAGTGATGGTGCCAAAGAAGGATAAATCCTGGCGCCTATGCGTCGATTTCAAAGACCTCAACAAGGCCCGCCCTAAGGATCCCTTCCCCCTCCCTCGCATCGATCAGATTATTGATGCTACCGCAGGACACGACTCACTGTGTTTCCTCGACACATACTCCGGATACCATCAAATCAAAATGAAGGAGTCCGACCAAGCCGCAACGGCATTCATTACCCCATATGGGCCATTTTGCTTCAACACTATGCCCTTCGGGATCAAAAACGCCGGGGCCACCTACCAACACATGATTCAAACATGCCTGGAGAAATAGATCGGCAAGACAGTTGAAGCATAAGTGGATGACATCGTCATCAAAACTAGACACGTCGAGTCATTGATAGACGATCTGCGTCTCACATTCGACAACCTCCCTACATACGACATCAAGCTTAATCCGGAAAAGTGTGTTTTTGGCGTCCCCGCTGGAAAACTGCCGGGGTTCATCGTTTCCAGTAGAGGAGTTGAAGCAAACCCAGCCAAAATCCGTGCTTTGTCATAATTGGCTACGCCAACACACCTTAAACTGGTCCAAAAACTAGCCGGATGTGTGGCAGCTTTAAGCCGCTTTATCTCCAGACTAGGAGAAAAAGCACTTCCACTCTATCGCCTTCTCCGATGCACCGACCACTTCGAGTGGACGGATGCGGCAACGGCCGGACTGGAAGAAATAAAGGCTCTTTTAGCGAGCAACCCAATCCTGGCCGCACCGAACATAGGCGAACCCATGCTATTATACATATCGGCAATGCACCAAGTGGTGAGCGCGGTGCTCGTCGTCGAGCGAGAGGAGGACGGACACTAATTCCCGCTTCACGTATCCACTGTCCTCACACCATGCAAATCCCGGTACCCTCATTACCAAAAGATAGCATATGCGGTCTTCATGGCATCCCGGAAGCTGTGACACTACTTCCAAGAGTGCTCGATCACGGTGGCTTCCGAAGTACCACTAGATGACATAATAAACAACCGCGATGCCACATGCCGGATTGCTAAGTGGGCCATTGAGCTCCTTCCATTCGACATAACATACAAACCACGCCGGGCCATTAAATCCCAAGTACTGGCTGACTTCGTCACCGAATGGACAGAGGCCGAACTCCCTAAAGAGTATGACACATATTCTAACTGGGTCATGCACTTCGATGGCTCCAATATGCTGGTGGGCTTAGGAGCGGGCGTTGTCTTAACATCCCCCACTAGATACACAGTTTAGTACGTACTCCAAATATTATACACAGACTCCAACAACACAGCCGAGCACTTTGATGACTTGTAGATTTTTTCAATAAGTATGTGAGTTCTTTATGACTGATGTTGAGTCCATGGATTATACGCACTCTCACCCTTCCATCATTGCTAGCCTCTTCGGTACCGTGCATTGCCCTTTCTCACCTCGAGAGTTGGTGCAAACTTCGCCGGTGCATCCAAACCCCGTAATATGTTACGTTCTATCACACATAAGCCTCCTTATGTCTTCCTCAAAACAGCCACCATACCTACCTATTATGGCATTTCCATAGCCATTCCGAGATATATTGCCATGCAACTTTCCATCGTTTCATTTATTATGACACGCTTCATCATTGTCATATTGCCTTGCATGATCATGTAGTTGACATCGTATTTGTGGCAAAGCCACCATGCATAATTTATCATACATGTCACTCTTGATTCATTGCTCATCTCGGTATACCGTCGGAGGCATTCATATAGAGTCATATTTTGTTCTAGTATCGAGTTTTAATCATTGAGTTGTAAATAAATAGAAGTGTAATGATCATCATAAATAGAGCATTGTCCCAAATTAAAAAAAAAGAGAAAGGCCAAAAAAAGAAGGCCCAAAAAAAGAAGATAAATAAAAAGGGACAATGCTACTATCCTTTTTTCCACACTTGTGCTTCAAAGTAGCACCATGATCTTTATGATAGAGAGTCCCTTATTTTGTCACTTTCATATACTAGTGGGAACTTTTCATTATAGAACTTGGCTTGTATATTCCAACGATTGGCTTCCTCAAATTCCCTAGGTCTTCGTTAGCAAGCAAGTTGGATGCACACCCACTTATTTTCTTTTGTTGAGCTTTCATACATTTATAGCTCTAGTGCATCCGTTGCATGGCAATCCCTACTCCTTGCATTGACATCAATTGATGGGCATCTCCCTAGCCTGTTGATTAGCCGCGTTAATGTGAGACTTTCTCCTTTTTTGTCCTCTCCACATAACCCCCACCATTATATTCTATTCCACCCATAGTGCTATATCCATGGCTCACGCTCATGTATTGCGTGAAGGTTGAAAATGTTTGAGATTACTAAAGTATGAAACAATTGCTTGGCTTGTCATCGGGTTGTGCATGATGAGAACATTTTTGTGTGTGAAAATGGAGCATGACCAAACTATATGATTTTGTAGGGATGAACTTTCTTTGGCCATGTTATTTTGAGAAGACATAATTGCTTAGTTAGTATGCTTGAAGTATTATTATTTTTATGTCAATATTAAACTTTTGTCTTGAATCTTTCGGATCTGAGCATTCTTGCCACAATAAAGGAAATTACATTAAAAATTATGCTAGGTAGCATTCCACATAAAAATTATGTTTTTATCATTTACCTACTTGAGGACGAGCAGGAATTAAGCTTGGGGATGCTTGATACGTCTCCAACGTATCTATATTTTTTGATGTTCCATGCAATTACATTATCTGTTTTGGATGTTTAATGAGCTTTACTAAGGACTTTTATATTATTTTTTGGACTAACCTATTAACCGAGGGCCCAGTACAAATTGCTGTTTTTTTGCCTATTTCAGTGTTTCGCAGAAAAGGAATATCAAACGGAGTCCAAACGGAATGAAACCTTCGGGAGAATTATTTTGGAACAAACGTGATCCAGGGGACTTGGAGTGGATGTCAAGAAACAAGCGAGGAGGCCAAAATGCAGGTAGGTGCGCCTGCCCCCCTGGGCGCGCCCCCTACCCTCATGGGCCCCTCGCTGCTCCATCGACCTACTTCTTCCTCCTATATTTACCCATATACCCTGAAAACATCGAGGAGCACCATGAAACCCTAGTTCCACCGTTGTAACCTTCTGTACCTGTGAGATCCCATCTTGGGGCCTTTTCCGGCGCTCCGCCGGAGGGGGAATCGATCACGGAGGGCTTCTACACCAACACCATAGCCTCTCCGATGATGTGTGAGTAGTTTACCACAGACCTTCGGGTCCATAGTTATTAGCTAGATGGCTTCTTCTCTCTTTGGATCTCAATACAAAGTTCTCCTCGATCTTCTTGGAGATCTATTTGATGTAACTCTTTTTTGCGGTGTGTTTGTCGAGATCCGATGAATTGTGGGTTTATGATCAAGATTATCTATGAACAATATTTGAATCTCGTCTGAATTCTTTTATGTATGATTTAATATCTTTGCATGTCTCTTTGAATTATCAGTTTGGTTTGGCCTACTAGATTGATCTTTCTTGCAATGGGAGAAGTACTTAGCTTTGGGTTCAATCTTGCGTTGCTCGATCCCAGTGACAAAAAGGGAAACGACACGTATTGTATTGTTGCCATCGAGGATAAAAAGATGGGGTTTATATCATATTGCTTGAGTTTATCCCTCTACATCATGTCATCTTGCCTAATGCGTTACTCTGTTCTTATGAACTTAATACTCTAGATGCATGCTGGATAGCGGTCGATGTGTGGAGTAATAGTAGTGGATGTAGAATCGTTTCAGTCTACTTGTCGCAGACGTGATGCCTATATACATGATCATGCCTAGATATTCTCATAACTATGCACTTTTATATCAATTGCTCGACAGTAATTTGTTCAACCAACATAATACTTATGCTATCTTGAGAGATGCCACTAGTGAAACCTATGGCCCTCGGGTCTATTATCCATTATATAAGTTTCCAATCTATTTTTACTTTGCAATCTTTACTTTCAATCTTTATCATAAATATACCAAAAATATTTATCTTATTATCTCTATCAGATCTCACTTTTGCAAGTGGTCGGGAAGGGATTGACAACCCCTTTATCGCGTTGGTTGCAAGGTTCTTATTTGTTTGTGTAGGTACGATGCGACTTGTGTGTAGTCTCCTACTGGATTGATACCTTGGTTCTCAAAAACTAAGGGAAATACTTACGCTACTTTGCTGCATCACCCTTTCCTCTTCAAGGGAAAAAACCAACGCAAGCTCAAGAGGTAGCAAGAAGGATTTCTGGCGCCGTTGCTGGGGGGATTTACGCACAAGTCAAGACATACCAAGTACCCATCACATACTCTTATCCCTCGCATTACATTATTTGCCATTTGCCTCTCGTTTTCGTCTCCCCCACTTCACCTTTGCCGTTTTATTCGCACTCCTTCTGTTCGATCTTGTGTTACCATGTGCCTTCTTTTTGCTTGCATCTTTGCTTGCTAAAAATCTATTGATATGGATCCACTTAAAGTGTTCTACTTGGATGATCTTCGATCCTTATGCGCTCGTGCTGATACCCCAACTAGCCTAATTGATGGGAAATCTTTAGATGAGCATGCTCATTTTAAAGGCCACCGTTTGTCTGAAAAAGTGAGACTCTTATGGGATCAAATAAACAGATTGCTACGTTATGCTTGGAATCTTTGTGAAATTTATGATTTTACTTGTTGCTCTAAGAACCCTAAAAAACACCTTCCCTACCTATGTGAGTTTAATGATAATGAAATCTTATCTTCTTATGCAAAGGTTGTTTATAGTTACTACGATATCGAACAAATTGAAGAATTTGTTGCTTTTAAGGGTGCTTATGAAGTTGCTTCTTTGATTGAAAAGTATGATATTACTCTCTATGAATCTGAAAATTTTGACATAGTTAAATATTAATATGAAAACTATGCTCGTAATGTCTATGTCAAAGAATTTACTAAGAGAATGACCGTTGCTTTGGAAGAAAATAATGATATGCATGAATCAGATAATGATGATTCCGATGATTTGATTGAAATTTCCCTTGATTAACACGATGCTTGCTATTCTTGTGGCCATGATGCCAATATTTTTGAAGACGAATTTTGTCGGTGGGAAACGACACCTATGGGATCACTGGGATCCCTTCTGCGGTTGGCGGGCGTGGGGTTGTGAAAAGAGCAGGTCTAACAGGAAGCACACGGATCGTTTACCCAGGTTCGGGCCGCGAGGATGCGTAATACCCTAGTCCTGCTTTGGCGAACCACCTTACTGCCCTCACCGCGGCCGCTCTAACTGTCGAGCTTGACTCGAGTCAGAATCGAGAGCGTTTCCAGTTGCATAAGGCTACCCTGCCACTCTCGGCGCGGCCGCTTGAGCTGTTGAGCGGACTCGAAATAGAACAAAGGCGTTGCCAATCGCGGGAGGGCCCCTTTGCATGCAGGTTTTCCGTACAAAGAACGAGATCTCCGAGGGGAATAAACTTATATAAAAAGGAAATATTTAAAGTCCGGCGTGACTTAGCTTTCCTATCGCCGTCGGTGTCCTTCGCGTTCGCAGGCGGCGTCATCCTCTTGGTCGTCTTCTTCTTTGGAAGCCACGGCCACGAGGAACTGCTAGGTTGGCTGCTAGATCAGATTCTCACGACTGCGCCCCCTACCTGGCGCGCCAAAGATGTCGGTGGGAAACGACACCTATGGGATCACTAGGTTCCCTTCTGTGGTTGGCGGGCGCGGGGTTGTGAGAAGAGCAGGTCATAGAGGAAGCACTTAGATCGTTTACCCAGGTTCGGGCCGCGAGGATGCGTAATACCCTAGTCCTGCTTTGGAGGATGTATTGAGTGTTCCTGTGTTCTTGAGCTAGCTACAGGGTGTAACTTGCCCAAAAGAGCCGAATCCTTCTCCTGGTCGCCTCGGGCCTCCTTTTATAGGCAAAAAGGGGTCGCCACAGTGGCACACGGGAGGTGGAAAGGTCTATAGTGCGTGAGCTTATCGCCCGACATTAGAGGACAAAGCGCATTAAATGCGCTACTTAGGTGTCCATTAGCTTTATTGTGGACGGGAACGAGGCCCGTCCCGTCCGTTGCCGCTCCGCCTCGCTTCAACACGCGCCCAGGCCAGCGATCACTACAAAAAAAGACACATCCGTGACATTTTGGGCCGAACGAAAATCTTTTCTGTCATACTTATGACACTTCTATGACAATAATTGTGACAAAACACGGTATCATAATAGATATGGTGGGGTCCTACTTCTATGACAAAAAATCATGACAGAAAATGGGCTTTTCGTCCTGGGCGGGCCGGAGACGCAGCTGCATGACATTCTTTGGGCCGTCCATGACGGAAAAAACCATGGTAGAAATGAGAGCGAGGAAAATATCGGGGTGTTCCCGGTTACGGTGGGTGGTCGGGGCCGAGCTATGCGCGTTTCTATCATACACGCATGCGCGTGGGTGCGAGGCGTTGGGCTCTAACTGTACCCGAGCAAGGCATTGGGCTCTAACTGAACCCGAGCAAGTGCACTGCAGACTACGCGTTACTGAACCCGAGCGATCGATCGATGGATGTTAACTGAACCCGATCGAGCGATTCCTTCTCTACTGCTGCTAACTGAAGCGGATCGACGCTGCCTCTGGATGAACAAAGTGGCGTTGCGGCGAAGGCGGGGTTGGATGAACAGTTCCCGGTGGGGGTGGATGAACAGGACCCCGTGGCGTTGCCTCTGGATGAACAGTGAGCGTTGCTGGGGGGTTTGGATGAATAGTTCTCGGTGGGGGTGGATGAACAGGACCCCGATCGTTTGAGCCGGTTGGGGCTGGATGAACAGGACCCCGTGGAGGGCAGGATGAACAGGACCACCCCGTGGAGGGCAGGATGAACAGTAGCCCGTGGAGGGGTGGTTGAACAGGAGCCCGTGGATAGGGCTGGTTGAACAGTAGCCGGTGGAGTAGTGCGCGGTGGAGGCTGGATGAACAGGAGCCCGTGGATGAACAGTCACAGGTGGAGGCTGGAGGAGGTCGATGGTGGATGAACAGTAGCCCGTGGAGGCTGGAGGGGGTCGACGGTGGAGATGAACAGTATCTCGTGGAGTCCCGTTTTGCGGTACGCCACACCCCTCCCGATGAACAGGACCCCCGTTTCGACCGTAGCGCTCCAACACAAGTCCGTTTCCTCCGTTTTGCGGTACACCACACCCCTCCCGATCTACAGGACCCCCGTTTCGATCGTAGGAGGTCTGATTCCTCCGTTTTGCGGTACGCCAGACCCCTCCTGATAAACAGGATCCCGTTTCGAACGTGGCTGGTCGAACACAAGGCCGTTTCCTCCGTTCTACAGTACGCTGGGCCTCGTTTCCATCGGCTATTCCGTCCAAGCCCTCCCGATGAACACGACGATGCATTCCGTTCCAACCCAGCCGGTTGGCTCCCCATGAACACGACGACGACGCTGTTTCTCTGTTCCGACCCAGCCATGTGCATGAGCCCTAGCCGTACGTATGCGCGAGTAGGTGTTCGAGACCCTGCCCGTATGTACGTACGTGGCCGTATTTTCTTTCTTGCACACTGGCCACTGTATGTACGTGTACATGCTACGTGCACGCCTCTATTATGACACGTGCGCGCCTCTACATCGACCAGTATGTACGTACACGTTCGCGACTAGAATGACAAGGCTACCTACACTTCGACCAGGTGGGTCCCGACTGTCAGGCACTTCCTTGCCTGTGAAGATGTAGCTGGTGGGTCCCAGCAGTCAGGGGGGCGAATCGCTTTTTTCTCATACGCACTTCCTTGCGTGCGAAGATGTAGCTGGTGGGTCCCAGCAGTCAGGGGGGCGAATCATTTTTTTTGCCCGGATGAACTTCCTTGCGTGCGAAGATGTAGCTGGTAGGTCCCAGCAGTCAGGGGGAAACGTTTTTTCGCGAAATACAGTTGCCCGTCCGGTGGGTCCCTGTTGTCAGGTGGAGGAATAATTATTTTCTGCGTAATACGGAGGCACTTCCTTGCGGCTGCCGTGGACCCAACTGTCAGCCTCTCCACGACAGTACACTTCCGATGGAAGTCGTTCCTTGACCACGTTGACCATGCCGCGCCGAGAGCACCAGGGCGGTGGACGACGGCGAGGCCTAGGAAGGGGACGACACGGAGCCGGGAAGACGGGCAAGTGGAAGCCCACGCGAGAGGAGTATGAGGGTTCACTGTTCGGTATGTAGTGTGAGGCTGCCGTTGCCGCAGGAACTGCCAGCGATGGGAATAGTAGGGCGGTGAGGCCTCCGCGGCACAGCCGGCCACGGGAGGCAGGAGCATGCGGCATGACCAGCGCTGCTTTGGGCGGCTGGAGCAACAAGACGAGAGGTTGAAGAAGCACTACGGCCGTTGGATGGACATCGTACGGTCACTGGAGCTATGTTCATATTGACTAAGTTGACAAAGCACTCCGTCCCCGTCAACTTAGTAGGCCCACAAGCCAGCCTCCCACCAAGGTGGGTCCCAACCAGCAGGGGGAGTATTCATCTTTTTTGTGCGTAATAAGGAGGCACTTTCGATGGGTCTGAGCTGACAGCGGGGGAACCATTTTTTTTGCGCAATACGGTGGCCCGTCCGGTGGGTCCCAGCAGTCAAGGGGCAAACGTTTTTTTCATGAAATATGGTGGCCCGTTCGGTGGGTCCCTGCTGTCAGGTGGAGGAATCATTATTTTCTGCGTAATAAGGAGGCACTTCGTTGCTGCCATCGTCGACCCAGCTGTCAGCCTCTCCACGTACAGTCCACGTCCAATGGAAGCCGTTCCTTGACCACGTTGACAACGCCGCACCGAGAGCACCAGGGCGGTGGACGACGGCGAGGCCTGGGAAGGGGACGATGCGGAGCCGGGGAAGACGCGGCAGTGGAAGCCCGCGCGGAGAGGAGTACGAGGGTTCACTGGTTCGGCTGTGGTGTGAAATTTGTCGTCGCCCTTGTGAATAACAGGGGGTGTGGGTGAGTAGAGGGATGGCACGGCCATTTGTGGGAGTAGTAGGGGTAGTGAGTCCTCCAGCGGCATCACAGCCCGGCCACGGGAGGCGAGAACGCACGCGGCACGACCGGCGCTCCTTTGGGCGGCTGGAGCAAGAAGACCAGAGGTTGAAGAAGCACTACGGCCGTTGGATGGACATCGTACGGTCACTGCAGCTAGAATCGTTCATATTGACTAAGTTGACAAAGCCCTTGGTACGCGTCAACTTAGTAGGCCCACAGGTCAACTTCTGAAACGGTGTGCCCCAGATGTCAGGGGGGAATCATTTTTTGGGCGGGTGAAGCTAGAATATCCGAGATTGAAGAATAAGCACGGCATCCGTTGGATGGACATCCAACGGCCACTGCTGCTAGAAGCGTGTGTTGTCTATAATAAGTTGACAAAGCCTTGCATACGCGTCAACTTCTTTTTTTAGGGGACACGTCAACTTAGTAGGCCCACAAGTGTGTGGGAGAGAACTTATAGCCCATTTGCGATTTGTAAGAATGTACAGCCCATTTTTGAATTCTAATGGAATTTACTATAGCCCATTTACAGTTTGTTAAAAGTACAACCCATTTTCTAGCTAGGACAACGATTAATAATTTCAACCAACCGTTCAAGACAGAATTCAATAAAATTACCCACATTTTGATGGGATCCGAAATATTTTTATCCCAAAATTTCTAGTCAGATTAAATATAAATTTGTATTACATAAAAATCTAACGAAACATTGCGCGCAACAATGAAAAATTAAGATTTTCAAAATCCATAAATAATATTTTATAAACTAATTCCGTGCTTGGTGCATTTTTTTATAGTTACTGCCCAGTTTTTATAATTGCATCCCATTTATTATTTTTAAAGCCCATTTTCCTGTTAAGCCTAATGCATCCCTCCTAGGAAAGGTTTGCTGCCCGGCGGGGCAGAGAATAACAAGTTGACCTTGCCTGGGTATTCCTCAAAAAAACGTATAGCTCGGCTAGCAATTTTCATCTTGAAAAAAATTAATATCTGGGCTGGATATCTGTCCTGGGCTAGACAGGCCACAACCCGCCCAGTTAATATCCTGCTCTCCTCTGAACAACAACGAAAACATCGCCAAGAAAAACTCTGCAGTGCTCACGCCTCAAAAACACAAATACTGCTCGAGCTGCTTGGTCCCAGCTGTCGGCCGCACCTTGTGCAATTCTCTCGTTTATTCACTACATAGTTTGACAATGGTGTGGGACCGTGATGTCAGGAAACCAGGAGGAAGCAAAAAAAATAGTTGTACATAATAAGGAGGAACTTGCGTACGTACGGGTATGGCCCTAGTGGGTCCCTACTGTCAACCAGTCAAAATAAAGTCATCTCCTGAATCCTCATGTTCATTGACCATGTTAACAATGCTCGGCGCCACGGCGAGCGCAACAACTCGAAGGACGACGAAGAGGGCCTCGCGGGCCCTATGGATGGTCTGATACAGCGCCCGCTGCTCATTCAGGAAGCCAGGATCATCGGACACCTATGAGCACCTTCGAGAGACTGAGACGGCATGAAACGGTAAGGCCGCGCTTGGGAGCTCTGGTTTATTTCACAACTGTATTAAGATACAAATGTAATTTACTCGTTATCGGAAACTACGCGTAAAATATAGGCGTAATGAAACCGAGGGCCCGAGGTCTGTAAGTAAAACCGGTGGGTTACACGTGTAATTTGAGAGACCGGTGTATATTTACTAGTTGAAATCGACCAACCAAGCGCTTTGCCCGTGACCATCTGCTTTTATTTACAAGCGTCAGTTTTACAAGCGGTTTTGGTTGGAAAACGACGATCCAATCACGGCCTAAGATGATGAGTTGGTCGAAAGATCATATGGTTTCACGTCTAACCTACCTGACTTGTCGTATAGGCTATGAATGAAACATAAGACGATGAACTTTTTAAGCACGAAAACAACAGAAGAGGATGATCTTCCTAAAAAGCAAATCACTGGCATTAAATCGACATGCAAAACAATACGAATCATTATTCTCAGGAGGCACGGTGAACAGCTCGTGATGTCGCAGGCCACAACATTCCAAGCTCAACTTTGCAATCAAACACAAGGCCTGGAATTACATAGACAATATTCAGAACAAACTCTAAAAATATCTTACATAAGTCAACATTCATGTGACTATACATCTCAGCAGAGTAAATATTTACTTCTGAACTGAAGACAGGAATAGGAAAAAACGATCGACGTTGCTCACAGCAAAGGGCGTCCCACTCAAAAATATCAAATGCATGTCTTCTGGCTAACATCAATCAGCAAAAATTGACAAGGTTTTCCAATTCCAATATATTAAACTAATGTCACCTTTGACAAGATTTTCCCATTCAAAATATGTAATGCCTATGATTGTGGAACAGACAGGGTTTGTCATCAGTTTTTCATCTGATAGTCCGGTGGCTCAAGGTGAGACAAATGATTAGAGAACCATTCGATGTATTGTGCATGATGAAGTATTATTATGGAGGACACGAACCATCTGAACATTTTGTGCAGTTCAACTAAAATCAAGATGAGCATCCATGTGGATTTCGTATTTATATGCTGCCAGAAAACAAAGACACATCAGCACACACATGAATATTTGCCCTAGTGTCAACCCACCAATCGGTGGACTAAAAAACTGAAAGTACGGTAAACAGATTACCTTACCCAGATGCCCCATAATTGTTGCTTAGAGTGACATTGACAGACTTGGAGTCCTGTCCTGGCTTCTTGGTACTTGTTTGCCCAGTGTTCCTCCGAACCACAAGAAAAGTAGCCATCTCTGCAGACTAGTCATGTCACCAGCGTCTACTAATACTCTTTAAAGCTTCTCGATCATTCCTTGTGTAATGTAGCGCAAATAAAGGATCGCTTCTTTTCTCAAAAGTGGTAAGACCAACTGGACCCACTAATGTAGCAGTTTGCCTTAGACACATTGGCTCCTTTTGTGCGGTTCAACTAAAATCAAAGTCGAAATAAAACCGAGCTTTAATTTTGATATCCCTGTAAGCAACAAAAGGTATACGGGAAACAATTACTGAGAAATAACGGTTGATGACTTGTACTCCCAGAAGAAAAACATCTACTGATCTTAATTGGAAACAAAGCAGGAGAGTAGCAATTCTCAATCAGTGTGATTCATTCATATTAACTGAGACATTATCTTAACAATGCCTTGTTTCAACATGTATAAAGAACGACAAAGCAGAAAAGTATCATTCCTAAAACTGTGCGACCAATTCATTTTAACAAAGACATTATCTTAACGATACCTTGGTTAAACATGTAGAAAGAACTACAAAGCAGGATAGTACCATTTTGTAAAACACTATAACTGATATATAATAACAGAGACATTATTTGAACAATACATTTCTTAAGTATATACTCCGGCCGATCCCTAACAGAAATGGTACTCCCGCCGATCCCTAACAAGTGTTGCAGTTTTGAACTAAGATTCAGTAGTTAATTCTGAGGAAAGTAGGTACTGACCTTTCAAGACCAAGATTTGAAACAACGCTCGAGGTGGATCCAAAAGAGATCTCAACACATATATGGAAATCCGTCTCATTTTGTGCAGTTCCACCAAAATTAAGCGAAGCAAAATGTCGCATAATAGCAACAAGTTGAATAGATATCCCTTTTTAACAGAGGCAAAAAGGAATCAATTCTTGGCCAATAAAGGACGATGAAACATGCAGCCACAAAAATGGTAATCCCGCCAATCCCTAACAAGTGTTGCAGTTTTGAAATAAGATTCAGTAGTTAATTCTGAGAGTGGCATTGCTTAATTTTACCAGCGGCACTAGATTAACAAAAAGCATAAACAGTTCCAGGGGAGAGTGGGTGCAATAACAACATGTGCTTCCATCTACTTATAAAGGGGGTGATGTAGAGTTTGTTGTAACGAAGCAACAAGCATAATGTCTGGGTTGGTCCCATTTTTGTTCACTACTTAATGGGAAAAGACAACAATACAATAGCTTCAATTCAACATTTATTTAAAACAGTACCAATACAAGTAAAACAGCATCTCAAAACACACTGCACGATCATGTGGATGAAGGCAAGTACCAACCTGTCATGACGCACACAAGATCACGTACGAATCTGCCAACACGATTAGGAAATCCAATCTCGTTTTGTGCAGTTGCTCTGAACTCAAGTAAAGTCGCCGGTGAGACATTTAAGTTTGCTATAGCAACAAGTTGAATAGATATCCCTGATTTAACTGAGGCAAAAAAGGAAACAATTACTGCCAATAAAGGAGGATGAAACATGCGGCCACAAAAAGAAGCATCTACCTTATCTTGATGGAAAACAAAGTATAGGAAGGTAGCATTTCTAAAATGATTGCATTGATTCATATTAACAGAGAAATTCTCTTAAAATAGTTCAGTAGTTAATTCTGAGAGTGGCATTGCTTAAAATACAATAGCTTCAATTCAACATTTATTTAAAACAGTACCAATACAAGTAGCACAACATCTCAAAACACACTTTGCCGCGATCATGTGGATGGGACATGGGACATGCCAACACCATGTGTGTCCACACGTATAAATGGGTGATGCAGAGTATGTAGCCAAGCAGCATATCTGCGTTGGTCCCATATTTGTTCTCTTTGAAACTTTTTCCGATGTGAGGGCAACAAATCTAGTCCTGCACAAACTACCCGACCCCCAGTTTTTCCCCTTTTCAACAAAGGGTTGGGTTCCGTACATATGTGTGTACTGGGTTACCCCCTTTTCCCTTTTCGACCAACAAAGCGGCTGGATCGCTAGTCTATACTACTTTCCCTCCCTCCTTTCCTCATTGAACCACGTTCTAGATTCATGCTCCACCCCACCGCACCCTTCTTTCCTCTTTGAACCAAGACCTAGATTCGACTACAGAATCGAAAAAGATCAGCATGCAGCTAGACCAATGACGGTTTCAAATAAACTTATACCTTAGGGTCGTCGGGATGTGGCAAGGCGTGCGGCGGGAGGTCGGATCTTCCCACACTACGTACGGCAGCGAGGAAGAAGGGGTCGGTGGCCCTCCCGCACAGGCGCTGGGTGAAAGAGAAAAGCACAGCCGGTAGTGGATTGCCTCCCTCGCCGAAGGCGATAGAGTGAACGCTGCACCTCCTCCCCTTTCCCAAAGCGACGGGATCCCACGCCTCCTTCGCCAAATTGTCTGTGAGGGGGTGAGAGAGATAGAGGCCACAACGCAGTCTTGTTTAGATCTGGTGAAGAGGGTGAGAGACAGTGAATATAGCATACCCTAGCAAAGGAACGCTGAGCCTCCAGCGTGTATATATATATGTAGTGCGGCGAGCGTGGGGAGAGTGCAAACCCTAGCGAACAAGCGCTGAGGCTCCAAATTATATATATCTTGTAGTAAATGCGGACATAGCTCCGGTGCCTTAACTGCTTTTGCTTTTGGCTGTATAACAGTGGGCCGCCACATTTTAGGCCCACCTGTCATAAACACAAAGGCAAGTGCACTAAAGTCAATGAAGTTGCGTCCATATAGTACTCGTGTATACGACTAATATATAGTGGAGTGGTTTTCTTATTCTCTGCATAACAATCGTTTTAAATTGTGTAAGTATGAAACTAAACTCTTTATTTAACGTACCAGTGAAGAGAACTACTACTCCCTCTGTTCCTAAATATTTGTCTTTCTAGAGATTTCAACAAATGACTACATACGGAGCAAAATGAGTGAATCTACAATGTAAAAAATGTCTATATACATCCGTATGTGGTAGTCCATTGCAAACCACTTGAAAGACAAATATTTAGGAACAAAGGGAGTACTTCTGATGAACTAATGATCCACGCGTCCTGGTCGCACTTCCTGTCCTTCACATGCGGTACACTACCCTCCCTTAAGTGAACAACCACACATGCACCAAATTATCGGAAACGTGTGAGAGTGTGTACAAATAAAGAATTTTAATTTCAATTATCGGAAAGGTTTGAGAGTATGTACAGTTTTCCCTCTCTAATAATTATGGTTTGTTGTGTTCGGCCTAAACTTGGTCAAACTTTACAAAGTTTGACTTCAGTCAAATCTAATATGCGGAGTAAATAAAAATGGAGGGCTACTACGTCCATCCAGGTTTTTAGTCCACGCCATTTTTTAATCAAAGTTAATAGTTGGACAAATAAAATTACAGGGGAGCTGGATACAAAGTTGTGAGAAGGCTTAGAAATCAATACAAAACTTATGCTCTTAGTACCAACATCGATCCTTCTTTGAGGAAACATTTGGTTCATAGCCAATTGTGTGATAAAATTGCACCAACGTGAAAGACGACTGCGTCTCCAATGCAACCAAGGTGAACTGACGAAGGATATCATCTTTGTGGGTAACAAGCAAAGAGCACTGATGGAAGATAGCTTGTTTTTCATTGAAAATCGATAAGCTTCACCAACCGACGCAACCATGAGGCGCAACCATGAGGATCAATAGGTCATCGTGGTGATGCATCATCCATTTGGCATCAAGTTTGGGTGAGGCACCTATGAAGTTCGACAAATCCTCACTGTGGTCTGTTTCTTCTCAATAGTCAAGCTCGAGGAAGGAAGAACCACGTGGTAGAGGACACTGAGGCGGAACAACAATGGCCATCCAATTTTGTGCAGTTCCACTAAAATTGAGGAAGACATGCCCGGGTATGGAGATACGCATCGCTGTTTCCAAAAATATAAAAAAGGGATATAGTATTGTTACTTTGTTTTACAAGATTAACAACGACATCTCAATTGTCAATAAGAATTATGAAAAGTACACCAACAAACAGAAGCATCATGATTATCTTGATGGGAACTAAACCAGGATACCCGAGAAAAAAAACATTTCTTCATTTAACCAGTGATAGTATTAGATTAGTAGCAGCAATAGGAGCATATGGACAATGACCGCACAACCACCATGTACTTTTTGTCGAAACAAAATGTATACCTCCACCGAGGCATAAATCTAGAAAACTTTTCGAGCGGCATTTCCTATATAATAGTAGGTGATGTTTGCTTCTATACATGGGGAGCTGGGGAGTAGTCGCATAGAAGAAAACCTGCATGCAGCAACCTGGGGAGCTGGACCAATACAAGAAGTTATACCTCAGGTGGGATGTCGCTTAGGCTGGCGGGCGGGATCTGCCCACACTACGGCAGCGAACAAGGGCGCGGAGGACCTTCGTCCGTGCCAACGCCGGCTCCGAGAGGACGGTGCGCATAGGCTTCCTCCATCGCCAACGGTGACAACGTCAACGCTGCACCTCCTCATCTCCCGCAGCGGATGGGATTCAGCTGGATCTGTGACCACCGGTGAGGAGAGAGATAGTGTGGACACTATCATCTTATTTTGATATGGAGAGGGTGAGAGAGCGAGACGGGAGAAACTCTATCAAACAAGAGGCTATAATGGAGTAAAACAATCTCTCCATAGCAGTGGTTTTAAATAGAATACGCGCGTTCCCGGAAAAAAGAAACGAAAACTGGTGGACAATTTTTTAACGTACCAAGAAAGAAAACTCGATTAAAAACACGCCCCTGCTTCCAGGTCGCGAGAGTCGTCGCACACACACACATAGACATAGACATGCATATCCATGTTTACGTCAAATTCCATTTCCATCTCCATCTCCAATCATATTTGTCCAACTGGCACATTATTTACGTTGTTAATTATATACGCGGCAATATTAACGTACAACATCTCTTGTTTGCGGGTGTCCGGACCGCTGCCACGGCCGTTCCTGACCAACCCGAACCCTCTTCATCACCCGCGCGTGCTTCCCGCCCAAAACGGTCAGTGCCACATTCATGCCCGGCCAGAGCGGACGTGACCTCTCACTGGCACCGGCATTGAAGCGTCGCGCCGGCCGAGAGAGCATCGCCCGCGCCACTTCCTGGTGCACGCGACTGCTCCGCGTTCAAAGGTCGCAATAGCCGGCCACAACATGCATGTAAAAAGTTCTTGGGAGTCCATGCTACAGCTAGCTATCCTCCCCAACTCGTCAATCTCTTCCAGTAGTACTAGTACTGCATGGCGTGATCCATCGACAAGCAGGCGGGGAACTTATCGTATACTCGGTTTGCGGTGAGTGGCATGCTGAGCGACCGTGTGGGGTCGAGCCGTGGAGGAGGGTGAGACACGAACGCGACAGACGTGATTTAAACGTTGGTTTTGCTGAATGGCGCGATCCAACGAAACGAAACATTGGTTTCGCTCCGTTTCCATTTTTTCTCCGGAAAAATGGAAACTTTCCACTCCATTTTCATTCCTACTCCAAGGTTGCCCCGTTACAACATTCCATCAAATACAAAGGAAAACTAACACGCATGCTGATGCATCTCAATGATTCACAGATCATAGCCAATATTTACTTCACAACTAAAGACAAAAGTTATGAGAGCGTGTACAAAAGAAAAACTACTGATTGGGTCACTACGACTCAAACCCTAAACCCTAAACAGGATTTAATTTCCTGGCCATGTAGAACCTGTCGAAGGAAAGACGGCTGGCACCCTCGGATCATACAATGCTTTTGTGCAGTTCCACTAAAATCGAGTTGAGCATCCCTGATGGCAAAGATATTGAAGAAGTGTGATTAGAATAATAGTACTGGCACTAGTTCATGAGACATAAACTCATCACAAGTAGAAGCCGGTAGAAGTAGAGAAAGATCGACATGGAGATGGAGCTACATGGGGAGCTGCGGCAGTGGAGCAAGCCGGCTCCAAATGGAAGATGGACTACCTGGGACGTTGGGCTGTAGCTAGAAGGGCGGTTGGGACGCGGCATCGGCCCATACCGCGGTGACCCCTTATTGGGACGCACCGTCTGTGGGTTTTCTCCCTCGCCGATGTCGTCGCGTCTACGTAGAACATTGTTCCCTTCCCCCGAGCTGCGGGATCGGGCCGGCTATGTGACCAGCGGTGTGGCCACCGTCGTTCGATGCTTTTGAAGAGAGCAACCCAAGCAAGCAGGCTTGTAGCTTAGGCTCCTTCTTGTGTATATATAGTGGTTTTCTTTTTCTCTCCATATCAACCATTTTATATTGCGTACATGTCATTGAAGAGTGAAATGATGGTTGCTTCTTCCGAGTAACTTACTGTGTGATTTGACTGCTCCTTTAGTGGCCCCTACACGTACTCCCCCTACGTGTATGAAATAGTCACACGTACACATGGACAGAAAAATGCGCGCGACGTCCTAATGCATGCATGTCCGAGCACACGATGGAACACACACGGTCACACTCAAGTGCTCAACCTACACGTGCATGCACACACATACTCAGCCAGGGTGAGCTAGTGACCGTATAAACACCGGAAAATGTATATATTGAGCGCAATGAGCGTATTATGAAGTCCACTGGCCGTATTTTTACAAATATACGGATGCATGCTGTATTTATCTCGTCTGAAATTAAGCCATATTAACCGGAGAGGAGGCAGTATGGACTAGCATTACTTTGCTGTGTCCCGTCAACTTGTCGAACGAGGAGAAGCTTGCAGGACGGGAGAAGCTTGCGCGCGGTGACTCGCAGGACAAAGAGAAACTTTTGACTAATGCAAGATGTCCTTGGCTCAGGCGGTGGACGTGCAACAGTTAATTCGGTGTCAGATTGCCAGAAGCATACACTATACTAGTACTATTATTGTTGCACTTCCCGAAGAGACGAACAACCAAGCGCGAAGTTTACTAGTACTACTACTATAGTCTATAGGGTACTATACTAGTACTAGGAACTGGATGGAGGAGCATCTGCACTCTTATTATATTTTTAAAATGTGATAAAGCAATCTTCAACACATTTGGTTCTCTTCGAGGGTTCTCGCATGTGGTAATGGAAGTTGATTGCATGGAACACTCGCCACAATTCTCGCTTAATTCTGTCTCATATCATGTTACAAATAGGAGCACTCGGTAATATTTCCTCTCTTTTCTGTTATTCATCATGTAAACAGGTCAGCAAACCTTGCGGCGCATCTTTGTGCGAACCGTGCTTACTGATCTTTGAATGTGGCCGAGAGCTGGCTTGATGGAACACCTCGCTTCCTACTTCTTTTCTTGCGGGGTACCTCGCTTCCTAGTGACCAGTGCCTTGCCTGATCGTCCTAAGAATGATTATATATGAACAAAGCTCTCTCATTTACCCGCAAAAAAGATTAAGCCATATTAACCGGAAAGGAGGGAGTATGGACTAGCACTACTTGTTGGTGTGTCCCGTCAACTCGCAGAATGAGGAGAAGCTTGCAGGACAAGGTGAAGCTCGCTTACGCCTTTTGACTAATGCAACGTAGCTCGCCCGGGCGGTGGACATGCATCAGTTCATTCGGTGTCAGATTGCCAGAGGCATACATTGTAGTACCGAACATGCAGAGTACCATCATTGTTCGACTTCACGAACAGGCGAAGAGCCAAGCGCAAGGTTTAGTAGTACGAGTAGTACTACTACTAGAACCACATGGTGAAGCCTCTGTACTCTTATTTTTCTTAATCTTTGATAAAGTACACATATATTCCGGAGAAGGGCGTAAAACGGCAGCCCAACATGTAATGATGATATCGATCAACCATACTCGAATATATCTTGTCCTCCGTGCGAGCCCGTCTGTGTGTTCTCGCTCCTTGTCTCTCTCAAGGAACGGCGGGTTGGCCATTTTGCCATCAATTGAGATTGGTTTGTGACAACCCACAAGTGTAGGGGATCGCAACAGCTTTCGAGGGTAAAGTATTCAAGCCAGATTTATTGATTCGACACAAGGGGAGCCAAAGAATATTCTCAAGTATTAGCAACCGAGTTGTCAATTCAGCCACACCTGGATAACTTAGTATCTGCAGCAAAGTATTTAGTAGCAAAGTAGTATGATATTAGTGGTAACCGTAACAAAAGAGTAATGAAAGAAAAAGTAGTATTTTTGGTGTTTTGTATTGATTGTAACAGTAGCAACGGGAAAGTAAATAAATGAAGAACAGTATGTGGAAAGCTCGCAGGCATTGGATCGGTAATGGATAATTATGCCGGATGCGGTTCATCATGTAACAGTCATAACATAGGGTGACACGGAACTAGCTCCAATTCATCAATATAATGTAGGCATGTATTCCGAATATAGTCATACGTGCTTATGGAAAAGAACTTGCATGACATCTTTTGTCCTACCCTCCCGTGGCAGCGGGTCCTAATGGAAACTAAGGGATATTAAGGCCTCCTTTTAATAGAGAACCGGAACAAAGCATTAGCACATAGTGAATACATGAACTCCTCAAACTATGGTCATCACCGAGAAGTATCCCGATTATTGTCACTTGGGTTGTCGGATCATAACACATAATAGGTGACTATAGACTTGCAAGATAGGATCAAGAACACACATATATTCATGAAAACATAATAGGTTCAGATCTGAAATCATGGCACTCGGGCCCTAGTGACAAGCATTAAGCATAGCAAAGTCATAGCAACATCAATCTCAGAACATAGTGGATACTAGGGATCAAACCCTAACAAAACTAACTCGATTACATGATAGATCTCATCCAACCCATCACCGCCCAGCAAGCCTACAATGGAATTACTCACGCCGGCGGTGAGCATCATGAAATTCGTGATGGAGGATGGTTGATGATGACGACAATGACGAATCCCCTCTCCGAGCCCCGAGCGGACTCCAGATCAGCCTCCCGAGAGGTTTTAGGGCTTGGCGGCGGCTTCGTATCGTAAAATGCGATGATTTCTTCTCTCTAATTTTTTCTCTCCGAAAGCCAATATATAGAGTTGGAGTTGGCGTCGGAAGGTCTCCAGGGGGCTCACGAGGTAGGGGGGCGCCCCCCACCCTCGTGGACAGGGTGTGGGCCCCCTGGTCTTCATCTTTGGCGAGGATTTATTATTATTTTTTCTAAGATGTTCGTGGAGTTTCAGGTCATTCCGAGAACTTTTGTTTTCCGCACATAAAACAACATCATGGCAATTCTGCTGAAAACAACGTCAGTCCGGGTTAGTTCCATTCAAATCATACAAGTAAGAGTCCAAAATAAGGGCAAAAGTGTTTGGAAAAGTAGATACGACGGAGACGTATCAACTCCCTCAAGCTTAAACCCTTGCTTGTCCTCAAGCAATTCAGTTGACAAACTGAAAGAGAAAAAGAAAAACTTTTACAAACTCTGTTTGCTCTTGTTGTTGTAAATATGTCAAGCCAGCATTCAAGTTTTCAACAAAGATTATAACTAACCACATTTGAAATAATTCTCAGGTCTCATATTTACTCATATCAATGGCATAATCAACTAGCGAGTCATAATAATAAATCTCGGATGACAACACTTTCTCAAAACAATCATAATATGATATAACAGGATGGTATCTCGCTAGCCCTTTCTGAGACCGCAAAACATAAATGCAGAGCACCTTTAAAGATCAAGGACCGACTAGACATTGTAATTCACGGTAAAAGGGATCCAATCATAGTCATACCCAATATAAATTAACAGTAATGCTTGCAAATGACAGTTGTGCTCTCCAGCTAGTGCTTTTAATAAGAGGGTGATGACTCAACATAAAAGTAAATAGATAGGCCCTTCGCAAACGGAAGCAGGGATTTGTAGAGGTGCCAGAGCTCGGTTTTGAAATAGAGATAAATAATATTTTGAGCGGTATACTTTCATTATCAACATAACACCTAAGAGATGGCGATATCTTCCATGCCACACACATTATAGGCGTCCCAAACAAAATGGTAAAGTTTATACTCCCCCTCGACCAACAAGCATCAATCCACGGCTTGCTGAAACAACGAGTGCCTCCAACATACATCAGGTCCTAGGGGGAGTTTTGTTTGCAATTAATTTGATTTAGTTTGCATAAAGCATGGGACTGGGCATCCCGGTGACCAGCCATGTTCTCGTGAGTGAGGAGCGGAGTCCACTCCTCTTGAGAATAACCCGCCTAACATGGAAGATAAGGACAGCCATAGTTGATACATGAGCTATTCGAGCATACAAAACAGAATGTTTATTTGAAGGTTTAGAGTTTGGCACATACAAATTTACTTGGAACGGCAGGTAGATACCGCATATAGGAAGGTATAGTGGACTCATATGGGATAACTTTGGGGTTTAAGGGATTGGATGCACAAGCAATATTCCTGCTTAGTACAAGTGAAGGCTAGACAAAGACTGGGAAGCGACCAGCTAGAGAGTGACAACAGTCATGAACATGCATTAAAATTAATAAACATTGGATGCAAGCATGTGTAGAATATAATCCACCATGAACATAAATATCGTGAAGGCTATGTTGATTTGTTTCAACTACATGTGTGAACATGTGCCAAGTCAAGTCACTTAAATCATTCAAAGGAGGATACCACTCCATCATACCACATCACAACCATTTTAATAGCATGTTGGCACGCAAGGTAAACCATTATAACTCATAGCTAATCAAGCATGGCATAAGCAACTATGATCTCTAATTGTCATTGCAAACATGTTTATTCATAATAGGCTGAATCAGGAACGATGAACTCATCATATTTACAAAAACAAGAGAGGTCGAGTTCATACCAGCTTTTCCCATCTCAGTTAGTCCATCATATATCATCCTAATTGCCTTTCACTTGCACGACCGAACGATGTGAATAATAATAAGAGTGCAAGTGCATTGGACTAAGCCGAATCATGAGCATTCAATAAACAGGATAAGACAAGGCAATATGGGCTCTGGGTTTAATCAACAATAATGCATATAAGAGCCACTTCAACAATTTAATCATAGTCTTCTCCTATCGACCCCCAAAGAAAATAAAAGAAATAAAAACTATTTACACGGGAAAGCTCCCAACAAGCAAAAGAAGAATAGGAAATCTTTTTGGGTTTTCTTTTTAATTATTACTACTACAGCAGGAAAAGTAAACTAACTAGAAGTTACTACTAATTTTTTTGTTGTTTTCTTAAAGTTTATTAAACACACAAGAAGAAAGCAGGAAAAAGAAAATAAACTAGCATGGATATTACAGTGAAAGAGTATGAGCACCGACATCTAGCAATGAGTGAGTGTGAACATAAATGTAATGTCGGTGAGAAATACATACTCCCCCAAGCTTAGGCTTTTGGCCTAAGTTGGTTCATTTCCAGGGATAGCCTGGCGGATACCCGTAGGTGTAGATGGGGTCGTACTGCGATGCAGCCGCTATCGCCTCCTGAGCTGCAGTGTGGCGTCGAGCCGCCTCCGCTCTCTTCTTGTACTCATCTTCCTCCTCTCTGGTAATAACATATCTTCCTTTTGTCTGAGAATCAAAGAAGGCAGGAGCAGGAAGAGTAATACTGACAACATGCCATTTGTTAAAGATTAGTCGATACCGGAGAGGTGATTCATTCCTCTCAACAAACTGGTGGGAAACCATAGAATCAAAATCTAAAATAAGCAGGGGGCAACTCCATATCACCCTCACGGATGTCTATCTCAAGAAAATTAGCTAAGCGGGTTGCATAAATTCCTCCAAAGAAATCTCCATTAAATCTATTATGATGCAACCTACGAGCTACAATGGCTCCCATATGATAAGATTGGTCTCCTAACACAAGACTCTGAGAATGCTAAGGTCGTGGGACACACATGTCACATGCTTCATCCTTAGCATTTATGCACCTACCTATGAAAAGAGCAAAATAATGTATAGCAGGAAAGTGAATGCTCCCTATAGTGGCTTGCGTTATATCTCTAGATTCCCCACAGTTATACTAGCAAGAAAGTCTCTAATTTCAGATTTACGGGATCAACAAGATTACCCCATTATGGAGCTTGCAAGCAAAAGTAAAGTCCTCTAAGTCAATGGTATAATATTTCTCATAAAGATCAAACATGACTGAAGGAGAATTACGCGAAGATGAAAATTCAAACCTCCTCACAAATGAACTAGTGAGATCATGATACTGTGGGCATTTGTCTGCCTCGAAGTCCACAAGACCGGCGTTACGCAAATATGCGTTAAATTCTTCTTTGATTCCCGCTCGATCCATAAAATTTTCCGAAGGCCATTCACAGGGCCTCACAAGAGCGTCCCTTGGGGGCTCCTCATCGGCATCGCGCATTGCAAGCCTAGGGCCTTGCTTCCTTGAAGAACCACCTTGGAACATCTTCCTAAACATATTGTTTTCTCTAAAAAAAATTCTGAAATTTTTAGTAACTTCAAACAAAAGTGAACCAACTTCAATAAAATTGATAGGAACTACCCCTACAAGTTCCTAGAGCCTATATAATGCATTAGAACTACTTGGAACCATATAAAATTGACATGCAAGCTCAAGAACATGGTCACCTTTGCAGCACAAATTTGCAATGAATAAAGCACTAGAACAAAAACTAATTGGACCAATGGAGGAGTCACATACCAAGGAACAATCTCCCCAAGCAGTTTTGTGAGAGGTGCTTTGAGCAAGGAGATCGAAAATCACAGCAACGGGGGCTGGAACTCGTGTTTGAGCTGGTTATTCGTGTTTGTGGGAGGAAGAAGAAGAGGATGGGTGCAGGAATAAGTGGAGGAGGGCCACCGTGGGCCCATGAGGCAGGGGGACGCCCAGGGGGGTAGGGCGCGCCCTCCACCCTCGTGGCCAGGTGGCAGCTCCCCCCGCGGTAATTTTTGCACTAAAAATCCTCAAATATTCCCGAAAAAATCATATTAAATTGGCATGGCATTCTAAGGACTTTTATTTTCGGGATATTTTTATATTGCACAGATAAATCAGGAAATGCATGAAAAATACTATTTTTACTTTATTTCAACTAAATAATGAAAGTATAAAGAGGGCATGAAGGTTGTGCCTTCTAGTTTCATCCGTCTCATGCTCATCAAAAGGAATCCACTAACAAGGTTGATCAGGTCTTGTTAACAAACTCATTCCGACTAACATGGAACCGGAGAAATTTCAAATAACACTATGTTACCTCAACGGGGATATGCACATCCCCTATAATGAGAATATCATATTTCTTCTTGACAGTAGGAAGAGGAAATTCAAAACCTCCAAATATAATCGATGGAACTTTTCCAATAGAGTTAATGCTATAAACTTGAGGTTGTTTCCTCGGAAAGTGTACGTGTGCTCATTACCATTAACTTGAAAAGTAACATTGCCTTTGTTGCAATTAATAACAGCCCCTGCAGTATTCAGAAAAGGTCTTCCAAGAATAATAGACATACTATCGTCCTCGGGAATATCAAGAATAACAAAGTCCGTTAAAATAGTAACGTCGTTAACCACAACAGGCACATCCTCACAAATACCGGTGGTATAGTAGTTGATTTATCAGCCATTTGCAAAGATATTTCAGTAGGTGTCAACTTATTCAAATCAAGTTTACGATATAAAGAGAGTGGCATAACACTAACACCGCTCCAAGATCACATAAAGCGCTTTTAACATAATTTCTTTTAATGGAGCATGGTATAGTGGGTACTCCTGGATCTCCAAGTTTCTTTGGTATTCCACCCTTAAAAGTATAATTAGCAAGCATGGTGGAAATTTCAGCATCCGGTATCTTTCTCTTATTGGTAATGATATCCTTCATATACTTAGCATAAGGATTTGTTTTGAGCACATCGCTTAATCGCATACATAAAAGATAGGCTAATCATTTCAGCAAAGCTCTCAAAATCCTCATCATCCTTTTTCTTGGATGGTTTGTGAGGAAAAGGCATGGGTTTCTGAACCCATGGTTCTCTTTCTTTACCATGTTTCCTAGCAACAAAGTCTCTCTTATCATAACGTTGATTCTTTGATTGTAGGTTATCAAGATCAACAGCAGGTTCAACTTCTACATCATTATCATTACTAGGTTGAGAATCATCATGAACAACATCATTAACATTTTCACTAGGTTCATGTTCATTACCAGATTGTGTTTCAAAGATCAGACATAGATATATCATTTGGATTCTCAGGTGGTTCAGCAATAGGTTCACTAGAAGTTTGCAAAGTCCTATCATTTTTCTTTTTCTTCCTTTTAGAAGAACTAGGCACATCAGTATTATTTCTCTGAGAATCTTGCTCAATTCTCTTAGGGTGGCATTCAGGATACAAAGGTTCCTGAGTCATTCTACCAGTTCTAGTAGCCACTCTAATAGCATAATCATTTTTCTTACTATTCATTTCATTGAGCAAATCATTTTGAGCCTTAAGTACTTGTTCTACTTGAGTGGTAACCATATAAGCATGTTTGCTAATGAGTTTAAGTTCACATCTAACATTAGCCATATAATCACCCAAGTGTTTAATCATATAGGAATCATATTTCAATTGTCTACCAAAATAAGCATTAAAATTTTCTTGTCTGACAATAAAATTATCAAACTCATCGAAGCATTGTCTAGCAGACTTAGAGTGAGGAATATCACCTTCATCAAATCTATAGAGAGAATTTACCTTTACTACCTGTGTCGGGTTATCAGGATCAGGAGGTTCTTCAATAGGTAATGGATCAAGATCGTATGTTTCTTCAACAGGCGGTAAATTAAGACCATGTATTTCTTCAATAGGAGGTAAATTCTTAACATCTTCGGCTTTAATGCCTTTTTATTTCATATATTTCTTTGCCTCTTGCATATCTTCAGGACTGAAAAATAGAACACCTCTCTTCTTCGGAGTTGGTTTAGGAATAGGCTCAGTAATTGGCTCTGGAGCTGGCTCAGGAAGTGCCCAATTATTTTCATTTGTCAACATATTATTCAATAAAATTTCAGCTTCATCTGGTGTTCTTTCCCTGAAAAGAGAACCAGCACAACTATCCAGGTAATCTCTGGAAGCATCGGTTAGTCCATTATAAAAGATATCAAGTATTTCATTTTTCTTAAGAGGATAATCAGGCAAAGCATTAAGTAACTTGAGAAGCCTCCCCCAAGCTTGTGGGAGACTCTCTTCTTCAATTTGCACAAAGTTGTATATTTCCTTTAAAGCAGCTTGTTTCTTATGAGCAGGGAAATATTTAGCAGAGAAATAATAAATCATATCCTGGGGACTATGCACACAACCAGGATCAAGATAATTAAACCATATCTTAGCATCACCCTTTAATGAGAACGGAAATATTTGAAGGATATAAAAGTAGCGAGATCTCTCACCATTAGTGAACAGGGTGGCTATATCATTTAATTTAGTAAGATGCGCCACAACAGTTTCAGATTCATAACCATGAAAAGGATCAAATTCAACCAAAGTAATTATATCAGGATTAACAGAGAATTCATAATCCTTATCGGGAACACAAATAGGTGAAGTAGCAAAAGCAGGGTTAGGTTTCATTCTGTCTCTAAGAGATTCTTTACTCCATTTAACTAATAGCCTCTTAAGTTCATTTCTATCCTTGCAGGCAAAAATAGCTGCAGAATATTCCACATCAAAAACATAACCCTCAGGAATAGCAGGCATATCCTCATCATCACTTTCATCAATATTATCAGTTTCAATAGTTTCTTTCTCTTTAGCTCTAGAAATTTGTTCATCAAGAAATTCACCAAGGGGCACAGTAGTATCAAGCATAGAAGTAGTTTCATCATAAGTATCATGCATAGCAGAAGTGGCATCATCAATAACATGCGACATATCAGAACGAATAACAGAAGCAGGTTTAGGTGTCGCAAGCTTACTCATAACATAAGGTGAATCAAGTGCAGAGCTAGATGGCAGTTCCTTACCTTCCCTCATAGTTGAGGGATAAATTTTCGTCTTAGCGTCTTTCAAGTTCTTCATAGTGTCCAGCAGATATAAATCCCAAGTGACTCAAAGAATAGAGCTATGCTCCCCGGCAACAGCGCCAGAAATTGGTCTGGATAACCCACAAGTGTAGGAGATCACAACAGCTTTCGAGGGTAAAGTATTCAACCCAAATTTATTGATTCGACACAAGGGGAGCCAAAGAATATTCTCAAGTATTAGCAACTGAGTTGTCAATTCAACCACACCTGGATAACTTAGTATCTACAGAAAGTATTTAGTAGCAAAGTAGTATGATAGTAGTGGTAACAGTAACAAAAGAATAATGAAAGCAAAAGTAATATTTTTGGTGTTTTGTATTGATTGTAACAGTAGCAACGGGAAAGTAAATAAATGAAGAACAGTATGTGGAAAGCTCGTAGGCATTGGATCGGTGATGGATAATTATGCCGGATGTGGTTCATCATGTAACAGTCATAACATAGGGTGACACAGAACCAGCTCCAATTCATCAATATAATGTAGGCATGTATTCCGAATATAGTCATACGTGCTTATGGAAAAGAACTTGCATGACATCTTTGTCCTACCCTCCCGTGGCAGCGGGGTCCTAATGGAAACTAAGGGATATTAAGGCCTCCTTTTAATAGAGAACCGGAACAAAGCATTAGCACATAGTGAATACATGAACTCCTCAAACTATGGTCATCACCGAGAAGTATCCCGATTATTGTCACTTCGGGGTTGTCGGATCATAACACATAATAGGTGACTATAGACTTGCAAGATAGGATCAAGAACACACATATATTCATGAAAACGTAACAGGTTCTTATCTGAAATCATGGCACTCGGGCCCTAGTGACAAGCACTAAGCATAGCAAAGTGATAGCAACATCAATCTCAGAACATAGTGGATACTAGGGATCAAACCCTAACAAAACTAACTCGATTACATGATAGATCTCATCCAACCCATCACCGTCCAGCAAGCCTACGATGGAATTACTCACGCACGGCGGTGAGCATCATGAAATTGGTAATGGAGGATGGTTGATGATGACGACGGCGACGAATCCCCCACTCCGGAGCCCCGAACAGACTCCAGATCAGCCCTCCCGAGAGGTTTTAGGGCTTGGCGGTGGCTCCGTATCGTAAAACGCGATGATTTCTTCTCTCTGATTTTTTTTCTCTGAAAGCCAATATATAGAGTTGGAGTTGGCGTCGGAAGGTCTCCAGGGGGCCTACGAGGTAGGGGGCGCGCCTAGGAGGGGGGGTGCCCCCCACCCTCGTGGATAGGGTGTGGGCCCCCTGGTCTTCATCTTTGGCGAGGATTTTTATTATTTTTTCTAAGATGTTCCGTGGAGTTTCAGGTCATTCCATGAACTTTTGTTTTCTGCACATAAAACAACATCATGGCAATTTTGCTGAAAACAACGTCAGCCCGGGTTAGTTCTATTCAAATCATACAAGTTAGAGTCCAAAACAAGGGCAAACGTTTTTGGAAAAGTAGATACGACGGAGACGTATCAGTTTGCTCACACTCCGGTCCCACATGTCAGTGATATGCCAATACGAGGTGCGTTGACCGACTGGCCATACATGTACTTGGTTTTGCACCTTCATACTACTCCTCCCTCTGTCACAGTTTACAGGGCGCGCTTCATTTTGATGCATTTCTCTCAATGCATTTCCAACACCAGAGAGACTTTAGACGCGTTTGGTTTAATGCTCAATTAATTAGGGCGTGGTAACCGTAATTTCTCTCGATGTAGTACTACATAGTGGAGTACGTGCATGCATGTGTCTACCCGGGGTGGAAGCACTGCATGCATGTGTGTACGCATTATTTCCTCTAATAATAGACGCCATGCTATAACTACCAATGCTATTTTGCAGGCCGACCGCTAGTCGCCTTGGTCCCAGAGATTTTCTCTTTTTCTGAAGCGCGCTCTATAAACAGTGACGTATGGAGTAGTATGGTGGATTCAAAGACGAGCGTATTGATGGTTGCTTCTTTCGAGCAACTTACAGTGGTAAAGGTGGGGTTTATGATTTGACTGCTCATTACTCACTATTAATGCGGCGCAATGACCGGTCTGAGTCTCCCATGCGGCTGTGCACTACCCCCTCGGTTCTAAAATATACTCCAGAGTATTTGTCTTTAGCAACGTCCCCCCAGCTCTGTCTAAATCAACAAGCCATGTTGGCAAAACCAATCTACCTTTGTGCAGTCGCAATGAAATGTAGAGACGTTGCCCGTGTGACATTTTGGCAGAACTGCACGAAACACTCTTAAGAAAAAAGTGATTTGTGCAGTTCACCAAAAGGTCACAATAGCAACAAGGTGAAATGGATAGCCCTATTTGCAAAAAAGAGGTAGAAAGGAAACAATTACTGGCCAATAACAGTTGATGACACATGCGACGACAAAAAATAAGCATATTCCATGTCCTAAGGGAAGATAACAACACGGTTGTGTTTGTCTAAAATGGTGTGAGGACGAGATTGCAGTATGGAAAGTACGCCAAACGAGCTAAGTTTTGGGCAAAGAACTATGGAAGATCCACATGCAGTGACGTGGGAAGACGCGCAGTGGAGCAAGGCCGGAGGGGATACCTGGAGGTCATGGGGATGTAACTAGGTGAGCGGCGGCGGGCGGAATCTGCCCATACTGCGGCAGTGAGCAGGTGGCGTAGGCCCTACCACGCCGGAGCTTGGTTAGAGAGAACGGTGTGTGTCGCAGATCGGGACGTGCTGCCTCGGCGCCATCGTACGGAGAAACGATGCACGTCCTCCCTTTCCGCTGGCGGACGGGATGCGGCTGGATCAGTGACCAACGGTGAGAGAGAGAGAGAGAGAGAGAGAGAGAGAGAGAGGCCACCGCAGCCTTGTGTGAGATACTCTGAAGAGAGACAAACCAGGCAGGCAGGCTCCATTGTATATAGTGGAGCGGACTACCTTTTTCTCCATAAAAATCGTTTTATATTCTGTATACGTGCCATTGAGCGATATAACTTTATTTAAAGATAACGCGCCAACGCATCAAGTCGAACTTTGTTTCGTGCACGTGTGGTACATGACCTCCGTAGGTAAACAACCGCTTCTGCAGCGTTCAAATTAGCATGTGGGCTGCCTTTTTCAGATAGAAATGAGCTCCACCACCTGCACCCGTCTTGGTGTGGCTGGGCACGAAGCGTGAGTATGTGCACGGTGCACCTATTCTCTTCTTGTATACGTACACCACCTACATGGGGTTGTATGAGAGAGATACAAACGTAGAGAGATATAGTGTGTGGGTTCGTGAGAGATTTTTTTTGGGGGGAGGGGAGTGTGGGGTCAATCAAAAAATGTAACATATGCAATGTGTGTGAAATAGAGTCCTGGATATATCATATATATAGAGGGGGCGATCCACGAGAAGAGAGTGGAGGTATCATCGGCTTGAGGTGTCCACAGAATCGAAGAGAGGGATGATGTGTGTGTGTGCGCGTGCGATCGATAAAGAGTGCCATCGAATTTGTGTGTGCCCACATCAAAGATATAGAGTGGCTGGCCTACTGGAACGTGAGAGGGGACATGTGCTGTTTGTCTCTGTGGCATGGATACCTACCTACAACGCTCGACTATCGGTGTGTGGTGGGGGGGGGGAGGAGGGAGGCCCAATTAACTATAGAGGTACAATGGCTGGTATATGTGTGGAGGAGGAGAGAGGCCTACCTCATGTATTAAGGGAGATCGATCTACCTCATGTATTAAGGGAGATCGATCATCATCCATGCATATGTGTAGGAGAGGAATAAGGTTGGGAGAGAGACAGAGCTAGAGTGTTGGAGGGGTTGGTAGTGGAGTTGCTTCTAACAAATGGTGGGATAGGCTTGCTAGACAACCGGAAGGCACGCCTGCAATATCAATAAGAGAGGGGATGGCTGCCTGTCTGTGCACGTGCGTGCGTGTGAGAGACGGGTCAGGAGGCATGCACGAATGATGGGGGCGATATGGATGTGGTAAGCAGACATAACTACATAGGAAGATCAATCGTCCTTTGTCAGAGAAAGGAGAGACATAACTTGTGAGGTACGTCGATTTATGGGGGGAATAGTTAAAGTCGACCTAGGAATATGTTGGGAGATCGATCGGTATACATGCATGTGTGTGTTAGAAGCAAATGAGGCACGGGGAGAAGGATAGAGAGAGAGAGGGATGCATCTAGGAGGTGGTGCGAGATTCATACTATATCGAGGGGGGAGAAGTGTGCGACTACGAGATCGGTGAAAAGAGTGGTGGGAATGAGGCATGGATGGTGATAAGAGAAGAGGGGAAGCTTGTATTGTGTGCTAGGCACACCTGGATAGAAGGAGCTGGGGGGCCTACACACACCATGGGTGAACGACCTAAAGTGAAAAGACGAATTTGCGCGATGGAGCTAGAGAATGCTGAGGGAGGGTTAGAGGGATGCGGGCGTCTGCATGCACGAGAGAAAGTTAGCGCTAGCTAGCTACAAAGATAAGAGGATTGTGTGGGTGTAAAAGATGAATAGAGATCATACTTCATTATAAAAAGTGAATTCAGATATTTGAAGAATTTATCATAGTGTTTTAAACGTTGCATGTGTGAATATATATAACGGTGATACACATGGTGTGGTTATGAACATGTTATACTACATATAATATATTTTATCTCTACTCTTATAAAAACGGAGTTGTTGATGATGGTGCCATCCTGCAATATAGGTCGTCCGATTTATATCCGATGTAAAGGAAGGAAACTATGGCAATTTTAAAAAAGATACCCACACCCCTCTCCATATTTGCAAATTAGGCCTCCCTTGATCATGTTGATGTTCCGTGGAACGCATGGGCATCTTGCTAGTACTACGTATAACATATAGAACATTGATCATAATTTGGGCTAATGTGTGGCTTTTGCAGCTCAGGTCTAAATACTTGTCATAATGTAGGGGGCGGGGCACTATACTATGTGTGATAAACACAGTGTACACGTATGGAACATGGTTTAGATTATGAATATATAGTTAGTGCATCAAATGTATTATTATTTGAAATCAACATCAAGTGTATTCAAAAAATAGAATTCGAGTTCATGTAGTACACATAGTTCATATCTATTTATATAGTAATCATGTGGTGTGTTATTAAGGTAATACACGAATGATGGTTGAAGTTGGCAACAATCATGATTGTAGATTTGTTATTGAAATAAAGAAATGAATTCACATTCATTTCGAATTCCAGTGGTAGTATAGACATTTGGAATGCACTAAAATGTTGCTATGAGTAGGTTACATGCATTATACAGCAAGCGAAAAAATTTAATTGGACATAACATGGATTCATACTACCGAATAGCATTTAATTGCACTAAATTGTTGGTATGAGTAGCTTTAAATAGAATTTTTGTAGTAAAACGGGGCAAGACTCTCTCTTTGTGTGGTGTGAATAGTTTTATTTTTTTCGTTTTCTTTTTGGTTGAGGAAGTGCGAATTGATTTGGTACGTACAAGTACAATATTACACGTTAGGCTTGTCCCTAAAATTCAACCCGCGCCTTGTTATATCCCGAAATTTCAGATATCGTGCTCCCAAAACTGGCGCCTTCACAACCCGTGCCTTGCCATCCCGAAATTACAACGCGCGCGAAAACTCCCTCCAGCTACCAAATCCCGACACGCGAAATCCCCCTTCTAACCCTGAGCCGAAAGGGCCGCTAGTTCAAATGGGTGCGGGGTACTTTTGTAACACACCCTACATTTTGGACAAGCGCGTCCCTAAGTCACGGTTCACCCCCTCCCATCGCCTCCTGTTTGCCATTCGAAATCGCAGGCTGCCATAACCTCTCCGCTCCAGCCGCGAAACCCCACCCTCCTCCGTCCGCCACCTCACCGCTGCCCAGCCGGAGCCTCTTCCCTGACGACGTCGTCCACCGCAACTGCTCTACGTCCCTCATCAACCTCCCCGAATGAGGATCTGTCGTCCATCTCGTCGTCCCGCCAGTTCAGCCGCCCCGTCATCCACCTCCAAGGAGCTGCTCCGACGATCGCCTCGTCTATCGCGGCTGCTCCATCCCCACAACGCTGCCTTAACATGATCCACCGGAACCGCAGCATCCTCACCGACTCCTCGGACGAAGCCAAGGCCTACTCGGGGCCACCAAAGAGGTTGTACACTCATCGCATCGCACCTTCTCCTTAGCTCGACCTCCCGGCGCTGACGGTGCTCCATCCCGCACCCCCATGGAGCGGCTACCTTGAAGCCAGCGCCGCGGGTGACATATCCACGGCGGCTCTCCCCCAGTGCGAGGCCCCTTCGGTGGCGGCGTCCATACCAGCCGGATCTTCTGCTGCTGCTCCGGCTCTCGCTCGATCGCTTCGCTTCGCCCATTTCTTGCTCCTCGGCTCTCGATCGCTCCTCGCGCTCTTTATTCTTGATGCTCTGGCTCTCGCTCGATCGCTCGCTCACCTAGTTGTTGCTACTCCGGCTCTCGCTCGCTCGCGCTGCTGATGCTGCTCTCCCCCTCGCTCGTGCTCCTGCTCTGCTTCGTTTTAGCTACACTTCAGTCGACTGGATCGACTTTTGGGTCAGTCTATTTTTAGGGGGTGGGGGTGGGGGGGCTCGCCGGAGTTAAGGAAGAACCCCGCAGTGGGGACGGGGGCTCGCCGGAGAGGTACCCCACTATCTATCTTCGGGTTCTGGGTGGGGGGGGGGGCCTATAGGGCTGGCCGGGGCGGCGGCGGACCGGCGGTGGGGAGTTGTTTCGGGGCGGCGAGGCGGCGCTGGGGCCGGCGGTTCGGCCTGTGGTGGCTGGCGGCTCAAGGGGGTGCATGTTGAAGATGAACTGCAGGCCCTCCCTAAACTACATGTCAAGTGCCTCTCTGCTACCATTATGCTCGGGCCGACAATAACATTCAGATTCCACAGTAAATTTCAGTTTCGACAGTTAAGTTCAGAGTCAACAGTTTTTCCCTCATCTATCGTAGTCAGGTGGTTTTTGGTGATGTAAATTTTACATATATTTTACATCATCTATTGGAGATGCTATTAGAATCCCACTTGAGATTGACGATGTCTGTCTTGTGCTGCTTTAGCCTTGACGTCTTACGGCTCACCGGGGCTCCTCCAACGAAGGCCTTCAGCACAGACAGTGCTACCTATCGAAGCAAATCTCTTGTTGGGCCCCGATAGCTCCTCGGAGATGGATTCAGAGACGGATGACCAGTCCTATGCCCCCACCGAGGTGCTCCAACTTGGTACGGTTATACTTCTCATATCATTCATATGGTGTCTTGCATTGCATAGATTAGACGTCATATATACAATATTCAACACCATGTTCTTAGTTCAGACATCATACCTAATGCCCTCTATTTAGCATATAAATCACATATGTGAATTAAAGATGTGATCCTGATTACTTAGATAACATGTAGGTGAATTATGTCATGCGATCCTGTTTAGTTATTCATCATATCTTTGAATTATGTTATGCTATGCTATCCAATTTAGATAGACATCATATATGTGAAATTATGTCATGCTATCCGCTTTAGTTAAACAATATACATGTCAACTATTTCATGCCCTCTTTTTCCACACTATCTATTGCATCTGCCTCTCATACAATGTCCGTACATTCAACTATGTTTCCTGTTTATCAGCCATTTGAATTGGAGCGGTGATGCCAAGATCTAGCGGACTAAAAACACGGTCTTCAAATAAAATAGTGCTACCTCTTGGTGGAGATAGCACCCCGGTTGTGCATGCACGAGAACCAACCCTACCACACATAACCCAAACTCGCAGATTGTACCCCTCATCACGATGGACAGAGAACCAGCTTCACCAAATCTAACCCCAACCCCAAAGCAGATAGTAACCCAGCCTCCTGTTGACACAAAGCACCATCTCCACCACAGAGCTCCCAAACAAGAGCAGTTAGTAAGGCAGCTCCAAAGTGCCCAAAGGGCCAAGATCACCACGGCGAACCCCAACTCCACCAGTTAGTACGCCTATTCCCGTGGAGGAAGCACAACCAGCTAGTCGTAGTTTAGCATCTATCGCATTTGATGTTGTTAAATCGTATGTGCGTATCTTCCCATCTTGGAAATATTATACTGAAGATGAAGGAAAATGCCAGTTGCTGGTGTTTGTCCAAGAGTTATGCGTAAGTAATGTTATTCATGGCAATTACTTTCCTTAGTCCCATACATCCTACCTCCATGATGGTTATAATACAGCAATTTTTCCCATTTTTCTCTATAGAGAAGGACCGATTTGGAAATTTAGGATGAGGTAACCTGTGCTAATACCTCTGCTATCTTCAAGAATGCTTGGTGGCAGTATCGTAATTACCTGAAGAAAACGTACTTCACCGGCAAAGAAACTCATCAAATTCCTTACGTTCTCCCGAGACACATTTATCGGACGATGATCGAGGAACGCCTCGTTACATCTGTCCCGAACCAAGAATGTGGTAAGGTCTATGAGCTCATTTTCTATTTTAAGTATTATATTCTTGCGTCTTATTGTACTGCTCATGTAGAACAAGTGCCTAAACCTCAAGAACAATCGTTCTAATTTAAGATTCCATTGCCATCATAGTTCAAAAAAGCGCTAGGCGTTAATTGTGCGTTTTGCCACCGCCTTGCGCTTTACTGACCAAAGCGCATGCTTATGTACAGATTAAGCGTAGTTATGCGTAATGCGTTTCGCCAACGCCTAGAGCCTAGGCGCGCTTAAGCGCTCGCTTAGGCGCGCCTTTTTAACTATGATTGCTATCGTGCATACTGCTTTGCTCTTGTATCACTGTATTTACTCATACAAACTTATTTTTAAATTGAAGGATCCAACGAAACTTCAATGGCACAACAGGTATGTTCACGCATGTTTCTTTAACAGGCTTGCTCTTATCAATAGCTCTGTTGATTTTAATTTCAATTGTGTATACAGTTGACTTCTCATATCATGCACATTACTAGCATCACAACAGAGCCAATAGTGTTGTTGTAGACCCGTGGTACCCATCTGAAATCTTGTTGTGCCGTGTAGTTTCCCACACTTTGTATTCTTTCACTGCTGCTTTGTCTTGAACTGATATGATTTGAACTGTGTCTCTATTTTGACTTGGAAAGACAATGCAGTGACCATAGGACATAGACATATGTTTGTTTGATGCTTTTATTATGTACTAGTACTTGGCAATAGAAGACTTGGTAGTTTAATCCTGTCCACCTTACTAATGAACTGGTTCACCGAATGAGTTTCATATACTAGTACATGCAAAACTGTTATGTGTCTACTTGTTTCTTCTTTTAGAAAGTTGACAGAATATTGGGGAAAAGTGCCTTATTAAGCAATGGTAAAGGAAGTAATGCAGATAAGGTTCGGGATAGTGACACATCCTTGTTGGTCTCCAACAAAGCTGATAAAACAGCTAAGGAAGACTATCTCGAAGACAGTGAGACAACCCCAAAGTCCTGTCTTGGTTTAGTGTTGGAGTTACTGGCCACTACCGCTTGCACAAGATATTCAAACTCACTTTCTGAATCAGTTCAGTTTCTTGAGTCTCAACTACAAGTCGAAAGACATCGATCGGTTGTGCTGCGACAAGAAGCGGAAGGATCATGAAGTCCCTGGAGCATTCAGATGCATACTTTCTGGTGCAACAGCAAGCGTTGGAGGATTTTAGCGCCAAAAAAGACAAAGCTAATAAGCTTGCTAAGCTTATTGCCAGCATGGTGGATACCACGTTTCCTGAGCTCTTATGTAGTTGTTTCAGTTATGCTCTTGTTTTGCTGCCGCGTTTATTTGCACTGGTGGCCAATTTTGACGGCCAGTGTATGTAATATGCTGATTTGTTCCCTATATTTGCACTGGTGGCGAACGTTGATGCCCAGTGGATGTAATATGTGTAATAGCGGTAATAGGCTAGCGTTACTTGCTTGCTTATTTATTTCCTTATTGTCTTGTTTAGTTGTTTGCTTGTAGTCACTGCAGTTCTTTGTTTGTGTTTTTCTAGTGGCCACAATAACCTATTTTTGGAAACTAGGCCAAAATAATCATGGCAACACACGGACTGTTGTAACCATGGGCCTCCTGTGGGCCGTATGATCCATGGGCCTTCTACGGGCCGTAGGATCCATTGGCCTTCTATAAGGGCCATAGGATCCATGGGCCTTCTACGGGCCGTACGATCCATGCGCCTTTTACGTGCCCTAGGATTCATGGGCCTTTTATGGGGCGTATCATCATTTCGGCAATCATGGGCCATACTATTCGTGGACAATAACGGGCTGTTTATTGGCCGTATTTGATAACTCTATGAAAACAGCCCAACGGGTTTTTTTCGACATGAAAACGGCCCAATGTATTAATCGGCCGCAACGGGCCGACTGTAACCACGGGCTGAATTTGGCCCACAAGCAGAAAATGATAGTAACATGCCGTAAGTAACCGAATGCTGGAAATGAGCCCAAGAATAAATGGGCCCTGAGAAGGCCGAAAGATACCATGGGCTGGAAACGGCCCAACGGAATATTGGGTCGTTAATGGGTATAAAGTGATACACTGTTCATTATGGGCCAGTTTTACCACGGACCGTTAAGGGGCCGAGGGTTACTAAGGGCCTCATATGGGCCGAAAGACGTCATGGGCAATACATGGGCCGGAAGTTGAAATGGGCTGGAATTATATTGGACGACCCAGATGACGCTACTGGGCCTAATTCGGATAGGCCGTAAACGGGCCCTGGGATAGCGGGCTGTAAATGGGCTATATGCGAACAGGCCGTTAACAGGCTTGCCGTGGGCCAGCCCACCACCTTCTGACCAAGTCAAACGGGCCGGCCTTTTCACACGAATGGGCCTCTATTGGCCGTGCCACGTGTCGGCGTATCATAGGTGCTTTGGGTCCAATGAGTGGATGACATCTGTCCCAATGGTGAGCCGACACGTGTTTCCTCCAGCTAATGATGATTTTACACGTGGAAAATCCCCATTGGTCGGGGCTGTTAATGGGTTATCGGATCCAAAACCGGACCCGACAGCTTAACGGCGTTCCGTTACGGTGGATGCCACGTGTCGGTCACCCTTGATGAAAGCACTTCTGTGACGCGCGATTTATCGTCATGGAAGTGGACACTTTCGTGATGATAATTTTGGTAATGTCATGGAACACTTCTACGACAGCACAGGTATGACTATCTTGATTCTGTCATAAATTTGTCATTGATGTACATGCATGACAGAAAACGTGACCTGCTGTGACAAACACGTGTCATCACGGAAGTGTATTTTTTTGTAGTGGATGTGAGGGAGTCCTGGACTAGGGGGTGTCCGGATAGCCGAACTATCATCTTTGGCCGGACTCCTAGACTATGAAGATACAAGATTGAAGACTTCGTACCGTGTCCGGATGGGACTTTCCTTAGCGTGGAAGGCAAGCTTGGCGATACGGATACGTTGATCTCCTACCATTGTAACCGACTCTGTGTAACCCTAACCCTATCCGGTGTCTATATAAACCGGAGGGTTTTAGTCCGTAGGACGAACAACAATCATACCATAGGCTAGCTTCTAGGGTTTAGCCTCCTTGATCTCATGGTAGATCTACTCTTGTACTACCCATATCATCCATATTAATCAAGCAGGAGTAGGGTATTACCTCCATCGAGAGGGCCCGAACACAGGTAAAAACATCGTGTCCCTTGTCTCCTGTTACCATCCGCCTAGACGCACGATTGGGACCCCCTACCCGAGATCCGCCGGTTTTGACACCGACATTGGTGCTTTCATTGAGAGTTCCTCCGTATGCGTCACCTATAGGCCCGATGGCTCCTTCGATCATCAACAACGACGCGGTCCAGGGTGAGACTTTTCTCCTCGGACAGATCTTCAGATTCGCGGCTTTGCATCAGGGCCAATTCACTTGGCCATCCGGAGCAGATCGAAGCTACGCCCCGCCATCAGGTCAGATTTGGAAGCTTGAATTATACGGCCGACATCCGCGGAGACTTGATCTTCGACGGATTCGAGCCACAGCCAAGTGCGCCGCACTGTCTCGATGGGCATGATCTAACTATGCCGCCGAACAGTGTCCTGGAGGCCGCACTAGTGTCTGCTCTGAACATTGATTCGGAGCCAATCTCGCCGATCGAGGATGGTTGGTTGGACACCACCTTGGGGGCTGAAATCTCTACGGCGATTGAGCCGAACACAATCCCTGTCCTTTGCGAAGACTGTGACTCCAAGGTGCCGGACTCCTCTCCGGACTCCGAACCCTCCGCGCCCCTGCCAATCGAATCCGATTGGGCGCCGGTCATGGAGTTCATCGCCATGACATCTTTCAAAGACTCGCCTTTGTCGACATCCCGAATTCACTAAAGTCTCTCTTTATCCGGAGAGCCCTGGCCGGACTACGGTCAGGAAGGTTGGGATGCGGACGATGAAGAAATTCAACGCCCACCCACCACCCTCTTCATAGCCACAGTCGAAAGCTTACACGACGTGCTCGATTTCGACTCCGAAGACATCGACGGTATGGACGACAATGTAGGAGACAACCATGAACCAGCACCTATAGGATGCTGGACGACCACCTCATCCCATGATGTATACATGGTGGATACACCTAAAGGAAGTGACGACGAGGAACAACGGGACGCTACGAAGGATAAATCCCTCAAAAAGCAGTCAAAACGGCAACGTAAACGCCGCACCAAGTCCCGCCTCAACAAAGACCCAGCCATAGAGCAGGGCGAACCGGTGGACGACGAACATTCTATCGAGCAACCGTCCGAACAGGACAACTTGGATAAAAAACCCGTCCCTCAATGAAGATAACAGTCCGGACGATCTCACGCCGGACAAATTGTTGGAGCAGAATAACCTCCACAAAAGGCTCACGCCATCAAGGCTTAGCCTGAAAAAGGTAAGCGAAAGCTCAAAACAGCGGAAGATGCACTCGTAATCAGATGGAGCAAAGTATTCAACATCATAGACAAATACGGCGACGATACCGAACAAAGAGCTACCCAAAGAGAAAACTATCGCCCAAATTTGATGAGGAGGCCTTAGAGCCCCACAATCAAAAAGTAAGAAGGCCACCCGGCCGGATGGACGACCCCATGGCAAAAAGAGAGCGGCAAATGGCGCCAAGACACAAGCTTCTAAGACGCGATCCGCATAAGGATTCACATCAAAAGGATGGCCCAGCTTAGGTCCATCTATGGGCCGAGAAAGCAAGCTCTTCAAAGCAATGCAACACGCCAAATATCCGAACGCCACGGCACACCCAAATACAGGCGCCAGACATCCCCTATGTTTCACCGATGAGGTGCTGGATCATGAATTTCCAAATGATTCAAACCCGTAAACATAGAGGCATATGACGGAACAATGCACTGGAGTATGGATTGAGGATTACATCCTCCACATACACATGGCTAGAGGAGATGATCTCCACGCCATAAAATACTTACCCCTCAAACTCAAAGGGCCAGCTTGGCATTGGCTTAAAAGCCTTCCCGAAAATACCATTGGAAGTTGGGAAGAGCTCGAGGATGCGTTCTGCAAATTTTCAGGGGACCTATGTCCGCCTCCGGATGCATTTATCTAAGTCACATAACTCAACAGCCCGAGAGTCAGCCCGAAATTCTGGAACAGGTTCCTTACTAAAAGAACCAGATAGTCGATCGTTCGGACGCCAAGCCTTAGCAGCCTTTCAAACACAAAGTCCGAGACGAATGGCTCGCCAGACACCTCGCCAAGAAAAGCCAAGAACAATGACCGCATTAACAAGCCTCATGACCCGCTTATGCTAGAGAGGATAGCTGGCTAGCAAGATGCAGCGCCAGCGACCCAAGTACATCCGAAGTCAGGGATGGAAATGGGAAACCACGGCGCAACAAGGACCAGTGCCGGATTAAAGGGAACGGTCCAAAGAGCGCGACAGTTAACGCCGGATTCAAAAGCTCACGGCAGAACAATAAAAAACTGCCCCTTAAGGACAATAGCGATGAGCTATCCAACTTAAACAAAATCTTGGACAAGATATGTCAAATCCACAGTACTCCCGGGAAGCCTGCAAACCATACCCATAGAGATTGTTGGGGCTTCAAACAGTCCGGCAGACTTAACGCCGAACACAAGGGGCTCGACACACCAAGTGAGGATGATGACGAACCCCACAAGCAGAGCACCGGAAAACAAAAGAATTTCCCACAAGAGGTTAAAATAGTAAACTCACTTCACGTGATAAAAGGAAAAAACAGAGCGGCGCCAATAAGATACACGCCGCACATACTACCCTAGCGGAGTACCAACACTGGTTGTCAAAACCAATCACCTTCGACCATCAGGACTACTCCGAAAGTATGCGGAATGCAGGATGGACTGCCTTGATATTGGATCCTATAATCGATGGATTCCAATTTACACAAGTCCTCATGGATGGCGGCAGTGACATAAACCTGATATATCAGGACACAATCCGCAGGATGGGGATAGACCCAACCAAAATTCTCCATAGCAACACCTCCTTTAAAGGGGTAATGCCAGGCCCATATGCCCATTGTATGGGCTCCCTACTGCTAGAAGTTGTGTTCGGTTCATCCGACAACTTCCGTCATGAAAATTTATTCTTCCATGTCGCCCCATTTAAAAGTAGCCATCAAGCACTATTGGGACGCCAAGCTTTCACCCGCTTTAACGCAATACCGCATTATGCATCTCTTACACTTAAAATGCCCGTCCACGCGGCATCATCTCATTAAAAGGGAGTATTATGTTACTCGAAAGCACGGAAGAATGCGAGGCTGCCTTGACAGCCCCACACCAATCCGGCCCGCTAACCAAAGCACTGAATAGGTAATTCGAACCCCGGACACAGCTAGACGAGTCCGGCGCCTACTAGCGGCATGCATACCTCGCATAAGGGCTGCACGCATGTACAACAAGAGACAATAAAGCTCAATTTTATTCACTTCTCGAATCGTGACTCTGTTTATTTAATATAAAGTACATTTTTCGCATCGATCTTTTTCTTTTCAACTAAGTTCCTCTCTTTACAGATGAACAACGTATACACCCGTCTGGTGAAACGGCACAACGGAGACACAAAGCGCAGACGCGGCGAGGGGACCCGCTGTAAGGATTCTTTTCAGATTAAGACCCTGCGTAAACCTTTTTTACTGTCTCTTGTTGATACACATCCCCTGGTTTCTAGTTATAACCGAGGAGGAGGCTGGCATTTTGGCATCGGCTGCGTCAGAATTTTGCACGTACCTGGACACCAGGGGCTTATTACCAAGGGCATTGTTCCGCCCGCTTTATAAAAGACCGAATACCTTAGGGAGTGTTCGGCGTCTCGAGTTAGGCCTTATATGCATCAGCTCCGAATCATGTCTTTGGTCAAATGTTGGATTTGCCCGCCTCGTGTTTTGCTGCCTTACGCCCGCTCAATCGCTAACGCGGCACTGTGGAGAACTATCGCGATTGTGCCCCGGTTCGCCGGGCGAGCACCTCGAGAGAAAGCCGAAAATTGACTGTCATGATATAGCGAGAGACTGGTCAACCACTGATGCCTTACCGGAATGTTTAGAATTCCTCCAGATTAATGAAGGACTGCTGTCGTGCACATACGCACTCGAATTCGGGAGAGTGCGGTGCCCCCAGGGACTATATAGTAGCCCCACCCTCGAACTCCTATGGCTAAGTGAAAGTGATAAAGCATTATAGTCCGGTTTCCTAGTTTGCTACGCCACCACCTCCTTTATAGGACCAAGACGTTGGATTAAGTGTGAAAGCGCGACTTCTTTGCAAACACCCCGGCACTATGTGTGTGGGGGCTGAAGCCGAAGACTACCATCTTTCAGGTTATATATACTTATACATCAACGGCCGCACAGGGAGTAGTTTACTACTTGAACGCACAAGTATAAAAAGCTCTTATATTATATTGAAACGCTGTTTTCATAAATTATACATGTCATTCAAACATAACATCCTTCGAAAGCATCGCGTCTCTATTAAACGAAAGCGCCTGCAGGACTTCCTTAAAATAGTGCTCGCAGGTACTGCTTCTATCCGAATCCTGGATGCAACGTCGGTGGCCTTCATCTCCGCCCAAAGATGTCTTGACACGGGCAAGAGCCATCCGCGCTCCCTCTATGCACGCCGATCGCTTCATTGCGTCGATACGCGGTACCGCACCAAGGAACTGCTGCACTAAGCCAAAATAACTCTTCGGTCAGGGTCCGCCTGGCCACAAATGAGTCATGACATGCTACATGGCAAGTCCGGATAATCGATTCAGCTTGGCCCATTCGGCTAAACGATCGGTCAACGGAAGAGGACGCTCCGGACTATGGAATTGCGACCAATATAGCTCTTCCTTCTTCGGCCCCTTCCGCCTCGGAAGTGCTCGATCAAGGCGTCCACTGGCGCTTCGCCGCTAAATCCAGATAAGCATCCTCCGAACTCCACAACTTGTCCAACTGAGCATACTTCGGATCCGTATATTTCCTCCGCAGCAGAAAAGGCTTTCCAGCAGCAACGTCCACAGCCTGACGTAGCTCCTCCTTTGCAGCTCTCATTGTGGAGCGGGCATCCTTGGCTTCGGCGGTGGCCTCTTTTCAGGTCCTCTTGCTCCGCTTGACGTTCTTTTTCAAGAACCCCGCAGCGGTCGGTAGTATTCTTCAAATTTATGACCATATTGGCCATTTCCTCTTTGCTTCGGCAGTGAGCAGCCCGTTCGGCTTTTAGCTCTTCGGCCGCCCTTAAAGCGGCCGCATTACTATTTCTAGCTTGCTCTTTCGCTCGGGCGAGTTCCGCCTCAAGAGCTCCTCCACACAAGAAGCTGCACCGCCTCGCATCGAAAAGCATACAAGTAGTAAGGAATGGGCCAAGCTCCCTTACCGGTGTCCGCGGAGAAGTCGATACCTTGTGACTCGTCAAACCGCTTATTGACCAAATGATGTCCGTGATCCGCCTCGCCAAGTTGCCGCTTTAGTTCGGCAAATTCATCATCCGGCTGGCCACGGACGCCCGCCACCTATTTAGGAGCGGTGATATGTTATAATCGAGATTATGATCCTCGGCAAGCTGTCAATTTTGACAACATACCGAGTCTCGTGGGCTACTATCTATACAGTATGCATTCTATATGCATAACTGCCGAAGGTACATCATTTTGCGTACCTCAAACCCCGTCGATGAACTTGGTGGCTTCATGCAATCCGCCTCAGCGGATGCAATTCTTTCAATCACCGTACTCCATTAGAGCATGGTGATCTTCTGAAATAGCCGCCGCCCGAAAGCAGATCCTTCAGCTCCTCCGACCGCCACGCCCGGTTGGTGCCGGACCTTCCGCCCCGCCGACTCGGGAAACCCTCCGCGACGACACCTCAGGGTCGTCCGCCTCACATGAAGGTGCGATAGGTGGAGGCGTTTCGCTCTCCATCATCTCCGGAAGGAGATCCCCCGAAGACAAGCTCTGCTGAGAAGGGCTGAGATCCGAACTACAAGGTACAATTTCGGTTATCTTCAAAAATAAATGCAGGGATGTTCCTTATTTACAAGACCCCTTCTTTTAACTTACGGCTCGCTGGAGGGCTGATCCCCTTGGGGAAATAAAGGCGGCTGGGTTACTTCAGCTACCGGACTCTCTCGACGAAGATTTCTTTCCCTCTTTGAGGCCTTGACCTCCGGATCTTCCAAGCGGTCCTCTTCTCTCCTTGGAGGGTGGGACCTTTGATCCCTCCTTCCTCGAAAGTCTCCTTCGTGGAGGCAGCTTGCTTCCCCGCTCCCCTTCGCTTTTTTAAAAGGCGCGCCTTCAACATCTTGGTCAGCATGGGACCCAGCGTGGTCTCCGGGAGGGAGCCGACACCTTATCAACTTTGCTTTCGCTTATCCACTCCTGTTCAAGAAACATCTCCTTTAAGGGCAAGTTTATGATAAATGAACGGACAACCTGTCCGGTACAGACTACTTACTTGAGTATCCGGTGATTGCAGCTTAGTCCTGCGTCCTCAGCCGATCCGGACACTTTTCTTGTGATCCAAGAACAGTTTATACATCTCCACCGCGTCCGTACCCATAAAATGTTGGAGAGCTCGTGGTCCCTCCGGATTAAATTCCCACAGATGGAGGGGTGACGCTTGCAGGCGTATAGGCGCCCAATCAACATAACTCGCGCCATCATGACCAGATTGATCTCTTCTTTCTTGGAGGTCTCGACACGGCCCTGCAATGAGGAACGCCCTTGGACGGCCCCCCAGTCGAGCCCCTGGTTGACCCATGATGCCACCGTGGTAGACCTGAGCGGAAGGTGGAGGCACCACCCATTTGGTGCCCCCGGGAGCGGTGATATAAAACCACCCCGTTGCCACAAATCAAGCTCCTCTTTAAAAGAGCCTCGGCCACGGAGCATCAGCACACTTGCTTATGACCGCCCCTCCGCACTCGCTTGTTGCCCTCGATCATCTTCGCTCCACCTTGAAGGTCTTGAGCCACAATCCAAAGTGGGGGGTAATATGGAGGAAGGCCTCACATACAACAATGAATGACGAGATATGGAGGATGGACTCCGGATTCAAGTCATGGAAATCCAGCCCATAATAAAACATGAGCCCTCAAGACAAAGGGGATCCGCTGGAAGCCTAAACCCCAAGGAAGTGTGACACGAACACCACGCCTCGCCGGGCTCGAGTGGGAATGACCTGCCCGAGCAGGCAGCCTATGCGAAATCTCGCCGTTAGATACCTGGCATCTCGCAGCTTTAACACATCTTCTTCTGTGACGGAAGAAGACATCCATCGGCCGAGCTGGTCGGAGCCGGACATCGTCGAAGGTCCGAAGCGCCTAAATCTGAAGCTTTGGGTGTTAGAACTCGAAGCGCGGGGCGAACTCGATGGAGGGTGGAAAAAAGAAGGGGGCCTTGGTCTCATTATAAAGAGGTTGAATACCAAGAGCCCTCCCCGTGGTCGATTAGGACTCACCTTCGATAGAGGAGGCGTGCCAATGGGCACGGTTGGGTTACCCACGTCCGTATTTGATGAGAATCCCGGAATAAGGGGGTGTGATCTACGCTTTGATAAAGACGTGCCAAGGAAACCGCCTCGCTAAACGCGCTAGGGTGGAACAGTAAAAAAACGATTCAAATAAAGGCCTGGCCGTGGTGTGATGTCACGCCGCGGAATACATCAGCAGATCTGTGCATAAGTTATTCGCTCTACGGTGGTATGTGGAATTTTTTTTGCAGAGCCGGACACTATCCTGGTGTTCAAAACCTTCTATGAAGTATTCGGAAGAGGAACCCGCCTTGCAATGCCGAAGACAATATGCGCGCCGGACTCGTCGTCATTGAAGCTTGGTTCGTGGGCTACCGAGGGAGTCCCGGACTAGGGGTATCCGGATAGCCGAACTATCATCTTTGGCCTGACTCCTTGAATATGAAGATACAATATTGAAGACTTCGTCCCGTGTCCCGGATGTGGGACTTTCCTCGGCGTGGAAGGCAAGCTTGGTGATACGGATACGTAGATCTCCTACCATTGTAACCGACTCTGTAACCCTAACCCTATCCGGTGTCTATGTAAACCGGAGGGTTTTAGTCCCAGAGGACGAACAACAATCATACCATAGGCTAGCTTCTAGGGTTTAGCCTCCTTGATCTCATGGTAGATCTACTCTTGTACTACCCATATCATCAATATTAATCAAGCAGAGTAGGGTATTACCTCCATCGAGAGGGCCCGAACCTGGGTAAAAACATCGTGTCCCTTGTCTACTGTTACCATCCGCCTAGACGCACAGTTCGGGACCCCCTACCCGAGATCCGCCGGTTTTGACACCGACAGGATGTGTGCAACGCCATGTAGGCAGGCAGGCTGCTGAGGTGGCGCGGTGGCAGGGCCTTCGTGAAGATCTGCATGCCACCACGCAGGTGCTTGCTGAGTTGGTCTAGAAGCCGCATGTTGCAACGCAGGTGCCTGCCCAGCTGGTTGGGCTGGCAGCTGCATGCGAACGGCAGTGGAGCCTTGGCCAGTGCGGGCCTGGCAGTGGTCCTGCTGATACCCTCGGCAAGGGTATTGCCGGGAGCCCGGCAAGGATCTTGCCGCGGCGTCACAGTTGTCCCGGCAAGGCGCTTGCCGGGGGGTCTTGTGGATCTCCTCGGCTAGGGTCCCGCCGAGGGTCGCCATCTTCTGGTCCTCATCTGATCTTGTGTTTTCATGATCTTGACGAAGATCTGCATGCCACCACAGAGGCGCCTCCCGAGCCCTGGTTCCAATGTAGTTGGTTGGCTCGTGTTGGAACCCACGGGCTCAAGGGTGGCCTGCTCTGCTGGCATCGGGCAAGTTGCCCCGACAAGGCTCTTGCCAGGGCCGCGGAGGCCGCCCCGGCAAGGGTCTTGCCGGGGGAGTCCGCCTCGCCCCTTTTGCTCTCCTGTGTTTATGGTCTTGGCGTTGCCTTGACCGTCTTGTGCTCTGACTTCTTTCCGGCCTCCCTCCTCTGCCCTGCTAAGTGTGGCCGCGGCGCGCGGCTCTAACTGCCCGTGCACAAGTAAAGGGGTCAAAAGAAAATCCCCTACTTTTGTACACCGACAGGAGCCCCCGGTCCTGGGCTACACATAAGCGTGACACGTTGTTGGGCCAGGCCTAGAACGGTGCGCGGGCAGGTGGGGCAGATTTTACCACAGTAACTGTTTCGTCCGCTGCGCTTCCCCACGACTCGCGTTGAACGCGCGACGTGGAGGGTCATGCGTGACGTGGCGGTCATGCATGGGGCGGTTTGCGCACGCATGCGTCACATTGCAGATAATGGGAAAATAGGCGCCCCACCCCTTCCCCGTAAAAAGGACTAACTGCGGGCGCGCTACTCATTTACCCCTGCATCTTCTTCAATTTCGGAACTGCCGTCCCCTTCTCCTTCCTTCCCAAGCTTTCGCCTTTGTTCGCCGCCGCTGTGTCTTTGCTGTCTTTTGTCCCTTGCTCCCTGCAGCCGCCATGGCACCCAAGACCAGCAGAGGCAAGGGAGTGGCCAAGGACGCCGGGACGAGCGAGCCGCCAGAGAGCAAGTTGGCGGCACGGTGGACGCAGCTCGCCTACTTCCCCTCGACGGTCGACGTGTTCGAGCTCCGTGGCTGCTTCAAGCCCCTATGGGGGTGCAAGACGGGGGGAGACGACGGGGCATCCAGCCACGCGTGTCATCCCCGCCAATTGCACCGAGGCCGCCCCGAATCGCTACCCGTTCTTCGTCGATTACTTTTCTTGCGGCCTTTGCCCCCTTTCTCCGATTTCTTCAATGATATCATGCACACATTTGTCTTTCACCTTCTGGATTTTACTCCAAACGCCATGGGGTGCATGTCACTGTTCGCCCACCTCTCTGAGGGCTTCGCCGGAGTTCTTCCCAACACGGCGCTCTTCCGCCATTATTTTTACCTTCGCATCCAAAAGGGAGGCGCCATTTCTGGCTGCGTCACTTGGATCCCAAGGTCCCAAGGGACGTACCCGGAGGGTGCCCAGAAGGAGAGGTGGGAAGAATGGCGGGGCCGGTGGTGCTGGATTGAGGAGGACGATCCACAAGAGTTCTGCCGGGTCTGCCAGGTGCCGCCGGTCCGCAGGAACGACTGGGGCAACGTCAACGCCCAGGACGACAAGCTCGAGATCGCCACCACCAGGATCCACCGCCTCACCGTTGTCGGGCTTGCCCTGGAGATGATTGGGGCGGATTTCCTCCGCTGCCGAATCGCTCCTCTACACAACAAGGGGAGGCCGGTCTGTCTTTTCCAGAACGCGGCTGACATCATGAGGCTTCGCCCCGGCCTCGATCACAACTTCACGGTGATGGAGCATGCTCACTTCTGCCAGCGGATCTTTCAGCTTGACGTGAACCGCGAAGGCTGGGCCGAGAGGTCCGGCAAGGCTGCGAAGGCCGGCAAGGTCGTCAAGGGGCCCCTATTTGGGTTGCCGGCGGGGGTGGTCCCACTGAGCAACAACTCACGCCAGACCGACATCATCGCCATGATGCCAGACTGCAACACGCACGGTCTCGTCCAAAATTGGGCCCCGCCGCCGGAGGAGCAGGTGCAGCAGTTCTTTGACGACTTGGCGGAGGTGTACGTCCGCAACGAGCCGCTACTTATCCAGGACACCACTCAAGCAGAGCTGGACTATATCGCTGCCATGGCGGTGGAGGCGGAGCTTGCCAGGCAGGCCGACAGTGCTGGCGGTGTAGAGGACGAGGCTGCAGTGGCCGCGGAGGAGAAGGAGCTTGCCCGGTGGGCAGAGTCCGCTGGGGAGGCCAGCAGCGCCGGCACCGGGGCCGCTCTTGTCAAAGATGTAGTCGACGAGTCGTCGGAGGAAGAGGCCGAGGCTGTCGACCCTCCGACCATGGGGAGAGGGTGAGTCCTGCGGCGGGCCACCTCTGGCGAGCCGTTTCGGCCCGGCAGGGTCGTGCAGCCCCAGCAAGCTCAGGAGGCGTCCGCGCGCCAAACGAGGGTCGCGGCCGCAAAGAAATCGGTGAAGGCCACGGTGGCGAGGGAGAAAGCATCTGCCTCCTCTTCATCCAAGCGTGTCCATACTCCGCCCTCCTCCCCTCCTCCGGCAGACGTTGATGCGGAGGTCACCTTTGACTTCGGGTCCCTCATCCCAAGGAGGAAGAGGAAAGCAGCAGAGGAGGAGGTGGAGGACGAGTAAGTATCTTGTCCCTTTCTATCATCTCTGTCTCCTCAGATCGTGCCACTTATCTTGATTCGTCTTCATCTTTGCAGGGATGCGGAGACACTGGCCCAGAGGGTGAAGAGGGCCAGGGCTTCGGTGAGCGGCCAGCCCCCGGCAGGGATTTCCGGTACACCACTGGTGGTGTTGAGCAGCCCAGACAGTAGCCCCCGGCACAGCCCCCAGCATAAGTTCACCACTCACCCCTCGTCGACGTGTGTTAGGGGCATGATCTCTTGGTGCTGACCTTGTCGTGGTTGCAGGAGGAGGACAGCAGCAGGAGGAGCCATAGAGGGCTCCCCCCAACACGCCGCCCCCATCGACTACGCCGCCCCGAGGGGCGTCCCCGGCAAGGGCGCCAAGCACCGAGCCCATGCACACGGAGGAAGAGGAGAACCCGTGCGCTGGTGTCTCCGCCACGGAAGCAAACGTTGGCAGGGAGGGGACCTCTGCTTCCCAGCCCGACACGGGTAAGTCACTCGCCTTCCGTCCCTGTTCTTTTTCTGTCCTTTCTGACGCTTGGTCTTGGTTTTGCCTCATCCCCTTCTTGGTATCCAGATCGTCCGTCGGCGGACCAGGAGGACATAGACATCGTCATTGAGGATGTCGCCAAGGCCTCCGAGGCGGAGGCCGAGAAGATCGCCGACGAGGAGGCCGCCAAGGGGCCTGCCAGGGAGCCCAGCAAGGCTACTGCCGAGGAGGCCGCCAAGGGGCCTGCCAGGGAGGCCAGCAAGGCCGCTCCCGAGGAGGAGGTGGTTGATGACCAACCTTCCTCCTCCACTTCCTCTGGCTCCGGTAGGTATCTGAGGGTGAGGGACGACCTTTTAGTCCACCTCCTGTGGTCGCCGAGCCTGTGGCGCCCATCGAGGGAGAGGTGTTCGACGAAGAGGTGCTTGCCGCCGTTGGGCTCGAGGTTGTTGATGAACTGGGCACCGGTGGCGACGGTTCTCAGGAGGAGCGGCTTCTCCAGGCCATGGGCGCCAATTTCTGAAAGCTCCAGGCGCTCCACCGCGCCCGCCTAGACAAGGCCAAGTCCAGGATGGCAACGGTGGACAACGCGGAGGTGGACCTCAAGGTGCGCGTCGCCGAGACGTAGACTTAGTTCCGCCAGGCTTGTTAGGAGATAAAGGTCACCCAGGGTGAGCTAGCCAAGCGCGAGGTGGAGCTCACCATGAAGTGGGCCAACATCGGGAAGGCCGAGGAGACGGCGGAGAACTTGACCGCCGCAGCCGAGGCCGCTCGAACCCAGCACCAGACCGCGCTGAACTCCCAGGAGGAGGATCTTGCCGCGCGTGAGGGGAAGCTTGTCGCAATGCTCCTCGGCAAGGATGAGGAGGTGAAGAAGCTCGTCGTGCAGCAGACCCAGGAGCTGGAGCAGAGGCACAAGGAGGCACTCGATGCCCAGGCTCCGGCTCACGCCGACAGGGTGAAGGAGCTGGAGGTGGAGTGGGACGGGCTGAAGGAACAGATCTAGAAGCTGGCCATGGAGAAGGATACGCTCAACGGTGCCCTGGCGGAGGCGCAGGGTGCAGTCCTCGGCAAGGCTGAGCAGCTCTCCAAGGCCAACGATTCCATCAAAGACCTGAAGATGAAACTGGAGGGCCTTGAGGAGATGCTCTCAGAGGCCAAGGCTTGGGAGGAGACCCTGGCCAAGGATCTGGAGGCCGAGAAGCTGCAGCGGAAGAACAAAGCCGCCAACCACAAGGACTTTGTGGAGGGAGAGAATCGCTGGATCAGCCGCCTCAAGGATGTCGCCGGCAGGATCACCACGCAGCTGGCCACCATGGGTATGCCAAATGTGAGGCACGCCCTGATACGTCCATTTTGCATCATGCTTTTATATCAATATTTATTGCATTATGGGCTGTTATTACACATTATGTCACAATACTTATGCCTATTCTCTCTTAGTTTACAAGGTTTACATAAGGAGGGAGAATGTCAGTGGAATTCCGCTAGAAAAGGAGCAAATATTAGAGACCTATTCTGCACAACTCCAAAAGTCCTGAAACTCCACGAAAGTTATTTTTGGAAATAATAAAAAATATTGAGCGGAAGAAGTACGTCAGGAGGGCCCCACCTGGCCATGAGGGTGGGGGCGCGCCCTACCCCCTGGGCACGCCCCCTGCCTCGTGGGCCCCCTGTTGGCCCTCCGGTGCCCATATTCTGCTATATGAAGTCTTTCGCCCGAAGAAAAATCATAAGCAAGCTGATTTGAGACTCACTGCCACGAGGCGGAACTCTTGGCGGAACTAATCTATGGCTCCCGGAGCTGTTCTGCCGGGACACTTCTCCGGAGGGGGGAAATCATCGCCATCGTCATCACCAACGCTCCTCTCATCGGGAGAGGGCAATCTCCATCAACATCTTCACCAGCACCATCTCCTCTCAAACCCTAGTTCATCTCTTGTATCTAATTCTTGTCTCCAAGTCTGGGATTGGTACATGTACGTTGCTAGTAGTGTTGATTACTCCTCGTAGTTGATGCTAGTTGGTTTATTTGGTGGAAGATTATATGTTCAGATCCTATATGCATATTAACACTCCTTTGATTATGAACATGAATATTCTTTGTGAGTAGTTACGTTTGTTCCTGAGGACATGGGAGAAGTCTTGCTATTAGTAGTCATGTGAATTTGGTATTCGTTCGATATTTTGATGAGATGTATGTTGTCTATCCTCTAGTGGTGTTATGTGAACGCCGACTACATAACACTTCACCATTATTTGGGCCTAGAGGAAGGCATTGGGAAGTAATAAGTAGATGATGCGTTGCTAGAGTGACAGAAGCATAAACCCTAGTTTATGTGTTGCTTCGTAAGGGGCTGATTTGGATCCATATGTTTCATGCTATGGTTAGGTTTACCTCAATACTTTTGTTGTAGTTGCGGATGCTTGCAATAGAGGTTAATCATAATTGGGATGCTTGTTCAAGTAAGGACAGCACCCAAGCACCGGTCCACCCACATATCAAATTATCAAAGTACCGAACGCGAATCATATGAACATGATGAAAACTAGCTTGACGATAATTCCCATGTGTCCTCGGGAGCGCTTTTCTCTATATAAGTGTTTGTCCAGGCTTGTCCTTTGCTACAAAAAGGATTGGGCCACCTTGCTGCACTTTATTTACTTTTTTTACTTGTTGCTCATTACAAATTATCCTGTCACAAAACTATCTGTTACCTATTATTTCAGTGCTTGCAGAGAATACCTTGCTGAAAACTGCTTATCATTTCCTTCTGCTCCTCGTTGGGTTCAACACTCTTACTTATCGAAAGGACTACGATAGATCCCCTATACTTGTGGGTCATCAAGACTCTTTTCTGCCACCGTTGCCGGGGAGTGAAGCGCCTTTGGTAGGTGGAATTTGGTAAGGAAAATTTTTATATAGTGCGCTGAAAATTACTGTCACTTGTTACTATGGAAAGTAATCCTTTGAGGGGCTTGTTCGGGGTATCTTCACCCCGACCAGTAGAGCAAAGATTTGCTCCTCAACCTACTAAACCTACTAAAGATGAAAATGTCCACTTTGAATTTCCTTCGGGTATGTTAGAAAAACTGCTAGCTAAACCATTTGCAAGAGATGGAACAAAGCATTCTGATGAGCACCTAATATATGTGGATGAAGTTTGTGGATTAGTTAAGCTTGCAGGTATACCCGGTGATGTTATAAAGAAGAAGGTCTTCCCTTTATCTTTGAAGGGAGATGCATTGACATGGTATAGACTATGTGATGATACGAGATCATGGAACTACAAACGATTGAAATTGGAATCTCATCAGAAATTTTATCCTATGCATCTTGTTCATCGTGATCGCAATTATATATATAATTTCTAGCCTCGCGAAGGAGAAAGCATCGCTCAAGCTTGGGGGAGGCTTAAAACAATGTTATATTCAAGCCCCAATCATGAGCTCCCAAGAGAAATAATTATTCAAAGTTTTTATGCTCGGCTTTCTGATAACAATCGCACCATGCTCGATACTTCTTGTGCTGGCTATTTTATGATGAAGACTATTGAATTAAAAATGGATTTATTGGATAGAATTAAACGAAACTCTGAAGATTTGGATCTCGATGAAGGTAAGGAGTCAGGTATGACACCTAAGTTTGATTGTGTTAAATCTTTTATGGATACCGATGTTTTCTGTAAATTTAGCACTAAATATGGACTTGACTCTGAAATAGTAGCTTCTTTCTGTGAATCTTTTGCTGCTCATATTGATCTCCCTAAGGAGAAGTGGTTTAAATATCATCCTCCCATAGAAGAAAAAGTAGCTGCACCTATTAAAGTTTAAGAAAGACTATCACTTATAATGATCCTATTGTTCCTACTTCTTATGTTGAGAAACCACCTTTCCCTATTAGAATAAAGGATCATGCTAAAGCTTCAACTGTGGTTCGTAAAAGCAATATTAGAACATATACACCTCCTGAGCAAATTAAAGTTGAACCTAATATTGCTATTGTTAAATATCTCTTGTCTGATAAAATCGATGGGCATGTTATTCATTTCCGTGAAGAAACTACTAGAATTGCCAAACCTTGTGCTAAAGATAAACATAGACCTATAATAGGCATGCCTGTTATTTCTGTTAAAATAGGAGATCATTGTTATCATGGCTTATGTGATATGGGTGCTAGCGCTAGTGTTATATCTCATGACTTATACAAAGAAATTATGCATGAAATTGCACCTGCTGAGATAGAAGGTATTGATGTTACCATCAAACTTGCTAATAGAGATACCATATCACCCATTGGATTTGTTAGAGATGTTGAAGTCTTGTGTGGGAGAACTAAATATCCTGCTGATTTTCTTGTTCTTGGTTCCCCACAAGATAGCTCTTGTCCCATTATATTTGGTAGATCCTTCTTGAACACTGTTAATACTAGGATAGACTGCGAAGAGGATGTTGTTACTATTGGTTTGGGTGATATGTCTCATGAGTTGAAATTTTCTAAATTTAGTAGACAACACCGTGAAGAGGAATTGCCTAGTAGGGATGAAATTATTGGTCTTGCTTCTATTGCCGTCCCTCCTAGTGATCCTTTAGAACAATATTTGCTAGACCATTAAAATGATATGTTTATGAATGAAAGAAGGGAAATAGATGAAGTATTCTTTAAACAGGAACCCATCCTGAAACACAATTTGCCTCGTTGAAATCTTAGGGGATCCTCCTCCACCCAAGGGTGATCCCGTTTGAGCTTAAACCGCTGCATGATACTCTTAAATATGCTTATCTTGATGAGAAAAAGATATATCCTGTTATTATTAGTGCTAACCTTTCAGAGCATGAAGAAGAGAGATTATTGAAAACTCAAGAAGCACCGTGGTTGCTATTGGATATACTCTTGATGATCTTAAGGGCATTAGTCCCACTCTATGTCAACATAAAATAGATCTGGCGGAAGATGCCAAACCAGTTCGTGATCATCAACGACGGCGGAATCCTAAGATGAAGGAAGTGGTAAGAAAAGAAATACTAAAGCTCCTTGAGGCAGGTATAATTTATCCCATTGCTGATAGTCACTGGGTAAGTCCTGTCCATTGTGTCCCTAAGAAGAGAGGTATTACCGTCGTTCCTAATGATAAATATGAGTTGATCCCACAAAGAATTATTATAGGTTATAGGATGGTAATTGATTTCCGCAAATTAAATAAGGCTACTAAAAAAGATCATTACCCCTTACCTTTTATCGATCAAATGCTAGAAAGATTATCCAAACATAGATGGTTATTCTGGTTTCTCTCAAATACCTGTGTCAGCCAATGATCAATCAAAGACTACTTTTACTTGCCCTTTTGGTACTTTTGCTTATAGACGTATGCCTTTTGGTTTATGTAATGCACCTGCTACCTTTCAAAGATGCATGATGGCTATATTCTCTGACTTTTGTGAAAAGATTTGTGAGGTTTTCATGGAGGACTTCTCCGTCTATGGATCCTCTTTTGATGATTGCTTAAGAAACCTTGACCGAGTTTTGCAGAGATGTGAAGAAACTAATCTTGTCCTAAATTGGGAAAAGTTCCACTTTATGGTTAATGAAGGTATTGTCTTGGGGCATAAAGTTTCTGAAAGAGGTATTGAAGTTGATAAAGCCAAGGTTGATGTCATTGAAAAGATGCCATGTCCCAAGGACATCAAAGGTATAAGAAGTTTCCTTGGTCACGCCGGTTTTTATAGGAGGTTCATTAAGGACTTCTCAAAAATTTCTCGGCCTCTGACTAATTTATTACAAAAGATATACCAGTTGTCTTTGATGATGATTGTGTAGAAGCATTTGAAATACTTAAGAAAGCATTGATTTCGCACCTATTGTTCAGCCACCGATTGGAATTTACCCTTTGAAATTATGTGTGATGCTAGTGATTATGCTGTAGGTGCTGTTCTAGGGCAAAGAGTTGATAAGAAATTAAATTTTATCCAATATGCTAGTAAAACTCTAGACAAAGCTCAAAGAAATTATGCTACTACTGAAAAAGAATTTTTAGCAGTTGTATTTGCGTGTGATAAGTTCAGACCTTATATTGTTGATTCTAAAGTAACTATTCACACTGATCTTGCTGCTATTAAATATCTTATGGAAAAGAAAGATGTTAAACCTAGACTTATTAGATGGGTTCTCTTGCTACAAGAATTTGATTTGCATATTATTGGTAGAAAAGGAGCTGAGAACCCGCTGCGCATAACTTGTCTAGGTTAGAAAATGTTCTTGATGACCCACCGCCTATTGATGATAGCTTTCCGGTGAACAATTCAATGTCATAAATACTTCTCAGATCGCCCATGGTATGCTGATTATGCTAATTACATTGTTGCTAAATTCATACCACCTAGTTCCACATGCCAGCAAAAGAAAAAGTTTTTCTATGATTTGAGACATTACTTTTGGGATGACCCACATCTTTATAAAGAAGGAGTAGATGGTGTTATTAGACGTTGTGTACCTGAGCATGAACAGGAATAGATCCTACACAAGTGTCACTCCGCAAGATCAGAGACGTCAGTGAGCTATATGCCCTGGCCGACAAGTGTGCACGTGCTGAGGAAGGGAGGAGACTCCCCGGAGAGAATACTGAAGCAGGAGGATATGATAGTGAGCGCATCGCCTGCAAAGAAAAAACCGCGCGAAACAACAGAAGAAGAAAGGCAAAGATGTGCTAGTTGTTGAGCAGTCCCAAGAACGGAGGTGGCGCCAAGAAAGCCAAAGCTGGTAGCTTCGCAAGGAGGTTGCCACCGGCACCAATCGCCAGTCAGTAGTGGTCGCCGACAAGTAGGACGGCTCTAACAAATAAAGATCTGCAAGATCCACCGCACTAAGGGCCATGACCTCCGTGAGCTGCAAAAGGTCGAGCAGCTTGTCGAAAGCAGCGTAAGGCTGAATACGAACGACGCGACAAGGAGAAGGCCCAGAAGGTGCCGGAAGAGCTAGCAAGAAACGCCCCGCCGAGGAGGACGCCATGCAAAGCCAAGCAGCGGCAAGGAGACAGACCTCCCGCGGCCGCGATAAGGATGAAGACGACGACGATGATGAAGACATGGATGATGACGAGACCGATGAGCAGGAGTTCCGTAAAGCCACAGAGGTCCCAGGCGTTGACGGCAGCCGCTTCTCAGATACTTCACACCGCCAGCTCAAGCAAAGGATGCGGAAGTCAATGCGGCGTAACCATCCGTCGAGTCACGCAAGCCTCGAATGGTCCAACACGCCTATCATCTTTGATATTGAGGACCACCCCGATCGCAGAATCGCGTCGGTGCTTGCCGATGTTGGTTTCACCAACTATCCGCAACCTCAAGGTCACTAAGATGCTAGTTGACGGCGGGCCGCTTGAACCTAATCTCCTCCGCGGTGCTCCGTAAACTCCAAATCCTCGATGGCGAAGCTCAAGAGACCGCACATTCCAAGGAATCAATCCGGGAAGGAGCAAGTCAAGGGAAAGATCACGTTGTCGGTGACATTTGGCAGCGAAGTTGAACTTCGTGGATCGAGAGGGTCACTTTTGACGTTGTTGACTTTCCATTGCCTTACAATGGGATACTTGGCCGCCCAAAGACTCGCCAAATTCATGGCAGCCTCTCACTATGCATACAACATGTCAAGATGCCAGCCCGAGCAGTGTCATCTCCGTCCCCGGCGACAAGAAGGATGCTCTTATCTCAGACCGACAAGATCTACCGAGAAGCAAAGCAGCAGCAGATTGCAAGCCACTTGTCACCGGAGCTCCCGGGCGTAAGAAGAAGACCAAGTCCGCAAGAGCTCGATGCCCACTTCGCAAGCCACCTCTTCGAGTGCTGCGCCACCGCCGAGGACGCACCATCGAGCTCCATCGGCAAGTGTAAGAAGACGATGGCAGCTCCACCAGAGACCAAGAAGGTGTCCGCCATGAGGACGGCAGACCGGTGGTACCTTCACCATCGCCACTCTCGATTCTAATAGGAAGGCGTGCTCATTGCTTTCCTCATGCGCGAACGCCGACGTGTTTGTGTGGCAACCGTCCGACATCCCCGGTGTTCCTGTGAAAGTAATTAAGCACCATCTTGCCGCTTTGTCCTCATGCGCGCCGCCCGCTGCCAAGCGTAAAGTCGTGAAGGTGCAAAGGAGCGCCAAGAATTCATCGCAGAAGAAATCAAGAAATTGGAAGCAGCAGGCCTTGTCGAAGAGTGCTCCATCCTATGTGGTTGGCCAATCCTGTAGTTGTATCAAGAAGGCAAACGGGAAATGGAGGCTTTGTATCGACTTTTACCGATGTCAATAAAGCTTGTCCCAAAGACCCATTTCCCTTGCCGCCAAGATCGACCGATTGTTGACTCCACGGCCGGATGTGATTTGCTTTCATTTCTGGATGCATACTCAGATATCATCGATCTTCATGGCGTAAGAGGATGAGGAGAAGACCACATTCATCACCCCATGTGGCACATAATCGCTTGCACGGATGCCTTCTTCGGATTAAAGAATGCTGGTTCAACATTTGCAAGAGTAGTCCATGACGCTTTTGAGCCGCAAATGCACGTAAATGTGGAAGCCTACATGGATGACATAGTGGTCAAAACCAAGGACAAGGCGACTCGATTCAAGATTTAGACGAAACCTTTGCAAATCTGGGCGCAAGATCAACCTCAAGCTCAACCTCGAGAAGTGTGTTTGGAGTCCCTTCCGCAAGCTTCTCGGTTCTTCGTGTCTCAAATGGGAATTGAAGCCAATCCCGACAATATCAAGGCCATTGAACAGATTGAAGCACCAAAGCGCGTCAAGGATGTACGAAGACTTGCCGGTTATGTAGCTGCTCTCTCAGCAGGTTTATTTCTAGGTTCTGCTGAGGCGCCTGCCATTTTTCAAAATTTTGAAAAAGGCAGGTCCGATGAAATGGACTCGAAGCGGAGCTCGCGCCGCAGGACTTGAAGAGATACCTGTCCTCCACTCCAACACTTGTCGCACCTAAGTTACAAGAGAAGTTGCTGCTATATATAGCGGCAACCAATCAAGTGGTTAGTGCTGCGTTAGTAGCGGAGAGGGATGCGTATGATGAGCTAGCAACCATGGCAGATGCATCTAGCGACGAAAGGTGGGGCTTCACCGCAAGCTCGTCCCGACAAGGATGGATCTACGCAGACGCATGAGAGGATGCAGAAAAGAATGGTGCAGCGCCGAAGCCATTTTTGTCGGGCCTCTTCTCGCAGGGGCTAGGTCAAGGTACTGTGTGCAGAAATTGCTTTTCGCCTCCTCATGGCCTCGAGAAAGCTGCGCCATTACTTCCAGCACATGAGATCACAGTCGCCACTGCTTTTCCGCTGAAGAGGATAATGCAAAATCTAGAGGCAACATGCAGGATTGTCGAGTGGGCACTGAACTGCCAAGCTTTGGCCTCAAGTTTGAGATCACTTCAACTATCCAAAGTGCAGCATTGGCGGAGTTCATAGCAGAATGGACGCCAACACAAGATGAAGAAATTCCGTAAACGAGCATCCCGCCAAGGAAGCAAGCAAAGAGTGGCTGATGTACTTTGGTGGTGCCTTCGCTGTAAGGCGCCGGCAAGTGGCGTGCTACTTGTTGCACCCACCGGAGAGCACCTCAAGTACGTAGTCCGTATGCACTTTCCCAAGGAGCAAGCAACAAACAATACCGCAGAGTATGAAGGTTTGCTTGCCGGTCTCAGATCGCAGAGACCTTGGGATCAAGAAGCTCATTGTCGTGGTGACTCACGCCTTGTCATCCGCCAAGTGAACAAGAGTTATCAGAGTCCGTTGATGGAAGCTTATGTTGATGAAGTGAGAAAGCTAGAAGAGCACTTTGATGGCCTACAAATGGAACATGTTCCAAGAGCTCAGAATCTACATTGCCGATGGTTCGCCAAAGTGCGCTTGCACTTAAGTTACCTGTGGAACCAGGGATTTTTGTGCTCAAGCTGATCGAACCGTCTCAGAACGCCATCAACCGGACAGAGAAGAAGAGGAAGTTGATCTCTGGTGACTATTTTCCCGCAGAGCTTCCCAAGTCGCCACAAGAAGGTCCTCAAGATCAACACCAAGGGTGCCGAGGAGCAGTCTGCTCCGGCAAGCCCTAGGGTTTGTTCCGCTGAAGCGCACGCTCCCGACAAGTTTTGCTCCGACAAGCTTGCCGGGAACGTAGCTCCGGCTGAGCCGCAGGTTCTCGCTGTGGAAGCAGATGTTCCCGCAGCAGCAGCAGATGTGCCTTTAGTCCTTGTTGTCGAGCCGCAAGCTCCAAAGATGGGCGAAAGCAGATTGTCCGCTTCCTTCGTGACAGAGAACTTCCCAAGAGCAAGAAGAAGCGGAAAGAGTAACCCGGCAGTCAAGTATGTACCAGTTTGTCGACAACACACTATACAGAAGAAGACTCAACGGTGTGAAATTGAAGTGTATTCACCGGGAAGACGGACAAAAGCTGCTGGCAGAGATACATGGAGGCATATGTGGTCACCACATTGGCGCCAGAGCACTTGCCGCCAGTTGCTCCAAGAAGGTTTCTTTTGGTCGACAGCCCTTCAGATGCAACCGCACAAGTAACCAAGCGTCAAGCGCAAGGCCCATTCCAAGCAGATACACCAGCCAGCTCAAGCTCTCCAGACGGTCCCTTTATCCCGCCATTTTCGGTCTGGGGTTCGACATCCTCGGCCCCTTTCCCCGAAGTTGTTGGGGCTTTGAGTACTTGTAACGCTGTAATCGACAAGTTCACAAAGTGGCCGGAAGTGGAAGCAGTGAGGAAGGTGACAAAGACAACAAGCAATAAGTTCTTTAGGTCGATTGTTTGCCATTTTGGAATCCCTAACAGGATCATCACCGGCTAACGGCACGCAATTCACGAGCTGCACCTTCATGCAAGACGCCCAAGATCTTGGCGCCAAGGTTCCGCTTCGCTTCGTTGCTCATCCGAGAAGTAGCGCCAAGCCGGAGAGGGCGAATCGTCAAGTGCCGCTGCTGGCTCAAGACCAGAACTTTCGGCTGCTGCACAAGTGCGGAAAGAACTAGATTGAGGAGCTGCCGGTGGTTCTTGGTCGATCAGACGACGCCAAATCGAGCCACCGCCGCACACCTTTCGCCTAGTCTATGGAGCAGCAGGCGCTTCTCCCCACGGAACTCAGATACGGATCACCTCGAGTGCTCGCTATGATGAGTTTGAGCAAGAGCAACATGCGACAACATGACGCGCCGCTTCCTTGAGGAGGATCATCTTCAGTCAGCCAGACGAGCTGCTAGATACTAGCAAGCTTTGCGCAGCTACCATAGCCGCAGTTAATGCCAAGTCTCGAGGAAGGCGACCTTGTTCTTCGGCGCCGCTCACCGCCAAGAATTCCAACAAGTTGACGCTAAGTGGGAAGGCCTTACCGGGTGAAACGAAGTCACTAGGCCCCGGGCGCTGTCCGCCTTGAGACCGAAGATGGCATTTCGGTGAGCAACTCCTGGAACATTGAGCATCTTCGTAAGTTTTACCCGTAGGGCGCGGTTATCGGAACCTGTTCCGGCAACCACCTTTTGTACAAGTCTTGCCGATGTTGCATGTAATCCTTTGTACAAAGCCGGGCGCAGATCCCGTGCATAAGTAGAAGCTAATGTGCTTCGCACATCTTGTCAATTTCATGCTTTCTACCTTCTATTTTGCATGCGTTATCTGACACTTTGTGCAGCACCTACCCCCGGTAAGCAATAACGATCCATAAGGCTCCATATCTTTATTTTCTCTTCTTTCTCTTTCTCAAAGAAAGGAAGGTTCCCTCACCCACAAGTTTGCCGGGGAAAGGAGAAGATAATGGTGTGGACCAAGCGTCATCAAGGAAGTCTAGCCTTTACCGGAAGCAAACGACGAAAAGCTAAGTTGCTAAAGTTTGAGCAATCAATTTTAAAATTTTTAAGTTATCTTCCGCGAATCGACCGTACTTTGTATGGAAAACTCGCGCTGGAGGAACCAACTCAGAAGCTAGTTGCGCCTCTTACTTTGTTTCGAGTCCGCCAACAACTTAAGTGAGCTATGCGACTAGTTGCATAAGGTTTCTTGTCGGTAGCAGCACCGCCAAAGCAGGCTGTCGACGTCTCAAGACTCAACAATGCCATGTGTGCCTCACAATGACAAGTTCCCTAAAAGCGAGGGCAAAACATACAAAGGAAGGAACCAAGTAAAGGAAATAGCATAGCAATTGCTACCAAATAGAGTTATATTACAAGATAGCTTGTCGCAGCTCTAATAGATTTGTTCTCATAACATGACCAAGAGCGGCAAGAAAAAGAGAAAGCGGGCGGCCCTAATCTACGCCGACGCCTCAATCCTTCTTGATCCCGCTTTCACCCCGTCCACGACGGAAGCGACAAGGGTCTTGAGCGCTTCCACATCAAGATCCGACGGCAGGGACTTGAGGACGTTGGTGAGGTTGAGGCCTGGGTTGCGGAAGGCCACCTTCATCAAGACTTTTGAAGAGCCTCACAGAGATCTCGGCGCGACTCCTCGGCCAGCTGCTTTGGGATTTCTTCCCGAGTCGCTGGAGGGCCGCCACCACGCCTTGAAGAACAAGCTGAGCTTGGCGCTGGGTCGGAGGTGCTCATCGGAGGAATATCCAAGATCCTCCATCCCCAGCCAGCCTCCCGTCGATGGCTGCAAAGCAACATCCACGAGACCCTCGGTCCAGGCTCCACATTCTCCCTAAAGGTATTCTTGGCGGCAGAAGATTCTCGCCAGCGCCTCGTCGGCCTTGATCTTCTCCTTCAAGGCCACCTCTGCTCCTCGGGCGCCGCCCAGCTACCGAGTGAAGGTGGTCAGCTTCAACTCAAGATCTGCGTTGGAGTCCTTGGCGGCGCTTGAGCTCCTTGCTCCTCTCGGCGAGACGGGCCCCTGCAGCTCGCCAAGAGTGTAGGCGCCCTTCTCGCTCATGCTTGAGTGCAGCAAGCCTCGCCGCTCTCCTTGAGATTGGCCTCCAGCTGCATCACCATTGTCTCCAGCTCCTTCCTGGCGGCCTCAAAGAACTGGCAGCATCCTTTGCTTCCTTGAGAGCCCCGCCAAATGTTTGCTCGCCTGGCTAGATCCTCCTCATGGCTGTCAAGATTAACCTTCCCGTGCGCCAACTCGCCTTCCTCACAAGCAGATAGCTTCTCGGCGGCAAGTCATTGTTGCTCACCAGCCTTCTCGAGGAGGAAGGCTTTGCGCCTCGGCGAAGTCGCCTCCCGCCTTCCTCTGCCAAGGACCGGAGAGCTTCCTGGTTGAGGCCCCGGAGCTCCTCTACGCGCTTCTCGATGTTCCGCTCCCGCCTTCGCGGATAAGCGCTTCCCGAGATTCCAGCTTGGCTTGTTTGGGCGCGTAGAGCGACAAGCAGCTCCGCAGCAGCCTGCTCCTCGCACTCACCGCTGCTTTGTTTGGTGCGTCGACCAGCGTCAGCCCAGCGGAGGCGAGCAGCTCTTCATCAAAGTTTCTCCTTGGCCGGGCGCCTGAGCTCGACGCCCATGGGAGCTTGATGAAGACGCCATCGCCGCCTTCAAATAGGCACCGGTGGGGCTCTTGAGCCCGGACGCTGCCGCAGACCGGGCGAGGGATCGGTGGTCGGCGTGGCGCTGGCGCTCCTGCGCCTCGGGGCCGTCCGGTCACGATCGCCGGACCTCGCCAGCTTCTGGCGGAAGCTTTGGCGGCCTCTTCACCGCGGGCTCGTCGGCGCCTTTCTTCTCCGATGGCAGCGCGTTGCCAGTGTTGCCGCGTCCTCCTCGCCGGGCGGCCTCGGTCTCCATTGGCTCAGGGCGGATGGATCTCGACGATCGGAAAATGAAGAAAAGTCAAGCAAATATTCAAAAAGAAAATCAGAAGAAGAAGAACACAAGGAAAGTTTTCAAGCAAGAGGATTACCTGTGCTAGGGTTCTAGCCATGGTCTCCGCCACTGTGGGATCGCTGGTGCTGTCCCCTTGCCGGAGAGCTGTCCCTTGCCGGAGAACTGCCCCTTGCCGTAGAAGTCTCCTTGTCGGAGAACGCCCTTGCCGGGGAATCCTCCCTTGGCGGTGTAGTCGGCAGAAGGCATGTCGAGCGGCTTCGTGGCACTTCCTGGTAAGGCTGCTCGCTTCCTACACAAATCGCCAGCCGATATCGCAAAGAAAGGGCACCCATGCACGCCTAATGCAGGAAGTAAATCATATACTTACGCTGGGCTCGCCGGGGCTGCTTTGAGGAAGAGTTGCCGCGTCCGCAAGGTGGTATCGGACGCGCTCTCCTCATTGTCAGCGGTGGGTTCGCCCTCGATGACAATCACCGGGGCCTTGGCTCTTCGACGCTCTCGGGCCAGCGTCATTCGAAAAGGAATGGGTTCAGAGTGAAGCAAATCAGATACAAGACAAAGCAACAAGTCAAGAACTACAAATGCTGCAAAGAATCTTACTCTTCTTCTTCCTCGCCGGAGCCGAAATGGAGAGATCAATTTCGCCCGCCTCCAAGACGACGAGGCGGAGGAGTAGGCTCCCTTGGCCGCTTAGAGCAGAAGCGGTGGTCGCTGAGGGACCCGCTCAGCTTGCCGCGAACGGCGTGAGGTGCTCCCACGGCAATAGTGCTTGCCGCGGTGGAGCGCTGCCGCGCGCCAGCGGCCGTTGACCCGTCTGCTGCCCCGCCACGCCTCCGACCTTGCGGAGATGCCTTCTTGATGGAGCTGGGGCTCCGGCCATGCAAGTCAGTTCAAGGCGAGGAGGAGGCGCCTCGGTGGGCTCGCCGACTCAGCTTCAGTTCGACAAGCTCTTCCTCGCCGCAAACTCCTCGCCGACAAGGCTTGCCGCCTCTGCTGCCTCTCGCCTCCATGGTGAACTGAACCGCCACGGCAGCTGCTGCCGCCTCTTCCAGCTGTATGGCGTCGCCGCATCTCATCATCGGTGGTGTCGTGGGTGAGGCTCTTCTGCTCATCGGGCGGACCGCACTTCCACCAGTTGTCAAAGAACACTCGCGACGACGCTATCTCGCAGGCTCTTGCCAGGTTGGAACGATTCCATGCGAAGTCGCATAACGGCATCATTGCACGGATGCGGTCGAAGCGAGGAATTGTTGCACGCCGACGGCATTCTTCGCAACCTGAACGCCCGGATGCTCAGATCGTGCTTGAACAGCTCCAAGAGCATCGCGTCCAGTTCCTGTGACAGTGAAATTGAAGTTGAGGCCCGGGCGCAGCCTCATGATATCCGCCGCTCCGGAACTCCCAAAGCGGGTCTCCTCTTCTCCTGCAGGGGGCGGCGCGGCGACGAAGGAAATTCGCGCCAACGGGCGCTTACAATGAGTCCGGCAAGCCTCGTGTAGGATCCGGATGACGGCAATCTTCAGCCTAGCGCCTTCCGGCCGATCGCTTCCAATCGCTGTTGCCAAGACCATCGAGGTTTGGCGCTACGGTAAACGGCCGCGGGTTCTCCTCGACAATCCAGCACCAGTTCCGCTCTCCACTCATCCCATTTGCTGCGGAGCTCTCCTCCGATAAGCTTCCTTCTTGCCGGTCCTCGAGATCCAGCGATCCCACCGAAAGAGGCTCCCTCTCTCAACCCGGCATAAAGAAGTGGCGAAAAAGGGCTACGCTTGGATGGACTCACAAAGTTTTCGCAGAGATGTGCGAAAACTGCCATGGTCGTAACAGCATTGGGGTTGAAGTCAAGGAGGCGGAACCCGTAGGTGTTCATGATATCGCAGAAAATTCAGAGAAAGGCGGCAGAGCCTGCAGAAGAACAAATACAAGAAAGGGTACCCATTCGGAGCCAGCCCAAGCAGCGGTAGTACCTTCACGCTGGATGCGCTGCCTCCGCCGACTATAAGAGGTAGTAGTACTCCTCAGCTCCCTCGCCGAGATGGGGAAGATTGCCCGCTCCTTCCGCACACAAGAAGCCGCTGCGCCGACTTCACGGCCTTCCCTTGTCGGGCTGGAGCCATGGCGGAGGTGGTGAGGGAGATCGACGGCATTGGTGATGCTGGTGGCGATGGGGGGCGGAGCGCTGCTCTCTCTTCAGCCTTAGGAAGAAGGGGGAAGCAGCGGGGTTTTTTCGAGATTGGACAACAACTGGCGAGATGGGCGAACTGCCCCTGTTTCCCCTGCTTATAAAGAGGGAGGGGCGGACGTTCCGTCTTTCCGAATAAAGAAACCACCCACGATCTCTCACACGACGCCGCATTCGACGCGTGCCGTTCGTGGAGGGCGTGGTGGGTCCGGGGTGAGTTACGGCGTAAACTAGGCCGCTGCGTCTGCAGTTCTGCTTTTGGGCCCTGGCCCAACAGCGCCGCACTGCGGTGTGGCCCAGGCCCGGGCTCTGTCGGTGTACTAGAGTAGGGTACCCTAGTATCCCGAACTTGTGCACGGCAGCTTGCAGCCCTCCGCTGCAAGGCTTACCGGGTGACCGCCAAGGTCCTCCGTGGTTCCTTTGGAGCCATTCAAGAACAAAGTATTCAAGCTGTGGAGACAAGGCCCCGCAAGAGGAGCTTGCCGGGAAGGCCACCCAAGGCACCTAGGAGTTAAGGCCCCCAAGAAGAGGAGCTTGCCGGAAGGCCACCCAAGGCACCTAGGAGACAAGGCCCCCAAGAGGAGCTTGCCGGGAAGGCCACCCAAGGCACCTAGGAGACAAGGCCCGGCAAGAGGAGCTTGCTGGAAGGCCCGGTGAGCGACAAGCTTCCTGGACGCGACAAGACAACAACCGCGGCAAAGGCGCTTGCAGCGCAGACCACCACTCAGACCAAGGCTTCCAAAGACATCCACTAACGTGTCGCCTCGACCTTTCCAGCGCCAAGCGTGGCAAGAGGTCAGGCGGCCATGAGCGCTGTGGCAAGCGGCGCCGACAAGATTGCCATCGTGGCAAGTGGTGGCGCCTGACGGTCCTTTTCGCACCGTTAGGGCGACGAGACGGGCATTTAATGCCTTTGTCCCCGCCGCCGTGGTTAGGTATGATACACCGTACAAGTAGCTGTACCAACCACTCCTTTTCCATTTTTACTTCTGTTCACGCTACACCGTCGGAGACCCCTTTAGCATATAAAAGGAGGCCCATGCGCAACGTAGGGAAGGGGTTAGAAAGGTTCGGCCGAGAACACTCACGCCGGGTCTCGTTAGCAGCTTGTGCGCATCAGAGCACTCAGCTTCCCCGAGCAAGAACTCAATACACTCGCATATGCAGCAGAGGGAGTGTTATCTCTCCGGAGAGCTCCGGTTGGGTAAACCGCCGCGTGTGCTTCTCCTCGATCTGCTCTTCAGGCGATTTCGCCCCGCCAACCGAAGGGGCTCGGTCCGCCGTCCCATAGGTGTTCGTGGGCCGATCAGCCTCCCGACATCTTTTGGCGCGCCGTAGGGGACGCCGAGATTGTGTGAACCTGATCCGCGCCCACACGAAGCTAGATCTTCATCATCTTCATCGACATGCCACCGAAGAAGAAGGCTTCGGCGGCAGATGTTCCAGACGTTGTTGAACCCACCACCACCGGAGCAAACGGGTGGTGGGGTAGACGCCGGGCGAAGAATGGACGCCGACGGGGAGCCTATGGTGCTGCCAAGTCCAAGAACAAGGCTGCGCAGACCTCGCCGTCCAGACATGCACACCGCGCCTGCCTCAGGAGGCGCGGGACCGACATCGTCATGGTATTCACAACGCCATACGCTCGTTGGACCAAGATCGAGCTGGTGGATCTCGGGATGCTCAAGACCAGCATGCACGCCAACATGCTGGCGCGAGCGAGGCACGGTCGCCTGGACGGGATACTACTCCTTCTAACATAGTTAGAAGTCCGAGCATATCCCGCTCCTCGCGCCGTTCGCCACTGCCACCCACCACTCCAGCAGAAGCTTTGGCGAGAGCTCAATTGCTCTCGGATTACCTCCAACAGCCGACAAGGTCGATGAATGGAGGGCCACCATTCGTAGTCTCATCGGCTTTGCTAACGGCGACGCCCGCTGGCAGCCGAAAGTGCATTGCCCGCCGGGCAGACTGCTAAACACGAGCCGGTGGCGACGAAACCGTGGGGGTGCAACCACCATGCACTCTCCGCCTCAAGGCCAAGATCGCCGACCGCCGGGTCCACCTCGACAGCGACTCCACCGCATCATCGGATCCACGAGCTCGCCGCGATCAGCGCCAAGTTCTTCACGAACGACAGCAAGAAGACGCCGAACTCGCATCGAAGCGCCAAGAGAAGCGCCGGCGTCAATCCGACCAGCGCCACCGGGCCCTCTGTCGACATGCATGCGCTAGGGGAACCAGGCGACTTGCCGTACACGGTAGGTTGCCCTGCGTTCACTCGTGAGCTGCGGCAAGTCCAGTGGCCCAGCAAGAAGAATTTCAAGCCAGACGTACTAGAGAAGTACGACGGCGAGACGCATCCGTCGGAGTTCCTCAGCATTTACACCATCGCGGTGCAAGCTGCCGGGGGGCGAGACGACAAGATCCTGGGCAACTACTTCCCGCTGGTGCTCAAGCCCAATGTCAGATCCTGGCTCATGCACTTGCCGGACAACTCCATATCCTCTTGGGAAGATCTATGCCATCAGTTTGTCGGCGCTTTTACAGCGGACACAAGCCCCATGGCCAAGAAAGCGACCTTCATCTCGCCGCCTGTATAGGAAGGAGAGCCCCGCGCAAGTACATTCAGAGATTCAGCCACAGACAAAGACAACATCTCAGATGTCCACCCCTGCATGTAATCAGCGCGTTCCATCAGAACGCGGCGAAACCGCAGGATGCGGAGGAGATGGCGATGTGCAAGATCGAGACGCTGCTGAGCTATATGCCCCGCCGACAAGTGTGCACGTTCCGAGGAAGGAGGAGACTCCCGGAGAGAATATCAAGCAAGAGGATCTCGATAGTGAGGAGACCGCCTGCAAAGAAAAAACCGCGGCGGAACAACAGAAGAAGAAAGGCAAAGATGTGCTAGTTGTTGAGCAGTCCGCAACGGGAGGTGGCGCCAAGAAAGCCAAAGCTGGTAGCTCCGGCAAGGAGGTTGTCACCGCACCAACTGCCAGTCAGAAGCGGTCGCCGACAAGCGTGATGACTCTAACAACAATAAAGATCAAGATCCACCGCACTAAGGGCCATGACCTCCGTGAGCTGCAAAAGGTCGAGCAGCTTGTCGAGCAGCAGAAGGCTGAATACGAACGACGCGACAAGGAGAAGGCCCAGGAAGGTGCTGGAAGAGCTAGCAAGAAACGTCCCGACCGAGGAGGACGCCGCGGCAAAGCCAAGCAGCGGCAAGGAGATAGACCTCCCCGCGGCCGCGACAAGGATGAAGACGACGACGATGATGAAGACATGGATGATGACGAGACCGATGAGCAGGAGTTCCAGAAAGCCACAGAGGTCCTGTGCGTTGACGGCGGCGCTTCTTTGCATACTTCACACCGCCAGCTCAAGCAGTGGATGCGGGAAGTCAATGCGGCAGAACAATCCGTCGAGTCACGCAAGCCTCTGAAATGGTCCAAAGACGCCTATCATCTTTTGATATTGAGGACCACCCCGATCGCTGCAGAATCGCGGTCGGGTGCTTGCCGATGTTGGTTTCACCAACTATCCGCAACCTCAAGGTCACTAAGATGCTAGTTGACGGCAGGGCCGGCTTGAACTCGATCTCCTCCGCGTGCTCCGTAAACTCCAAATCCCTCGATGGCGAAGCTCAAGAGACCGCACATTCCAAGGAATCAATCCGGAAGGAGCAAGTCAAGGGAAAGATCATGTTGTCGGTGACATTTGGCAGCGAAGTTGAACTTCGTGATCGAGAGGGTCACTTTGACGTTGTTGACTTTCCATTGCCTTACAATGGGATACTTGGCCGCCCAAAGACTCGCCAAATTCATGGCAGCCTCTCACTATGCATACAACATGTCAAGATGCCAGGCCCGATAAGTGTCATCTCTGTCCCCTCGGCGACAAGAAGGATGCTCTTATCTGCGCCGACAAGATCTACCGGAAGCAGCAGCTGCAGATTGACAAGCCACTTGCCGCTGAAGCTCCCGGGCGAAGAAGAAGACCAAGTCCGCAAGAGCTCGATGCCCACTCCGCAAGCGCACCTCTTCGGAGTGCTGCGCTACCGCCGAGGACGCACCATCGAAGCTCCACCGGCAAGTGTAAGAAGACGATGGCGGCTCCACCAGAGACCAAGAAGGTGTCCGCTATGAGGACGGCACCGTGGTACCTTCACCATCGCGCCACTCTCGACCCTAAATAGGAAGGCGCGCCGTTGCTTTCCTGAGGCGAACGCCGACGTGTTTGCGTGGCAACCGCCCGACATCCCCGTGTTCCCGTGAAAGTAATTGTGCACCATCTTGCCGCTTGTCCTCATGCGCCGCCCGCCAAGCGTAAAGTCAGAAGCGTGCAAAGGAGCGCCAAAATTCATCGCAGAAGAAATCAAGAAATTGGAAGCAAAGGCCTTGTCGAGGATTGCTCCATCCTACGTGGTTGGCCAATCATGTAGTTGTACGCAATGCAAACGGGTAATGGAGGCTTTGTATCGTCTTTACCGATGTGAATTAAGCTTGTCCCAAAGATCCATTTCCCTTGCCGCCAAGATCGACCAGATTGTTGACTCCACGACCGGATGTGATTTGCTTTCATTTCTGGATGCATACTCAGGATATCAAAAAATCTTCATGGCAGAGAGGATGAGGAGAAGACCGCATTCATCACCCCATGTGGCACATACTGTTTCGTACGGATGCCTTTCGGATTAAAGAATGCTGGTTCAACATTTGCAAGAGTAGTCCATGACGCTTTTGAGCCGCAAATGCACGGAAATGTGGAAGCCTACATGGATGACATAGTGGTCAAAACCAAGGACAAGGCAACTCGATTCAAGATTTAGACGAAACCTTTGCAAATCTGGGCGCAAGATCAACCTCAAGCTCAACCTCGAGAAGTGTGTGTTTGGAGTCCCTTCCGCAAGCTTCTCGGTTCTTCGTGGTCTCGATGGGGAATTGAAGCCAATCCCGACAAGATCAAGGCCATTGAGCAGATTGAAGCACCAAAGCGCCAAGGATGTACGAAGACTTGCCGGTTATGTAGCTGCTCAAAGCAGGTTTATCTCTAGGTTCTGCTGAGCGCTACCGCCATTTTCAAAATTTTGAAAAAGGCAGGTCCGATGAAATGGACTCGAAGCGGAGGCTGCGCACCGCAGACTTGAAGAGATACCGCCCTCCACTCCAACACTTGTCGCACCTAAGCCACAAGAGAAGTTGTCGCTATATATAGCGGCAACCAATCAAGTGGTTAGTGTTGCGTTAGTAGCGGAGAGGGATGCGTATGATGAGCTAGCAACCATGGCGAGATGCATCCAAATGACGAAAGGTGGGGCTTCACCGCAAGCTCTGGTCCCGACAAGGATGGATCTACGCAGACGCATGAGAGGATGCGTAAAAGAATGGTGCAGCGCCGAGTTTACTTTTGTCGGCCTCTTCCGCAGGGGCTAGGTCAAGGTACTACGGTGTGCAGAAATTGCTTTTCGGCCTCCTCATGGCCTCGAGAAAGCTGCGCCATTACTTCTGTGCACATGAGATCACAATGCCACTGCTTTTCCAATAAGAGGATACCGCAAAATCCAGAGGCAACAGCAGGATTGTCGAGTGGGCACTGAACTGTCAAGCTTTGGCCTCAAGTTTGAGAGCACTTCAACTATCCAAAGCATAGCATTGGCGGAGTTCATAGCAGAATGGACGCCAACACAAGATGAAGAAATTCCAGAAACGAGCATCCCCGTCAAGGAAGCAAGCAAAGAGTGGTTGATGTACTTTGATGGTGCCTTCTCGCTGCAAGGCGCCGGTGCGGGCGTGCTACTTGTTGCACCCACCGGAGAGCACCTCAAGTACGTAGTCCAGATGCACTTTCCCAAGGAGCAAGCAACAAACAATACTGCATAGTATGAAGGTTTGCTTGCCGGTCTCGTGGATCATGCAGAGACCTTGGGATCAAGAAGCTCATTGTCGTGGTGACTCACGCCTTGTCATCCGCCAAGTGAACAAGAGTTATCGAGTCCGCTGATGGAAGCTTATGTTGATGAAGTGAGAAAGCTAGAAGAGCACTTTGACGGCCTACAAATGGAACATGTTCCAAGAGCTCAGAATCGACATTGCCGATGGTTCGTCAAGGCGCGCCAGACTTAAGTTACCTGTGGAACCAGGGATTTTTGTGCTCAAGCTGACTCAACCGTCTGTAACGCCATCAACCGGACAGAGCAAGAAGAGGAAGTTGATCTCTGGTGACTATTTTCCCAGCAGAGCTTCCTCGCCGTCGCCCAAGAAGGTTCTCAAGATCAATACCAAGGGTGCTGAGGAGCAGTCTGCTCCGGCAAGCCCTAGGGTTTGTTCCGTTGAAGCAGACGCTCCCGACAAGTTTTGCTCCGGCAAGCTTGCCGGGGAATGTCAAGCTCCGGCTGAGCCGCAGGTTCTCGCCGTGGAAGCAGATGTTCCCGCAGCAGCAGATGTGCCTTTAGTCCTTGTTGTCGAGCCGCAAGCTCCAAAGATGGGCGAAAGCAGATTGTCCGCTTCTTCAGATAGGAGAACTTCCCAAGAGCAAGAAGAAGCGGAAAGAGTAACCCGGCAGTCAAGTATGTACCAGTTTGTCGACAACACACTGCATGTAAGAAGACTCAACGGTGTGAAATTGAAGTGTATTCACCGAAGACGGACAAAAGCTGTTGGCGAGATACATGGAGGCATATGTGGTCACCACATTGGCGCCAGAAAGCACTTGCCGCAAAGCGTTCCTAAGAAGGTTTCTTTGGCCGACAAACTCTAGGATGCAAATCGCACAAGTAACCAAGTGTGAAGCGTGCTGGCCCATTCCAAGCAGATACACCACCAGCTCAAGCTCTCCAGACGATCCCTTTATCCTCGCCATTTTCGTCCGAGGGTTTCGACATCCTCGGCCCCTTTCCCCGAAGCTGTCGGGGCTTTGAGTACTTGTACGCTGTAATCGACATGTTCACAAAGTGGCCGGAAGTGGAAGCAAGTGAGGAAGGTGATAGCACAACAAGATCAAGTTCTTTAGGTCGATTGTTTGCCGCTTCGTAATCCCTAACAGATCATCACCGACAACGGCACGCAATTCACGAGCCGCACCTTCATGCAAGACGCCCAAGATCTTGGCGCCAAGGTTCCGCTTTCGCTTCTGTTGCTCATCCGAGAAGTAGCGGTCAAGCGGAGAGGGCGAATGCTGAAGTGCTGCGTGGGCTCAAGACCAGAACTTTCAACAGGCTGCACAAGTGCGGAAAGAACTGGATTGAGGAGCTGCCGGTGGTTCTTTGGTCGATCAGGACGACGCCAAATCGAGCCATCGCCGCACACCTTTCGCTCTAGTCTATGGAGCAGAGGCAGTTCTCCCACGGAACTCAGATACGGATCACCTCGAGTGCTCGCTATGATGAGCTTGAGCAAGAGCAGCTGCGACAACATGACGCGCTGCTCCTTGAGGAGGATCGCCTTCAGTTGTCAGACGAGTTGCTCGATACCAGCAAGCTTTGCGCCGCTACCATAGCCGCCAAAGTTAATGCCGAAGTCTCGAGGAAGGCGACCTTGTTCTTCGCGCTGCTCAGTCCGCCAAGAATTCCAACAAGTTGACGCCAGTGGGAAGGCCCTTACCGGGTGAAACGAGTCACTAGGCTCGGCGCAGTCCGCCTCGAGACCGAAGATGGCATTCCGGTGAGCAACTCTTGGAACATTGAGCATCTTCGTAAGTTTTACCCGTAGGGCGCGGTTGTCGGAACCTGTTCCGGCAACCACCTTTTGTACAAGTCTTGCCGATGTTGCATGTAATCCTTTGTACAAAGCCGGGCGCAGATCCCGTGCATAAGTAAAGCTAATGTGCTTCGCACATCTTGTCAATTTCATGCTTTCTACCTTCTATTTTGCATGCGTTATCTGACACTTTGTGCAGCACCTACCCCCGGTAAGCAATAACGAGCCATAAGGCTCCATATCTTTATTTTCTCTTTCTCTTTCTCAAAGAAAGGAAGGTTCCCTCACCCACAAGTTTGCCGGGGAAGGAGAAGATAATGGTGTGGACCAAGCGTCGCTCAAGGAAGTCTAGCCTTACCGGAAGCAAACGACTAAAAGCTAAGTTGCTAAAGTTTGAGCAATTAGTTTTAAAATTTTTAAGTTATCTTCCTCGAACGACCGCACTTTGTATGGAAAACTGCGGCGCTGGAGGAACCAACTCAGAGCTAGTTGTGCGCTTACTTTGTTTCGAGTCCGCTCAACAACTTAAGTGAGTCATGCGACTAGTTGCGACAAGGTTTCTTGTCGGTAGCAAGACCGCCAAAGAGGCCGACGTCTCAAGACTCAAGGCCATGCCTGTGTGCTCATACCGACAAGTTCCCTAAAAGCGTAGGGCAAAAACATACAAAGGAAGGAACCAAGTAAAGGAAATAGCATAGCAATTGCTACCCGGAGTAGAGTTATATTACAAGATAGCTTGTCGCAGCTCTAATAGATTTGTTCTCATAACATGACCAGCAGCGGCAAGAAAAAGAGAAAGCGGGCGGCCTAATCTACGCGATCGCCCTCAACCCTCTTGATCCCGCTCACCCTGTCCTCGATGGGTGCGACAAGCGTCTTGAGCGCTTCCACATCAGCATCCGTGGCAGGGACTTGAGGACGCGGTGAGGTTGAGGCCTGGTTGCGGAAGGCCACCTTCATCAAGACTTTTGAAGAGCCCTCAAGATCTGGGCGCGACTCCTCGGCCAGCTGCTTTGGGATTTCTTCCCGAGTCGCTGGAGGGCCGTCACCACGCCCTTGAAGAACAAGCTGAGCTTGGCGCTGGGTCGGAGGTGCTCATCGGAGGAATATCCAAGATCCTCCATCCCACGCGCCAGCTCCCTCGCCGATGGCTGCAAAGCAACATCCACGAGACCCTCTGTCCAAAGGCTCCACATTCTCCCTAAAGGTATTCTGGCGGCAAGAAGACTTCGCCAAAGCGCCTCGTCGGCCTTGATCTTCTCCTTCAAGGCCACCTCCTGCTTCCCCTGGCGCCCGCCCAACGCCTCGAGTCAAGGTGGTGGTCAGCTTCAACTCAAGATCTGCGTTGGAGTCCTTGGCGGTGCTGAGCACCTTGCTCCTCTCGGCGAGACGGCCCTGCAGCTCGCCAAGAGTGTAGGCGTCCTTCTCGCGCTCATTCTTGAGTGCAGCAAGCTCCTCGCCGCTCTCCTTGAGATTCTGCATCACCTTCGTCTCCAGCTCCTTCCTGGCGGCCTCAAAGAACAAGCGGCAAAGATCCTTTGCTTCCTTGAGAGCCCCGCCAAATGTTTGCTCGCTGCGTGGCTAGATCCTCCTCATGGCTGTCAAGATTAACCTTCCTCTCGCCAACTCGCCTTCCTCAAGGCAGATAGCTTCTCGGCGGCAAGCCATTGTTCTCGGCTTCAGCCTTCTCGAGGAGGAAGGCTTTGCGCTCTCGGCGAAGTCGCCTCCCGCCTTCCGCCAAGGACCGGAGAGCTTCCTGGTTGAGGCCCCGAGCTCCTCCGCTGCTTCTCGATGTCTGCTCCCGCTTTCGCGACAAGCACTTCCCGGGATTCCAGCTTGGCTTGTCGGGCGCGGTAGAGCGACAAGAAGCTTCCGCAGCAATGCTCCTCCTCGCACTTCCGCCATTCTGTTTGCGCGTCGACCGTCCGATCCCAATGGAGGCGAGCAGCTCTTCATCAAAAGTTTATCCTTCGGCCGGCGCCCTGGAGCTCGACGCCCATGGGAGCTTGATGAAGACGCCATCGTCGGCCTTCAAATAGGCACCGGGCTGGGGCTCTCGGAGCCAAGCTACCCCGCACGGCGGAGGATCGGCGGTCGGCGTGGCGCTGGCGCTCCTGCGACCCTCGGGGCCGTCGGTGGGATCGCCGGACCCTCGCCCGGCTTCTGCGGCAGCGGCTTTAGCGGCCTCTTCGCGCCGGCCGGGCTCGTCGGCGCCGCTTCTTCTCCGATGGCGGCAGCGTCGTCGATGTTACTGTGGCGTCCTCCTCGCCGGCGGCCTCGGTCACCATTGGCTCTGTGGCGGATGGATCTGACGATTGGAAAATGAAGAAAAGTCAAGCAAATATTCAAAAGGAAAATCAGAAGAAGAAGAACACAAGGAATGTTTTCAAGCAAGAGGATTACCTGTGCTAGGGTCTGCAGTCATGGTCTCTGCCACCAGTGGATCGCTGGTGCTGTCCCTTGCCGGAGAGATGTCCCTTGCCGGAGAACTGCCCCTTGCCGGAGAAGTCTCCCTTGCCGGAGAACGCTCCCTTGCTGGGGAATCCTCCCTTGGCGGTGTAGTCGAAGCAGAAGGCATGTCAGGAGCGGATTCAGTGCACTACTGGTAAGGCTGCTCTGCTCCTACACAAATCAGCGATGATATCAAGAAAGAAAGGGCACCCATGCACGCCTAACAACAGGAAGTAAATCATATACTTACGCTTGGGGCTGCGCTGGGGCTGCTTTGAGGAAGAGTTGCCGTCCGGCAAGGTGGTCTCGGACGCGCCTCCTGCTGTCGCGGTGGGCTCGTCCTCGATGTCAATCACCGGGGCCTTGGCTCTCTTCGACGCTCTCTGGGCCAGCGTCCTGAAAAGGAATGGGTTCAGAATGAAGCAAATCAGATACAAGACAAAGCAACAAATCGAAGAACTACAAATGCTGCAAAGAGTCTTACTCTTCTTCTTCCTCGTCGGAGCTGAGCACGGAGAGATCAAATTCTGGCCCGCCTCGATGCGACGAGGTGGAGGAGTAGGCTCCCTTGGCCGCTTGGCGGGAGCAAGCGGTGGTCCGCGAGGGCCCGCTTCCAGCTTGCCGCAATGGGCGTGAGGTGCTCCCAGCGCTGCCGCGCTGGCTGGCTTGTTGACCCGTCTGCCGCCACGTCTCCGCCTTGTGGAGACACCTTCTTGGTGGAGCTGGGGCTCCGCCATGCAAGCTGTCTCAAGGAGTGGAGGAGGCGCCCTCGGCGGGCTCGCTCGACTCAGCTTCAGTTCGACAAGCTCTTCCTCGCCGCAAACTCCCTCGCTCGACAAGGCTTGCCGCCTCTGCTGCCTCTGCCTCCTCCACGGTGAATCCGAACCGCCATGGCAGCGCTGCCGCCGCCTCTTCCAGCTGGTGGCGGCGCGCTGCATCTCATCATTGGTGGTGTCGCGGTGAGGCTCTTCGTTCATCGGGCGGACCGGCACTTCTACCAGTTGTCAAAGAACACTCGCACGACGTCATCTGCAGGCTCTTGCCAGGTTGGAACGATTCCATGCGAGTCGCACAACGGCATCATTGCACGGATGCGGTCGAGCGAGGAATTGTTGCACAGCGGGACGGCATTCTTCGGCAACCTGAACACTCCGGGATGCTCATGATCGTGCTTGAACAGCTCCAAGAGCATCGCGTCCAGTTCCAGGACAGTGAAATTGAAGTTGAGGCCCGGGCGCAGCCTCATGATATCTGCCGCGTTCCGGAACTCCCAGGCGGGTCTCCTCCTCTCGTGCAGGGGGGCGATTCGGCGACGAAGGAAATCTGCGCCAACGGCGCCTACAATGAGTCCGGCAAGCCTCAGGCGTAGGATCCGGATGACGGCAATCTTCAGCCTAGCGTCTTCCGGGGCCAGACTGCTCCAATCGTTGCCAGCACTCATCGAGGTTTGGTGTCAAGGTAAGCGGCCGCGGGTTCTCCTCGACAATCCAGCACAAGTCTGCTCTCCACTCATCCCATTTGCTGCGGAGCTCTCCCTCCGTATAAGCTTCCTTCTTGCCGGTCCTCGAGATCCAGGCGATCCCACCGAAAGAGGCTCCCTCTCTCAACCCGGGCATAAAGAAGTGGCGGAAAAGGGCTACGTTTGGATGGATTCGACAAAGTTTTCGCGGAGATGTGCGAAACTGCCATGGTCGTAACAACATTGGGGTGAAGTCAAGGAGGCGGAACCCGTAGGTGTTCATGATATCGCAGAAAAATTCAGAGAAAGGCGCGGGCAGAGCCCGCATGAAGAAGCAAGAAAGGGTACCCATTCGAGCAGTTCAGGCAATTGGGAGTACCTTCGTGCGCGGAGGCGCTCAGCGTCTCCGTCGACCGAAGAGGTAGTAGTACTCCCTCAGCTCCCTCGCGAGCTGGGGGAAAGATTGCCGCTCCTTCCATGGCGCCAAGAACGCTGCGCCTCGGCCGACTTCACGGCCTTCCCCTTGTCGGCTTTCGGAGCCATGGCGGAGGTGGTGAGGGAGATCGACGGCGTTGGTGATGCCGGTGGCGATGGGGGACGGAGCGCTGCTCTCTCTTCAGCCTTAGGAAGCAGGGGGAAGCAGCGGGGGTTTTTCGAGATTGGACAAGAATCGGCGAGATGGGCGAACTGCCCTGCTTCCCGCTTATAAAGAGGGAGGGGTGGACGCCCGTCTTTCCGAATAAAGAAACCACCCACGATCTCTCACACGGCGCCGCATTCGACGCGTGCTGCCTGTGGAGGGCGTGGTGGGTCCGGGTGAGTTACGGCGTAACCCAGCCAAGCGTGCCCGTGCCTGCTTTTGGGCCCGCCCAACAGCCAAGACTGCAGGTGGCCCAGCCCGGGGCTCTGTCGGTGTACTAGAGTAGGGGTACCCTAGTATCCCGAACTTGTGCACGGGCAGTTGTAGCCCTCCGCGGCAAGGCTTACCGGGTGACCGCCAAGGTCCTCCGTGGTTCCTTTGGAGCCATTCAAGAACAAAGTATTCAAGCCAAGGAGACAAGGCCCCGGCAAGAGGAGCTTGCCGAAGGCCACCCAAGGCACCTAGGAGCCAAGGCCCCAAGAGCTTGCCGAAGGCCACCCAAGGCACCTAGGAGACAAGGCCCCGGCAAGAGGAGCTTGCCGGAAGGCCACCCAAGGCACCTAGGAGACAAGGCCCGGCAAGAGGAGCTTGCCGGGAAGGCCCGATGAGCGACAAGCTTCCGGACGCGACAAGACAACAACCGCGGTAAGGCACTTGCCGCGCAGACCACCACTCAGACTGCGCTCCAAAGCACATCCACTAACGTGTCGCCTCGACCTTTCTGTGCGCTGCGTGGCAAGAGGTCCGTCTTGCGGCCGGAGCGCTGGTGGCAAGCGGCGCCGACAAGATTGCCATCGTGGCAAGTGATGGCGCCTCGACGGTCCCTTTCGCACCGTTAGAGCGATGTAGACGGGCATTTAATGCCTTTGTCCCTCGCCGCCGTGGTTAGGTATGATACACTGTACAAGTAGCTGTACCAACCACTCCTTTTCCATTTTTACCCTTGTCTACGTTGCCACCTGTCGGAGACCCCTTTAGCATATAAAAGGAGGCCCATGCGCAACGTAGGGAAGGGGTTAGAAAGGTTCGAAGCCAGAGAACACTCACGCTCGGTCTCGTTAGCAGCTTGTGCGTACTGTAGCACTCAGCGCTCCTGAGCAAGAACTCAATACACTCAGACATGCAAAGAGGGAGTGTTATCTCTCCGGAGAGCTCTAAAGCTGGGTAAACCGCTCGTGTGCTTCGCCTCGATCTGCTCTTCGTGCGACCTCTGCCCCCCGCCGAACCGAAAGGGCCTCGGTCCGCCGGTCCCATAGGTGTTCGTGGGCCAGATCAGCCTCCCCGACATGGACCGGCCCAAAAGTGGCCCATAAAGTTTAAATGGGCCGGCCCAACTAAAGGCCCATAAGATTTTCCGGTCCATAATGGCCAGCCCAGCAAAAGGCCCACGAGATTTTGCATATCATAATGGGCCAGCCCAGCTAAAGGCCCGCGAAATTTTGCAGGCCATAATGGGTCGGCCCAGCTAAAGGCCCGCGAGATTTTGCGGACCATAATGGGCCGGCCCAGCTAAAGGCCCAACATTCTCAGTTAAGGCCCGTACGACTAGTGTGAAATCGGCCCGTCAACGGCCTGTCCTAAACTTGTCATCATCGCGGCCCATGGTCACCTATGGCCCGTTAACAGTCCGCTAAGTGTATGGGCCGAATTACGGCCCGGTGTATTTCCGGCCTGTTAAAGGTCCTACTTCATTTGGGCCCATTTACAAGCCATTGAAACTTTCGGCCCATAAACGACCGTGAAGGATTTGGGTCCTATTCGGCCATGTCTAACATTCGGCCTGTTAGAGGCTGACTATAGATTTGGGCCACTTTCGGCCTGTTGTGATTTTCGGCCTGTTAACGTCAGACGAAATCCATGGGCCATATGTGGCCCAACGTCACATCGGGCCCATTAACGGCCCATATAAAAATGACGATAATCTAGCCCGACCAAACTTCCGGCCTGTTAAAGGCCCGTGTATTAGGTCGGCGCATTTACGGCCCGTCTGAATTTTGGCCTCTGAAAGATCCGCATCGTAAATGGGCCCAATCTCACTTTCGGTCTTTTAAAGGCCCATGTTTTTATGGGCTTGAGATATTTACACCTGTAAACGGCCTATTGTTACTGAGGGACCAAATTATGTTTAGGCCTGTTAAAGGCCCACTATGGGCACATGCCTACCAGAAAAATATGAAATCTTATGCTGATTTAGGCCCAGATATTTTTAGTGGGCTACATGCAAATTTCGGCCCATAATCTTTTTTATCCCAATTGGAATGGGCCCGACGAATGTTGGCATGTTGGGCTCCTACGAAGCTTTCGGCCGAAAACATTACAAAAATAGCGTCATAATTATTGCAGCCTTTGCCAACATCATAAATGCTATATCACAACAAAAGGCCTGTTGGCATAAAGTTTATAGTCCTTGCAGATAAAAGCACCATCAGATGTATAGAAGCACAGATCATTTGACCTGAGTGCTAATGTTTCAGGATGTAGAATCTGATGGAGCTGCACGATCTTCACCTTTTTCCGCCATTGCTCTTGAACAACGGGTTTAATGTCCGATAGTCCGGTTTCAAAACTATTGATATCTTGACGACATTTGTCAACCACTATTCTTGTTTCCAAAACGATGTCCATTAGGGATTGGACTTGTGTCCGGAGCATGATATATCACTGTCTAGCAGGAAGATTTTGTTCAAGAGGGCGATTTGGACGAGGTTACCTTGACAACCAACCCGTAATTACGTAGGAAGGTGCTTTTTGCATTGTTAGTGGAGAGATCTTGACGCGACCGCAAAGAAGAGGTGACATTCTGCCTGTGGTAGCCTCGTCACCTTCAGGTGGTTGTGGCTGTTCAATCATTTTTTTCCATAGCTTCCTGAAAGTTTGAACTTGTAGATTAGTGTACCAGATAAGTTACTAATGAGATAAAAACAAACAAATTAGGTTACACGTTTATACATAACTTATTTTGGTGAACTACTGTAATACATTAGCATGTATTGTAGTGCAAACTACAAAATAAAATCACTTTCGGAACATATGTCCATGTAGCATGCCTACTGTATTGTCTATTTCCTCACATTCGTTGACATCTAAGGATAAAGAGACATGGTTTAAATTAGGATGAACATAGTATGACATCATTCATATCATGGGCAAACAGATATAATACAAATAGGCTATTTTATCATTGTCTGCGCACGTGAACATAACAACTAGAATACAGATCAAGACCAAAAGAATATCCTTCATATCTTTTAAACCATGTAAGGTGAAATAATACGTTAAGACAACTGTGTATAAAAGTGAACAGAGTAACTAACATTGGCTGCAAACCAAGTAGTTAAATGAACACATCACAATACCAATCAGTTCAAAGGCAGGAGGAGTAAGGACTTACAACAAATGCTTGAACTGGTGTGCTCATTCCCTTCATCTTGCTGGTGTGGCAATCCTTGAAGATTTGCAATCGCATTCGTTCAGGTTCTTTTTGGTCCGCATGTGCTTTCCTCTCGTATTTGGAACAAGTCATATAGATACGATAATATGGCATGTAAAAAGAAGGAAGTAGCAGCTATTTACAAGAGCCTCGCGATTGTGCAATATAGCTACGAGATCCTGTTGTCTATTGGAATTTCACTTTAGAATGATTGGTCTTGTTCTTCAAACAGTTAGCCTAGAAGAAGATACACTTGTAAGGCAGATACATAAATACAAGTTCAATATGTGGTTTGATCAAATACATATAGCCTACCTGATACTTTGGATCGGACCAGTGTTTAATGAGGGTTGTCCAGTCTTCATCTGTAATATATTCTACTAGAGATGTTTGGGCGATTTCATTGTTAGCCTTGCCTTCAAAGTGAGATTTTTTAAGGTGGTACCGATACTATCGCAGAGCAGACTAAAAAACATGAGTGCATGCTTGTTTAGTTGCATCATCTTTCGGATCCAACTTGAACCTCATCTGTTGGAAAAAGAATGTGAGTCTTATTAGAAGGAAGCTAGAAAGTATGGGACACAGCAAGACAATATTAATAATTGCGATGAATAACATTACTTACGGATAAATGGTCAAGGAAGGTGTTAAACTGGGTATTGTCTTTCTCATTCCTGTACTGGATCCACGTTGGGAGGATACATGCATGACACCTAACGGCAACGACTGCCTCTAATACTGACTTGGCTGACTCTGTAGCATCACGTGGCCTTTTTAAACCTACCTCAAAATGGATCTCCATTCTTCATCCTTTAGATTTTGTTAATCTGTCAAGCATTATCCCTGATGTCCGTTTCCGCTTGCGTCGTGGTGCTAGTTCAACAACGAATATGGAAAGTGTTAGTGTACATCAAACTGTGAGAGTACATATAAAGGAGCATGCAACTGCAAATTCACTCGGTCAGGTACCGTCTTGGTGTTGATGCTCATGAGGTTCATCTAATCTTGCCAAGATCTGTTGTGTCAGCAGTGCTTCGGAAGTAGTGTTAGGTGTGAAGGCAGCTTGGGAACTGGCCAGTTCCGGAGCAAATGAACGAGTAACTCGTTGAGATCTTTGATGCAGTTGAAGCGGATGCTGCAGCTGGTGGAGCAGGTGATATTGTGTTTGTAGATTTAGCCGGTGGACTTGGACCTTCTACTGCACTATAAGTACCAGCAGAATCTGGACAGCAGATCCTTTTCCATTTCACCTGACGAGTAACACCAACTCCCTACTATATTATTTTCCTTGCTCTTTTTTGACTTTGCCATGTCAAGCCGTACCCACAACACAAAAGAATAAAATCGCTCTTCAGAACTCATTCATGCATGATACAGACAAGCAATACTTTGATGTAAGACAACCGTGTGAGGATGGAATATGTAAGAAAAACAGGACAGCATGACATATTCACAGCTACAATGTGTAAACTAAGCAGAAGGATTTTCAAGAAAATAGAAGTAATGCAAGCTAGACACCATATGAAAGATGCAACCAATATTACTTTGCCAAGTTAAAAGTGTCTTGTCATAAGTGGCAATTCAAAAATTAGAAGCAAGACAACGTAGAAATCAATGCAAGATGCAACCACTATCAAACTGCCATGTTAAAAGTGTCCAATCATGAGTGACTGATGCGGGATACACAACATCAGTACTTTGATGTAAGAACATGGTATGATAGATAGATGCAGTGTATTCTAGACACAGAACGGCATGTCATATGCACATGTATAACGTATGAACTCAGCAGGTGCAATTAAATCAAAATAGAAGAAATACAAGCTAGACAACATATGCAACATGAAACCAATTATCACACTGTCAACTTAGAGCAAGCACTGCGATGGTGGAGTACGGAGATGAACTCATCATGTAGACTTGGGACTTCAACTTCATTAGCGATGGCAAGTGGCAAATCTAGAGAGTCTCTGCTTTTGCGTCGATGCGGAGGACCACCAACATCCCCTAACTTACTATTTTCCTTCCTATTTTCTCGATATTGCCTTATGAAGTCAAAACCAAAAGAAGATGAATAAAATTAGCTCTGCATAACTGGTTGATGCATGATATGCATTTAACACTACTTTGATGTAAGGCAAGCGCAGGATAGGAGGATGGAATATATACAAAAAAGACAGCATTTCATATTCACACGTGCATTTATAGGGGATGGAGTATGTATGAAACAACAGTAAGCGGAAGGCATTTCAACAAAATTAGAAGAAATGAAAGCTAGGCACCATATGAACATGCAACTAATATCACTCTATCAGGTAAAAAGTGTCTCGTCGTAAGTGTCATGTCAAGAAATTAGAAGCAGTACAAGTTAGAAGACAATGCAAGATGCAACCTACATCACAGTCCCAAGTTAAATGTGTCTTATGGTAAGTGATCGTTGCAGGTATAAGTTGTAAGCTACGCAGATGCAATTCAACATAATCAGAAGCAATACAAACTAGACATCATACGGAAAACACAACCACATATAACAGTTCCAAGTTAGAGCAAGCACCTGCGATGGTGGAGTAGGGGAGATGTGCTCATCATGTACATGTATGTTCTAGAAACAGGAACACGTGTCATATTCACAGGCATTATGTGTAAAGTAAGCAGATGCAATTCAACAAAGTTAGAAGCAATACAAGCTAGACATCATACGCAAGATGCAACCACATATAATAGTGCCAAGTTAGAGTAGCACATGTGATGGTGGAGTAGGGGAGATGTGCTCATCATGTACACGTAGGTTCTAGAAACAGGAACACGTGTCCATATTCACAGGCGTTATGTGTAAAGTAAGCATATGCAATTCAACAAAGTTAGAAGCAATACAAGCTAGACATCATAGGCAACATGCAACCACATATAATAGTGCCAAGTTAGAGCAAGCACCTATGATGGTGGAGTAGGGGAGATGTGCTCATCATCTACGCAACTACGTTGACTGTCTAGCTTTGCGTTGTCTTGCGAATCTTGTTGGGAGGATGGCAGAGTAGAATCTATAGAGAACCTCCGTTTCAGTTGCTCGGAAGGACCACCATCATCCAATTCCTTGCCAATTTCCTTCAGCTTTATTGATTTTGCATTGTGAGGTCAAACTAACAAAAAAAGGAATTTAATTCGCTCTTCAGAACTCATTCATGCATGATACTGACAAACACTACTCTGATGAAAGGCAAAGTCATGATACAAGGATGGAATATGTATGAAAAAATGGATGGCTTGACATATTCACACCTATGATGTGGTAACTAGGCAGAAGGCACTTCAAAAAATTAGAAGCACTACAAACTAGATACCATATGAAAGGTGCAATCAATATTACTCTGCCAAGTTAAAACTGTCTTGTCATAGGTGGCGTTCATCAAACTAGAAGCAATACATGCTAGAAATCATATTCAAGACGCAAACCAATATCACACTGCCAACTTAAAGGTCTTCCATCATAAGTGACTGATGCAGGATACACAAGAAGAGTAGTTTCATGTAAGAACATGGTGTGATAGACAGATATAGTATGTACCAAAAATAGGAAAGCGTGTCATATTCACACATATCATGTGTAAGCTAAGCAGATGCAGTTTACACTAATTAGGAGCAATACAAGCTAGACACCATATGCAACATGCAACCAGATATCACACTGCCAAGTTAGAGCAAGCACCTTGGATGGTGGAGTAGGGGAGCGGAGACTTGGACCTTGTAATGCACTATCAGTACAAGGAGAATCGGTACAGATGCTCCGTTTATGTTGCTGCAAAGGACCACCATCATCGCTTTCCTTACGCTTTTCCTTCCTCTTTCTTAATTTTGCCTTGTCAAGTCAAACCCACAAGAAAAAGGAATAAAATTTGCTCTTCAGGACTCATTGATGCATGACACTGACGAACACTACTCTGATGAAAGGCAAAGTCATGATACGAGGATGGAATATGTACGAAAAAATGGACGGCTTGACATATTCACAACTATTATGTGGTAACTAAGCAGAAGGCACTTCAACAAATTAGAAGCACTACAAACTAGACACCATATGAAAGGTGCAATCAATATCACTCTGCCAAGTTAAAACTGTCTCGTCATAGGTGGCGTTCATCAAACTAGAAGCAATACATGCTAGAAATCATATTCAAGACGCAAACCAATATCACACTGCCAACTTAAAGGTGTTACATCATAAGTGACTAGATACACAAGAAGAGTAGTTTCATGTAAGAACATGGTGTGATAGACAGATATAATATGTACCAAAAACAGGAAAGCGTGTCATATTCACATGTATCATGTGTAAGCTAAGCAGATGCAGCTTTACACTAATTAGGAGCAATACAAGCTAGACACCATATGCAACATGCAACCAGATATCACATCGCCAAGTTAGAGCAAGCACCTTGGATAGTGGAGTAGGGGATGAGACTTGGACCTTGTAATGCACTATCAGTACAAGGAGAATCGGTACATATGCTCCGTTTACGTTGCTGCAGAGGACCACCATCATCGCCTACCTTACTCTTTTCCTTCCTCTTTTTTTGGTTTTTCCTTGTCAAGTCAAACCCACAAGAAAAAGGAATAAAATTTTCTCTTCAGAACTCATTGATGCATGATACCGACGAACACTACTCTGATGAAAGGCAAAGTCATGATACGAGGATGGAATATGTACGAAAAAATGGACGGCTTGACATATTCACACCTATGATGTGGTAACTAAGCAGAAGGCACTTCAACAAATTAGAAGCACTACAAACTAGACACCATATGAAAGGTGCAATCAATATCACTCTGCCAAGTTAAAACTGTCTCGTCATAGGTGGCGTTCATCAAACTAGAAGCAATACATGCTAGAAATCATATTCAAGACGCAAACCAATATCACACTGCCAACTTAAAGGTGTTACATCATAAGTGACTAGATACACAAGAAGAGTAGTTTCATGTAAGAACACGGTGTGATAGACAGATATAGTATGTACCAAAAACAGGAAAGCGTGTCATATTCACATGTATCATGTGTAAGCTAAGCAGATGCAGTTTACACTAATTAGGAGCAATACAAGCTAGACACCATATGCAACATGCAACCAGATATCACACTGCCAAGTTAGAGCAAGCACCTTGGATAGTGGAGTAGGGGAGCGGAGACTTGGACCTTGTAATGCACTATCAGTACAAGGAGAATCGGTACATATGCTCCATTTACGTTGCTGGAGAGGACCACCATCATCGCCTTCCTTACTCTTTTCCTTCCTCTTTCTTGATTTTGCCTTGTCATGTCAAACCCACAAGAAAAAGGAATAAAATTTGCTCTTCAGAACTCATTCATTCATGATCTTGATTTAACACTACTTTCATGTAAGGCAGCCGCATGATAGGAGGATGGAATATGCATGAAAAACAGGACGGCATGACATATTGACATGTATGATGTATAAAGTGTAAACTAAGAACAAGGTGCTTGAACTTGTTAGAATCAATGCAAGCTACAAACCATATGAAAGATGAAACCAATATCACTCTGCCAAATTAAAAGGGTGCCCTAACAAATGTATTTGACCAAATTAGTAGCAATACATGGCAACAGGCTAGAAATAATATGGAATATGCAACGAATAAAGGTGACTCATCGTAAGTGATTGACGCAGGATACAGAAGAGAGGTAGTTTCATGTAAGAACAAGGTTAACACATAGATGTAGTGTGTACCAAAAATAGGAAGGCATGCCATATTCACAGGTATAATGTGTAAACTAAGCAGATGCAATTTACCCTAATTAGAAGCATTACAAGCTAGACACCGTATGCAACATTCAACCACATATCACACTGCGAAGTTAGAGCAAGCACCTGTGATGGTGGTGTGGGGGAATTGCGCTCATCAACTAGAGAGCTACGTTGACTATCTTCATTTAGCCTTGCTGTTTCTTGAGAATCATGTGGGGAGGATGACACTACACTCTTTAAACGAGTATGGCGTCTCACAGTAACCCACCCCGGTGATTGTCTCATCATAAGTGATTAACGAGGGATACAAAAGAGCATTAGTTTGATGTACGAACATGGTTAATATATATATGTAGTACTCCCTCCGTTCAGAATTACTTGTCACAAAAATGGATGTATCTACAACTAAAATACATCGAGATACATTCATTTCTTGGACGAGTAATTCCAAACGGAGGGAGTATGTATCAAAAACAGGAAGGCATGTCATTATCAAAGGTATAATGTGTAAAGTAAGCAGATGCAATTTAACCAAATTGGAAGCAATACAAGCTAGACACCATATGCAACATGCAACCTCATTTGATGACAAGCAAAGTTAAAGCAAGCACTGGATGGTTGTGTGTGGCAATTGAGATCATCAATCGCAGAGCTATGTTTATCGCCTCCAACTCACGACCTTTGCATCTTTTAGAGTGCTGAAATGCTTAGTGCTTATCTTCGAATTAAACTAGAGCGACTTCTGTCTTTTCTTTTCAGCATTCATCAACACTGCGTCAGAGCCTGAAATACCCATGCATAAAAAAACAATAGTGTGAGTATGGGTGAAGTGTGTGCACAATTAGTACAGTGTAAAGGTAGCAGATAGCAGGTCGGTGAGAAATAAATGACGGGAGACATATGATAGCTCTGCAACATGCATGACACACTAAATTACTACAGGATTCTATGAAAATAACATTTGACTGAAAACAAATAGGTCAGTCCATTTTTTTCTACGCCGTCTGATGTACAAAGAATGGGCAGATCACCTTCATCTACCTCCAGCCAGTCAGTGTTGACGATCTTCCTCAAAACGGCAGCGACCACCGGCCCAGTCCCCTGTATGCCCCCTCCCCTCAACCTCACCGCACCGCCGTGCTTGGCACCGCCCCCGGCAATCCATTCAAGCCCCGTCGACCTCCAGATCGGGCGCAAGCAGCTCCTGCACCCCACACCCCTATGAAAGACACCGGTGTGCCGCTTCTGCGGCGAATAGGCGGACTAGGTGCTCCGCGCGCCTAAGCGGGTGCTGCTTCTTTTAATTGAGGTTCGACTGACCCTGAATTGAAATCCAGACGGGCTACTGACCTCTAGCAAAGGTGAAATAGTAAAGGGAGGAACCTTGTGCATTTAGTATCACGAAGAAGATGAAGTAAGAAGCGCTCAACTAGTTTCTTTCGTGGGATGAATACGGTGTGAGCAGAGACGTAAGGTTTGCATGAATAAGGGAAGAGGAGTACCTCTTTCTGCTGGCAGTGCTATGTCCTCTTTCTGTTTTTCCAGCGATCTTCTTGTGGTTCGCTGGAAACGAGAAGTTGTGGAGGACGGTGCAGCCTTGGACGAACCCATGGCCAAGTTGTTTAGTGTGGTGCGGTGGCGATGCAGCCGGCAGGAAGCAGATCCGAGGTGGCGAACGACAGCGTGGCGAGAACAGCTCGGTGCGGTGGGCCGATTCTGCGGCAGTGGAGCGGCAGCGATGAGGCGCAGGACGGCGTGGTCGGAGTGGTTCTGGTACGGCGCACGTCGGCGTCGGTGTCGTGGAGGCAGCTCTACCTCGGCTTCAGCTACTAAGTCCTTGAGGGTGTTGCGCTTGCGGTTACGTTGGACGATGACGTCGGGGTACCGGCTCCGGCGTGATGGAGTTGGGCGGCGGTGGATTGGGCGCTATGGGGTGGAGGACGGAGGAGGCTGGGGTTTGGCGGCTGGTGGAGAGGGCGTTTTGGCGCCCACAGAGTATGAATGGGGAAACGGAGAGAGGCGGGGAACTAAGAGGGAACAATGTTTCGGTTTGGGACGCGCTTCTTTGAAATTTGTGGAAAGTTCCAAACTTTGCCCCCATCTAAAATTTCGGACATATTGCGGGTTGGGGGTAGGACAGTAGTCTCAGGTGTCCCAAATGTGGGCGGGATAGATTTCGGCCGAGCGCATGGGTGTTTAGGCTCCCACGGCGTATGAATGCATCTCGGAGGCGGTTGAGACTGGCGTCTTGGTGAAGTTACAAACCTACCCCGGTGGACATCGGGCCGATAGGCTACACGGGCCAGAGTCAGGACAGTAATTTCCTACCACCAAACATTAGTCTCGCACGGTTTCGGGTGACCAGAGGCCTATTTGGCGCTTCGTTCAATATTTGGGAGCGTAGCATTAACGCTTTTCGGTTCTCTTGAATTGAACATTCAGGATTTGTCAAACTTCACAAATCTTTACTCTTGAAAATCCTAAAGCTACGATTATTTTGGAATGGAGGTGGTACATTTGAATATACATTGTACATGAGTATATATTAAAAAAATGCAACTTACCTTAGTTCGTGCATGGTTCCAGATATAATCTCCTTGGTTGCAAAAAAAAGAGTTAGACATGCGTATGAATATATATAGCATGTTCGAATGCACAACAAAGATTGACGCCCCCTTTTACATCTGATTTACAAATGCCATTATCTCGGGTTCAAATAGATGAATGCACTTCCTATGAATTCGAATCTTCGAAACCCCCTTGATGTTGAATTCGACGTGATTCTATTTCGTAGCTAGCAATTTGGAATGTATCCATGCAAGTGACAAATGTACAAAGTGCTTCACACTAACAACGTGGAGTGCACTAATTAATGTTTATATATGAATTGCAAAAGCATCCATTGCCTGTATTTCAAACCGCTCTCACTCTATAATATGAAGTACATGCACATGCTAGAATTCAATAGAGTATGGGTGTCTGATAAACCGATTTTCGTCCATACGCAATTTGCAAAATTCATGATCTCATCCAAAAATAATAATGCCATTTATATTTTGATTTAATGCGTAGAACCGCCTTTTACACTTAGATGCACTATGCCTCGGCCCGTTCTCACAAACGCGCTATATATCTCTCTATCTACCACATAAGTGCACACACTTTATATGCATTGGCATTTCTCTTTCACACATGCTCACAATCTCTCTCGGGGTGTCGGGGAGTCTCATGCACATGCTCTCTCTGTATCTCTCTCTCTCTCTCTTTCTGACTACTATGTACCACTCTTTTCACTAATCTCAGTTGGAAAACACTATTTCTCTCACATGCATATATACACACGCACGGTCTCTACTAGCCCTTTATACACACATATATGTGCCTACGTGTCTCCCGCACGCACATTATCTTTAGGCCTCTCTCGCACACATTGCCCCCCCCATACACACCTCTCTCTCTTAGTAGTTGGCAGATATGATTCCATCATATCATTCGGTAGGATATCCCTGACTGTTAGGCTGGTTGGTAATACGAGGCAAAGTTTTACCCTAGTTCGGACCGTTGCAGTTGAGGAAAAAGCCTACTCCTGGTACTGTATATTAGTGATAGGGGTGTGTAAAAAGTACATGTGAATACCAGGCATTGTGCGTGTGTGTATATTATCGACGAACTAGCCCCCAGGCTTCTATAACATACTCGGGGCCTAGAGTTACAAATTATATATAGTCGGCTTATCACCAGTGGGGATAGAGTCCTCCGCGACTGTAGCGACCCGACCTCAGACGGTCAAGCCTCTGTGTTTCTATGCCATCCCTGGATCAGTATGCTGGCACACACAGTACATCAGTGTATATATCAAAGTGCAATCACATGTATAATTAACGCAAAACTGATATATACCTCATAAGTCACATGAAACAAATAGTCAGGTGTGGAGTCCCATCAACGCCATCGGCAGGTTGAGTGTAGACCGTAATCCTGTATCGTAACTCTTACTCGTCGAAGAAAATCCTGCAACATGATACGTTGCAGCCTTGTAGGTCAGTACATTGAATGTACCAGCAAGATCACAACATGAGAAAACAGATGGTAAAGCTATACTATATGCAATATGGCTTTGTGGCTCTGTATCTGAGTTTTGTTTGCGTAAAAGTTGGTTTTATTTTCCCTACATCAAAGGAATAAATGAAGTCTGTACTATGGAGTTTTCTATCATGACATGGTTCCGCCAACCGATGTCTCATAGCCCAAAATCATCATAAGTTGCCCACAATTAAGTTATCAATCCGGTGTTGAGAGTTCCGAGATAGATCCAAGTCCAGAGGCTCAAATTGTCCGTAACCGGGGACACGGCTAATCGATTAGGTTTTAACCCTCTGCAGAGGTTTGTACACTTTACCCGCAAGATTCGATCCCTCTTTTACGTTCTCGCACTTCAGGGTGTTTGAGAACAAGACGATCAAACATGGTCTTCGAAGAGTTCCTCGACCAGCCTCTGGTGCTCATCCAATCCTACCGTAGTTCTACATCTGCTAGCACCGTCCCAGCCAGAGTCACAACTAAGGTCAACCAAGCCAGAGCCCATAGTGACTTGCGGTTGCACAGTAAGCTTCGGGCATGAAGTATTCTTCCGTCTCTTTGAGTCTGGGTGAAGCTTTCCGCAAGATGTCATGGCGCTTCTCCATGCATCCCGGCCAACCACTTTGGTTTCTCCAGGTGCCCGTCAACCGTCCTTCACCCGAGAGTGTGTATTGAATTCTTGTCTCGAGTCTTGAAGTCTTGAGGCCTTGAAGATGCAGTCCTTGCAGGTTCCATCATGGAGTTGTCGTCATTGACGTAGAGTCCTCCTTCTTCACACGACTCTCGAACACTCATACCAAACCCCGTCTACTATAGCGTAGCATTAAAATAAATAGCGTCCGGGCTTGGTAACAGGTGATGGGTTCCTACCTCATGCATACTACTCAACTACAAGAATTCAATATCACTACCGGAGGGGTTGTTGCGAAGATAACACTAGATGCAATAAAACACATAGGTATGAAAAACATGGTCAAAGTGAACTTGCACAATGCGTTGATGAAGATAACAACACTCTCCCAAAATTTGATAGAACTATTCTTCACTCTCCGAAGAAAATCTATACAAGTCAAACATAGCATTCACATAAGCAATCATTCTAGCAAGCAATACTAACACTCAAAATAACAATTAAAACAAAAAAACTCAATAATAAAACTCCAACAAAGTCCAAAGAAGCTTCAAATAAAACTAGAAAGAAAAACTACTAACGAAAATCTATGACTTTGCTACAAGCATCTAACATAGTTTTGCCCTAAGTAAAAAAAACTTAACAGCAATTAAAACACTAAACTAATAATTTAACAGAAAATAAAAAGTAAAACAACTAAGTTAACAGAAAGTATTTTTCATAAAATTTTATTTGCAAAAGAAACAAATAAAAAGCTTTTATAAAACTCTAACTATGACCTTTAGAAGGTTTCATACAAAACTAAGGAAAATAAATTTTTAAAATAAAAATAAATTTTTCTCCTGTTTTCTAACAGAAACACAACTAATTTTGTCAAAAGTGACAAAAAGAAATAATTTAAAACTAATAAAACCAATAAAGAAAAAGCTAAAACAGAACTAATAATAAAACAGAACTGTTTTGCTAAAAACCTAATTTAAATTAACCTAGAAATAAAATACTAAATACTACTGGATAAACAAAGGTCCTAGAGACCAGGAGCAAAAAGAATCGGTCAAAAATAATATTCCTAACTCAAAATAGCTCAAATCTAGTGATTTGAGAAAATTCATACAAACACAAATTTAAACTGCTCAAATGTGAAATAAAATTGAACTAACAGAAACTTCAGCAAATTTGTGACACATAGCAATTGGAATCACTCAAAAATACTAAAAACTCTAAAAGATATGAATTTTCTAAGATTGCTATTTTCTGAAAAAAATGAATTACGGGATTTCGTGGATCTCACCGGAGTAGTCGTCGGAGTTGGGGAAGAAGATCGAATCCGATGTTGCGGTTGCTCCTAGAGGAAAGGAGATCACGGGACGGTGGAGAGGAGATTATATAAACCTCAGGAGAGGTCGAGGGCGCGGCGGCGGCACTGGGCGGCGGCGGTGGTGCGGCACTGCTGCTGCTGCGGAGCGGAGAGGAGAGGAAAGGAGCGGTGTTGGTTTGATGTGTTGGAGGGGGGGGGGAGTGCTTGGATATTTATATTGGGGAGGGGAGGGTTTTGCTTGGGGTAGGGGACAAGAAATAGATTAGGATTAGGAAACAAAAGGGAAAAGATCTAGAAACAAATCGGAATAAACGAAACGGAATCAAATCCTACTAGTATTAGGAAAAAGGAGCGGTGCTCCCTGGCTCCCTGGTGCGCATGCGCGATGGTGGCCGGCCGGTGGCAAGTGGCGGCTTGGGCCTTTTGCCCAAGGCGCTGCGGATTTTTATTTTATTTTATATATAAACATTTTTTTCCCAGAAAAACAAAATAAGAAGAAAGAAAAATAAATAAAAATAATATATAGGCATATAATATATCAAAATTTTCAGAAAAACATTTCCTACAAGATGAACTTTATTCTAGAGTCAAATAAAATACACATAAATTTAAATAAAGCAAAGAGTGCTTTTGGTCCAATAAAATCCAACAAAAATCATTTAAAAAAAATAACAAAATGAATTCAAATTTATTTCTCTCCATTTTTACGAGGTAGGGAATCATGTTACCCTATTTTCCATGTATTTTATTTTTGGAGAAAAATAATTTGAATAAAACTCAAATAACTCCAAATTGAAAAATAAATTCCAAAAGGACTTGAATTTGATCCTTTGAAACTCCCAACTCATATTTCATATGTTTTGAAGAAGTCATTTTATCCTCGCCGTGAAAATCATTGAGTTGCATGAAGTTTATGAATTAGAAAATATTTCCAAATGAAATTCAAATATTTTCAACACCCCTTGTCATTTAAATAAATGGAAGAAGTCATGTCATCTTCTCTCCAGGGTTTTGTGATGAAGAGTATTTGAATTCACGAAAAGCATAAAAGCAAAAAAAAAAATGAAAGTTTGGGAAAGTCCTTCTATTCCCTCTCATTTAACTTTCAAAAAGTTTCAAATTTCACTCAATCAATCACACAACAATTCAAACAAACAAACAAATCTATCTATTTATTATAATATTCCAAAATTTAGAATTTTGGGATGTTAAAAATCTACCACCCTTAAAATGAATCTCGTCCTCGAGATTCGGAGAGGCTAGAAAGAAATGGGTTAGGTTTGGGGTCTTCTAAATCCATCGATCGTCTCCGGGGTGCAGGTGCTACCACCCTTAGAAACATCGTTACGGTTCCATCAAAACTCGTACACTCCATCCTTATTCTTTGTCGATGTCGGTCTTCTCAGATATTTAAGGATAATTCCTTCTCTGGGCTCTTCCGGTAGTGGCATAACCTTTTCCTCAATTCTTTTGTCTTTTACTCTTGGTAAGGTTATTCCAAGACTGGGTCTTCGTGGTAGACGGTCCGGCGCCAATTCTAAACAAATATCGGTATCTCATGGTGGTCAACGATTTATGGTTTCCCCTAGAAAACGGGTCCGGGTTGAACCTCACCATATAACCTACGGTTGGCAACAACTGCCGTGTACAAGGGAAAAAATACCTATACCTTTCTAAGGTTTAAACAAGGTTTTGATAAATCGTCTCTCTACTATAGGTAAGTCACTAAGATTTTACCATCCCATATAGCAAAGCGAATAATAAGAGTAAGTCGGTATGGTGATCAATCCATCCCGCACCCAAATCATTACCTTGTACATGGTTTAGCGAATCTCGCATTTTAACACTCGGTCATCCTCACAAGCATTGCAGAATTTCTCTTGTCCACGAACCAAGTTCGGAAAATCCATTGATTCTGCAGGCCAAACAAACATCTATCGTTCCTTAACAACTCTCAGGTTTTGCGTAAACTCCTATAGAATCGCTTATTGATCAAATCGTAGTCTATTCCCAAAATTTCTTTCTCCGATTGGGTACTTGATCCTTATTAATTCTTGGGCCCATGGGTTATGGCCCACTTCAACACTAGTGCAGCTTTAACTCATCCTTGGGGTAACTCTCTTGTTCCATATTACACATCCTTTAAATCCAGTAGTACTCTGTTTCTTCATACCATCATATCAAAAGCAAAACTCCAACTTTTTTTTTTCCTTCGAACTACAGTCCGTGGAATATATATTTTCTTATCCATTAGTCTAGTCTTCTTCACAGGGTACTACCACCCTAAAAATGAAATTCACAAATCCATCCATAGACCATATTTCTCATATCCTCGAAAATGGTCAAAATCTTTGTTCACAGAGTAACAACTCCTACAATTAAACATATGAAAACATGTCACCTTAACTTTATTGATTTCATGAATCCATTACAAACTCGAGCACCCATTACATAACTCACTTATTGTACTCATAAACATGAAATTGCTTTCTATTACTCTTGTTTCCAATATCAAAATTCCAACTACTCAACTCCAACTTTCATCTTGTTGGGACATTTAGTAGCATAATGTCCTGCTTCCTTGCAGCGAAAACAAAAGACTTCCGACATGTCTCGGGGCTTCTTTGTGATTATGTAGGCTCCTTGGATTCTTGGCTTCTTTTATGTACATTTACTATCGTAATGACCTAAATCCTTGCACTGTAACAAGTGATATGACTCAGGTCCTTCTCTGCGAAAATTGTGTTGTTCGGGGTTGCCTTCTTTTTCTCTTCCTGGATTTCTCTGTAATGATCAGAGATTATATTTCCGAGGGTCAAACTTCACTTCTGCTGTCGGAAATCTCTGAAATATTCTTCTCTTTCCTTGGTACAATCTTGGGGAAAAATGTCCTTCTTCTCCACATGAATAGCAGGCATTGGAGTAAAATCTGTTGAGGCCTTCTCCATCAGGGTCTTCAACACATTCCTTCATCACAGGTTCTTTCATAACTTCTCAGAGTGCTTCTTTCATTCCTTCTTCCTGCTCCTGAATAGTTTGTTGCACCATGGGGTAAATGTGACACTGAGTCGGGTAGTGAGTGGTTCCTTCACACAAGAAACAAGTCACCTGACTAGTTGGGCATGCTTCGGTGGGTGTTTCTCCTCACAATGAGGGCATCCATCCTTGTGTTCCTCCTGGTGTGTCCTATTTCTCCGCAAATCTTGCAGGCACAAGGTTTCTTCTTGAGTTATCGTAGTGCTTCCGGATGAGACGTGATCTCAACAGGTCTTCTTGAATTCCTCCCAAGTTCTTGTTCCATTCCATCCCTGTATGGCTTGATGCATTTCCCACCAGGTTGCAGCACTTCCTTCAAAGTACTGAAGAGCGTACGATACTTCATTCTTCCTTGAAACCAAATTGCTCCCGAAGTGATTCTCCATGTTCTGAATCCATAGCTCTGCCTCCGGCTGAGTCTTCGGTCCAGAGAATATCAGGCCAACTTCGTTCATCATCTATGGGGTCCAAAGTTTTGGGATGAGACATGAGAGAGGTGGGGAGGGATATACACATAATACAAACAATAGTTTTTGAAGAAACAAGTTTTACTTTGTGGCTGTCGGAAAACATCAAACAAATGACAACTCACAAATCATCGCATCTAACGTGGGTGGATAACAGGGGTTTGGTCTCTAAAGGTCAAATAATTCTTCAGGAACTTCAAATTCTTCAAGTCTTCAGAGTCTTCAATTGTTGCAGCTGCAATTCTTCCAACGCATGGTGAAATCCTCTTTACTCTGAAATGGCCATCACTTGTCCGATATCTTTAATTCTTGGAGCGACTTCAGTTGATCTTCCGCGTGGTCAAAAGGGAAAGGTGTATATTCTAACTATTTGAGGTGAGAGTGACTATTTGATAAAATCAGAAAAGATGAGGAGTAAGAGTCTTTTTGAAAATAAAGTTTTTGAGATATCCTGTCCAAGGGGCTTTCCGATATCTAGGGTCACGTACTACAGACAACATGTGCTCGATACCATATTCAGAAGCGACCCGACCTCGAGACGGTCAAGCCTTCGTGTTTCGTGCCATCCCTGGATCAGTATCTTTGGCACACACAGTACATCAATGTATATATCAAAGTGCAATCACATGTATAATTAACGCAAAACTGATATATACCTCATAAGTCACAAATGAAACAAATAGTCGTGTGGAGTCCCATCAACGCCATCGGCGGGTTGAGTGTAGACCGTAACCCTGTATCATAACTCTTACTCGTCGAAGAAAATCCTGCAACATGATACGTTGCAGCCGTGTAGGTCAAGACATTGAATGTACCGCAAGATCACAACATGAGAAAACAGATGGTAAAGCTATACTATATGCAATATGGCTTTACGGCTCAGATTCTGAGTTTTGTTTATGCGTAAAAGCTGGTTTTATTTTCCCTACATCAAAGGAATAAATGAAGTCTGTACTATGGAGTTTTCTATCATGACATGGTTCCGCCAACCGATGTCTCATAGCCCAAAATCATCATAAGTTGCCCACAATTAAGTTATCAATCCGGTGTTGAGAGTTCCGAGATAGATCCAAGTCCAGAGGCTCAAACTGTCCGTAACCGGGGACACGGCTAATCGATTAGGTTTTAACCCTCTGCAGAGGTTTGTACACTTTACCCGCAAGATTCGATCCCTCTTTTTTACGTTCTCGCACTTCGTGGTGTTTGAGAACAAGACGATCAAACATGGTCTTCCGAAGAGTTCCTCTGACCACTGTCCGGTGCTCATCCAATCCTACCGTAGTTCTACATCTGCTAGCACCATCCCAGCCAGAGTCACAACTAAGGTCAACCAAGCCAGAGCCCATAGTGACTTGCGGTTGCACGTAAGCTTCCGGCATGAAGTATTCTTCCGTCTCTTTGAGTCTGGGTGAAGCTTTCCGCAAGATGTCATGGCGCTTCTCCATGCATCCCGCCAACCACTGGTTTCTCCAGGTGCCCGTCAACCGTCCTTCACCCAGTAGTGTGTATTGAATTCTTGTCTCGAGTCTTGAAGTCTTGAGGCCTTGAAGATGCAGTCCTTGCAGGTTCCATCATGGAGTTGTCGTCATTGACATAGAGTCCTCCTTCTTCACACCACTCTCGAATACTCATACCAAACCCTGTCTACTATAGCGTAGCATTAAAATAAATAGCGTCCCGGGCTTGGTAACAGGGTGATGGGTTCCTACCTCATGCATACTACTCAACTACAAGAATTCAATATCACTACCGGAGGGGTTGTTGCGAAGATAACACTAGATGCAATAAAACACATAGGTATGAAAAACATGGTCAAAGTGAACTTGACTGCACGTTGATGAAGATAACAACACTCTCACAAAATTTGATAGAACTATTCGTCACTCTCCGAAGAAAATCTATACAAGTCAAACATAGCATTCACATAAGCAATCATTCTAGCAAGCAATACTAACACTCAAAATAACAATTAAAACAAAAAACTCAATAATAAAACTCCAACAAAGTCCAAAGAAGCTTCAAATAAAACTAGAAAGAAAAACTACTAACGAAAAATCTATGACTTTGCTACAAGCATCTAACATAGTTTTGCCCTAAGTAAAAAAAAAACTTAACAGCAATTAAAACACTACACTAATAATTTAACAGAAAATAAAAAGTAGAACAACTAAGTTAACAGAAAGTATTTTTCATAAAATTTTATTTGCAAAAAGAAGCAAATAAAAAGCTTTTATAAAACTCTAACTATGACCTATAGAAGTTTTCATACAAAACTAAGGAAAATAAATTTTTAAAATAAAAATAATTTTTCTCCTGTTTTCTAATAGAAACACAACTAATTTTGTCAAAAGTGACAAAAAGAAATAATTTAAAACTAATAAAACAATAAAGAAAAAGCTAAAACAGAACTAATAATAAAACAGAACTGTTTTGCTAAAAACCTAATTTAAATTAACCTAGAAATAAAATACTAAATACTACTGGATAAACAAAGGTCCTAGAGACCAGGAGCACAAAGAATCGGTCAAAAATAATATTCCTAACTCAAAATAGCTCAAATCAAGTGATTTGAGAAAATTCATACAAACACAAATTTAAACTGCTCAAATGTGAAATAAAATTGAACTAACAGAAACTTCAGCAAATTTGTGACACATAGCAATTGGAATCACTCAAAATACTAAAAACTCTAAAAGATATGAATTTTCTAAGATTGCTATTTTCTGGAAAAATGAATTACAGGATTTCGTGGATCTCACGGAGTAGTCGTCGGAGTTGGGGAAGAAGATCGGATCCGATGTTGCGGTTGCTCCTAGAGGAAAGGAGATCACGGACGGTGGAGAGGAGATTATATAAACCTCAGGAGAGGTCGAGGCCGGCGTGCACTTGGCGGCGGTGGTGCACTGCATCTTCTTTGCGGAGAGGAGAGGAGAGGAGAGGAGAGGTGTTGGTTTGATGTGTTGGGGGGTGCTTGGGTATTTATATTGGGGAGGGAGGGTTTTGCTTGGGGTAGGGACAAGAAATAGATTAGGATTAGGAAACAAAAGGAAAAGATCTAGAAACAAATCGGAATAAACGAAACGGGATCAAATCCTACTAGTATTAGGAAAAAGGAGCGGTGCTCCTGGCTCCCCTGAGTGCGCACGCTTGATGGTGGCCGACGGTGGCAAGTGGCGGCTTGGGCCTTTGGCCCAAGGCGCTCTGGATTTTTAATTTTATATATAAACATTTTTTTCCAGAAAAACAAAATAAGAAGAAAGCAAAATAAATAAAAAATAATATATAGGCATATAATATATCAAAATTTTCAGAAAACATTTCCTACAAGATGAACTTTATTCTAGAGTCAAATAAAATACACATAAATTTAAATAAAGCAAAGAGTGCTTTTGGTCCAATAAAATCCAACAAAATCATTTAAAAAAATAACAAAATGAATTCAAATTTATTTCTCTCCATTTTTTACGAGGTAGGGAATCATGTTACCCTATTTTCCATGTATTTTATTTTGGAGAAAAATAATTTGAATAAAACTCAAATAACTCCAAATTGAAAAATAAATTCCAAAAGGACTTGAATTTGATCCTTTGAAACTCCCAACTCATATTTCATATGTTTTGAAGAAGTCATTTTATCCTCGCCGTGAAAATCATTGAGTTGCATGAAGTTTATGAATTAGAAAATATTTCCAAATGAAATTCAAATATTTTCAACGCCCCTTGTCATTTAAATAAATGGAAGAAGTCATGTCATCTTCTCTCCAGGGTTTTGTGATGAAGAGTATTTGAATTCACGAAAAGCATAAAAGCAGAAAAATGAAAGTTTGGGAAAGTACTTTTATTCCCTCTCATTTAACTTTCAAAAAGTTTCAAATTTCACTCAATCAATCACACAACAATTCAAACAAACAAACAAATCTATCTATTTATTATAACATTCCAAAATTTAGAATTTTGGGATGTTACAAATCTACCACCCTTAAAATGAATCTCGTCCTCGAGATTCGGAGAGGCTAGAAAGAAATGGGTTAGGTTTGGGGTCTTCAAAATCAATCGATCGTCTCCGGGGTCTGGGTGCTACCACCCTTAGAAACATCGTTCTGGTTCCATCAAAACTCGTACACTCCATCCTTATTGCCGATGTGTCGGTCTTCTCAGATATTTAAGGATAATTCCTTCTATGGGCTCTTCCGGTAGTGGCATAACCTTTTCCTCAATTCTTTTGTCTTTTACTCTTGGTAAGGTTATTCCGAGACTGGGTCTTCATAGCTGACGGGTCTGGCGCCAATTCTAAACAAATATCGGTATCTCATGGTGGTCAACGATTTATGGTTTCCCCTAGAAAATGGGTGCAGGTTGAACCTCACCGTATAACCTACGGCTGGCAACAACTGCCGTGTACAAGGGAAAAAATACCTATACCTTTCTAAGGTTTAAACAAGGTTTTGATCGTCGTCTCTCTACTATAGGTAAGTCACTCAGATTTTACTATCCCATATAGCAAAGCGAATAATAAGAGTAAGTCGGTATGGTGATCAATCCATCCCGCACCCAAATCATTACCTTGTACATGGTTTAGCGAATCTCGCATTTTAACACTCGGTCATCCTCACAAGCATTGTAGAATTTCTCTTGTCGACGAACCAAGTTCGAAAATCCATTGATTCTGCGGGCCAAACAAACATCTATCGTTCCTTAACAACTCTCGGGTTTTGCGTAAACTCCTATAGAATCGTCGGTTGATCAAATCGTAGTCTATTCCCAAAATTTCTTTCTCCAAAGGGTACTTGATCCTTATTAATTCTTGGGCCTGTGGGTTATGGCCCACTTCAACACTAGTGCAGCTTTAACTCATCCTTGGGGTAACTCTCTTGTTCCATATTACACATCTTTTAAATCCAGAGTACTCTGTTTCTTCATACCATCATATCAAAAGCAAAACTCCAACTTTTTTTTCCTTGAACTACAGTCCGTGGAATATATATTTTCTTATCCATTAGTCTAGTCTTCTTCACGGTACTACCACCCTAAAAATGAAATTCACAAATCCATCCATAGACCATATTTCTCATGTCCTCGAAAATGGTCAAAATCTTTGTTCACAGAGTAACAACTCCTACAATTAAACATATGAAAACATGTCACCTGAACTTTATTGATTTCATGAATCAATTACAAACTCTGAGCACCCATTACTAAACTCACTTATTGTACTCATAAACATGAAATTGCTTTCTATTACTCTTGTTTCCAATATCAAAATTCCAACTACTCAACTCCAGCTTTCATCTTGTTGGGACATTTAGTAGCATAATGTCCTGCTTCCTTCTTGCGAAAACAAAAGACTTCCGACATGTCTCGGGGCTTCTTTGTGATTATGTAGGCTCCTTGATTCTTGGCTTCTTTTCTGGACATTTACTAGCGTAATGACCTAAATCCTTACACCTGTAACAAGTGATATGACTCAGGTCCTTCTCTGTGAAAATTGTGTTGTTCTGGGGTTGCCTTCTTTTTCTCTTCCTGGATTTCTCTGTAATGGTCAGAGATTATATTTCCCTAGGGTCAAACTTCACTTCTGCTGTCGGGAAATCTCTGAAATATTCTTCTCTTTCCTTGGTACAATACTGGGAAAAATGTCCTTCTTCTCCACATGAATAGCAAGCGTTGGAGTAAAATCTGTTGAGGCCTTCTCCATCGGGGTCTTCAACACATTCCTTCATCACAGGTTCTTTCATAACTTCTCGGAGGGCTTCTTTCATTCCTTCTTCCTGCTCTGAATAGTTTGTTGCACCATGGGGTAAATGTGACCTTTGAGTCGGGTAGTGGGTGGTTCCTTCACACAAGAAACAAGTCACCGACTAGTTGGGCATTCCTCGGTGGGTGTTTCTCCTCACAATGAGGGCATCCATCCTTGTGTTCCTCCTGGGTGTGTCCTATTTCTCCATAAATCTTGCAGGCACAAGGTTTCTTCTTGAGTTATCGTAGTGCTTCCGGATGAGACGTGATCTCAACAGGGTCTTCTTGAATTCCTCCCAAGTTCTTGTTCCATTCCATCCCTGTATGGCTTGATGCATTTCCCACCAGGTTGCAGCACTTCCTTCAAAGTACTGAAGAGCGTACGATACTTCATTCTTCCTTGAAACCAAATTGCTCCCGAAGTGATTCTCCATGTTCGGATCCGATGTTGTGGTTGCTCCTAGAGGAAAGGAGATCACGGGACGGTGGAGAGGAGATTATATAAAACTTCGGGGAGAGGTCGAGGCGCGGCGGCACTTGGCGGCGGTGGTCTTTGCCTGCTTCTTCTTCAAGGAGAGGAGAGGAGAGGTGTTTGTTTGATGTGTTGGAGGGGGGCGGGGTGCTTGGGTATTTATATTGGGGAGTGGAGGGTTTTGCTTGGGGTAGGGGACAAGAAATAGATTAGGATTAGGAAACAAAAGGGAAAAGATCTAGAAACAAATCGGAATAAGCAAGCAGGATCAAATCCTACTAGTATTAGGAAAAGGAGCGGTGCTCCTGGCTCCCTGGTGCGCCGCTGCGATGGTGGCCCGGCCGGTGGCAAGTGGCGGCTTGGGCCTTTGGCCCAAAGGCGCTATGGATTTTTTATTTTATATATAAACATTTTTTTCCGAAAAAACAAAATAAGAAGAAAGCAAAATAAATAAAATAATATATAGGCATATAATATATCAAAATTTTCAGAAAAACATTTCCTACAAGATGAACTTTATTCTAGAGTCAAATAAAATACACATAAATTTAAATAAAGCAAAGAGTGCTTTTGGTCCAATAAAATCCAACAAAAATCATTTTAAAAAATAACAAAATGAATTCAAATTTATTTCTCTCCATTTTTCTGAGGTAGGGAATCATGTTACCCTATTTTCCATGTATTTTATTTTTGGAGAAAAATAATTTGAATAAAACTCAAATAACTCCAAATTGAAAAATAAATTCCAAAAGGACTTCGAATTTGATCCTTTGAAACTCCCAACTCATATTTCATATGTTTTGAAGAAGTCATTTTATCCTCGCTCGTGAAAATCATTGAGTTGCATGAAGTTTATGAATTAGAAAATATTTCCAAATGAAATTCAAATATTTTCAACACCCTTGTCATTTAAATAAATGGAAGAAGTCATGTCATCTTCTCTCCAGGGTTTTGTGATGAAGAGTATTTGAATTCACGAAAAGCATAAAAGCAAAAAAATGAAAGTTTGGGAAAGTCCTTTTATTCCCTCTCATTTAACTTTCAAAAAGTTTCAAATTTCACTCAATCAATCACACAACAATTCAAACAAACAAACAAATCTATCTATTTATTATAACATTCCAAAATTTAGAATTTTGGGATGTTACAGCGACTCTGGTAGCTAGCTCCGTGTTGTACGCCGAGTCCTCCACATGGGTCTACGTATAACGTGTCTCGATCCAACCTATGTGGCGCTGGATGGAACCAACCCATGAGTCCTCATGTTGACCCACCACAACTAGAAATGATGTGCCCACCACACCACACACGCAATCAGCCACTAAGAAAATAAGCATATACCACTACTGGAATCAGCTACTTTGCCATCTGCCAGCTCTTTGTCGTCCGCTAGCAGACGGCAAAGAAGCTCTTTGCCATCGACTACTGAAGCAGACGGTAAGAACTGGCTGATGGCAAAGAAAGCCTTTGCCATCAGCCGGTTCTTCTTGCCGTCCGCTAGTCAACGGTAAGATTCTTGCCGTCCGCTAGCAGACGGCAAGAGAGGGAGCCCCACTAAGGAGCTGGTTGAAAAATATGCAGCCCCCTCTTTGCCGTCACGCTGGCGGACGGCAAAAGAGCACATTAGCGACGGCAAAGGTGGCGGACGGCAAAGATTAAACATATCTAACGCGCGCCCCACCGCCCTCTCTCTCTGTTTCTCTCCCCTGCTCCCACACGCCGCCGCCCCACCACTCGCCGCCGTCGCGCACCGCCCGCCCCACCGCCCCGCCTTCGCCCCGCCGCCCTGCCGTCTCGGCGCCGCCACCGCCCCCCGCTGATGCCAACGCTGTCAGGACCCCGATTCCAAGTCACATCGACCTAGCCGGTAACACCTCATATCACTTTGCGGCCTCACGCATGGTATTCCCATGGGTGTCGTCTTACCATGGCCCGGGACCGTTTGCGCCTTTTGGCTCACGTATATGATAGTGTCGCTAGCATCCATATGACAAAGAACCTGGGCCGACATGGCTAGTCGTGAACCCAAAGCGGCGCTAACCCATGGGGACAGGCATACATGAATCACATCGAGCATGTCGGTCATCAACATATGAATTGAGGCTGTAGCACTGGCTAACAGACTCCGGTATCCCGGGCTGTAGCAGGCTAAGGCAGGACTCCGAATATCACTGCGTGACATTTCCCGAAGGAACAGACATAGGAACGAAGTGAAACACATGCCGCCAATCAAGTGTCCAAGCGGTAGTCTTTGGGCTAGCAGGACTCGGTGAACCGGGCAGAGCGGACTACTATCGCCGTAAGCACAAGACTACATTTCCCCATATGAGAGGCTGCCAAGGATAAACAACTAGTTTGTGGGATCCCACTCATACCAAGCATTTCAATCATACACGCAATATGCCCGATATGAGTACATACAACAAGGCATCACAACAAAACTCTACAACTCAAAGTACTTTATTTAAGAGGCTCCGAGGAGCCATACATAACATATCCATACAGGTAGGGGTCACATGATCCAACACTCTAGTCATACAAACATACAAGCACATGCGGAAGCAAACTAGTCTGAGTACAGGCTCTAAAAAGAAAGAAAGCTTGTTGAAGCCTTTCTAACTACAGTGGCCCTTCACAAGCCTTGGATCACCACCTGGGTGGCTAGTTCACTCGTCGATGTCAAGGTCTACATAGAACCCATCGGAGGGGGCAGTGTTGTCGTCTGAAAACATTAAATAAGCAAACATGAGTACGGAGGTACTCAGCAAGTCTTACAATGTAATCCTATCATACATGCACATTCTCAAGAAGGTGGTGGAGTTATTTGCAACAAGCCAGCTTTGACTCTTGGCTAAGCTATCCCTCGTGACACCACTTGAAAAGCATTTGTCGCATTACGAGTCCACTAATCACCATCACAATACTCCACCGTGGATCCTCTCTCGTCAACCCACGAGAGGGCCATCCATGACACTCACACTTATCTTGAGGCTTTTAGTAGTATCCATTTACTTGTCTATGAACTGTATAGGTAACCTGGAAGTCCTTCTCCGTGGACACGGCTATTCGAATAGATCATATTAACCCTGCAGGGTGTACTTCTTCACACACACTCTCACCACTTACCGCCGTTTACCGACATGTACTCGGCAACCTTCAAGCGGAAGCCCAACGTGGGTGTCGGCCACAGCCTACCTAAACACCACGAGTCCCGAGTCCGTGTTTATCGCCTATTCAGGTTCCATTTGCGAGTCCGGCCGAGGTTTCCACTAACGGCCCCGAACGATGTGTGCAGGGTTCCCGAGACACCAAACGGGCGAATCGGTACACCGGGCCACGTGCCTACCGCAACACAACCCACCCCTAAGGTCAGCGTTGCGTCGCCTCCCCAAAGATGCTACAAACACCGAAACTACTTGCAACTCCCGGACCGAGGACAAGAGTGGTTAAGAAGCCGAGAGGGTCCATTGGTTTCGGGCCCAATGTGTGGTATCTGTTTCATGGATCACAAACACAGAACTCAGTTCTTAGGGACGGCTTCAATGAAACAACCCACCATGTACTCCAACATGGCCTCTCATCGATACCTTTACCAAAACGTGTTCAACACTTTCACTCTCGAACCCGACACAACCTTTCACTCCAGTTCATCATACCGATGAGCCGGACGACACAACTCTAAGCATAGCAAGCATAGCATGGTAGGAATCACAAACATGGCTCAATCAACTCCCTACACATACTAGTGTGTTTCATCTAGTTATTGTGGCAATGACAGGTCATGCAAAGGAAGTGGGTTCAACTACCGCAGACACAACAGTTTGAATCGCCTTGTCTTAATGCAGATAAACAAGAGCGAGCGAGAACATGGGTTTGTATCGGAATGATCAATGGGTTGCTTGCCTGATGTAGTGGTGGTAGGATACTGCCCTTCAGACGGATATTCGGAATTATCCTCGGAGGCAGAACCTATCACGAAAGACATACCGAAAATAAATACACATGGCAATATGCAACAATATGATGCATGCTATGACATGGCAATATGGATGTGTGTTGGCCTAATGCAAGCTGGAACAAAAAGGGATGAACTCATTTGAATCAAGGATTCAAATGTTAGCTCATTTAACATAGCCATAAAGGTGCATTATCTTAATCTGCTTAACAGCAAGGTTAACTTGTTCTATCACGCATGAAACCTGTACCAATGGATAGAATGGATTTTTCTGATCATTTTTCATATATAAATCTTTGCATTTGGAGTTACAGATTAATTTCTATGAATTTTTGAAGTTTGAACTATATTCGAATTTCCTATAACAGAATAATTCCGATAATTCATTCTTTACGTCGACAAGAAAGCGTCGGTGATGTCATAGGTCAATGGGGACGTCCAGGTCAAACCTGACTGGTGGGTCCCGGGTGTCAGTGTAATTAGTTTAACTAAATATTAATTAAAACTAATCCTGATTAGTTAACAGGGCTGGGCCCCACCTGTCATTGACTCAGGAGAGTCAACCAGGGCCCACCCCTGGTCAAAGTCAGCGCTAACTACACCGACGTTTAGCCGCCGACGAGGCAGACGTGGCGGCGGAAGTGGTTTTGGCCGTTTCGGCAACCAAAAGAGCCGCGGAGGGCATCTATGGGTAGCTGGGAGCAAGCCGCAGCTCTTGGTGGTGTTGGGTGAGCTCGGGGTGGCCGGAGTCGGCGCTGGCGACGACCTAGGCGGCCGCCGGAGTTCGGGTGAATACGAACTCGAGGCTACGGCATGCGGTGAAGTGCGTGGAGTAGTGGGTTAGATGCTACGCGGTGTGGTGAGTGCGTTAGACACCGAGGGGTGGCCGGTGGATGGCCGGGAGCACGCCGGCGACGAGCTCCGCGGCGGTGCATGCGTTTGAGCTCCGTGCGGTCACTACACGGCTCGGGAGTGAGAGAGGAAAGGAGGGGGAGATAGCTAAGCTCACGGGGAACTCGTGGAGGCAACCGGTGCGGTCGGGGATGGGCTGATGCGGCGGCGGCGTCGAAGGGGATCTCCGGCGACGGCGGGGTCGGGCGAGGTTGGTGCAGAGGCCTCGGGCTACGCGAAGGCCGGGGCTCGGCTAGCTCGGACGAAGAGGAGGGCGGCGGAGCTCCTAGACACGACGGGAGGCGCGAGGACGACGGAGAGCGCGACTCACGGCAGTCAGGCTGCGGTGGCGTCGGCCATGGCGTGGGAGCGCGAGGAGGAGCTGGGGAGGAGGAGAGGTGTCTCGAGGGTTCGGGGAGGCGCTTGTCGCAGCTCGGTGAGGGAAGCGGCAAGCGGCGACCAGCTGCATGGCACGCATGCGGTGCTCGCTGCGTCGAGCACTGCTGCTACTGGCCAAATAAGCTGGCCTTGGCTGGCGGCTGGGCAGCGGTGGGCAGTTGGTGGCGCCAGGTAAGGTTTTCTATTTTCTGTTTCTATAATTTTAAATGCCCAAACTCAAATACTTATGATTTAATTCAAAGACCTTGGGATGACCTAGAAAATTGTGCACCACTTTTGGCAGAGGCTCTGAACCAAAGCAAAGGTGATGAGCATTTTAGAAGGGCATTTCAGGTTCATTGAAAATAATTTTAGTAAACCCTAGTTGGATTCAAAAGGGGTTCTGGGGGTTCTGTCTTCCCCATTTCAAATTTCAGATGAAAGTTAAACATGATGCACACACTAATGCATGGACTAGCTAGGATGTGACAAGTTTTATGTTTAGATTTAGTTTTTTCCTTTTTTTTAGTTTTTTTAGTTTTAGATTTATGTTTAGTTTAGATTTAGGTTTAGTTTTAGGTTTAGTTCAGTTTTAGGAAAGAAGAAGAAGAAGAAGAAAAAAATAGGAGAGGAGGAGAAGAAGAAGAGGAAAAAGGAAAGGAAGAAGAACAAGGAGGAGGAGAAGAAAAGAAGAAGAGGAAGAATAAGAAGAAAAAAGAGGAGAGGAGGAGAAGAAGAAGAGGAAAAAGGAAAGGAGGAAGAAGAAGAACAAGAAGAAGAAGAAGAAGAAGAAGAAGAAGAAGAAGAAGAAGAAGAAGAAGAAGAAGAAGAAGAAGAAGAAGAAGAAGAAGAAGAAGAAGGAAAAAATGGAAGAAAAGGAAGAAAAGGAAGAAGAGCAAGAAGAAGAAAAGGAAAAAAGAGGAAAAAACCCCGACCCGACACGGCACCCCGACCCGACCCGCACCTGCACACGACACCCCACGACACCCCAACCCCGACCCTACACCGACACCCCAACCCGACACTCTAACCCCGACACCGACACGGCACCCGACCCGACCCGACCCGACACCGACACCCACCCGACAACGACACGACACCCCGACCCGACCCGACACCCCGACCGAGACCCACCCGACCCGACCCTCACGAAACCGACACCCCGACCCGAGCCTGACCCGACACCCCGACCCGACACCGACCACGGCACCTGCACCCGACCCGACACACCCGACCCGAGACCCCGACCCCGACCCGACACGGCACCTCGACACCGACCGACACCCCGACCCCGACACCTCCCGAAAGGTGTTCTTTGGCCTTCCAGAGGCCGACGGGGTCATATATTTGTGAATTATTAGTCAGGTCATATTTTTCGATTTTGTTATGAAAAACATCATATATAATTGTGTTGATCGGGTAGTTTTAAATGTGCAGTTGTTTCATCGCTGCGAGGTTTGGTGTTCGACGACCTCGCCGTGCATTTGACGAGCTCTACCCCTTCGTTCGTGGGTGAGCACAAATGACATGTCCTCCTCCCCCATTAATTATTTGATCTATTCCGATGAAACTTGATAGCTAGCTATATATGTGTCTTGAATCATCGGTATCGTAACCAATATGTGTCTCCCGTTCGAAAGCGCCATAGTTATAAATATGCATGCATTTGCATATTTATAACCGTGATTCTTTCGAATTGTCCAACGCTATCCATGGACAGCCTGAGTATGTGTAGATTGGGTTCATTTTCCCATTTGCTTTGCTCTGGATCCGACGCATAAATTTTGTCAGTGCCTCCCCTGTTGTTCTCCGGGTACACATCCTCTTTGTTTATTGCAGAGACGTGTATCAGGAGAACATCGGGGAGGTGCTGCCGAAATTTTAAGGCCGGATCCGGAGCATAGCATGGGAAAATGAACCCAATCTACACATACACGGTGGGATTAGGACCTATCATTACCTAAGAGTGTAGGTTGCATGGACGTAATAAAATTGACAAAGTAGATCAACTGATGAATATATACATGGTGAATTACATATATAATTGTTGTGTGTCCAGAGCTCACGAAAGTCAAGATGAGTGATCGTGCGTGGATGTATACCGGTCACACTGGTCGTAACAAATGGAGCGCTGAATGGTTCACAAAACCAAGGGTTTGTGCAAGCCGCATTTGCAAATGGCCGAAGAAAACCTGGTGCCCTGTTTGCAGTGCGGCAATTGGGAAAAAGAGGACAGAGGCTGAAATGGGCAAACACCTGCAGAAGAATGGTTTTACGCTGATTATACGGTGTGGACATTTCATGGTGAGTCTGCCTAACGTGACCGAGCTGAGGTGGATCATCGTCGCACCGACGAGCATGGTACCGGATGGAAAACATGGTGCAAGACTATGATGATGCTCGGGATTCGGACGAGGAGATGGAGGAATCTGCAAAGGCCTTCAATGAAATGTTGGAGTCTTCAAAAGCGTCCGCTCCACGAGCACACCGAGCTTTATCAATTGGATGCCATCTCACAAGTAATGGCTCAAGGCTCGATTCAACTTGGGCGAAGAATGCTATGAAGCAATTATGACAGGATATGGACGCTTTCTACCCAAAGGCCATGTAATGCCTGCAAACCTGTACCAGTCGGACAAAATCCTCCGTGCACTGAAGATGCCCTATGAGAAGATACATGCCTGTGAGAAAGGATGTGCCTTATTTAGGCTTGACTATGCGGACTTGAACTATTGTCCCATTTGCAAGTCTTCCAGGAATATTGTGGTAGACAACGGTATGGGTGAGAAGACATAGACCAAAATCCCCGTTAGTGTTCTTCGGTATATGCCAATCGTACCAAGACTTCAACATCTTTTCATGGTCGAAGAGACGGCCAGACAGATGACATGGCACAAAACAGGCAAAAGAACCAAACTAGATACAAATGGGAATCTGATGATGGTACACACATCGGATGGTGTTGCGTGGAAAAAGTTTGATGAATTACATGCTGACAAAGCGGCAGATCCGAGGCATCCTCGAGTCGGCATCAGCACGGATGGGTTCGATGTGTTTGGTATGACGGCATCCCAATACAGCTTGTTGGTCTGTGATTTGTCTTTCCACTCAATCTCCCCCCGGACAGATTATGCAAAGAAAGAATATTTTCCTGACGTTGATAATTCCAGGGCCCAACTATCCGGGGGAAAATATGAATGTGTACACGCAGCCGCTTAAGGACGAATTGCAAGAAGCCTGGGATAATGGGTTCAAGACATACGACGCCTATAGCAAACGAAACTTCATAATGTGTGTCTGGTACATGTACTCGACGCATGACTTGCCGGCGTACGCACTATTCGTTGGCCGGTGTGTGCATGGAAGGTTCCCGTGCCCCACATGCAAGGGAGCTCTTGAGTTTCGTTGGCTTCAGGCCGGTGGCAAGTTTTCTTGCTTCGACATGCATAGACAGTTCCTGGATCCTCGCCATAAGTTCAGGAAAGACAAGAAGAACTTCATCGAGGTAGAGTTGTCAAAACTCTGCACCACCTACATTGACAGGCCAATGCAGACCCTGGATCAGTTAAACGCCTCGAGCCAGATCCACAGCGTCCAGGGTACTTCAAGGGGTATAATACTAAGCACGCTTGGACTCACAAAACATGCTTATGGGATCTGCCTTACTTCAAAGACCTCCTTTGCCCACACAACATCGACGTGATGCACACTGAGAAGAATATCGCCGAGGCACTTTTTGGTACATTGTTACGCATAGATGGGAAGTCAAAGGATAATACTAAGGCTAGAGTCGATCTGGAGGCGCTATGTGATAGGCCGTTACAAAACATGAAAGAACAGAAAGGAAAGCAGAATCGACGAAGCCAAAGGCATGGTTCAATCTTGGAAGGCCAACTATGAGGGAAATTATCTTTGGGTGCAACAGCAGTTGATGTTCCCGATGGGTATGCAAAGAATCTAAAGAGGGGAGCGAATCTTGATAAATTGAAGATATTTGGTCTCAAGAGTCATGATTGGCACATATGGATTGGGCGGATAATGCCGGTGATGTTGCGTGGCTTCATCCCTGAGGATGAATGGCTAGTACTGGCAGAACTCAGCTATTTCTTCCGTGTTCTGTGTGCGAAAGAAATTATCGCCTGGCGTGCTAGAAGAAATGGAAGAGTTGGCGCCGGAGTTGATCTGCAAGTTAGAGAAGATCTTTCCACCGGGCTTCTTTAATCCAATGCAGCATTTGATTATGCATCTCCCAACCGAGGCAAGACTGGGGGGGCGTGCAAAATCGTTGGTGCTACCCAACTGAGAGGATGCAGAAGACGCTTCGAGAAAAATGTAAAAATATACGGTAGAATTGAAGCATCGATGGCTGAGGCATTCATCACAGAGGAGGCGGCAAACTTCGTAACAGCACACTACGAAGCCAAAAATTGTCATTTGCATAATCCGAAGCCTCGGTACAATGCTGACGACCCTAAAAAGGGTGGATCCAACCTCAGCCTATTCAAAGGGAATCTCGCACCAGCTAGTGTTTCACATCCAATATCTTTGGATAACGAAGAATGGCGGACCATTTCGTTGTATATCTTCAACAACCTGATAGAAGTGCGGCCGTACATCGAGTAAGTTCTCGGTACATTGTTTTGCAACTTCTATTTCCTTTGAACTGCTCTTATTCCTGGATATGTCATACAGTCGATACGTCGCCATATTCTCATATGGAGCGGAGATCCAAAAGGATTCCATCGAAGAGTATGAGCTTCTCGCAAAGCAAGGAGGCGGCTATCCCGGTTTCATCTCTTGGTTCAAACAAACGGTAATTTCTATTAGACAATTTCATTTCATTCGCTAATTTGTGCGTAATGCAACAATCCTTTCATATTAAACTTGTAGGCTAATTCAGAGTCTATGGACGCTGAATTGAGACAAGTCGCTAATGGTTTTGACTATAAGGTCCGTTCATTTGACAAGTACGACATCAACGGGTACCACTTTCATACCTATGGCAAAGAGCAATCTATGGTCGACCGAAAGTCTACAAATTGTTGTGTATCTGCTATCGGCGAAGGAGGTACCGAGTATTATGGCAGAGTTGAAGCAATTTATGAACTTCTGTTCTATGGTGAAAACCCACCGAATGTCGTAGTCTTCAAATGTTATTGGTTTCAGCGAAGGAGACTAGAAGGACTCATGAACATATAGGGCTAGTTGAAATCAACCAAAGCACCCATTTAGATGTTCCTGATGTCTATATTACGGCTCAACAGCGTACTCCAAGTATTCTATCTACCGTGGGCACCAAACTAATCCAAATCTGAAAGGTTGGGATGTCGCTTATGAAGTGCCGCCACGTGCTAGACTTTCTCCCTCAAAGGAAGAGGATTATGAACCTCACATTAACCTGCATATACATATGAAGGAGAATTCTTCCAAGAGACACGTCTTTCAAAAAGCTGCTTTCAAGAACCGCTATGCTTCACCCCAAAACATTGAAGTAGACAGCTGACGGTGAATCCGGCTAACACCCGTAGGAGGAACAAGAAGAGCCAGAACAAGAAGAGGTTATCTGCGGATGAACTGTCAATGCTTGACCGATTATGTCAAGGTGGCCTTGCACATGTTGATGCCAATGAACCCTATGAGCCCATCATTGATTATAGTGATGATGATGATTATGCATTTATTGATGATACTGATCGAGATTATTAGTAGTATCAGGTATTCAATTTTTTTATGTTGTACTTGACGATGATACACTTAAGTGATATACATATTATTATTCATGTCGGTACTTTTTTATGTTGTACTAATTTCGTTTATTCTTTGTCATGGCAGGTGTTGAAAGATGGTGGGTGCTGGTCGGGAGCGCGCCGAGGCCCCTTCTTCGTCGACGCGTGGTGCGAGGTCTTCCATTCCACACGCACCTCTCCGCCGAGCGTTCTTTGGACAAGTATGGCGACACCGCCGGGCCCTTCTTCGTCGACCGCGGTGCCCAGGTGAGGGACGAGGTAAGAAGAAGAGAGGAGGTGGAGCACGTGGTCGCGGGAGAGGAGGTAGGGTGACTCTTACGGCGCCTTCCTCGCCCGGGCCGCCTCCAAATTGTTTCACCCGAGCACGTGGATCGCTAGGGTGGACTCGTCTGAGGAGGAGGCTACACGGACTCCGGTCCACGAGCCTCCCGGCCCACGGGTCTTCGCCCACGAGCTCGGGTCGACGGGCCTTCGCCCACGAGACCCCGGAGGAGCACACGTCTGGATGGGGTACTTGGTCGGGTCACCGAGGAGCCGAGTGGCCATGCTGATGATGGCGGGGAGCCGAGTGGCCATGCTGATGATGGCGAGGAGCCGACTGATTTTGAGGAGGAGGGGGAGGAGGGGGCAACGTCTACCAGCGTGGTGCTACACGGCTCCCGTCCGTGCCGGCGACCCACGAGCAGAGGTGGTCGATTTCCTTGATGGGGAGAGGTAAGTGCATTTAATCTTTTTGTACCTTCTGCATTCATGTTTCTTCAAATAACTAATGCGTTGGCCTTGTCATGCTGCAGGGGTTGGGACCACCATGAAAGTGTCCGCCGCCCAACTCCGTCCTTGGAGTTCTGATTCGCAAAACTTTCCGGGGTTTGTCATGTTGCACAGTGAGGGTCGGCTTCTAGAGGTTGGATTGAGTTGGGAGCACTACTTGGCTGCCCCGGCCCCGCCGGGTGAGATTATCGACGGTGTCTTGTGCAAGACGAGGGCAAACGTGGTGATTAGAAAGTTCTGGGTAATTTCACCTTTACACAATTAAAAATCTTCAACTAGCTAGTTATTAATTGTACTAATCAATATTGTCTCATTTGATTGCAGACATTCTATAGGTGTGAGGAGGGATACGAGGAGGAGGTGGCAGATGTTATCCACAAGGAGTGCAAGCGCCTACTTCAGAACTTACGGCATGAGGCTCGGGTGCAGGCTGTTCGAGACTACTACGACGGGCGTGGTATCAAGAAGCCCAAGCAGGAGTGCCGCGATAAGTTCTTGAGTAAGGAGCAGTACATGAAGGTAATTCTTAAGGCCTCTTACTTAATTCCTTCATTTAGTAATTCATAGTCGTAGCGCTGAAGTTTCTATTTGCTAACTTAGGCCCCTACGAGATGGTGTGTGGATCGAATGGATTGTTGGGAGGTGTTGGTCAATGCGTGGTGCTCAAAAGAATGGCGGGCCACCCACAACGAGGCCAAGGACAAACGTGCCAAAATTGAAGGTGTGCCACACCACCAAGGCAGCTCCAACTTATTTCATTACGGGCGGAACTGGGTATGTGGTTTGCTTCATGATTCATGCAATTCATTCATCATGCTAGCTTTAGCCCTTTAATTACTAATTTACTTTGTTTCTCTCTTTCAGGCACGCTACAACAAGGCGGATAAGGTGCCAGAGGTGTACGACCTGTATGCCATGGCCCACACTTGGCCCTTACAAGAAAGTCAAGGCATTCTCTCGCCCGACCTCGATGATGCAAAGAACTTCACCAACATCTCCGCCCACGACAAGCTCGTGCAATATAGAGATCGGGGAAGGCGAGGAAAGGGGAGGACTTTAACCCTTGAGCCGTGGTCCCATTGATACAGAGTTGCTGATGATATCTGGTGGCGGTAGGTCCCATGGCTCCATAGCCATGGGAGATGGACTTATCTGTTGTCCTAGCACTCTCCCGGAGATCAAGGCGCGCCAGTCGAGCTCCGCTCCTGAGATAAGGCCTCGTGAACGGCCAGTCCAACTCGCCATCAAGGTTAGTTATACGTACTCAGCTATCTTTCTCCATTACATTGTGTGCGCTTCCATCAATGATTACAAATGGTCATGTGAGTGGTGTTGCAGGCTGCTATACGGAGTGAGAGAGATAGAACGGAGAAACTTCAAGTGAGGTGGCGGAGAGGCAGTGGGAGTTGGAGGAGAGGACGACAAAGATGTTGGAGGAGGAGAGGGCACGGAATGACATGCAGGCAAGGGCCATGTATGAGCTCCTTGTGGTAAGTTTCTTCTGCAGATTACTTGCTAGTCTTAACATAGTCTCATTACTAACTAGTATGACTCTGTTGTGAAAACCAAATGTGCAGTCTGTGTGTGAGAAGTCCGGTCAGACCGCTCCGCCAATGCTAGTGATTGCTCCTAGGAGCACGGTGAGTTTAATTTGAATGGACATTACTTGCTAGTCTTAACATTTGAGTGTCATAATGCTAACGAGACATTGGAAATGATCTTTGGTGCAGCTTAACTCCAGAAACGCATCGCATCGATCCTTCTCCGACTACCGGCACGAGCCAGCCCGCTACTACACCTCCCTAATCACGGTAAGTTTCTCTAGACTTAGACTTAGCTTTATTTCCTCCAATATGCTTACCATAATGACCTAGAGTTAGCTTACTTATGTCAAAAATTGCATAATTAGCTTAGTTGGCTCATAAACGATCCATTTTACCTAAGTTAGCTCTAAAATGACTCATTTTACCTTAGTTAGCTTACAAGTGATCCAATTTATCCAAGTTCGCTCTAAAATGACCCATTTTACGTAGATTAGCTCCTAAATGATCCATTTTACCTCGTTAGCTTTAAAATGACCCATTTCACCTTGTTAGCTCCTAAATGACCCATTTCACCTAGGTTAGCTCCAAAATGACCCATTTCACCTTAGTTAGCTCAAAAACGTGGCATTTCACCTTAGTTAGCTCATAAACGGCCCATTTCAACTAAGTTAGCTCCAAAATGATCCATTTCACCTAGGTTAGCTCATAAATGATGCATTTGACCTAGGTTAGCTAGTAAACGACCCATTTCACCAAGGTTAGCTCATAAACGACCCATTTCACCTAGGTTAGCTCATAAACGACCTATTTCACCTAGGTTAGCTCATAAACGACCCATTTCACTAAGGTTAGCTCATACACGACCCATTTCACCTAGGTTAGCTCATACACGACCTATTTCACCTATGTTAGCTCATAAACGACCCATTTCACCTAGATTAGATCATAAATGATCCATTTCACCTAGGTTAGCTCATAAACGATCCATTTCACCTAACTTAGCTCCAAAATGATGCATTTCACCTAGGTTAGCTCATAAACGACCCATTTCACCTAGGTTAGCTCATAAACGACCCATTTCATCTAGGTTAGCTCATAAACAACCTATTTCACCTAGGTTAGCTCATAAACAATCCATTTCACCTAGGTTAGCTCATAAACGATCCATTTCACCTAACTTAGCTCATAAACGATCCATTTCACCTAACTTAGCTCATAAACGATCCATTTCAACTAATTTAGCTCATAAATGATCCAGCTTCACCTAAGTTAGCTAATAAATGGCATATACTTCTTCTTCTAGTCTTCTTCTTCTTCTTCTATTCTTTTCTAACTTTCTTATTTGTCATTTTGCGGGTTTCATTCACTTCACGGAAGCCAAAGCATCATATGATGGATTGCTTGTTTTTCCTTTGATGCACTTCTTGTATTCTTTCGCTTGCTATGGTGAAACTTTGCATATTGTAATATGTATGGATTGATGGGACTATGTGCAACCTACTATGTATGTATGGATGGATATATATGTGCTGGATATTTATGTGATGGATATATATGTGTTGTGATATATATATATATGTGATATGATATTTATGTGATGGATATATATGTGTTGTGTGCTGTGATAATTGTTGGATATAAGAAAAACAAAATTAAAAAGAGGCAGTGCAGGCTCTTTGCCGTCCGCCACCGACAAAAAAGATCCCTTTGCCACGCCATCAGAGGCAAGGGGACACGTACGCCCACTGTGCTTCCGGCACTGTGCCATTTGGCAAATTTGCCTACCGTGGCGGACGGCAAAGGTTTTGCCGTCGGTGGTGACGGCAAAGAAAAGCTGATGGCAAAGACATAACCTTTAACATCCTCTCGCGGGTCGACGGCAAACCACCGTGGGCGTTGACGCATCACGACGCCAACCGCGTACGACAAAGGGTGGTCAAATTTGCCGTTCACCGGGCGGACGGCAAAGGCCGCCGTTAGCCACCTAACGGACTAACACTGGCGGACGTCCAATATTTTGCCGTCCCTCCTCTTTGCCGTCCGCCACTGTAGGCAAAGGACTCTTTGCCGTCCGCCGTGAAAAGCAGACGGCAAAGGACCTGTTTGCCGACCCTGTCTTTGTCGTCACTCTTTGCCGTCCGCCGCTGACGGCAAAGCTCTTTGCCGTCCGCCGTGGCGGACGGCAAAATATTGGATTCCTGTAGTGTACAATAGTACAATGTTATACATGAAAGTTAATTGCATGGTGCATCCAAAAATATTTTTTCTGCATTGTGAATGTTTATATATTCTCCTAAAATATTAGTCACGGGAAAGAGAAACGAAGGGCATATCTCTCCTTGTCTCCACCGGACACCCCCTCTTTCTACACCACTTCCACGTACGAACACAAACTATCTCTCGGCCCTCTAAAAGTATGCATGCCCACGACACATTCACGCATGACGGTCACTGTATTTCAAGCTAAAGCACTATATGGTCAATGGACTACAGAATATGCTCATTACAGTCACCGTATACATTCTCATGGTAATCATACGGTATCTAGCTCACGATACGTCTCCGTATTTTCTTGATGACATTGACGGACTTTGCATTTGATGCGTGCTCCGTATTTTGTTGACGACACTTACGGTCATTGTATTTGAAGCGAAAGCACGATATGGTCACTGGACTTGAGAATAAGCTCATCACGGTCACCACATACATTTTGTCGCTCTAACCAACATGTGGTTGGATGGTTAGGAGGATGTGGTTTCTCGAGCCCACCAGGGTTAAAGTCCGGTGCTCGCATTTATCCTAGGTTAATTTCAGTATTTTCCGCGATGTGCGTTCGATTGGGAGGAGACGTTCCACTTTCGACTACGAGGCACCTATGGTGACTTCGTAAAATCTCAAGATCATATGCTGGCCCACTCTCGAAGGTGCTCATAGGGGTAGGGTCTGCGTGTGTGCGCTTATAGTGGTGAGTGCTTGCCGTATATATGAGCCCTTGCGTCTGCATGCAGTGTTAAAAAAATACATGTCATGATTATACGGCCACCGGCTCACCCGCATAACTCCGTATTTTGTTGATGACACAATCAATTGACCAGTCAAACGTTCCACGTGGCGCAACTAGTGTTGCACCATCGGGGCGCGTAACCATGGGGCCCACCTGTCAGCCCATATATGAAAGGAAGAAATGGTAGTTTGAGTCTGTACTGTGTTAATAAAATACATTTTAGGGTGATCATACGGTCACCGCTCACCATACAGCTCCGTAATTTGTTGATGACACAATCAATTGACTACCAAACAGTCCACATTTAGCAGCGCACATTACCATAGGGCCCACCCGTGAGCGCGTATATGAAGGACATAAATGGTAATAAATTAGTGGTCGGTGGGTACTCGAAGTCATGAGACCTCTGGTTGGTAGTCGCCGGCAGTGGGGGCGCGTTGATTCGGCGATGGGGTGGGGATTGCCGGGAAAAAGCTCGGCGCTGGGGCTAGAGGGATGGCCGGTGCGGCGGTGGATCGGCGGTGAGGAGTGGTTTCGGGGCGGGTGGGGCTGCATGGCTGCGCGGGCCAGCCGCGGGCGGCAGGGGCAGGTGGTGGCTGGCGGCTCAGGGGGTGGAGTTTGATGATAAACTGCAGGCCCTTGATTTCGTATCCAACGGCTAGAAAATCTAATGATCAGAGATGAAAAAGTCAGTCGACTGACGTGTAGCCTCACCCCGCACGTACACATGCACGCATGCAAGACACGCACGCATGCAGGCGTGCAACATTGACATGTACACATAACGAACACACGCATGCATGCAGGCGTGCAACAATGACACGTACACATGCACTCACGAACACACGCACGTACGCACACATGCATGCAACACTGAAACGTACCCTTGCACACACGCAACACTCGCATGCCTGCATGCACACAGCACACGACGCAAGACACACGCTCAACCTATACGTGCATGCACCCTTTGTTAAGGACATGGATGGTTACGGGTATTAATCAATCTTATCTGTGATAAGCAGAACATTGATGTTTGTAGCGGTCTTTATGAATCACAATGTATCGAATGGGCTATCAACATAGTAGGCTTAAGGATGACGTCACACTCAATGAACAATCATCGGTTTATGAAATGCCCGCTTCTGACTGCCCTGGCCCACCAAAGGTTCCTCTGCAGTGCGCTGCCTGCTTTGGGTCACTGACATGCAGGCCATGTACCCAAAGGGCCCACATGTCAGTAGAAGAACAGCGCTTTGTCCTACGTCAGAGTCGAGGGCGCCACTCGCTGCACGCCCGACTGAACACGCCTCCTTGCCGCATTCAAACGCCTCCATGAAACCCGCCCGTGTGGAAGCCGAGAAACTCACTCTGGGCACACATCCATTCATGACCGGGCCGGCATTAAACGCAACGCCGGCCAAGCTCCTCCCGTCCGCCGTCTATTTAATCTCCTATTTAAACAAGGCCAAACGCCGGCCAAGAATCGCACACCTCCGCCACTCCCCTATCTCCTCCTTCACCATTCTGTCCACTCTTACAATGGCTTACGAAGAGTAGTTATTCCGCATCCAAGCCGGCTGGGTGGCCCGCCGAGCCTGCCGGATACGAGCTATGCAGCTCGCTGATCCACCTCCCTCCGCTCGCCCGACGGAGCCAGTTGCCGCCCCAAGCCGGTGCGCGGTTCAGCAACTTGCCGCTCCAGGCCAGCTTGACAAGGAGTGGCGCACGGGCGTCATTGCTGCCGTCCACGCCGTCGCCTCGTACCGCGTCTCCCGTTTCTATGGCTGAGACTCCCATGCCGGCGGCCGTGCCATGCAAGCAGCGACAGAAGACGGGTGCACGGAGAGTGATGAGTCGGCGGCGAGCGCCTTCGCGTCCGCCACCATCATCGAGGAGAAGTAGAACACGGGAGGCCGCCGCCGCTTGGGTCCCATGAAGGCCACCACGGAGGCAACGCCAACGTACACAACTTGTGTCTTGCTGGATCCTTTTCTTGCGAGGACCTTCGTCGACCCCGCATATACCTCTGGGGCTCCTGGCAGTCCGGTGATCGTGCGGCCAGACATGAGGAACACAAATCGATCGGCGGGCGACCATCTAGGCCAGGTATTATATACCTGTGTTGTCTAGAACTAGCACCGCGTAGTTCATTTGAATGTAATGAAATCCGTCATGTTTGTATGAAAATCTGGTATCTTATATGATTTCCGTCGTTGTTTATATGAAATATCCCCGTGTTCGCGTGAATTTCGTCCGGTTGGTTGACTTGATGTCATAATATGTGCGGCTATGGTTGGATGGCGTAATTTGCGGGTCGCCGTCAGTCTGCGGGCGGCTCGGGCGGCGTGGTGGGACAAAAAGAACACATCTCGTGCAAGCTCGTCTCCAACGTGCGCGCTGGAGGATGCATGAGAACCCGAGCCATTCCTCGTTCATCAGTGGCAAAGGCACCGGTGGACAAAAGGGTCGACAATATTTTGGATACCCCGGGTAGGATCCAAACAGCCCCTCCCAACATATTCAAATCCCTCGTTCGCCGTGGAATTTTGCCATGTGTTGTTTCCATGGACTAGCAAGATGCCCGTGCATTGCACGGAACATCAAGATGCATTTTTTTACAAAACACCTGTTGTGATTGACCCATGCAGGAGTAATCCCATTTTGTAAAAACTAATGATTGCTCGAGAATTTTATCGGATAAATGGTATCTCGAGAATTTTATCGACTCCATTTTTGTATACAAGGCCACAAACCCATATTACAGTACCAAGGCAAAAATTAATGTCTTCTAACTCAATGTTGCAAGCCACCTTGTTTCCTTGTTTTCCATGTAAATTAATGTGTATTCTTCTCTTTCATGCACATCAAGCCAATGCTCACACTCCCGCATGCATGCAACGGATAATTAATGTCCTCCTTTGCTAGTAGTACTACGAGGCAAACACCATTAATATTGCATCGATTAGTGTTAGTGGCCTTGTATATCTGCAAATTGTAATTTTGATAGTGGCCTTGTATATAAAAATGGAGGGAGAAAGATGAGAGATAAGGTGAGGAGGAGTGGGGCGTGGTGGTGACTGGTGGTCGGACTAGACAGAGGCATGGGGATGGACGGTGCATTATGTCTAGGTTTGTATCTCTATAGTCCCTCTTACACACACCCACGTAGGTGGGGGATGTGCACGAAGAGAAGAGGTGCACGCACGGCGCACGTACTCCCATCTCTTTCCCAACCACACCAGCCAGCACAAAGGCGGAGCTCATTTCTGCATTTAAAAGGCAGCCCACGTGGTAACTTGACACGTGTACTGGTTGTCCACTAGATGGAGGGAGGATCGTCTACCATGGGTGATCAAACAAATTGCGACTTGACGCGTTATGTTAAAAAAGAGGCAAACCATGTGGGGCCTACCTTAGAGGTAAGGCTCTAAACACTGGAGTACTTTTGATGTGTCCCGTCAACTCGCAGAACGAGGAGAAGCTTGCTTAGTACGCCGTCTCCCCCGCCCACGGGCGTGGTGGCTCGAAAGATGAGGTGAAGCTTGCTTACTACGCCTTACGCCCGCTCCCTCGCCCACGCCACAAGTGGCTCATGAGACGAGGAGAAAAATTTACTAGTACTCCCTCAGTTTACTCCTCGTCCCTACCTTGGTTAGAGAGATTATCATATTGTTTGGAATATATATGTCCTTTAGTACTCCCTCCATTTACTTAGAGGGTGCTTGGATACATTTTAGTCTCATGACTAAAAGTAGTGGGACTAAAACTTGCTAGCCTCACCCATGCTTGGATCCAAATACTAAAGAGACTAAAATCAAGTTAATGAGCATTTATTATCCTCCAAACCCTCCAATCCAGAACTCGCCTGTGTTAAAGGAGAGGAGTTAAATAAGGAGAGAGAGGACTAATCCACATTTTAATAGGGGTACCCCTGACTAAAATGTTTTAGTCTCAAGACTAGTTTTAGCCCTCTTTAGTCAGGGGTGCTTGGAACTTTAGCCTCTTAAAGAGACTATTTTTAGTTAGACTAAAATAAGTCCCTTGGACCCAAACACCCTCTTATACAAGGCCACTATAAAAAAATACATTTTTCATCTATACAAGGCCACAAATAGTAATTGAGACAAAAGTTACCACTCCCTACTTTCCAGTTTATGGCTCAATTTCAAAATCTCTCCAACCAAGGTAGACGGTGAGTGATCTAATTAATTTCGTACTCCTAGTTTGCACAAGTAATTAGTACGCTCGTTTTTCTCAAGAAGTTATGTTTATCGAGGCATTAATTAGAATGAATGCATGAATGACCACTAAATTTCCATGAACTTCTACATGCATTGGTGAGTTTTCTCTTGACACTGCTTGCATCGGGTGATCTAACGCACCTCGAAATCCAACATGTGATTGTACTACTACTAGTAGTAGAATTGAGACTTATAAAACGGAAAAACGAATGTTTTGTAGATGAGCCCTATAAACCCTAGTGGGTACGCATCTCAGTAAAATCAGATTTTCCCAAAACTAAGTCGCTCAACCTTTATTTGCTTGTTTCCCTTCCTGCCTCCTTGCCTCGAACAGACTATGCCAAACTCCCCTGCCTGCCGTGCGGGAAAAGACCCACCCTCGCCTTTTTTTAGTCCGGGTTTGTATCGATGGATCGCGCGAAGCAGCAAAAACCCAAACCGTGTCTCGTAGTCCTCCGTCGACGCTCGCTTTCATGAATTATGTACTTCCGTCACGACATGTGGGACATATAGCAACCGGTCGACGTGTCAAACACCAAATAACAAGGCGTAACAGCAGGAGGACGCACCTACTGCATTCGCCCAAAGAGTAGTAGTAATAAGCAATGAGACGTCAAATCACAATACCGCACCTTCCCAGACGGACGAAGCAACCATTATTTCACACTTCGGTTCTCCATCATCTCAAACCAAGTAGTATTGCTTCTGCCTCAATAGGGACATGCGCATCGCCTTGGTACATCATGACACGTGGGACCGCATGACAGGCCATGCTCCCCCGTCGATCGCCCGGTAAAATCACCTCATTTTTACTACTATACTTCCTCTCAGACGCTTACATGGCATGCACGCTGCTCTAGGTTGAGAATTTAACTGCTATATATGTGATGAACAGTATATGTTTAGAAACTACATCCGCTTAATAATCCAATGATATACTTTTTGTGACATAGTAACTCAGATTTAGTTAGTCAAATGGATGACCTAGAACTACGTGCATGCCCTATAAACCGAGACGTCTAAAAAAACGAGACGGAGAGGGTAGTTCAGTAAGTATCTTTTAGATCAATATAGTCGGGATTCACCAACACTACAAAAAAAAGACACATCCGTGACATTTTGAGCCGAACGAAAAAAAATTCTGTCATACATAAGACACTTCTATGACGATAATTGTGACAAAACCCGGTATCATCATAGATGTGGTGGGCTCCTACTTCTATGACAAAAAATCATGACAGAAAATGGGCTTTTCGTCACAGGCGGGCCGGAGACGCATATCGCATGACATTCTTTGGGCCGTCCATGACGGAAAAAACCGTGGTAGAAGCGAGGGGAGGAAAATTTCGGGAGTTGCCGGTTACGGTGGGAGGTCGGGGCCGAGCGATGCGCGCTTTCTCGTGACGTAAGCGCTGCGTGTGTAGGCGTCATTTAATCGAACCCGAGCGAGGCGTTGGGCTCTAATCGAACCCGGCGACAGACCTTTGCATGCTACGCGTTCATCGAACCCGAGCAATCGATCGATGGCTGTTAATCGAAGCCGATCGGCGATTCTTCGCCATCGCTGCTAATCAAGCCGATCGATTGGATGAACAAAGTGAGCATTGCGGGGGGTTGGATGAACAAGGAGCGGTGGCGTTGCCTTCGATGAACAAGAACCCGTGGTGTGGTGGGCTGGATGAACGAGAGACGGTGGAGGAGTGGCCGTGGAGGGGTGGTTGAACAGACCCCGTGGTGTGGAGGGCTGGATGAACGAGAGACGGTGGTGGGTGCCCGTGGTGGGGTGGTTTAACAGTAGCCGGTGGGGTAGCGCGTGGTGGAGGCTGGATGAACAGGAGCCCGTGGAGGCTGGAGGAGGTCGACGGTAGCCCGTGGAGGCTAGAGGAGGTCGACGGTGGAGAAGAACGAGATCCCGTGGAGTCCTGCTTTTGCGGCACGCCACACCCTCCCGGCGAACAGGGCCCCTCAAGCCACCGTAACGCTCCAACACAAGTCCGTTTAAATCTGCTTTTGGCGGTACGCCACACCCCTCCCGATCAACAGGACCCCCATTTCGACCGTAGGAGGTCCGTTTCCTCCGTTTTGCGGTACGCCACACCCCTCCCGATCAACAGGACCCCCGTTTCGACCGTAGGAGGTCCGTTTCCTCCATTTTGCGGTACACCAGGCCCCTCCCGATCAACAGGACCCCGTTTCGAACGTGGCCGGTCGAACACAAGGCCGTTTCCTCCGTTACAGCGGCACGCCAGCCTCGCTTCCATCGCCTGTTCCGTCCAAGCCCTCCCGATGAACACGACCACGCATTCCATTCCGACCCAGCCGGTTGGCTCCCCATGAACACGACGATCTTTGTTTCTCCGTTCCGACCCAGCCATGCACGTATGCGCGCGATAGGCGTTCGAGACCTGCCCGTATGTACGTGCGTGGCCGTATTTTCTTTCTTGCACCCTCGCCATCGCACGCGGCGCCTCTACTACGACACGTGCGCGCCTCTACATCCACCAAAGATATATGTACGCATACCGTTCGCGACCAGAATGACAACGCTACGTTCGCTTCGACCAGGTGGGTCCCGACTGTCAGGCACTTCCTTGCGTGCGAAGATGTAGCTGGTGGTTCCCAGCAGTTAGGGGGGTGAATCTTTTTTTTTGGACGCACTTCCTTGCGTGCGAAGATGTAATTGGTGGGTCCCAGCAGACAGGGGGAAACGTTTTTTCGCTAAATACGGTGGCCCGTCTGGTGGGTCCCCGCTGTCAGGTGGAGGAATAATTATTTTGCGCGTAATAAGGAGGCACTTCCTTGTCGCGTCAGGACACAACCGTCAGCCTCTCCACTTACAGTCCACGTCCGATGGAAGCCATTCCTTGACCACGTTGACCACGCCGCGCCGAGAGCACCAGGGCGGTGGACGACGGCGAGGCCTAGGGAGGGGACGACGCAGAGCTGGGGAAGACGTGGCAGTGGATGCCCACACATAGAGGAGTATAAGGGTTCACTCATTCGGTTGCGGTGTGAGGCTGCCGTCGCCGCAGAATAACAGGGGGTGTGGGTGCGTAGAGGGATGGCCTGGCCAGCGGTGGGAGTAGTAGGGGGCGGTGAGGCCTCCGCAGCATCACAGCCGTCCATGGGCGGCAGGAACAGGCGGCACGACCGGCGCTGCTTTGGGCGGCTGGAGCAAGAAGACCAGAGGTTGAAGAAGCACTACGGCCGTTGGATGGACATCGTATGGTCACTGGAGCTAGAATCGTTCATATATTGACTAAAGTTGACAAAGGCCTCCGTCCCACCAACTTAGTAGGCCCACAAGTCAGCCTCCCACCAAGGTTGGTCCCAACTAGCGGGGGTATTCATTTTTTGTGCGTAATAAGGAGGCACTTCCTGGGTCCGAAATGACACCGGTGCAACTTTTTTCACGAATACGGTGGCCTGGCCCTGTGGGTCCCACCACCGTGGGAAACGTTTTTTCGTGAAATACCGTGGCCCGTCCGGTGGGTCCCTCATTGTCGGTGGAGGAATAATTATTTTCCGGCGTAATAAGGAGGCACTTCCTTGCGGCCGCCGTGGACCCACTGTCGACCTCTCCACGACAGATACTCTTCCGATGGAAGTCGGTCCGACCACATTGACCACGCCACATGGAGAGCACCACGGCGGTGGACGGCAATGAGGCCCTAGGAAGGGGACGACGGGAGCCGGGAAGACGCAGCAAAGGGAAGCCCGCACGGAGAGGAGTACGAGGGTTCACTGATTCGGCTGCGGTGTGAGGCTGCCGTCGCTGCAGGGCCTGGCCAGTGGTGGGAATAGTAGGGGTTGGTGAGGCCTCCGCGGTAGCACAGCCAGCCACGGGAGGCAGGAGCATGCGGCATGACCGGCGCTGCTTTGGGCGGCTGGAGCAAGAACACCAGAGGTTGAAGAAGCACTACGGCCGTTGGATGGCCATCGTAAGGTCACTGGAGCTAGAATCGTTCATATTGACTAAAGTTGACAAAGGCCCCCGTCCCAGTCAACTTAGTAGGCCCACAAGTCACCCTCCCACCATGGTGGGTCCCATCTAGCAGGGGGAGTATTCATTTTTTTTGTGCGTAATAAGGAGGCACTTCCGGTGGGTCTGAGCTGACAGAGCGGGGAATGTTTTTTCGCGAAATACACTGGCCCGTCCGATGGGTCCCAGCAGTCAGGGGGGAAACGTTTTTTTCGTGAAATAAGTTGGCCCGTCCGATGGGTCCCTGCTGTCAGGTGGAGGAATAATTATTTTGCCGTAATAAGGAGGCACTTCCTTGCGGCCGCCTGGACCCAGCTGTCAGCCTCTCCACGTACAGTACTCTTCCGATGGAAGTCGGTCGTTGACCATGTTGACCACGCCGCGCCGAGAGCACCAGGGCGGTGGTCTGGATGACGGCGAGGCCTAGGAAGGGGACGACGCGGAGCCGGGGAAGACGCAACAGTGGTAGCCCGCGCGGAGAGGAGTACGAGGGTTCACTGGTTCGGCTGCGGTGTGAGGCTGCCGTCGCCGTAGAATAACAGGGGGTGTGGGTGAGTAGAGGGATGGCCTGGCCAGCGGTGGGAGTAGTACGGGGCGATGAGGCCTCCGCGGCATCACAGCCGGCCACGGGAGGCAGGAGCACGCGACACGACCGACGCTGCTTTGGGCGGCTGGAGCAAGAAGATCAGAGGTGAAAGAAGCACTACGGCCGTTGGATGGACATCGTATGATCACTACAGCTAGAATCGTTTATATTGACTAATTTGACAAAGCCCTTGGTACGCGCCAACTTAGTAGGCCCACAGCTCGGATTTGGCAGAGAACATATAGCCCATTTGCGATTTGTAAGAATGTACAGCTGTCGTGGTTCTACGTCTGACAGTAGAATGGGGGTAGGTATGGAGAGGCAAGGTACTAGCTATGGAGTAGTTGGTACGCACGAGTTTACGAGTTCAGGCCCTTCTCGGAGGAAGTAACAGCCCTACGTCTCGGAGCCCGGAGGCGGTCGACTGGATTATATGCGTATGAGTTACAGGGGTGCGAACCCTTCTACCTGTGGAGGGGGGTGGCTTATATAGATTGCACCAGGAGCCTAGCCAGCCCACGTAGCGGAGGGTTTAAGGTACATTAAGACTAGGCGTTACTGGTAACGCCTTACATAAAGTGTCATCATGACCATAAAGACTACTTAATCTACATACCGTTTGGACACCGAGTGGCTCTTGGACTCTTGGTGGTCGAGTGGGTCTTCATGGTCGAGTGTCTTTGAATCTGTCGAGTGGAAACCTACCAGGTCGAATGGTAGGCAGTTTACTCTAAGGATGACCTTGGGGAGGGTATCTTGGACAGGTCCATGACCCTACCTTAGGTATATGACTTCATCATTAGCCCCCGAATGGATCGAGGTTTGAGTGAGGAAGGAGTTGATAATCTTTCCGACCTGCTTTTGGCGCTGCGAGTGTGCTTTATTCTGGATCAGTGACCTTTCAGTGACGGTGTCAACTTCTCTTTCAGTCGCGTTGATCCATTCTCTACATCTGTCGAGTGAACTTTATGAACTTGGAGATTTCCGAGCGACAGATCGGAGGGAATCTGCCGTCTGACAAGTTGCTCTGCTGTTAGCGGATTTAGTGGGATCCGAATTTTGGAAAGCGCGCGAAGCGGAGAAGGCCGCGGCACTCGGATGGATAAGGCAAGGACGCCTCGATCTCCACACCACCTTTTTCGGCACGTATGGCGCGCGCGACTGTTGCGGGATTTGACAGGATTGCCCGGGCCTACCAGTCAGCCACTCGGAAGCGTCTTCATATAAGGCGCCGGGCGGGGGTATTTTGAACAGTGCGCCCTCATTTCCCTCCTCCGCCCTCAGATTCATCCGCCGCTACCAGAACCTGCTCAAGACCGCTGCTCCGCCTCCCCCCAGCGACAATGGTGAAGGAGAAGACGGCGACCTTGGAGAGGGCGAAGAAGGCGACGACAAAGGCGAAGTCGCCCAGTCGGGGCGGATCCTCGTCGCGGTCCAGCCTGCCGCAAGGTTGGGTCCAGGGAGATTGGATCCGCTCGACCATCACCCAGAAAGACCTCAACGACCTGACCAACGAGGGACTGATCCCCCACGGGTCGGCAAGGCTTCCGGGGACAGAGTGGCAGCCGCAGCCTCAAGAGGGTGAGTGCGTCCTCCTAGCCACACATGCGGATCACGGCTTTTCTATTCCGCCGAATCTTTTCTTTCGGGGTTTTCTGAACTTCTTCGGAGCACAACTCCATCACTTTACACCCAACTCCATTGCCTATCTCTCCGCTTTCGTGTCTTTGTGTGAAAACTTCTTGGGTTGTCGACCACACTGGGGCCTCTTCAAACACATATTCACTTGTCGCTCCCAGACAGTGAAAAAGGCTAGTCTGAATGACCAAAGAACCCAAGTAATCCAGATGTGTGGGGGTCTTGGGGTCCAGATGAGGGGTAAAAGTGCCTTTCCAGCCATGATTCTTCCCGATTCAGTCAGGGGGTGGCAATCGACCTGGTTCTATCGCTAAGACCAGTCGGCCGACGCAGTCGGCCGACCGACTCCTCCTTTCTCCATGGATCGAGTGAACGAGCCGTCTTCTCTGAAGGTGCTTCCGGAGGAGAAGGCCCAGGTTAAGTTGTTGATGGAGCGTGTAGTTCAGCTCATTCGCGACGGAGTGACCGGCGTGGATCTTCTGGAGGTTTTCCTTCGACGGCGCATTCAGCCGCTCCAATACCGAGGTCACCCGATGTGGATGTACTCCGCACCGAGGACACCACCCGTCCACCTAGAGGAGGTCGACGACGCCACATTGGAGAGGTGGATGACTGCCATCACAGGGAACAAGGATAACCCTCGTGGAGCTAGGAGGATCCCACCACTCGACCAAACTTACGAACCAGACAAGGTATGACCACTGATATCTGACTGTGATCCTGTTGCATTTGCTCTGTTCCGCTGCTACTCGGCCGACCGACTTTCGTCTTGTTTTGCTCTCTTCTAGGTCACCACTGAGATGTACTCGATGCCCAACGGGGCGCAAGAACCAGTCGAAGAAGAAGAAGGAAGCGGAGGCGAAAGCCAGGAGGAATGGGAGTCTGAGGAAAACGATAGCTCTGATGAAGAGGAGGAGGAGGAAGAGGAGGGAGACGTGGATCCACCCCACTCGGAAAGGAGATCCAAGCTGACGCATGATCCGGTGGTCGAGCGAGGTTAGGCTATAGCGCCCATCGGGCGTTCAACGAAGCGCACTCGGACGACTTCTCCAAAGGTTAATCGAGAAACCGCCAAAGCAACCCCGAGCAACGTCATCAAAGCCGGCGAAGGCCTTGCCCAAGATTAGGATGGTCATTCCCACCATTTCAGGGTAATCAGCAGAACTTGTGATTTCCTGTCTACCATGAGTGCACTTTTAGTCGACTCGTTTTGACTGATCCATTGACTTCTGAAATCTGCAGTGCTGCCACCTCCGAGACCTCAGATAAGCACGAGGATCAGGAAATGGAAGATGCCTCCACCTCCAACCTTGGTATGATCTCTGCAGTTTTGCTTTGCGGTCGATTGGATTTTTGTTTCTACCTTTGAACCTTGCTTGTAGTTCCACCTCATGTCATTGATCTTCCTGATGACGACGATGAAACACCACTGAGGAAGAGGAAGGACAAAAAGGTGCCTACTGGCAAGGCTACTCTAGTTGTATCACCGCTCGAGACGCTTAGCTCATGAGGGAGGCGACACCACTCGGACTTCGTGTCCTTTGCTGTGTCACCGACGAGTGTCCGCCTTCGTCGTCGACCGCCGACCATTGGCCCCTTTTACCACACACCATGTCCCTAAGACCAAGTGAGTGCTGCCAAGGAGGCCATACGCCAGGCAGGGATCATGATGGAGCAAGTGAATGTGGTCTGGGAGGCTAGCCAGGCGGCTTATGATGCAAGCTCGGCTCTTCAGAGCAATGTCCAAGTACGTTGCTTGTTCTGTTAGGATATGCTACCTGAAATTTCTTCTTTCTGAAGATTTCCATATTCTGCATCTCAGACACCCAAAGTGGGTGTTGGTGGGTGTGTCGATTGAGTTTTTGAACCGGTGGGGCACGCTGAGTGCACCCACTGGGTGTAGTCCCCGAGACTATGGTGGATCACAGGGCACGACTATAGTCTTTATACTTTGAATTTCTTCACTCGGTGCAGTCCGCCATGTCGTATGGATCTTTGGAACCGGTGGGGCACGCTGAGTGCACCCACTGGTGTAGTTCCCGAGACTATGGTGGATCATGGCGATCGACTATAGTCTAAGAACTTTTTTTAAACACAGCTGACTGCTGACAGTTAGCTATGTTTTTAGGATCATAACCTTTTTGCCTCTTTCGGTCGACTGGTCGAACCGAATTGGTAAAAACCAGTGGGGGCACGCTGAGTGCACCCACTGGGTGTAGTCCCCGAGACTACTGTCGAATGTTTTGATTCGACTGTAGTCTTAGAAATGCAACGATTTTTCTTAAGTCACTCGGAAGTGACTTGTCTTTGACGTTTTGTCGATTGACTCTTCGCAGAAATCTAGCGAGCTCGTGGGTCTGCTATAATCAATTGGAGAACAAGCAGATCCAGCTCAACCTTGACTTGAAGCTCGCTCAGGAGAACTTGCAAAAGGCGAGAGATGAAGCAAAAGGTATGGCTGGTGAGAACTTGACGACTGTCTTTGCCTTTCTACCCATTCTCAACTCTGGACTTATTGTTATTTTGCAGACAAACTGGAGGAGGCTCTGAAGAAGAAAGACCAAGACCTTGCAGAGGCATAGAAGGCGGCTTTGGAGAAAACAAAGCTCGCGGAAGAGAAACTGGCCGCAGTCGGAAAACTCGAAGAGGAGAATACCAACCTGAAGGCTGCTCTCGACGCGGCCAACAAGGAGGCTAGCCGATCAAGAATGACAAAGTTTCTCCGATCGACAAGGTTGGCGAATCGGGCAGGAGGAGGAACGATTTGGAGGTTTATCTGGGAGGGCTCGCCAAGAAGCTATTCCTCATGCTTGAAGGTAAATCATCTTACCCGACTGACTTGTCATCATCGACTCACCATAGAACCATTATCTTGAACTTGAGTCGTATTTGCATAATTCTGTCAGAACTTCGAAGAAGAGACCAGTCGAGTGGAGACAAGCCTGGACCCCATCAACTTCCCGTGAAGGATGAAGTCGCTATGAACGTGCTCCGACTGGAGTCTCGCATCGCTGGAGTGGTGGACTATCTCGCCGATCGAAAGCTGTGGTGTCACGGATCGACTCAACCCTCCGCCGGACCAGACGCCTGTAATGACCTTGAGTTCTTAATGACTCGAATCGAACGAGGTTCCAAGTCGAGTGCAAGAATGGAAGAAGTCTTACGCCCGGTGCAGTCTTGATGTTGCTCTGTCTCTGGTTCGTGTCCACTGCAAGGAAGCGCGGGAGGACAAGCTGGCGGCCCTCAGAGTTGCAAACACTAAGAAGTATGATTTCCAATCTTTCATGGAAACTTTCATCACCGCTGCCACTCGGATCGCCGATGGGTTCGACCTTGACCAGTTTGTGGCTCCTTCCAGTCCTCCACCTGAGGAGTAAAAAACTTTTATGCTCTACCTTAAATTTGCCTCGGAATGCCGAGTGATTTTTGTAACCGATAAACCTTAGCAGTGCTTGAGGCCTGGGTACTTCGCATCCTTAGGATGCTATCCGAACTTTACTTTTCGTCAAAATATGCTTTTGTTTGCCTTCGAGTGAACTTTGCTCTTCACTCGGATTATGCTTCAATGTTTGAGATGCAGCTCTGAGGTGGGTCCAGTCGACCTACACTTTGTGGCTCTTGCATGTGCAGGAGAAGGAAGCAGTCGACGTGTACCTCGTTGTCCTTGTGGATCGGGATGGAGCACTCGTTGTACTTGTGGCACAGCTCCGAAGGAGAAGGTAGCAATGACCAAGACCTCGTCAGTCCTTATGATCGGAATGGAGCGCACGTTGTACTTGTGGCGTAGTTCAAGGAGAAGGTAGCAATGACCTGCACCTCGTCAGCCCCTTATGGATCAAGTATGTTTTCAAACTTAGGCGAGTCCCGGACTGCAGCTAAGCCCCCGAGTGGGAGGTTTGCTCTCCACTCAGTAGAATTTTTCAAACTTAGGCATGTACTGGACTGCAGCTAAGCTCCCGAGTGGGAGGTTTGCTTTCCACTTGGTAGGATTTTTCAAACTTAGGCAAGTACTGGACTGCAGCTAAGCCCCCGAGTGGGAGGTTTGCTCTCCACTCGGTAGGATTTTACAAACTTAGGCTAGTCTTGGATTTGCAGTTTAAGCCCCCGAGTGGGAGGTTTGCTCTCCACTCGGTAGGATTTTACAAACTTAGGCGAGTACTGGACTGCAGCTAAGCCCCCGAGTGGGAGGTTTGCTCTCCACTCGGTAGGATTTTTCAAACTTAGGCGAGTACTGGACTGCAGCTAAGCCCCCGAGTGGGAGGTTTGCTCTCCACTCGGTAGGATTTTTTGATACTTAGGCGAGTACTGGACTGCAGCTAAGCCTCCAAGGAGGATTTTTGTGTCATAGCTTTGAAGGGGAAGGCAACAGTCGACCTGTACCTCGTCGTCCTTGCAAAGTGCACATTGTATTAAATACTTAGGCGAGTACTTGGACTGCAGCTAAGCCTCCGAGTGGGAGGCTGGCTCACCACTCGGTAGGATTTTAAACACTTAGGCGAGTACTTGGACTGCAGCTAAGCCCCTGAGTGGGAGGCTGGCTCACCACTCAGTAGGATTTTAAACACTTAGGCGAGTACTTGGACTACAGCTAAGCCCCCGAGTGGGAGGCTGGCTCACCACTCGGTAGGATTTTAAACACTTAGGCGAATTGGATTCGCTGCTAAACCTTCGAGTGAGAGGCTGGCTCGACACTCGGTAAGGATTTTTTTTACAAACTTAGGCGAAACGGATTCGCAGCTAAGTCACCCACTGGAGGGGAATTTTAACAAAAAGTAATAACAATCACTGGGAAAATTATAATCTTCTTGATTTAGATAGACAAACTACATAAGTACTTTTATTACATCTCACCCGAGTGAACTCTTAAGTGTAAAAGGAGCGGAGCAGCTCCACATTCCATGCCCGAGGCTCATCGACCTGGCGTTCGACGTTGTAAAGATGGTAAGCCCCATTGTGAAGAACTCTGGTGATGATGAAGGGGCCTTCCCAAGTGGGAGCGAGCTTGTGTGGTTTCTGCTGATCCACTCGGAGGACCAGATCTCCTTCCTGAAAGGCTTGGCTCTTCACATTTCTGGCGTGGAATCGACGCAAGTCCTGCTGATAGATGGTCGAGCGGATCAGGGCCATCTCTCACTCCTCTTCAAGGAGGTCGACTACATCTTGACGGGCTTGCCCTGCTTCAACTTCAGAGTAGAGTTCGACTCGGGGGACATTGTGAAGCAGGTCACTCGGCAGAACTGCTTCAGCTCCATAGACCATAAAGAATGGAGTTCTCCCAGTTGAACGATTAGGAGTGGTCCTCAATCCCCAAAGAACCGACGGAAGTTCGTCGACCCATGCTCCTGCTGCATGCTTGAGATCACGCATCAGTCGAGGTTTCAGTCCTTTGAGAATTAGACCATTTGCTCGTTCAGCTTGTCCATTCGATTAGGGGTGAGGGATTGAAGCATAGTCGACCCGCGTGCCCTGAGAGGCGCAAAAGGCTTTGAACTTGTCGGAATCGAAATTTGACCCATTGTCCGTGATGATGCTGTGCGGAACTCCATATCTGAATATCAATTCTCCGATTTAAACCGACAAAGAAGGCACGATCAAGATTCTTGATAGGTTTAGCTTCGATCCACTTCGTGAACTTGTCGAACGCCACAAGCAAATTAGTGAAACCACTCCTGCCAGCTTCTCAGCAGTCCAATCATATCCAACCCCCAAACAGCGTAAAGGCCGCATTTTAGTGGAATGGTCTTCAATGCTGAGGCAGGCTTGTGTGACATATTGGAGTAGAACTGACATCCTTCACATTTGTCGACTATTTCTTTTGCCATTTCATTTGCCTTTGGCCAGTAAAATCCCGCTCGGTATGCATTAGCCACGATGGTCCGAGAGGACGCATGGTGACCACAGGTCCCCGAGTGGATATAATCAAGGATTATCCGACCCTCTTCTGGCGTTATGCACTTCGGGCCGACTCACCACGCTTTCTCTCGAATAACTGCCCCTTGATCACAAGAAAGGCCTTGGATCGACGGACGATCTGTTTAGCCTCTTCTTCGCTCTCCGGGAGCTCTTTCCTCGTGGATGTATGCGATGTACGGTACTGTCCGGGCCGGGAGTGATGACCACGACTTCCATGACCAGGTCGACCACCGCTGGGACCTCAACTTCACCGGATCGCTGGCACTTTTGGCTGTGGAACTTCTTCAAAGTGAAAGGATCCTCTTGCATCGACGGTGTGCGGATGTGCTCCAAAAACACATCACTGAATGGCGTCCCTCTTGGACCCTATTTTCGCCAAATCATCAAGAGCTTGATTTTTCACCGGGGTATGTGATGGAGCTCTAACCCTCAAACTTCTTTTCCAAATTTTCCTCATCAGATTACAAGAGCTACCATGGCTGGACTTCGACGTCCCACTCCTTCATCACCGATTAACCACTGTGTCTGAGTCGCCATAGACCATGAGGCTACGAACGCCGAAAGTGAAATGGCCATACGCAACCGATACAACAATGCTTCAGATTCGCTTCATTGTTGGAAGAATCAAAGTGAATCTGGAGCACATATCCGAGCTTATCTCCTCGGGGAAACCAATACTACCCCAAAGACCGAACCATTCAGCATCTTGGAACCATCAAAGAACATAGTCCAAGGTTCGAGTGAACTTGAGTCGGTAATCGTTGTTCAATCCACTCGGCGATGAAATCTGCTATTGCTTGGGACTTGATGGCTTTCTTTGCCTCAAACTTGATATCAAGGGAAGAAGTTCAATCGCCCATTTCGCCACTCGACCAGCCATGCCTCACAGTGCGTAATCTCTCGATAACGGGCGTCACCGACGACCGTAATGGAATGATCGTAGAAGTAGTGAGCAACCTTCTTTGCGGTCATATAAATCCCATACACAAGCTTTCCGATAATGAGGGTATCTTTGCTTAGACGGGTTAACACTTCGTAAAGATAATATATTGGGCGCTGAACTTTGAAGGCTTTCCCTTCCTCTTCCCGCCGACCGTAAGTATCAGATCGACGACTTGTCCTGCGTGGTCAAGAATGTAAAGCAGCAAGGCTCTTTGCTGATTGGGGCAGCAAGCACCGGTTGGTGGAGAGCGAGCTTTGAGCTCAGAATGCTGCATCGCCTTCAGGAGTCCACTCGAACTTGTCTCGACTTCTTCATCACGCAGTAAAGAGGCAATGCCTTTTCACCGAGGCGTAGAGATGAATCGACTTAAGGCGCCAAGCATCCAAAGAAGCTTCGGACATCGTGGCACACGCATGCATGCTTCATTCGGAGAATAGCGCCAACTTTTTCTCGGTTAGCGCCGATTCCTCGCTCGTAAAACGAAAACCGAGTAACTTTCCACTAGGAACTCCGAATGTGCACTTTGATGGATTAAGCTTGATATCATACCTCCCGAGATTGGCAAATGTTTCAGCAAGGTCACCAACAGGTCGGAACCTTTCCGTGACTTGACCACAATGTCATCAATGTATGCTTCCACATTCCGATCGATTTGAGTGAGTAAACACTTCAATCGCCCTCATGAACGTGGCTCCGGCATTCTTGAGGCCGAATGGCATGGTGACATAATGTAAGCACCCGAATGGAGTGATGAAAGCTGTTTTGATCTCGCCGGGTCCATAAAGACGGATCTGATGGTACCCGGAATATGCGCCCGTAAAAGACAACCGCCACATCCCGCAATGAAGTCGACTATTTGGTCGATGCGGGGAGAGGAAAATGATCTTCGGGCAGGCCCGATTGATATGTTTGAAGTCGATGCACATGCGCAGTGAATTGTCCTTCTTAGGGACCATGACCACATTGGCGAGCCACTCGGAGTGGTAAATTTTTCGGATAAACTCTGCTGCTAAGAGTCGAGCCACCTCCTCGCCAATGGCCTTTCTCTTCTGGACGGCGGACCATCGAAGATGTTATTTGACGGGTTTGATTTTGAGTCGACTCGCAGATGGTGCTCAACCAGCTCCCTGGGAACACCCGGCATGTCAGCAGGCTTCCATGCAAAGATGTCCCAGTTCTCACGGAGGAACTGGACGAGCGCTTCTTCCTATTTGGAGTCGAGTGTTGTTGAGATGTTGGTCGGAGCAGCATTGGGGTTGGTCGGGTGAATATGAACCTGCTTCGTCTCACCGAACGACTGAAATGCCGACTCCATAGCGGGCTTCTTGGCTCGCAACAAATCATCGGATCTGCAGTCTTCTGATATTCTTGCAATTCTACCACTGCCATCTGAGCATCAACAATCTTAGAGCCTTTCTGGAAACACTCTTCCGCTTTCTTCCGATTGCCGCGATGGATCACACCCTTGGGGCCGGGCATCTTTAGCTTGAGGTACACATAACATGGTCGGGCCATGAACGGCATACGCCGCCTTCCGTGATAGCGTGATAAGCGCCTCGAAATCCACGACCTCAAAGGTCAACTTTTCTTTACGGAAATGCTTCAATCACCAAAACCACATCAAGAGCAATTTGACCGAGTGACTCAGCCTTCTTTCCGTGAATGACCTGTGGAAACTCATGTTATCGGGTGCCGAAGTCCGACATCGGAATGCCCATCCCTTTCAACGCCTCTCGTGATACAAGATGTTCAGCCATCGCCACCATCCATCAAAACTTTTGTCACCGAAAGTGCCTTCGACGACCGGGTCGACCACCAACGCTGCCTCCTGTGGGTGGCAATGTGTGTCGGATGATCGGACTGGTCGAATGTGATGGCGGTCTGGGACCATTTCAGATAATTGGGCGTCGCCGGAGCGACCATGTACACTTCTCGGTTGATAACTTTCAATCGACTTTCGCTTTCAACGTCAGCAAAAATCATCAGGGTGGAATTGACCTGGGGGTATCCATCATCACTATCTTCTTTGTCCTCAACTTTATCCGACCCTTTTTCCTTATCCTTGGGTTGCTTCCCTTGGAACTGCTGAATCAAGAGCCGACATTGTCGAGTGGTATGCTTTGGGTAAATGAGTTTACCCTCTTCGTCTTTCTTCGTGTGAATGTGACATGGCAAGTCTAACACATCATTCCCATCTTGGTCTTTAACCTTCTTGGGGTTCCATGGACCCTTGGGTTTCCCCTTGAACTTTCCTGGGGTCACAGCCAAGGCTTCTCCGGGAGCGGCTGGCTCGGCTTTGCGCTTCTGCTTCCGACTGGAATTTCCTCCGCCGGCTTCATTAGCGGCTGACTTGTACTTACCACTCCGGAGCCGATCCTCTTCTTCACCATTAGCATACTTGGTGGCAATCTCCATCATCCGACTCAGGGTCATATCTCCTGTCCGACCGAATTTTAAACTCAACTCTCTCGTTCTTGACACCTTCCTTGAAAGCACAGATCGCCCGGTGATCGTATTACATTCTCAACTGTGGTGGTGCAAGGTTATCCATCTCTCGATGTAATCTCTCAAAGTTTCATTCGATTTCTGCACACACGATCGCAGCTCACTAATCCTGCCGGTCGCTTGCAAGTCCCTTCAAATGTCCCGACAAACACTCGGGCCAGATCTTCCCAAGTGTAACATCATTGGTGCTAATCGATTCAACCATGCTCCGCCGAACCCTCCAACATAAGGGCAAATGCTTCATAGCTACCTCATCGCTGTGCCGCCAATCTGAACAGCCACTCGGTAGTCCTCAAGCCAAGTGTCGCTTGGACTCACCGTGAACTTATCGACTCAGCCGCCAACCTGAAGTTGGGAGGAATCACCGCGGCTCGATGGCCCTTCTAAAACACTCGCCCCGAGACATGAACTCGTCTGTTGGAGGGAACATCTCTGCTATGACCTTCTCGGTGAGCTCGCTCGCCGACCAAGCCTTGAACGATGATGGATCTTGCATCAAAGCCTGGCTCCCTCGGGTCGACTGAACCCTTCGCCCAAAGACTGCGGTCAAGGCTCATCATCTTGTTGTCGAGGAGCGTATGATCCACCCCTTGGGGAGGGGTGGACACTGACGCCGATCATTGCGTTTGAATCGGTGCTCATACGGCTCGCAATTCCTGTATCGATCATCACGCCGCCTCCACGCTCTCACGCCGGGGCGATCTTGGACTATGGGTCGATCGGATCGAATTCGCAGCCGAGGGATCTGCTGTGAATCCTGTTCCGCGGATCGTGATACGACTGAGTTTTGATCTCCTGCTGCCCGGAGTAAATCTCTGATCTGTTGCAAACCTCTACCAGCCTCCGACTGGGAAGGCTGAATTGATTCTGCAAAATGGGCTGCAGCTGCTAAATTCTGAGTCGGAGTTCGATATACCTGAGTTGGTGGTGGAAAGAGCTGACGTCGACTGGATTCCGGAACCCGTGGTCGCGCGGCGCTTGCCGAGAACTCGCTGGAGGTTCTCCAGTCAAGTGCGCTCAGCCAAGTTGGCCAAGCGCGCATCCTCCAAGGCACGAGCCTCGGGGGTTTCTCCAACGATTGGAGTGTGAAGCGCATCCATGTTTTGGCGGCGAAGTTCCTCCCTCTGCAGCGAAGTGAGGGGCTCGGGTTGGTACTCTTCGTGATCTTGCGCAGATCACCTCCACCGCCGCCTCCATCGGTGCGGGGTATCCAGAGGACCGCGTGGTCCGCTGACCATCGTAACCTCTCGCCACGGATCGCTGCTATAGCACTCGGATGCGTCTCGCGAGCCGCCGACAGATCGAACATGCCGTAGAGAGATTCGTCGGGCTCGATTGCCGCGACTTGGGATGTGGCCGACTGGCGAGCCACTGCATGTCTCACCCACCGCTGAAGCCTCGACCAACCGGAGCGCTTGCACCGGCGGGAGACTGGGAGTGAGGACGACACAAGAACTGACCCATACTGGGTCGACGGTTGCCGCAGGAGGACGCCATGACGCACACGCTGAAGTGCGCTGCTCACGGACGGGAGCGCTGCCGACGCCGAGAGGAGCCTCCTAAAGCCAAGCGGAGTCGCCGGGCGATGAACGTGAGCGCACCGAGACAGATCTCGCGCCCTCACCAAAACTCCACCGAACCATGATGTAGGAGATCGAAAGAATCCCAACTTCTCCAACAAATCGCTAGAACACCTGCCCCACGGTGGGCGCCAACTGTCGTGGTTCTAAGTCTGACAGTAGAATGGGGGGTGGGTATGGAGAGGCAAGGTACTAGCTATGGAGTAGTTGGTACGCACGAGTTCACGAGTTCAGGCCCTTCTGAGGAAGTAATAGCCCACGCCTCGGAGCCCGGAGGCGGCCGATCGGATTATATGCGTATGAATTACAGGGTGCAAACCCTTCTACCCGTGGAGGGGGGTGGCTTATATAGAGTGTGCCAGACCCCAGCCACCCCACGAGCGGAGGGTTTAAGGTACATTAAGACTAGGCGCATCGTAACGCCTTACATAAAGTGTCATCATGACCATAAAGACTACTTAATCTACAGACCGTTAGGACACCGAGTGGCTCTTGGACTCTTGGTGGTCGAGTGGGTCTTCATGGTCGAGTGTCTTTGAATCTTTCGAGTGGAAACCTACCAGGTCGACTGGTAGGCAGTTTACTCTAAGGATGACCTTGGGGAGGGTATCTTGGACAGGTCCATGACCCTACCCTAGGTATATGACTTCATCAACATCCCATTTTTCAATTCTAATGGAATTTACTACAGCCCATTTACGGGTTTGTTAAAAGTACATCCCAACTTCTAGCTAGGACAACGATTAATAATTTCAAACAACCGCTCAAAACAGAATTCAAAAAATAATTCCCACATTTTGATGGGATCTGAAATATTTTTATCCAAAATTTTTAGTCAGGTTAAATATAATTTCAAAATAAAGTTGTATCACGTTAAAATCCAACAAAATATTGTGCGCGCAACAAGTAATGAAATTAAAATTTCCAAATTCCAAAAATAATATATTTTTCAAACTAATTATGTGGTTGGTGCATAGTAATTGCCCAGTTATTATAATTACATCCCATTTATTATTTCTTAAAGTCCATTTTCTTGTTAAGCCTAATGCATACCTCCTAGGAAACTTTGCAGCCCAGCGGGGCGGATAAGAGTCGTTATTCTTTCTTTTTTAGAGAGCCCGGCCTTTTTTTCAGGATCTTTTGAGAGCCCGGCCCGAGAGTCATAATTGACCTGTTTGGCATTGCGTTACTACTCGGCCCATATTCAACGACACCTCACCGCCCAAACAAGTGTACATCATCGAAAAGACAATGAGCTCAAATTATATAACTTGAAAAGGAGATATACTCAACATCGGAGAATGGTGATGCCCTCATTTAGCCCACCAAGAGTTCGAGACAATAAACAGTTCAAACAACGATATATACAACATTCAAACACCGACTAGTGACTATCACGACATAAACAAAGAAGACATGATATTTCATAAGAAGTCTTGCTACACCACCAAAACGCACTCCATCTCAGCGCCAGACTCTCGTGATCCGCATTTAGAATGACATTCTAAATAGAAGCAACTATTACATAGAAAGAGTGACATAGACAAGGATGACCAAATGACAAGGAATATGCATAACAAAAGAAAGAACTACCCATCCGTAACCAGCAGCAAAGACAACAAAGTCATTCAAGAGATGATCCAACACCATCATAATTTGCGGCCCCGCTTCAATGACCAAAGGATCCGAGACACCAAGATTCCACCCTTTCGATGCAACAACCAAATTACCTATCAACCTCAAGGCTTGAACCACATCATCGCTCGTCAGAATTGAGACATCCAAGGATCAAAGTTAATCCCGATGCCTTTGTCATTCTCACCTTCTTTGGCTGCAGTCGTATCGTTGACAATCACGGAGTATGCTCCCGAACTCCTAGGGCTCACCGTAGACACAGCTTTTCCATAGCAAATGAGCCTCTCTGCCATCAAGGTCCTTGCCAACGGTGATCTCCTGGTTAATCGGATAATTGAGTCCGAGAAACAGAGAGTGTGAACCAAGGCTGTTTACCCGCCTCCAACTAAAAAATCCTAAAGGCCCCAACAAGCCGGTATCCTGCTCATAGACGTAACAACCACTGTCCGGATACTCACGTATTACACGGTGCTTGTATACAGTGGGGTTTTTGCAATATAACTTTTCCGGCTCATGTGTCCGAATGATCATCGCCTTTTGCCGTCAGTTCGATCGAGCGAGGAACCAGCTTGTGCTTCCCTGTTTTTGGCAAAGGTGGTGTAATTACAAAGGGCAAGAATCGTAGGGACACCGTGATCATATCAAAAAGGATGTAATCATAATGTAAGATCAGCATTGTTCGTAATATGAGTAGGATAATGCAAGAAACAGCATTGATATGTCCTCGCTGGAACCGGGAGGAAAATACAGGAAATTTATACTGGGTTCGAAATATAGAAGTGCCATGCATGGTTATAGTCATGTTATCTCGCAATGATTCTTCATGTGAAACTACCATGTCATGCATGTTATGTAATCATGTTTTGTCCTCACAAACAAATTCTTCAAGGTAACTAATGCACCATGCATTGTTATATACTCCTGCTCAGGCAAAAATTTTTGATGATATTATTCTTGCAATTGTTTGATGAAGGGCTAATATAGGTATGTACACATGGTAAGCATTGCAGGATTTCACTACTTCCAAATATAGAGTTCTCCATATGCACATTTACTTCCCTAATGTATGGTTAGATGAAACCAACAGTGTGGTTCATGTTTCTACATCATGAAAATGAGGAAACTAACATGGCATTGATACACACTTAGTAGTATATAGATTACTGTAAAATAAGGATAATATCCATATATTCCTAACCGTTTGATTATTAAGGGTACAAATTGGCTGTAGTGACATGGTCACAATCGCATGAATTAACTCATTCCAAATATAGCTGATTTACGGCGTCTCTAATATATTGTCATAGTTCTACTCAAATTCTGCTCAAACAGGGATATGCCAATCATCACAAAAAGTTCAAACAGTGTCATGGTGTCATCATTAACATGAGACGGAAACAACTTACACGCTACCGCCCCAAAGAATACGTGGTGCCATCTGCTTTGTCGATCGTGGTAGATGATGCCATTGTGTTCAATAGCATCACGTATGTGTATCAGCTTTGACGATGATCCATCGCGAAATAATTGTCTCCAGCTAAAAAGGCACCGGCGTAAAGATAGGCGTAGTCCGCATTTAACAAGGCAATTAGCTTGAAGTCCGCGTAATTCGATGTCGTAGGGTACTTGGCGATTACAATCTTCTCGCAAAACAAGGTCCGTCCAACCGACATAGTAATCTAGATGACTTGGACCGCGATGGTAATACTCTATATAATCCAACGGAGGAAGGATAATCTCATGGGAGGTCCGGAAGTTCACGAGCACCAACTTTTTACCGCCTTCTCTCAAGGCAACCATCCAAAGGGGAGTTCATGCCGCACCCAAAGACATACCTGCCAAGAAGTTTCGGGCGATGGTGATCGGATCGATGTCGAGGGAAATGATGTACTTAGACACACTACATACCTGCAAAGAAGTTTTGGCTAATGGAGATCGGATTGAAGTCGAGGGGCATCATGCACGCCCAGATCATGGTGAGCCAATCTCGCAAGACCAGATAGCAGCAAGTAGGGTATATTGAAAAGCTTAGGCCTCGCTTCGATGATGGTCGTGTGCATGTCCCTCGAGCATGCAGCCAGCCGCAGGGCGGTCAACATATCCATACACGAACAACAGAGGTCGAGGATGTCACTGGGGAGATTGCTCCAATCGCGGCTCATATGGATGTTGCGCGGTTCGCGTTCAGCCATGGTGGAGTTTGGAAGGGGGCTTGATTTACCGGGGAAAAGGATGTCAGTGTTGGAGCGGCTAGCGAGGGAATAGTAGTACTGGGGGAGGCGAGTGAGGCGACGGTACACGGGGGCACAGTGAGATGGAGACGGAGACGGAGACGGAGAAGGAGATGGAGATGGAGTGGTGCTATGGGAGCGGAGAGGGAGACGAGGCGAGGCGCCAATGTGTCAGACAACAAGCGGTGACAGATCAAGACAAAGGCATGTGGTGAGGCTGACTTTGGTAACCCGAACACGCCGCCTCTCCGGACTAGTGTCGTGCATGTGGTGTTGTCACTTCACCGTGAGGACCAGATGAATAGTATTTTGACCATCAAGTGTACCACAGCTTGTACTACTACTACTACTACTACTACTAGTAGGAACATGAGTACTCCAAAGATTGTATAGCGGAAATAGGTCTCCCGTGCTAGCATGCATGTTCACTTCATCGCTCGTATCATCCATATTGCGAGCATAACCAAATTCTCGCATGCCCAATCAACGCCTCACTGCGATGCATGCAAAGTGGTCGCTCGGGTGCATCAAGGACGGCATGCGATCGCTCCACACTTGAGAAGAGGAAAATGGAAAGGTAGAACGCTGCAGCAGAGGAAGAGAACACCGGCTAACGAGGTCGGGAGGATCGAGCAGGAAGTTAATGCTCCACGCCTAAAGGTTTTGGGAAAACTTGATTTTCATAAGGTGACTTATACTCACCTAAACGGAGGGAGTATTCCTTAACCAGAGAATGTTGTGTCTCCCACTCACGCGCTCAAAAAAAAAAAACTACGACACATTTTTTATCTGTTTGCATAGGTCCCACCTATCGTGAAGGATGGGCACGACACGAACAGGTACGACTCCTCAGCCTACCCGCATAGCCTTTTCGCTTAGTCTACCTAGCTGTCTAATCAACTGCCTACACGCCACTTCTCCCATTTACTTCCATCGGGAACCGATTCGCCTGCTTTCTTCACCTCCCCTTCGCCTTCATTTGCATCCAAACCCCACTACGCTCACATTGTTTTAACCTCTTTAAATAATCATCTACTACTTCAGCTTAGACTAGCCATCTAATCCTAATTCTCCAAACCATAGCCCTCCGCTCCGGCGGTTCCAAATGGCGAAAGAGATCGAGATGCGTGTTCTTAGCGCCCAACATGTCCTCGTCAAGGCTCGATGCGCATAGTTGCCACCGCCACCGCTCCACCTTAAGGGTTGTTCGGCAAAGGATCAACAATGTATCCAACTCCCTCAAAAAGGTAGAGACGAGGGTCATCGGTCTCGACGCAGAGTACATGGAGCATGCCCCGGAAGATCCAAAGGCGCCATTGCCCTTCAACAGTGCCTCGAAGATGATGTTTTGCGTACCACATCATACACTCGCCTCCATACCGTGTGAGCTTCACGATTTCTTATCTCAGAGGACGATACTGTGGGGCAGCCATCAAGGGGACAAACAGAAGCTCGAGCCGCATAACCTTGATTTGAAAAGCATCACGACCTACAAACCAGAATCAAAATTCTGTAGAAGATTGTGCTAAATAGACACCATCCCTATTCGACGTAGCAAATTTTGTGCTCGGTACAAATCTTCGTAAGGGTGACGAGACGGTGGCATTAAGGTCGTCTGGATGGGAGAATTATCCCTTGACGCATTTGAGCGGATAAAATATGCTGCCCTCGATGCCCGTGTAAGTTTTGAGATAGCTGAATGGTCCATAGAGCTTGTTGCGAAGCCGTCTACTACAGTGAATTATAATAAGAAGAAGAATAAGAAGAAGAAGAAGAAGAAGAAGAAGAAGAAGAAGAAGAAGAAGAAGAAGAAGAAGAAGAAGAAGAAGAAGAAGAAGAAGAAGAAGAAGAAGAAGAAGAAGAAGAAGAAGAAGAAGAAGAAGAAGAAGAAGAAGAAGGAGAAGAAGAAGAAGAAGAAGAAGAAGAAGAAGAAGAAGAAGGAGAAGAAGAAGAAGAAGAAGAAGAAGAAGAAGAAGAAGAAGAAGAAGAAGAAGAAGAAGAAGAAGAAGAAGAAGGAGAAGAAGAAGAAGAAGAAGAAGAAGAAGAAGAAGAAGAAGAAGAAGAAGAAGAAGAAGAAGAAGAAGAAGAAGAAGAAGAAGAAGAAGAAGAAGAAGAAGAAGAAGAAGAAGAAGAAGAAGAAGAAGAAGAAGAAGAAGAAGAAGAAGAAGAAGAAGAAGAAGAAGAAGAAGAAGAAGAAGAAGAAGAAGAAGAAGAAGAAGAAGAAGAAGAAGAAGAAGAAGAAGAAGAAGAAGAAGAAGAAGAAGAAGAAGAAGAAGAAGAAGAAGAAGAAGAAGAAGAAGAAGAAGAAGAAGAAGAAGAAGAAGAAGAAGAAGAAGAAGAAGAAGAAGAAGAAGAAGAAGAAGAAGAAGAAGAAGAAGAAGAAGAAGAAGAAGAAGAAGAAGAAGAAGAAGAAGAAGAAGAAGAAGAAGAAGAAGAAGAAGAAGAAGAAGAAGAAGAAGAAGAAGAAGAAGAAGAAGAAGAAGAAGAAGAAGAAGAAGAAGAAGAAGAAGAAGAAGAAGAAGAAGAAGAAGAAGAAGAAGAAGAAGAAGAAGAAGAAGAAGAAGAAGAAGAAGAAGAAGAAGAAGAAGAAGAAGAAGAAGAAGAAGAAGAAGAAGAAGAAGAAGAAGAAGAAGAAGAAGAAGAAGAAGAAGAAGAAGAAGAAGAAGAAGAAGAAGAAGAAGAAGAAGAAGAAGAAGAAGAAGAAGAAGAAGAAGAAGAAGAAGAAGAAGAAGAAGAAGAAGAAGAAGAAGAAGAAGAAGAAGAAGAAGAAGAAGAAGAAGAAGAAGAAGAAGAAGAAGAAGAAGAAGAAGAAGAAGAAGAAGAAGAAGAAGAAGAAGAAGAAGAAGAAGAAGAAGAAGAAGAAGAAGAAGAAGAAGAAGAAGAAGAAGAAGAAGAAGAAGAAGAAGAAGAAGAAGAAGAAGAAGAAGAAGAAGAAGAAGAAGAAGAAGAAGAAGAAGAAGAAGAAGAAGAAGAAGAAGAAGAAGAAGAAGAAGAAGAAGAAGAAGAAGAAGAAGAAGAAGAAGAAGAAGAAGAAGAAGAAGAAGAAGAAGAAGAAGAAGAAGAAGAAGAAGAAGAAGAAGAAGAAGAAGAAGAAGAAGAAGAAGAAGAAGAAGAAGAAGAAGAAGAAGAAGAAGAAGAAGAAGAAGAAGAAGAAGAAGAAGAAGAAGAAGAAGAAGAAGAAGAAGAAGAAGAAGAAGAAGAAGAAGAAGAAGAAGAAGAAGAAGAAGAAGAAGAAGAAGAAGAAGAAGAAGAAGAAGAAGAAGAAGAAGAAGAAGAAGAAGAAGAAGAAGAAGAAGAAGAAGAAGAAGAAGAAGAAGAAGAAGAAGAAGAAGAAGAAGAAGAAGAAGAAGAAGAAGAAGAAGAAGAAGAAGAAGAAGAAGAAGAAGAAGAAGAAGAAGAAGAAGAAGAAGAAGAAGAAGAAGAAGAAGAAGAAGAAGAAGAAGAAGAAGAAGAAGAAGAAGAAGAAGAAGAAGAAGAAGAAGAAGAAGAAGAAGAAGAAGAAGAAGAAGAAGAAGAAGAAGAAGAAGAAGAAGAAGAAGAAGAAGAAGAAGAAGAAGAAGAAGAAGAAGAAGAAGAAGAAGAAGAAGAAGAAGAAGAAGAAGAAGAAGAAGAAGAAGAAGAAGAAGAAGAAGAAGAAGAAGAAGAAGAAGAAGAAGAAGAAGAAGAAGAAGAAGAAGAAGAAGAAGAAGAAGAAGAAGAAGAAGAAGAAGAAGAAGAAGAAGAAGAAGAAGAAGAAGAAGAAGAAGAAGAAGAAGAAGAAGAAGAAGAAGAAGAAGAAGAAGAAGAAGAAGAAGAAGAAGAAGAAGAAGAAGAAGAAGAAGAAGAAGAAGAAGAAGAAGAAGAAGAAGAAGAAGAAGAAGAAGAAGAAGAAGAAGAAGAAGAAGAAGAAGAAGAAGAAGAAGAAGAAGAAGAAGAAGAAGAAGAAGAAGAAGAAGAAGAAGAAGAAGAAGAAGAAGAAGAAGAAGAAGAAGAAGAAGAAGAAGAAGAAGAAGAAGAAGAAGAAGAAGAAGAAGAAGAAGAAGAAGAAGAAGAAGAAGAAGAAGAAGAAGAAGAAGAAGAAGAAGAAGAAGAAGAAGAAGAAGAAGAAGAAGAAGAAGAAGAAGAAGAAGAAGAAGAAGAAGAAGAAGAAGAAGAAGAAGAAGAAGAAGAAGAAGAAGAAGAAGAAGAAGAAGAAGAAGAAGAAGAAGAAGAAGAAGAAGAAGAAGAAGAAGAAGAAGAAGAAGAAGAAGAAGAAGAAGAAGAAGAAGAAGAAGAAGAAGAAGAAGAAGAAGAAGAAGAAGAAGAAGAAGAAGAAGAAGAAGAAGAAGAAGAAGAAGAAGAAGAAGAAGAAGAAGAAGAAGAAGAAGAAGAAGAAGAAGAAGAAGAAGAAGAAGAAGAAGAAGAAGAAGAAGAAGAAGAAGAAGAAGAAGAAGAAGAAGAAGAAGAAGAAGAAGAAGAAGAAGAAGAAGAAGAAGAAGAAGAAGAAGAAGAAGAAGAAGAAGAAGCAGAAGAAAACGCTGCACAAGCAGGAGGGCATTATGGATGGATGAACAATATCATCTCATGTAAAAAAAATATTCTCCTCGTGTATATTGATATAGATGGACTATTTCGATGGTGTGCATGTCTTTGGAACAGAGTAGTAGCATGGGTTCGCTTGACTATACGGAACTATTTATCCGCATATATAGCTTTCTCTGCTACTCCTTCCAGTGATCGGTATGCAGTGCTTGTGTCCGTACACATGACAGCTTGTCCATGGAAGTTCAACTACGGCGACCATCATGTTTCATCTCGTGATTCCCACGACGCCTCTCCAACCCACGGCACCACGCCCGACGCGGCGCCTCACCCCTCTCGCAAGACCGCCTTCGCTTTGTGTGCATGACATGTGGGCCACCTAAAATGCGGCGAGCATCAAGTTTCTACCATACCACCCGCGATTCCCACGACGCCGCCGAACCCATGAAACCACACGCCCCCGACCGCTGCTCACCCCTCTTGGCCCCATCGCCTCTCGCCGGAGCATTACATGTGGACCAACACCCATCGGGTCCACATGTTATCGACTCAAAGGTAGGTGTAGTATATCAAGCTCAGTCCCGACGGCCCTGAGAGGGAAATGTAACTCCTGCGCCAGGGCTTGTGGTGCTCCCACAGCACGAACTCGTGGCAAACTCAAGATTCGTTTCTTTACTATACATCCACGCAACGATTTAATGGACATTGTAATCTCAACATGTGATGGGGAGCTCTAAATTTGAATTTGAAACTTATAAAACGAAAAGATTCAAAACAAATAAACTAGGAGAGAGGGAGTATATCGTAGGATGTGTCCCATACAAAATAAGTCCCCTGGTTTTTCACCGCGAAGATGCGGTTAGAAAGCAGCACATCGTCTTCCTACTCATACGGCAACAAATCGGATGCAGACAGCATGGTCCGCCTTTGACCGCCATGTGCAAGGTTCGTTCTATCTTTTATTCAATCTCACCGTGGTTCCATCGTACCAATTTAGGCTGGCCATAGTGGGAGTAACATAACCAGTAACATGCACTTGGGACTAGCAGACATGCTTATGTGGCAAATAATTAAAGAGGAGAGAGAGGATTAGAGTAACATAGGTAGATACCATATCATGTTAAATGCTATGCTACTTTGTGTCATGCATGGCAATAAATATGACCATCTATGATACTACTTTATGTTAGTATGCACTATGAAGATAGTATCATACACTAGTATCATATGCATGATACTAGTATATGTTACTCCCCACTATGACCAGCCTCATGCGGTGGCCCGTTGCATGGATGATCCCAATGTTGGACAAAGGTTCTACGGGAACGGTGTCACCATTGTAAATGTTGTGCAAATTGATGTTGGTACCCTCCCGTACATATGCAAGCCAATCTCCACTCCCACCGAGCCTAGCCTGTGAAACAAAGCAAGGTGGGGAGAATTAGGAAATGGACATGTATAGTCTTTAGAATGCATTTACTACGTGATCAAACTCATCTTACCTCGCCATCGGAGGAAATCTGAGTGCCCCTCAACGCCGGCATCTCAAGGGCGCTAACTTGCAACTACGGCCACGCCTGCTACCGGAGAGACCACCAAGGAAACATCCTCGTATGCTCCACGGAACATCAAGATGCATTTGTATGAGTAGTTTATCTTGTGAGAGAAAAGGATGAACGAGGGAAGGCCTCGAGAGATAGAGATGGACACTACTACTACCAATGTGTTGGCCCGCATGCTGCAATGGATCCAAACTAGTACTAGAATAATACTTGTTCACGTGCTTGAAATATAAACACTCTAGTTTTGATATACATGTGTCGCCAGACATACAGCTTGTCCATGGAAGTTGAACCACGGCGACCATCACGCTTCTTGTTTCTACCATCGCCACACCCACACGCCGATTCCCACGACGCCGCCCAACCCACGGCACTACGCCCCCGACGTGACATGGATCCTCCGACGTGGCTATCACCGCTTTGCTTCGCTTTTTCTTCGCTGACAGGTGGGACCCACGCTTATGGGTCCCACATGTCGCTGATGTATCGGTAGGATTGTTCGTGCCCCTCATCCCACTCGGCCCCACCGCCTTCCGCTTTTGTGTGCATGACATGCGGCCACCGAATCACGGTGACCATCAACTTTCTACCACAGACACACCCGATTGGACGCAGCTTACCGCTTCCGCCGTCATTGCGTTCGATCCGTACTCCCGCACCATCGAATTTTCATCTAGCGGCTGTGACACATTTCGTCCCGGGCATCAATCCTCAGCTGGAATACTTATCTACTACAGGTAGTACCCGCCGGTGTGGCCATCTACGCCTCGTAACGCCCCGACGCCCAGCTGTGGTACCCTCGCCACGGCCACGCCACCACCAGCCGGTTCATCTCAAACGAGTGAGTCGCGAACCACGCCACCACCATGAGAATGACATGTGGGCCATCCACATTTAAGGCCCGCATGTCATTGACTCATAGGCCGGGCACTAAGCCATCAAGTTCGGGTCCCGTGGCCCCGAGAGGAAATGTAACTCCTGCAAGGGCCTTGTGGTGCTCCCCGCAGACGCAGCTCTTGCCAAAACTGGAATTTGTTTCTTACTACTACCAACTAGTACTAGTAAGGTACACGTGCATTGCACGCATGAGATTCTCGTGGTTTGTGCATTATGCTTCTACATGTGGAGTTTTCTCGGATTCTAACATGTGGCAAAATCTGGTGGAATGTAAGGTTAGGCAAGTTTGATTAACTCGTGTGAGTGTTTGGTTCTAAGCCACACCTTAGGCAAGCCACACTAGCCCCACATGACATACACACAAAAAATGTGGCAAGATTCCCTTAGGCTTGCCAACTTGTGGCTCTCATTTTGAAGAACTTATTAATAACTTTACCTGAGCTTAGTTGTGGCAAAGTTAGTCATGCATTAAGTTCAACCATGGAGTATTCTAGATTATACATGTGGCGTAATCCGTGGATGATATCCAATGGCCAAGAGTGCTCGGATTTGCCATCTTTGTACTGGTCGGATTGGCTTCATCCAACGACCAACTTTCAAAGTTTTTCACACACTATATAGGGGTATAGATATAGATGTGCTGGTCCGCTGCAATGGATCCAAAGTATATCTATTTAGTGGAGTGCACTCTAAACACATTATCTATTTATTTTTCTCTAACCTTCCGTAGCCATGCAACCAAGCCACATAAGCTTCATGGGTGCCCCCACATCATATTATTCATACTACGCTGATTGAAAAAAGATAAATCACCCAAAAACAAGATCTTCCCGTTTTTTGTTCCTACGATGTTGTGTTGTGCACGTATCTACTAGTTGTATAGTGGTTGTACTAGTAATATAGTATTAGGTGTACAAACTTGGTAAGTACTAGGAGTAGTACTAGTACGGAATGCTCCTACTCTATCAACGAGCCCCGTCTGACACAAAATTTCTTGGCTTCCGTACAAAGAAGATCTTCCCTTGTTTCTTTTTTTCCAACCCGGCGGGGCGGAGTGTCGCTTGCTCAATGGGCGGTCCCACATGAAAGTGAAAATGCTAGGCACATGGGCGGAGCTACGTGAGGGCCAACACGCGTTCTCGACCCGCCCAACCTAGCAGGATTTTCGTAGTTGTACATCCAGTTTTGAGGCATGGAACGTCAACACAAGGGTAATTTCTATAGCCTGGCTAGACTGGCATGCCCAACGTTTTGCTTCAAGCTCCGCCACTGCTAGGAAACACGCCTTCCCTAAGCTATGTGTCGTGTCGGACGGGCCGTAGTGTACTCCTGATTCCCGGGCGTGTGGGGGTGCGACGCGAACGTGGCAGGCCTTTTCCTTTTACTAGCAATGTGCCCGCATGCTATGCACGGATCCAAAGTAGTAGAATAGTAGTATTTGTTCACAAACTTGAAAGAAATCACTATTGTTTTGATATACTCCTAATATATTACTCCTCCGCACTCTAAATATGTGTCTTTTTTGAGATTTCAAATAGACTATCACATACGGATTATATAGACATATTCTAGTGTTTCTAGTAAGATGCCCGCTGCTGTACGAAGTTGATGGAAAAGGTAAGCACAACTTATAAATTGACGGATGGAGTACTAGTTACAAAGGATGCATATAATTAAGCAAAGGGATCGCACATGTCGGTATTGACTGGAACGAGAATGCAACAGCACAATAAGAATTAAGGCCACGATGATGCGATCGCAGTGGTGGTTATAGAAGGCAAGAAGAAAGATGGATCCATGAATGTACGACCTCCTCCTCCTCAACTTAGTGCGCCGGGCCACCGACCGGCGGCTAAGGAGCAGTGGCTTTTGTGGCGAGGTCGAGGTGCTTCTCAACAAAGGCATCCAAGGCTTCCAGCCGGTTGAGGAAGGCCAACGCCAGAAGCGCCCTCACTAGCCTTGTAGATACCTATGTACACGATTTGCTCGCACGCTGCGGATGTGTAGGTCGACGAATTCTTGCGGGTCAAGGCGCCTCGCAGCCGCGCCGACCTCCGTGTGGACATTATTCATGGCGTCAAGCGGCAGTCGCAGGCCACCAAAGGTTGAAAGAGGTTCCGCCATGGAGGCCGCTTAGGGTGGCAGTAATGAGGAGCGGCGCGCCGGGCCGGAGGAGTACGTTGATGTCGCCACGAGCTTCTTGAGGACGGTGAACTTGTTGCTGATGGCAACGATCATCCGGTCCAACCGAGAGTCGAAGTTGGCGCCGGCGCGCCATCCACCAGCCGGTCTCCAACATCGCCTCGAGACGATCTCGGTGCCATGCCGTAGGCCTGCCGTGGACCATCTCGGCGCAGCCGCTGGCCGCCACGCCGCATCGCCGCCATGGGTCCGGAGCGAGCTCTTTTGTGCTTAGTGTAGGTGCTTAGGCAAGTGCTTAGGTGCGCATTTATGTGGTAGATGCATTGGAATGGAGGAGCGGCGCCTTTATATGAGGGCAATGATGGCAAACTGCGTTGCATTCACATCGTGCAGCCTCTTTTCTCGGACCTCCTCCCATTACTTCCCTCATGCATTAATTGAAGGAGGATGCATTGGCTGTTCAACATATCGGGAACCGCTACTCCCTCCCTCGTCTGCATTAAAGGCGTATCGGGAACTGCACCGCCCACTGTCAAATCGAATACTCCCTCCGTCTAGGTGAGTATTAAGTCATCTTACAAAAACCAAATACTAGTAAACACATAGGCGTGGTGCATTAACTCTCATGTTGTTAATTTTTTTTGACATAAATAGAGGAATCAACCAAGAAGAGATGTGGGGCTTGTATGCTTTTAATGACTTGAGACTATCAAACATGACATGCAGCGGCAGTTTGTTGCACAAGAACAAATACAACCCACGTCAGCACACACGCATCTTATAGCATCACATCCAATGGCTATAAAAGATGCATGAGACCAAATTATATCTCATCTAGATGAGTTCTAGCAAAACTATATTAATAATACATAGTACTCCTGCGCCATGTATCATATAAGTATCATGTAGTACTTTATTTATTGCCATGCATGACACATAGTTCACGAGCGCCCTCTATATGTACCACCTTTTTTTTCAAGTTTTGCTCCATGGCGCAATCCATCGATACTACTACTGTACAAAAGTGGAGTATATACATTTTTTAAAAGGCTAGAGGGAGGGGCAGTCTAGCTCGGTCGGTTTCACAAGAGGCGAGGGTCTTTGTGATTTGACGGCGCATTAATGCTGTCAAATCGAATAGTACAATACCGCCGCACGCACGCCTGGCGCCCATTAAACCCTCCGTTAAACCCGCATGCAAACCGAGAATCCTACTCCGCCACACGTCTGCTCATGAGCGGGCCGGAATTAAATGCAACACCGCCGAGCTCCTCCCGTCCGACCTCGCTTAAACGAGGCCGACTCCGGCCAAGCTTCCTACCGTCCGCCTCTGCTTACACGAGGCCGCAGACATACGGGCAAGAATCGCACCCTCCACCGCTTCCCCATATCCTCCTTCACCATTTTCTCCACCCTTCCGATGGCTTCCGGCGAGCCGCTCTTCCGCATATTACCCGGATGGGTGGCCCGCCGAGCCCTCCGGAAAAGGGTGAGGCCGCCGATGCTTCACCAACCTCGCTTGGCCCGACGGAGCGCTTGCCGCCTAAGCAGCGCGCGTGGTTCAAGAACTCGCTGCTCCGGGCCAGCTCGATGAGGAGTGGGGAGTTGCTCCACGCCGCACGGGCGGCGAGCACGCTGGTACGGGCGCCGCCACGTTGCCGCATCAAGCGCCACCAAGATGTTCGCGGTGGCGCGCCTCCTGTATCTGTGGGCGCGCCGTGCTCAAGGCAGCGCCATGTAGGCAGAGACAGAAGCCGGGTGCGTGGAGAGCAACGAGTCGGTGGCCAGCTTCTCCGTGTCCGCCACCATCATCGAGGAGAAGTAGAACACGGGAGGCCGCCGCCACTTGGGACCCATGAAGGCCACCGCCGAGGCGACGACCACGGATTCAGGAGGTTTCTTTTGCTTGCCTCTTCCGAGGACCTTCGTCGACCCCGCAAGTGTCCGACGGACATGAGGAAGACAAAGGGATCCACAAAGCGCCATTTAGAACTAAAATAAGTCTAGATATATCCATTTCTAGGACAAGTATTTCCGGACGGAGGAGTATTAATTATACAAGAAAGCCAGATTGGCACCTCTTAGTTCATGTAAATGTAATGAAATCCATCATGTTTATATGAAGATCCGGCTTTTTATACGAAATCCTTCATGCTTATATGAAATTAGTCCGTGTTTGCAACGAATTTCATCTGGTTGGTTAGAGTTGTAAACATGTCTCACCGGGCGTTTGATGTCGCCCTCCGCGGAAGGAAGCGGGAGGAAATTTGTCGGCTGCCGTTGGAGATGCTCTTTATGTTGGAAATAATAGAGTGACATCCAATCCATTTGAGTTAATTGCCTGTATGATTGTCCCTCTATAAAAGTTAATTGCATGTATAGTGTACACGTGACTTGCAGGTGGCTACAGCTTCAGATGTAAAGTTAAAAAGAAACAAGTCCATCCTTAATATTCTAAGTACTGTGGGTTCCACTATTAGTACAAGAGTTTAAAGAAGTATATATTAAATAAGTAGAGTAATATATAATATACAAATCTAAAGTTAAAAGACAAAATTAACTCATTTCATCGCTATGCAGCATCCAGCGCTAACCAGCCCAACACATTTTTGTGGTAGACCATGCCGAGATATATCTCCATGTCTACTCTTATATATACTCCATCCGTTCCTAAATATTTGTCTTTTTCAGATTTCAAATGGACTACCACATACGGATGTGTATGTAGACATATTTTAGAGTGTAGATTCACTCATTTTGCTACGTATGTCTTTTCACGAAGGGGTCAGATTTGTCCTTGATTTATTTATGAGGTATCCAGATGGCACTGCACCGCCAAGAAAATAGGGTAACATCAAAATTATGGACTACTTTTTTTAGTATGTTGGTAAGGTCCGGTCATAGTCACTTGTTGAAATCTCTAAAAAGACAAATACTCCCTCCGTGTGGAAATACTTGTCATCAAAATGGATAAAAGGAAATGTATCTAGACGTATTTTAGTTTTAGATACATCTATTTTTACCCATTTTGATGACAAGTATTTTCGGACGGAGGGAGTAGAAAACAGAGTTGGTGATGATGGTGTGCGTGCCATCCTGCAATATAGGCCGTCAGATTTATATCTAGTGGATAGGAAAGAAACTCTGGCAATTTTGCAAAAATATACCCACACGTCTCCCCATGTTCGCAAATAAGGCCTTCCCTCGTTCAACCTTTTCTCTCACAAGATAAACTACTCATACAAATGCATCTTGATGTTCCGTGCAACGCACGGGCAACTAGCTAATTTATTTTAAAATAGTTGCTGCGGTAATTGGGTTGAAGTGATATATTTTATGTCCGCCCGAATGATTTCAGATTCACTAGTAGTAACAAAGAAAAGGTTGCCTTGTTAATTAACAGAAAACAGGGTGAAAACTATAACATGAGGCCGGTAAAAACAAGGCACACTGGGTCCAGCGTCATCATCACCACAGCTGTGCGCGCCCGAGAAGTCTACATATCGAGGGGGCTACCGAGCGAGGCACCGAGACACAATGTTTGAGAGAGAAACCAATTGACAGATTATGATCAGATCGAGTTGTCACCCTTCTGCTGTCATTGTTGGGGGGGGAGGGAGAGAAAGACGTATCGAGAGTGTGCGCGGTAGGCACAGAGGCACAACTAGCGAGTGTGTGTGTGTGTGTGTGTGTGTTTGAAAGAGGAGATGATAGATTATTATCAAGATCGATGTGCCACCCTACTCCTTCGGTGCAGGGTAGTGTGTGTGTGTGTATGTTTGAGAGAGAATCCAGTCGATAGATTAGTATCAAGATCGAGGTGTCACCCTACTCCTTCGTGCCGGTAGTGTGTGTGTGTACGCTTGAGAGAGAAGCCACCAATAGATTAGTATCAAGATCGAGGTGTCACCCTACTCCTTCGGTGTTGGGAAGTGTGGGTGTGTGTGGGGGGGGGGGGCAGTGACACTCACATATCTCTACTCACACCCCGACGGACAGGAAGGAAAATATGGCAATTTTGCAAAAAGATACCCACACCCCTCTCCGCATTTGCAAATAAGGCATTCCCTCGTTCATCCTTTTCTCCCACAAGATAAACTTCTCATACAAATGCATCCTGATGTTCCGTGCAACCCACATGGGCATCTTGCTAGTAGGGAGAAGGAGTTTGTGTGACACATATCTAGCTATATTAAGGGATAGGTAGATAGCATATGTGTGAGAGACATTATTATACTTTGAGACATTAGTGGCTGTGGGTGGGCGGAATTAAAGGGATGGGCGTGTTAGACATAGAGAGCGTGTGTGTTTCTGTGTGAGAGACTTGTAGGATGGGGTAGAAAGACGAATTTAACCCTGACAGAGGGAGAGAAATACACGTAGTGCGCGTGTGTGATTCCGAAGCCCACAGGGAAATGAGATATGTATGCGTGTGAGAGCGATTGCACAATTCATTCACGTATCACTATCTAGCGATCGTGGACGTGCATCGCTTGAACATAAGTCAATATCTACTTCGTATCGTGGCCAAAGGTACAATATCGATTCGACGCTATAAAGATTGGACACTCACATATCACATTTTTTTCTATTTAAATAAACCTTTTAAGTTGTGCATGCCAAAGTTACAGTGATGTTTCTTCAAACAACCAATGTAGCTATCATGCACATGCACCATTGTTACTCTTGCATTCAAATTCATTAGTCTTGGATGATTTAAGTTTCTATTTTGAAGTAATATATGTAATATTCATATATGAATTCAACGGGTGTGCAATTTATGAAATGGAGGATATGTAATCATATGAGGTAACACTTTTAAGTAGCTAACTACAATATCCATTTCTTTTTGTGCGCCTCTACACTAACACGTCAATGCATTATGTTTAAAGTAAATAACCAATGGCACTAAATTATTTATTTACACGAGAAATACATAGGCTGAGCATTTGATCCCTTTTTTTGTGAATGCGCCACTACACCCAGACGATTGGTCGCGCCTGTGAACGCCCAAGTTATCGGCGCATCATCCCGAAAGTTATTGTCTTTTTTGTCCTGGGTGGACTTCACACCAGTTATTAATCACGACGCTGCCCCGTGCACACAGTCTAGCATGACCTTCCCGCTAGCACGGTCCAAAATTAGTTGAAACTGGATACGAACGATCCCACGGGCGGCAAATCTCCCGCCTCCTTCTAAAATTTCCGCCACCTTAGTCTTTAGCATGTGAAATCCCCCTTTTGTCTTTGGTGCACGGAGACCAACAGTTACAATACCGCCCTCATCTACATGATAGGTCGGGGCTGCTTTGGTAACTTCCGGTTCCCCCCACTACACGGCACCCCAATTTCCTCTCCTCTCCCGCAAAAAATACTAACTCCACAGCACCAGAGCATCTTACATCATGCCGTCCGTACTTCATCGCCCTTTCTCCCCTCCCCTCTCGAAACCCTAGACTGCTCATCCACCGGGCGCATTATAGCCCATTCATCGCCAACAAGGCCCACCTCGCCGGATCTACTTCGCGTCGCATCTACCCTCCCACCTCCCTAGAAACAAGTAGACTGCTCATCCACCACTGCATTACAGCCCATTCAAGGCCGCCTTGTCCACGGCGCCGGATCTGCTTCGCCGGTACTTTCACAACCGGCCACAGATCTGCAGCGGCTCATTCAGATTCCCCACCGGAGACGCTTCGTCCACACCCCCGGAGCCGCCCCACCGACGCCTGGCCGACGGCCTCTCGATCCTCTTCACCGACACCTTCCTCAACCCCTACCGGAGCCGCTTCACGACACCTTCCTCAACCCTACCGGAGCCGCTTCACGACACCAGCGCCAACCCCACCGGAGTAGCTTCACCTATACCATTATCAACCCTACCGGGCCGCTTTGCCAACTCACAAGTCCACGGCCTCATATCCGCTTCCTCGCACCCTCATCCAACCCATCTTTGGAGCAACTTCGACGCCTCATTCCATGGCCGCAGATCTGCATCGTCGACACCACCCTTAACCCAACCACGGAGCAGCTTCGACGCCCACCAAGGTCAGATCCGCATCATCGACACCATCCTTAACCCAACCACCGGAGCAGCTTCGACGCCTGGCCCACGGCCACAGATCCGCTGTCGACACCATCCTTAACCCAACCACCGGAGCAGCTTCACCCACGCCTTGTCCACGACCACAGATCCCCTTCGCCACACCGTAGTCCACCCTACCGAGCCGCTTCCACAACACCCTACTCGACGGTTCTAGATCTCCTTACCATTCTCGACAAAGCCAAGCAGTTGTCATCACCCTCGACGCTTTCTAACCTGATTCCCACCGTGCGAGAGATGCGAAGCACCCACCACGGCCTAGGTACTTGTCACCTTTAAACCCGGCCCAAAGATCACCGCCCGATGTACTTCAAATATACTAACCGTCGCTGTTACTGTTATGCAGCCGGCAAAAACTACAAGAACGATGTTTCTTCCGGATCTAACAGCTTGGCCAACCAAGATCCTGGATTGAGGCATTGCTATAATCTTGTAAGCGCCTCTTTCTCTTGTATTGTTCTCAGGCTCGCCAATAAGCTTTGCTAGGATTTTCAACCGTAATCCCTTTGTGCGCATAATGATTTCTACCATCGGTCGCTAAATTAGATATGTAGATGTCATACATGATACTACCTCAGACCTGCTCCTAAATATAAGTCTTTCTAGAGATTCCACTACAGGCTGCATACGGAGCAAAATGAGTGAATCTACACTCGAAAATGCATCTATATACATCTGTATGTGGTCCATACCGGAATCTCTACAAAGACATATATTTAGGAACAGGGGCAGTACATTACACAAAATCGTAGGTGGCATGTAGGAATTCCAGTGCACTACATTAGGCTCCCTTAGAGTGCCTGCCAGTCCAGCATACAGAGTCACGGTGTCACGCCCAATATGCGACCCTATCCAAAAGGAACTCGACGGTCCCACCAAGGATAGACCCGCATATTGAAACGCTTTTGCAAGGTGGATATCATTACATCAACATTACATAATAGATGGGGATACATACATAAGGCACAAATGCCACAAGAATACATCATCATATACAAGAACAACATCCGACTACGGATGAATCATAAACAGAAACTCAAACGACATCCACCCTGCTAGCCCAGTGCTGCCGACCGAACCTATCCCTCGATCAAGAAGAAGCGTAAGAAGAACTCCAAAACAAGCAACATCGCTCTCGCGTCATGATCATCGCATAACCTGTACCTGCAATCGGTGTTGTAGTAACTCAGGAGCCACGAGGACTCAAAGAATCCCATTACCATGGGTATCAAGACTAGCAAAGCTTAATGGGAAAGGAAGGGGTAAAGTGGTGAGATTGCAGCAGCGGCTAAGCATATATGGTGGCTAATATACGCAAATGAGAGCGAGAAGAGAAACAAAGGAACGGTCGTCAACTAGTAATTTTCAAGAAGTGATCCTGAACTCCTACTTACGCCAGACATAACTCAAGAAACCGTGTTCTCCTCTCGATCAACCCCGAAAAGAGACACTCACAGTTACGCACACGGTTGGTGTATTTTAGAAGAGTTTGCTTCAAGTTTACTACAACCGGATATTAACAAATTCCCATCTGCCACATAACCGCTGCACGGCTCTCGAAAGTTTATACCCTGCAGGGTGTCCCAACTTAGCCCATGATAAGCTCTCGCGATCAATCGAAGGATATTCCTTCTCCCGGAAGACCCGATCAGTCTCGGAATCCCGGCTACAAGACATTTCGACAAAGAATAAAACAAGACCAGAAGACCTCCGGCGTGCCGACACCTCGATAGTAGCCGCCAGATCTCGTCTCGTGCCACGACCGGATGAGCAGTCCGCATAACTAAAACCGCACCCCAAGTTTCCTTGAGGGGGCGCAAAGGGCTCTAGTTTGGACCAACACTTAGACAAGCATTGGCCCGGGGCTGAATAAAGATGACCCTTGGGTTAATTACTCCCAAGGAAAAGTAGGTGGTGGTGAAGCAAATGGTAAAACCAATGTTGGGCCTTTGGCCGAGGAGTCTTATTCAAAGCGAACTGTCAAGGGGGTCCCATAAATCACCCGACCGCGTTAGGGACGCAAAATCCGGGAACATAATACCGATATGACAGAAACTAGGGCGGCAAGAGTGGAACAAAACACCAGGCATAAGGTCGAGCCTTCCACCCTTTACCAAGTATATAGATGCATTAATAAAATAATATATATTGTGATATCCCAACAAGTAAACATGTTCCAAAGAAGGAACAACATCTCCATGTTCCAACAAGGAACAAACTTCATCTTCACCTGCAACTAGCAACGCTTATAAGAGGGGCTGAGCAAAGCGGTAACATAGCCAAACAACGGTTTGCTAGGAAGGGTGCAAAAGGTTAGAGGTCGACATGGCAATTTGGGATGGCTTGATAAACAGTAAAAGGTAGCACAGCATAGTGATAGAACGAAGCAACTAGCATAGCAATGATAGTAGTGAGATCCAGGTAGCGGTCATCTTGCCTGAAATCCCGCTAGGAAGAAGAACGAGTCCATGAAGAAGACGAACCGAAGAAGCCGAACCAAGCGAAGACGAACGAATCCTCACGATCGCAACGGAACAGGAACTAACAAGAAGAAGCACACAACATGGTAAACACACCACACATAGACAAGACATGATGCACAACAAGCATGATGCATGACAAGACTACATGAAGCTACTCATGGCAAGAGATGATGCAAACAAGAGCAGCACATCAAATCAAGTTTAAATGAGGTAGGAAACAACATAGAACAATTCCTAAGTCCACATAAGCAAATTTCGACATTGGTCCAGATCTGAATAAACCTTATGTTCAAGTTGTTAAACAGCAAGTTAAGATGCACCACGATGATCTACACGAAATTCTAGTCAAGTTACATATAAAGTTCATTAGATTCGGAGCTACGGCCAAGATATGAGCAAAACAAGTTAAACATGGCATTGATGCAAAAATGCATACAAACATCAAGCAAACACCTCAAAATAAGGATGCAACAAGATAATATGAAACTACATGAAAAAACAAGCAAGTTTCATATAGGGCACACTCAAAACGGAGCAACGGTTCAACACATACACCCTATACAACTTTAAAGGACAAGCTGTCCAAAACAGCAACTAGGCATATTACAAGCATCAAAAACAACATGCTACAGGACCTCAACAAGAAAAAAAAAGGCATGGACATGATGTACAGGTAAGGCATGACAAAACATGAACACTGAGCTCTCTCCAGAAATCACTAGAACATGCTTAAAATGACATGGCAAAATTGCAAATAATAACAGTTTCAGACTTAAGCAGAAATAACATCAGGTTGCAATGTTTAGAGCTGTCAAACAAAATATTACAGGAACTTATCTTGGAAAACAAAGGCATGGCATGAAACTACTAAATGCATAGATCAAAAATCTTTTACTGACCATGAGCCAAAAAGGATCAGAAAATATGATGGCACCCATGTAAACATGGCAAGTTATATTACAGATTTATACATGGCAGGAACAACAATAAGTAGGCATGTTGGTGAGCTTGAACCACTCACCACAGAGCAATACATGGCATGGCAAGGCACTCACAGTAATAAGACATGGCATAGAAGCTATACATGGTAAGAACAACATCATAGCATACACGGATCAACTACAACAACCTTGGCAAAATTGAATAACATGTAAACAATCTGCCAGGAAACATTTTATCGCAAAAGTAGAGCTCTATTGACTCAAGCTATGTCACTCCATAATTTCAAACAAGGGCACGGATGGATAGAGAAAAACCATATGTTCAAAACATCCTTACTGAAGTATCTCAAAATAAGCATGGATCTCTCGGTAGCATCAAGTTTACATGGCATAAAAATATCAGCAGAACAGGGGCTGAAATCAGCAACATCATGAAGCCTAGTTTGCATGCTTGTGCTAGTCACCACAGAGATCACAAAAATACATGGAATACACCCTGGAAATATGGCATGGCATATTACAAAACACATGTAGGACTCAAGTTCATAGGGTGCACACATCAATCATGGCAAAAATGACAAAAGTGCATGTTCTGATAAGAATCTGAAACTAACATCACATAGCCCTCTTCTAACAGCATTTCGGGCATCATGATGAACTCAAATGAAAAAGATGCAGTGAGATGAAATGATCTACTCTTCGAGGCGAACAATTTGACATATTACACACCCAAAACGGAGCTACGGATGCAGAGTTATGATGCGATAAAAATGCATGAAAATTACTGCAGAATCAGGGACTTGTGGATTTGGGGGGGGGGGGAATCAACCTTCGCACGGATATCGAGGCGGCGCGGCGCGAGCTCACGGAAGGAGCAGCGGCGGCCGGAGGAGCTCAGGCGAGGGGCTCCGCGACGGGGCGACGGGAGGCGGCCGGAGGAGCCTGGGGCCGCCGGATCCGGCCCTCCCGCGCACGGATCCGGGCCGGGAGGTGGAGGAGGAGGCGCTGGCTCCGGCGTGGGAAGGCGGCGGCGGCCGGCCGAGCCGCGGATGGCCGGTTCTGGGCGGTGGGCACGACGGTCCGGGCGAGGGGCGCCATGTGGCGGCCGCGCCGGCGGCGGGTCGCCGCTGGCGGAGCCACGGAGGCGGGCGGCGCGAGGCCGGGTTCGCTGCTGGGTTGGATGGGCTTCATGCCAGCCGCGCGCGGGAGGGCGACGTGGCGGCGGCTGAGTGGGCGGGCGCGCGGCGACCGACGTGGCAGCGCCCTATTGGTCAAGTGAGGTGGAAGCTGGACGCGTCCGGCGCCGGGTGGACTTGTCCGGCGCGCGGAGGAAGAAGGGGCTAGGGTTGGGGTGGAATCATCCGCGAATTTCGGGGGGTGACACACATTTATAGGTAGAGGGAGCTAGGATACTCCAAATGGAGTGCGGTTTTCGCCCACACGATCGTGATCGAACGACCGAGAGCATGGAGAGGAGTTTGCTGGGTTTTGGGCCACTTGGAAGGGGTCTTGGGCTGCAAAGAGAAGGAGGCTATTACGGTTACCCGGTTAAACGTTGGAGCATCAAACGACCTCCAAATGGCACGAAACTTGACAAGCGGTCTACCGGTGGTATACCAAGGCCGCTTGGCAAACCTCGGGCCATTCCGAGACCGTTTAACACCCGCATTACCTAAAAGAGGTAAAGGGGCGCCGGAGACATAGGAGTGCCGGATTGCAAAATGCATAACGGGAAAATGTTCGGATGCATGAGACGAACACGTATGCAAAATGAAATGCACATGATGACATGATATGAAATGTAGATGATGACATGGCAAAGTGCAACACGCAAGCACATGACATGGCAAAGACGGCGAATAACTGGAAGACACCTGGCGCATCGAAACCGGGGCGTTACAACACTCCTCCACTAACAAGAGATCTCGTCCCGAGATCTTAGGACCGAGACGGAAGGGAAAAGGGATGAGGTGAAACAGGAACTCAAGAGAAGAAGCAAGGAATCGAGAGCACACGAGAAGAAGAGAGGAACGACGAGAATGACGAGAATCAAATGCTCACAGAATCAGATAGACTATGAAACAACTCGTTCTAACCGGAGTGGTTAGAATGAGAAAAGAAACGAATAAGACTGGAAGGATTTAGGCAACACTCCGGTTGAAAATGGAAGAATAGAATTTGAACTTGAGAGGATGGAATGATACTTGATGAAGACATGACACAAAACCTCCGAAAAGAATTGAAATAGTGGAATGACAAGAACTTATAAAGAAGGATTGAACGAAATTGTTGAGAAAATCAACAACGAAAAGAAATAGGCTTGTTGTGGGCTTATAGGTAACATCTCAAGATCATAAGATGATAACCGGCCACAAACGGAAATAATTGGATAGCTGAGAAGAACAAAGAAATGCAAAACTCCACTTTAGAAGAATACGGAGAATTAATTGCACTTCGAGTAGCAAGAAGGAAAGATACTTGAGCTCCACCAACAAAATCTTGATGAACTCTTGAAGAAAAGAGTAAATCATGAAAAACCACCATGAAGAACTCCGGTAACAAAAAGGATGATGAGATAGAATAAAGGATGAAAGAAAAAGATTAAAGCTATGGCGATTTAGATGGAGGTTCCGGACGAGATGGCCGAGGAAATTTGAACTCCGGAAAAGAAAAGATGAAAACACTTGGAACTAGAATTTATTCATCAAGAACAAACTCCGAAGGAAAGGATTAATCACTTGGATGAAATAAGAATAAGAATTATTGTATGCTTATCCTTCATCAAATTAAATTGATGACAAACAATGGATTTTGCAAACTACTTATTCTTCTTGAAAAAGAATTGAGAAGTGACATAGCGCCACCTTGAGAAGGACTTCATGAATCACCGGTAGGTTGAAAAGAACGAATGGATTAAAATGATAAAAAGGAAAGAATCTGAACGAACCACCATAAGAATTTGGAAATGACTGATGAGAGAGAATGAATCACCGGAAGAATTAGAAAAGCACAAAGATACTTGAGGGAATTTAGATACCAGAGAATGAAGAGATCATGAACTGATTGACGAATGCTTGAACGAATCACCAGAAGAATATTGAGACGAACGGAAGCTGAAAACTTGGAACGAAGAAATATTCCGAAAAGATGACCTCCGTATGATCGAGACGGAAAACAACTCCTGAAATACTCCGGATGGATGAAAAGAATTGCACAACTGGAAACAACTAGATAGGATAACATCGAGCTAGCACCATGAATCTCCGGGGGAACGGACAAGATTTAGGGAAAACTTTACTTCGATCTTCAAATGATGACGAGAAACACCACCAAAATTGCTAAGGCACTCCGGGAGAATGAAAAGCAAAGAGGTTGAGCCAATAATGAAATGATTTGAGATCGATCTTGGAAAAGATCTGACTGATGAAATCATACTTACGTCAGACTTGAAAAGAAATAGGAATGGCTCCGGAATAATTAGAAGAGTCAGGTAAGATCCTGGGAAAGACCTGTGGGTTAGGGCCCACTAAAAGAAAACACCGTTGGAAAGGGATGAGATAGATGATGCACCGGAACAATTGAAATATTTGAATGAGGTGACAACCTCGAATTAATTAGAACACAGACGAATCTCCTGATATGACTTCCGAACTCCTAATGATAAGTCAAGTAGAGGCGAACGAGCAGGTAAAACACTTTAACCAAGGAAAAGAATGTGATCAACTCGAAAAACTTGAATTGAGTGCACCGGAAAAAGAAAGGGATGAAGAATGACTAACAAGACGAGAATTCACCGGTTGAAATAATTGAGGGAAGACAGAAGAGACTCCATAAGAATGAAATTGATGGTCGAAAAGACTCAAACTCCGAGAAGAAAAAGGGTGGGAGGGCGGGAAAACAAAGGCAACTTGGAAGGGGAAACCGACGAATATCTTCAAGAGGAAACACCGGTTGAAATCATTGAGGAAAGAAAGCAAAGACTTCGCACGAGTAGAGTGGATACTCGATTACGGACTCCGGTTCCGAGAAGAAAAGGGTGGGCGGGTGGGAAAATAAGACAACTGAGGATTGAATTTGCAGAGATGAAGGGGCTCGAGTCGACTTGACGAGAAATGCACCGGATGAAAAGGGATGAGAACCAATGACCGTAAAACCAACTGCGTGAACCTAAAGAAAAATTTGAAGGGGAAGAGAAGTAATTCAAAACACCTACGTCAAGATTCCTCACCAGAGCGACGAAGGGGCTGAGGAGTAAAAGAATTCCTACTCCCCGATATAACTAGACTCCGAAAACAGTTTTCTTCTAGACTCAACAACGGCCAAACTACACGATCAATCAAGGGGGCTCCTAAGGTCGGTCGAGGCTCTGATACCAACTTATCATGCCCAATATGCGACCCTATCCAAAGGAACTCGACGGTCCCACCAAGGATAGACCCGCATATTGAAACGCTTTTGCAAGGTGGATATCATTACATCAACATTACATAATAGATGGGGATACATACATAAGGCACAAATGCCACAAGAATACATCATCATATACAAGAACAACATCCGACTACGGATGAATCATAAATGTAAACTCAAACGACATCCACCTCGCTAGCCCAGTCACGACCGAACCTATCCCCTGATCGAAGAAGAAGCAGAAGAAGAACTCCAAAACAAGCAACATCGATCTCGCGTCATGATCATCGCATAACCTGTACCTGCAACTAGTGTTGTAGTAATCTGTGAGCCACGAGGACTCAGCAATCCCATTACCATGGGTATCAAGACTAGCAAAGCTTAATGGGAAAGGAAGGGTAAAGTGGTGAGGTTGCAGCAGCGGCTAAGCATATATGGTGGCTAACATACGCAAATGAGAGCGAGAAGAGAAACAAAGGAACGGTCATCAACTAGTAATGATCAAGAAGTGATCCTGAACTCCTACTTACGCCAGACATAACTCAAGAAACCGTGTTCTCCTCTCGATCAATCCCGAAAAGAGACACTCACGGTTACGCACGGTTGGTGTATTTTAGAAGAGTTTGCTTCAAGTTTACTACAACCGGATATTAACAAATTCCCATCTCGCCACATAACACATGCACGGCTCTCGAAAGTTTATACCTGCAGGGTGTCCCAACTTAGCCCATGATAAGCTCTCGCGATCAACGAAGGATATTCCTTCTCCCGGGAAGAACCATCGGTCTGAATCCCGCTACAAGACATTTCGACAGCAATAAAACAAGACCAGCAAGACCTCCCGTGCAAACGACATTCGATAGTAGCCGCCACAGATCTCGTCTCAGGCCACGACTGGATGAGCAGTCCGTACAACTAAAACCAGACCCCAAGTTTCCTTGAGGGGGCGCTGCAAAGGGCTCTAGTTTGGACCGACACTTAGACAAGCATTGGCCCGGGGGGGGGGGCTGAATAAAGATGACCCTTGGGTTAATTACTCCCAAGGGAAAAGTAGGTGATGGTGAAGCAAATGGTAAAACCAATGTTGGGCCTTGCTGGAGGAGTCTTATTCAAAGCGAACTATCAAGGGGGTCCCATAAATCACCCGACCGCGTTAGGGACGCAAAATCCGGGAACATAATACCGATATGACGGAAACTAGGGCGGCAAGAGTGGAACAAAACACCAGGCATAAGGCCGAGCCTTCCACCCTTTACCAAGTATATAGATGCATTAATAAAATAAGATATATTGTGATATCCCAACAAGTAAACATGTTCCAGCAAGGAACAACATCTCCATGTTCCAACAAGGAACAAACTTCATCTTCACCTGCAACTAGCAACGCTATAAGAGGGGCTGAGCAAAGCGGTAACATAGCCAAACAACGGTTTGCTAGGAAGGGTGCAAAAGGTTAGAGGCTGACATGGCAATTTGGGATGGCTTGATAAACAGGTAAAAGGTAGCACAGCATAGTGATAGAACGAAGCAACTAGCATAGCAATGATAGTAGTGAGATCCAGGGTAGCGGTCATCTTGCCTGAAATCCCGCTAGGAAGAAGAACGAGTCCATGAAGAAGACGAACGGATGAAGCCGAACCAAGCGTAGACGAACGAATCCTCACGATCGCAACGGAACGGAAACTAACAAGAAGAAGCACACAACATGGTAAACACACCACACATAGACAAGACATGATGCACAACAAGCATGATGCATGACAAGACTACATGAAGCTACTCATGGCAAGAGATGATGCAAACAAGAGCAGCACATCAAAGCAAGTTTAAATGAGGCCGGAAACAACATAGAACAATTCCGGTAAGTCCTCATAAGCAAATTTCGAAATTGGTCCAGATCTGAATAAACCTTATGTTCAAGTTGTTAAACAGCAAGTTAAGATGCACCACGATGATCTACACGAAATTCTAGTCAAGTTACATATAAAGTTCATTAGATTCGGAGCTACGGCCTAGAAGATATGAGCAAAACAAGTTAAACATGGCATTGATGCAAAAATGCATACAAACATCAAGCAAACACCTCAAAATAAGGATGCAACAATATAATATGAAAATAAATGCAAAAACAAGCAAGTTTCATATAGGGCACACTCAAAACGGAGCAACGGTTCAACACATACACCCTATACAACTTTAAAGGACAAGCTGTCCAAAACAGCAACTAGGCATATTACAAGCATCAAAACAACATGCTACAGGACCTCAACAAGAAAAAAAAGACATGGGCATGATGTACAGGTAAGGCATGAAAAAACATGAACACTGAGCTATCTCCAGAAATCACTAGAACATGCTCAAAATGACATGGCAATATTGCAAATAATAACAGTTTCAGACTTTAGCAGAAATAACATCAGGTTTTAAAGTTTAGAGCTATCAAACAACATGTTACAAGAACTTGTCATGGAAAACAAAGGCATGTCATGAAATTACTAAATGCATAGATCAAAAGTCCTTCACTGACCATGAGCCAAAAAGGATCAGAAAATATGATGGCACCCATGTAAACATGGCAAATTATATTACAGATTCATACATGGCAGGAACAACAATAAGTAGGCATGTTGGTGAGCTTGAACCACTCACCACAGAGCAATACATGGCATGTCAAGGCAACTCACAGTAAGAAGACATGGCTTAGAAGCTATACATGGTAAGAACAACATCATAGCATACACGGATCAAATACAACAACCTTGGCAAAATTGAATAACATGTAAACAATCTGCCAGGAAACATTTTATAGCAAAAGTAGAGTTCGATTGACTCAAGCTACGGCACTCCATAATTGCAAACAAGGGCATGGATGGACAGAGCATAACCATGTGTTCAAAACATCCTTACTGAAGTATCTCAAAATAAGCATGGATCTCTCGGTAGCATCAAGTTTACATGGCATAAAAATATCAGTGAGAACAGGGCTGAAATCAGCAACATCATGAAGCCTAGTTTGCATGCTTGTGATAGTCACCACAGAGATTACAAAAATACATGGCATACACCCCTGTAAATATGGCATGGCATATTACAAAACACATGTAGGACTCAAGTTCATAGGGTGCACACATCAATCATGGCAAAAATGACAAAAGTGCATGTTCTGATAAGAATCTGAAACTAACATCACATAGCCCTCTTCTAACAGCATTTCGGGCATCAAGATGAACTCAAATGAAAAAGATGCAATGAGATGATGATCTACTCTTCGAGTCGAACAATTTGACATATTACATACACAAAACGGAGCTACGGATGCAGAGTTATGATGCGATGAAAATGCATGAAAATTACTGCAGAATCGGGGACTTAGCACGGATATCGAGGCGGCGGCGCGAGCTCGCCGGAGAGGAGCAGCGCGGCGGCCGGAGGAGCTCGGGCGAGGGGCTCCGGCGACGGGGGCGACGGGGAGGCGGCCGGAGGAGCTCGGGGCCGGGCTGGTCCGGCTCCTCCCGCCACGGATCTGGCCGGAGGTGGAGGAGAGGCGCTCCGGTGGGAAGGCGGCGGCGGGCCGAAGCCGATGGCCGGTCCGGGCGGCGGCACGGCGGCGGCGAGCGGCGGCGGCGGGCGCTGGGCGCCGGGCGGCGGGTCGCCGGCGGGCGTGAGCTGGAGGCGCGGCGGACGCTTCTCGGGCGGCGCGGGCGAGGAGCGGGCCCGGATGGGCTCCATGCAGCAGCGCGGGAGGCGACATGGCGGCGGCTGAGTGGGCGGGGCGCGGCGGCGGCTGACGTGGCAGCGCCCTATTGGCCGGGGTGAGGTGGAAGCTGGACGCGTCCGGCACCGGGCGGACGTGTCCGGCGCGCGGAGGAAGAAGGGGCTAGGGTTAGGGTGGAATCATCCGCGAATTTCGGGGGGAGACACACATTTATAGGTAGAGGGAGCCAGGAGACTTCAAATGGAGTGCGGTTTTCGCCCACACGATCGTGATCGAACGACCGAGAGCATGGAGAGGAGTTTGCTGGGTTTTGGGCCACTTGGAAGGGGTGTTGGGCTGCAAAGAGAAGGAGGCTATTACGTTTACCTTGCTAACTGCTGGAGTATCAAACGACCTCCAAATGGCACGAACTTGACAGCGGTCTACCGGTGGTATACCAAGGCCGCTATAAACCTCGGGCCATTCCGAGACCGTTTAACACCCGCACAGGAAAAGAGGTAAAGGGGGGCGCCGGGAGACATAGGAGTGCCGGATTGCAAAACGGACAACGGGGAAAATGCTCGGATGCATGAGACGAACACATATGCAAAATGAAATGCACATGATGACATGATATGAAATGTAGATGATGACATGGAAAAGTGCAACACGCAAGCACATGACATGGCAAAGACGGCGAATAACTGGAAGACACCTGGCGCATCAAAACCGGGGCGTTACACACGGCTAGTTTATGGTACACACAATCGTTAATTGGTGGTTTAAATATGCGCAAGGGATATGCAATGTAGTATCATGTAGAGATGTCTGAAATTAGCCGTGTCAACTTGCAGATAGGGTTACACAATGAAAAAGTACAAGATGTATGTGGCAATTTCATGGAACATCGCAAAAAAGGAGAGGCAACGGTGAGCCTATACGATTAATGCTATGGTACGTCACTCCTCCATTGCAATCATCGTGACATGTTATTTGTATGACAGTTCTATTAGCCAAGTTTCTTAGGGACAGTTATTACGAGTTATCCTAAGAAAATAAGCACCTGTGAATATAAGCTCCATGTAATACGCCAACCAGTTCTTTTCATTGCGTTTTCAGCTTATCTTTGGTATGATTAGTGGAAAGTCTAGATTGCATTATATATATTTTTCATTTTGCATCCCATATGGAAATTAATTTGACTTGCAAACATCACAAATTGAACCCAGTGCATTAATTAATATGATAGGAAAACATACCATCACTATTTGCTCAAAATGCAAATACAAAGATACCATCTACTTGGCACAATCTACTTTGGTCAATGTTTTCCATAGAGATCCCATTGCCTAATTTAAACGAAGAACGCATGGCCCACATTTAAATGAAGAACAATTATTTATTGAAATTCGATGGTCCAAGTGGCTGGTTATTATCATATAGCAGCACCACCTGAAAGCATCATATAGCAGCAATGACTCATAGCAACTCATTATACAAAGCAGCGATGCGCAATTCATCATATACCAGCAGCAGCGCATAGCAATTCATCATATAGCAGCAGCAGGAGCAGCTCATAGCAATTCATCATATAGCAGCAGCAGGAGCAGCTCATAGCAATTCATCATATAGCAGCAGCAGGAGTAGCTTGTAGCAACTCATCATATAGCAGCGAATACAGCTCATAGCAATTCATCATATAGCAAAGAAATGCTGCTCATAGCAACTCATCATACAGAAGAAGCAGCTCATAGCAATTCATCATATAGCAGCAGCGAGAGCAGCTCATAGCAATGCATCATATAGCAGCGGAAGAAGCAGCTCATAGCAATTCATCGATAGTGGATCGAGAATAAATTTGGCAAAAATCGAGGAGATCCTCACCTTGTTGGATGAGCTCATCCTTCAACACATCAAGGCCATGGCCCGGGAGGAGGAGGGGAACAAGGTGCCTTACGCCACAAGGTGGCATCGGGCCAGAAGTTGTCAAGCGCCCGCCGGAGTGGTGCGTTGGACGAAACACAGTGGAGCAGCTACTGGAGACCATGAGAATGAGGGGCGACGCCAGAGGGAGGAGCAGCCAGGGAGATTTGCCCCTACCCGCCGGCCATGTAGCCTAGATGGACATAGCATCGTCAAGGACCAGGCCAGATGGGGCCAGTGGGGACGGCTCGCTGGAGGAACCCTAGTGCTGTAGGCAGGGGATCGAGGTAGAGAGAAAGGGGAGAGGAGATGCAAGCGGGCAGGGCAATGAATGTTTGCTTGTTTGTTTTTACTTGAGGGTCAGGTGTGACACGAGGCGTCGGCGATTGCATTTTGAGTGTAATATAGGCGTACAACGAGTCATTTCACTATTCCCTTCCCTTCAATTTTTAGTGAGGTTCTACCCAAACACCCCTCCAAAGCGAAATTAGTTAAGCCCAAGCCCATAACTCAAAAATGACTTATTTACATCTTTTATGGCTTATTTTGACAATATGCCTCTAAAAGGCGGAATTGAACTGCCCTTAACACGCAATTCAATTGTGCGTGCAATGATGAATCACTCATGCCTGCTATTTGTACATTTAGGCATCATCATACATGGCATAACCTAATACATGTGCATTCCATTGTAGAATCTGGAATATGCAATGTTTATGTTAGTTCATATGTTGCACATGATGTTTAAATGCCCCTTAAATCTGGTCAGTCAAGTGATGGTCTTTAAGCTTCCTTCTTTGCTTCTTTTCTTGATATGTAAGATTTACTCACACATCTGTTCAATTGCTTGTTTGCATCAGCCAGCCATACTAGGACTATTTGCTTTGATTACTTGGTGTTCTTGACCTAACACTCTAACATAGCTTGTCAACGATTTAAACACTAAGGGTTGTTGTAGTGGGGCCTTGTCTAACTCATAGGTGACATAAAGGTTTGGCTGTACACTACAGTAGGCTCTCCAAGAGTACTTAGAGATCCAGTTCGAAGGTATGCCTAGTTTTTACATAGTCCAGACATAGTAAATGCTCATTTCATTGTGTACAAGTGCAAGAGATGCGGCATGTTTCATTATGTGTGTTGTTTTGTTATAATCTCATCCTTTTGTGTTCACAGACTGGAAAGTATGCATATTTATCTTCCAAGGAGACGAGTAACTAGTTTGTGTCACCTTGCAGAGGGGGTGCAATGAAGATAAGATTGAGGATTTCCAAGTACAAGATGTTAGGAAGGAGCCTTGCAAGAGAAGTAGGAGCTGCGCTGAGCCTCTTCAACCTGCTAAGGTAAGTCACTTTATGCAACTCAACAGTTCAATTCCTTGTTTGTTTCAGGCATAGTTAATTTTCTCTTTTCAATTGCTTTATTTGTCCTCACTTAATGAGATGCCCAAATAATTATGCCTGATGTTCGGTACTTGTATCACTATTACTTGACATAATTAAAGGCCTTACCATTTAATTACTCTGCCAAAGTGTGCCTGAAGCTTTGAAGTCTATTAACCAACTATTATTACATGAGGCTCACAATCTAGTTTATACTACGCTAATGATTGCATAGTTTTGCTCATTGTGGTATGTTTGTATGAAACCCTCTGCTGTTCATTATGCTCCCTAAGACTTTAATTGAGGTATAGAATGGCCAACAGCTTGCTTACTTATATGCAACGTGCTGTCTAAATTTGTAACTTGTCTGTGTTTTCGATTGGGCCCCAACATCATGCTCTTCTGGTGAGCTCAGAGGGATTTCTGTATGCAGGGTGCACAGACTATCTTTTTTATAATTTTTAAAATATCGCCTGCTTATGCTTCATGACGTGTAACATTTTTTTTGTGAAAGTGACGTGTAACATTATTGTTAGTCCTGTTTTGCCATGTAGTACAAAATAGTGTCTTCTTCGCTTCACTGTTGTAACTATATTTTTGCCCTAGTCATGTGTACTTACAGAAACATTTTAGGATGAAGCGACATCAACACAAAAATCTGCGAGCAGTGTGGCATGGTCGTTTCCGAATGATTATGGATTGGAATTGGAATGTGCTGATGTTCTCGAGCATCAACTAGAGGTGGCAAGACAACTTGTACATGATTCTCAACGTATAATCAACAAGCTGAGACTGGACATGCAGGTATTAGATGCAGGAGTCAAAAAAATGAAACAAGACACCGAGGTAACCATGAAGGAATTGGAGATTTTGCAGACTGAAATTTGTGCTATCTGAATCCGGCCAATCCTATTTTCTGAAGAGATTATAGTTCAAATGGAGTTATGTTGATGCGGCGTCCATGATGTATGAGCCGTATTTGCCCAGGTGTATGTAATTTGCTGTTTGTGTATGCTTTATTATCACCGTGCTGCACCATAATGCCCAGTGGGTATAATCGGCTGTAATTTCTTTATTGTATAGTGTAGGATTATTCTACCTTTCTATGCCTTGATCTCTTTGTTGTATAGTGTATGCTTTTTAGAGGTGATAGTATTGAGTAGGATAATTCTTTGAATATGCTATATCGTTCAAACGGGGGCCAACTCGCCCGACCATGGGCCTTCTACGTCTCGTAGGATCCATGGGCCTTCTACGTCTCGTAGGATCCATGGGCCTTCTACGTCTTGCAGGATCCATGGGCCTTCTACATCTAGCAGGATCCATGGGCCTTTTACGTCTCGCAGTGTCCATGGGCCTTCTACATCTCGCAGGATCCATGGGCCTTCTACGTCACATAGGATCCATGGGCCGCCGACTCATTTATGGGTCTTGTACTGGCCTTTAATGGGCCGTAGACGGGCCTATAATGGAAATCGTACGTTTTATGGGCTGACCATAACGGGCCGTTAATAGGTCGTATTTGGTGATGCTATGAAAATGGCCCAACAGACTAACGGACCACAAACGGGCCGACTGTAACGACGGGCTGAATTTGGCCCACAAGCAGAAAATGACAGTAACGGGCCGTAAGTAACCGAATGCTGCAAATGAGTCCAAGAATAAATGGGCCCTCGTAAGGTCAATGTTAACTTGGCTGAAACGCCCAACGGAATAACGCCCGTTAATGGGTATAAAGTGTTACACTATTCATTACGGGCCGCTTTACCACGGGCCGTTAATGGGTGTAAAGTAATACCTTTATTCATTACGGGCCGATTTCAAGACGGGCCGCTAATGGGCCAAGAGTTACAAAGGGCCTCATATGGGCCGAAGACGTCATGGGCCATACATGGGCGGCGAAAACAAAGTGGAATCATATTGGATGGCCGGATGGCGCTCTGGGCCCTAATTACGCATAGGGCGTCGGGCCTTGGGTTAGCGAAAGCGTAAATGGGCTATATGTTAACGTGCCGTTAACGAAGCTTTCCATGGGCCGGCCCGCCACCTTTTGACCAAGTCAAACGGGCCGGCCTTTTCACAGGAATGGGCCACTGTTGGGCCGTGCCACGTGTCGACGTATCATAGGCGCCTTCTATCCAGTGAGTGGATGACATTTGTCCCAATGATGAGCCGACACGTGTTTCCTCCAGCCAATGATGATTTTACATGTGGAAAATCCCCATTGGTCGAAACGATAACGGGTTATCGGATCCAAAACCCGACCCGATAGCTTAACGGCGTTCCGTTCACGGTGGATGCCACGTGTCGGTCACCCTTGGACGAAAAGCACTTCGCGGACGCACGATTTATCGTCAGGAAGTGGACACTTCCGTGATGATAATTTTGGTAATGTCATGGAACACTTCTCTGACGACACATGTATGACTATCTTGATTCTGTCATAAATTTGTCATGGATGTACATGCATGACAAAAAACGCGACCTACTGTGACAAACACGTATCATCACGGAAGTGTATTTTCTTTGTAGTGTTCCCCTCCGACTAGATGGGGGACGATGCCAAGTGGTAGGCTGCACCTGTCGTGTTGGCGTAGCGACTCAAGCAGGGTCAGTCCGCACACGAAATGGCGACACACTTAATAGGACCCCTTTGGCCGACATGTGGCTCATCCACCGCCTTGTTCCACATGTGATGCACCAAATTACAGTTTGGAGCAGCGGTTGGAATTGGAGGCACCCCGGTCGTAGCGCCGTAGTAGTAGAAAATGAGCTATGAGGGGTCAAATCACAAAGCCCCACCTTTCCCGCATTAAGATGGACGGACGAAGCGACCATCATTTCACTCGAGGGCGCAAGAGCATAAAGAAAAGAGAAAACCAATGATGCGTGCGGCAGCTACCTAGGGCACCCTAGGGCAGGGGTCTCCACTACAGATCATTTTTTTTAAAGTGCCTCACTACAAATCGGCTTCTCCCTTGTCCTCTTGAAGAAAACCGATGATGCATGCGGCGGTAGGGTTTGTAGGAGTACTACTAGGGCGTGCGGGGCCACGTCGTAGTAAACGGGAGAGGGATTGAGTTTGAGTCGATGCCTTAAATATGTATGGGCCGCTTGGTTTTAGGGGAACGAGGCAGCATTTTGGGTTCGGGGACCAGTGGAGATATAGTACGTACAAAAAATTGTGGATGTAGGTTCGACCGAAAGGCAATGATGCATGGGCCCTGCATTTTATATACCCGGGGCCGCGTGAAATTTGCTACTCTACTCAAAACTAGTAAGGTACACATGCAGCATGAGATTTTGAAACCAAATTATGAATAAATACACACTATAGCATGTAAAGCTTTGAGTCATATATGCATGATGTAGATGTTCGTTTAGTTCTTATAGTTCATCTCATTCAAAATCAATTAGTTTTATAAAAAAGTTAAGATTCATGGGGTTGTGCATTGTAAAGCATAAAGTAAAAAACAAATAATGGCAATTCATTTAGAAAATAAATCAATTATGATATGGATGATTCTAGAACAAAGGAGAAGTGCTTGTTTTGAGGTTTGTGCATTATGCTTAAGTTCAACCATGGAGTCTTCTAAATTGTACATGTGGCAGAATGTTGATGATATTCAACGGCCAGTAGTACTCAGATTTGCCATCTCTGCACTGTCGGATTAGCTTCATCCAGCGACAATCTTTCAAGTTATTCGCACACTATATAGATCTTGTGCCATAGTTGCATGTCTTGGAAAAAAGTTACTAGTGGGTTGTACTAGCTAATTAGGAATAGAAGATGTATACATGGAAGTTGTAGGGAAAGAGATGACATGGAGTATCTCAATTCCTATGAATAGGGATTGGAAAAGAGATGTCATTTGGTTGACATCATAGGAACTTTTCTATTGAATCTAGAGATGAGATGTATCTCAATTACTATGAGGAGGGATTAGAAAAGATATGTAATTTGGTTCATATCATAGGAACTTTTCTATTGAATATACACTAATGTTTATTTCCCTTTGAAATTATGGGAGTATACGAATCCATTCATATGAACCAAGTGGCTCTAAAGCTACAGAAATGATATCATGTTTATTTCCTTTGAAATGTGGAGTATATGAATCTATTCCTATGAATCAATTGGCTCTAAAGGAAAAATCCTATAAAAATCATATCATATAGAGTTCCTATGATATTCCTCCACACCAAAGGATGGTTGAAATTGCTGCAGGTGATACGATGGTCTTTCTTTGTAGACTCCTCCCCCATATTTATAGTTACCTCTTGAAGATGAATGAAATGATATATATAGGGTATTCTACATGTGCAATTTGGTACACGAATACTCGGTAAAAGTTTGCGAGGTTCGAATTTTCAATAAAGCTATATGCACTGCATTTTGGAACGGGGGGAGCATACGGCAGCTGCTAACACTCACGTGGAAGATTTGTGTGTAGGAGGAGTGGCTGTTCTGTTAAATGACATGGCAAAACTGTTACTGTCGGATGCCGATCTAACGGTTCTTATGGTGTTCGTTAGGAAAAGGCTTGTGGCGAACATTTGTCGGATAATGATTTACGGACACATGCATTGCATTAATACGCGCCCCCTCTATGTCATGCACACGCACCCTCCCGAGTCCTCTCGCACCCACCGTCTATCTGCAGGTAGACGTCACACACATATGTGCTCTTCACACCCTACCCCCAGAACTTCTAAAAAACAAAAGACGTCGCGCACATTTTATTTTAGCTCACACGTCACACACTTATTCTATTACTCTTGTCACGAACGTTCTTTGGGCATAGTATATTGTACTCTCACGAAGAGAAGCGATGCACGCACGCACTAGTTCTCTCACACCCACTCGCGGGTACACGTAGGAGTTCATTTTTTTAAGTTGGTACAATAAAATCACTCCACTATATATATAAGCAGGAGCCTTAGCGCTTAATTTACTAGGGTTCCTCTCCTTCACTCTCTCATGCTCTCCGGATCTAAGCAAGACATAGGTGGCCACACTCTCTCTTAGCTCACGGCTGGTCACAAATCCGGCCGGACAACCTCGACCGGGGAAGGGGTGTAGGTGCATCGTTCACGTTTTCGTCGGCGGCGAGGGAGGAGACCAACGGCTGCCCGTGCGTCCCAATCGGCGGCCGTGCCGTTCTCTCCGAGAGAGCGCTGGCTCCGGAGGGCCTCCGACCCCTTCTTCCTCCCTGCGGTATTGTGGCCAAGATGCGGCCTCCCGATGCCGTCTTTGCCACATGCCGACGACCCTCAAGTATATATTCCTTCGAAACCTGCCTTGCTCTACTGCCCCGGCTCCCCACTTGGCTTCGTGTGGATCTTTTTCTACTTCCATCTGCTGTTCCAAAGCCACCTAGACTTTTACTATTGTTAGAGGTAAAGCTAGTTCATACAGTCGAATCTAAGAGTTGGTTCAAACAGGGAAGAAAGCGGGAAAGCTGTAGCATGAATCTAGGACTTGGTTCTAAGAGGAAACGGGGAAAGTAGTAGATACGGCTACCCAACCGGTCTCTTGGTTGAAAAGACGAAGAAAGCATGGTGGATGGCGAAGGGTGGGGGGAAGTGGACCTATCTCTTGGTTGAAAAAGGAAGGAAAGTGATGGGTGTTGGGGGACAACGCAAATGAGAATGAGCAGGTCTAGATTTCCTGTGCTCACGTAGGAAAATGTCGCCGAGGAGATAAAAAATGGGACAAATGCAGACATGCTGCATGAGTGTTTGCCGCTCTCTGCAACCACATCTGCCTCACCACTTAAATCTCACACCGCTAACATTGCTTCATCCCAGTGGAACTGCACAAATTTGATTGCACATTAACTGACCATGTGCTACTCTCATGACAGTAATACTAATGCTATTGTTCTGCATGTTAATCTAGTGGCAGTGTTGATGTGATGTGATGCTACTTATATAAGGACACTTCCATACTGTCAATCTAGTGCCAATTATAACACAATAGATTATGCTGTTAATCATACGCCACTGCAAATATCTGTCACTGTTTAAATAACTGTATTTCGTATTTGCGCAAACAGGGATGTCTGTCTCCATATCGTTTCGGGATGTCTGTCTCCGTATCGTTTCTATCCGCGCAATCAAAAGCACAGACCTCAGTTTTAGTAGAACTACGCACAATGAGATGGCTATCCCTCGTTGCCGTCGTCTAACCACCCGTCTTCCAGGTATTCCTACATTGGTACTTACTAGGTAGAATGACCAATGTAATATAAAAGAAGTTGATTCATACGTTTTACTTCCTGATTGAAGTGCAGGGACGAGCGAAAACAACTGCATCCTAGTTCGGAATGCACTTTCTACCAGTTCATCGATGGACCGAGGACTAGCTGGCACGACTGCACGGCGGTTTTTTGGACAGGTGCGCGGACAAGAGGCATTGTGGCCAGCTTATTTCTGCAAATAGCGGTGCTTAAATTTAGTGGAATGCATAAGAATTTCAGCTGGTCAGTACACTATATGGTTCAATTCAGCATTCTAGTTGAGAACACAATTATAATTGGTTATTCTGGAATGAGAGAACCTAACCCTGGATGGTGGCAATAAGAAAAAACCAGAGTGAACACCAGGAAATTTAAGCCTGCCGGGAGGCTCTTTGCTCAGAGAAGCCTTGCTTGTTTTTCCTGATTTGTAAACCTTCTCACAACTTTGTCTTTTGCTATGAACTAGTATATGTTTGTTATGTTCTATGAATCATTGAGATGTATAAAGTTGCTTAACTTATGCTTTTCAATTTTTTTATGAAGCCGACTTTAATGTGAGTGTTCCACATGAACGCTGGACTAGTGTGTGAACGTTTGGAATTTACATTGTGGCCTCAGTTAACTGCATAACCACTGTATCAAGATACATGGTTGCTTATATGTCAGACAACAGATTGTTGATTGTTAGTTGGTCGATAGCCTAGTGTTGAAGCGAGCTGAGCCAATGTTCCATGTTTTGCACAACTGCTTACAAATGGGGTAGCACCAACAATGTTTACAAGTACTTATGTATACGTCAGCGCATAGTTCTCAAACGGGTACTCTATTTCATCAAAACACACACTGCTCGTATGATAAAACTAGTGAGGACACATCTGTTTTGGCAACAATTACGATGATTCACGGGCACACAAAAGTAGCAGCAGTTCCCATAGACGGATTCAAACAGTGTACTAGCCCCAGAGGGCTCGATAACAGGCAAGGTTCAGATAATTAGACAGAATCCAAACTACTATTAAACACTAGCAGGGGCAAGTATTTCATGCCTTGATCTAGTTTGGGCTGGACACAAGATGGATCTTGCCATGAACATCATCGAGGACGTCCGGCAGCAGCTCAATCCTGTGAACCTTCATGAAGAAAACCTTGTGACCTTGCCACTCATAAACTTGTTTGTGGAGGCATGCCACATCATCTTCCTGCGTAAGCTTGACAAGAACATTATGCCTCACAAACGAAGGAGTAGCTTTGAACTTCTTGTGCTTCAAAGACACCTGGACAACACGCTGACAACGGTGAAGGCTGGAATACAACTCTTCATTGGTATAAGCGCAAATGGCTTCTAGGATCCAACAGCCTAAAACTATGTTTTCCCAAAGGCGTATATTCAGGTCATCCGCCTCACATGTACAACCACACAATCCTTATGCGCATCAGGGCTCTAATTGAAGCGAAACAAATTCTGAATTACTTTCCAAAGATAAGAAACACAAGTTATTTAAACCACTATGTATAGCATGGCATTGAAGCTAATAAAATTTTGCATTATTCATCACCACATACTTAGATGAAAAACCACAATCGAGATCGGCAAAGAAAAAAATCACCTTGGGCAGCTGAGCGAGGGGGGGGGGACACATCCTCGAAGGGGGAAAACTGCTCCTGCAGTGCCACAGGGGCTGTAACCTCAAAAGGGGCGTTGACCATCTCAGTAGTGGCCGTGAGCGTATCTGGGGTCGGCTCGGTGGCTGCCTCCATCTTCTTGGAGCTCTCTGTCTCGTCGGGGTCAGCCTCCCGTGTCTGCTCCAATATCGACAGATCTTTGCCTAGTTCTCCTTAGTCCATCATGAAACTGACGAATACTAGGAGACCACTGAAAGGAAAACACAATCACAATGACAATGAAACAAAAAAGAGAGTGAGGATCGGTTCTTTGCTTTGCAAAAGTTCTTTTTTTTCTCTGAACGAAAATATACCAACATCACGGATCCGCTTACCTTCCCTTCGTTGGGAGAGAAGAACAGTGGCATATGCGAGTGTTGCCTTTCTTGAAGACGGTGAGGGAGAAGGGGATTCAGCGAAGAGTGAAATGATGGTTGCTTCGTCCGTCAAACTTAGACTGCGAGGAGGTGGGGTTTTGTGATACGACGGCTCATTATTGCCGCGCTACGACCGAGGTGACTCTCCGCCTGCATACTGCCTTCTAATTTTGTGGATGGCATTTGGGCACGCGTGCTGCATGGCCCGCTTGTTGTTGAACAAAATTAGAACGGCATTCGGTAGAGGGAGACGTTTCGATGACCTAGGAGGAGCCAGAAGCGGTATTGTATCCACTGTACTAGTAGTAATTGTTTTTCTGGGTAGCTGTAGAGTGTCTCCACTGTACTAGTAGTAATTGTTTCTCTGGGCCCAAGACAAAACAACCCATCCACCCTAGTAAATATTAAAATCAATTCAAAAGTCCATATATTTACTGAATGAGAGGCGCTACCCACACCCAGCACACCGCCCCCCAAAAAACCCAGGCTATTCTTCTTCCTCCTCACTCCCACCCACCTCACGTCAGCTCGCTCCACTCGTACCCCCAAATTTCTCACCTCACTCCTACAGTAAACCCCAGCTCCCCTTCTTCCTCACTACTACAGTAAAACCCCAGCTCCCCTTCTTCTTCACTCGCACTACAACTAGGCTCGTCATTCGTTACTCTGCTCAAATTCGTGAGCGCGACGCGGTGCCCTCGAGGAAAATGGAGTCGGCTGACCCCAGCGCCAAGAAGATGAGGCTCCCGCCAGCGGGGACGCCTGTTGTAGTTCCCGCACCCGGCAGCGTGGGGAGAAGCGGCGACCCCGCCCCACCGGATCCCAGGAACCCGTAGAATCTCGGGTGGACCACATCAGCGATCTCCCGGACGCCGTCCTTGGGGAGATCATCTCGCTTCTCCCCACCAAGGATTGCTGCCGCACCCAAGTCCTCTCAATTCGGTGGCACCCTCTATGGCGCGCCGTGCCACTTAATCTCGACTGTCGTCGGCTATCTCTCTTTAGTGATTTTGAAATCGCCAGAGCCATCATCTCCTCCCACCAGGGCTCCGTTCAAAGCATCTGCATCCCATCATGCTACCTAAGCAAGCAGACCATGCCCTGCACGTTGGACACCTGGCTGAAATCCCCTGAATTCACAGAACTACAACTGCTTGAGTTCTACTATTCCCCTGGAAATCACCTAGCAGATACCGAACTCCATCTACACATGCCCTCAAAGACCGATGTCCATCTCATGGAATTCCTCCTCTCTCCACACCGCCACCTTTGCTGTGCTACCTACCGCATAATCTGGTACAAAACCTTCGACTCCCATTTCTGAAGAAACTTTCACTTGTGCGGGTTCGTATATCGGAGGCCTCATTGCACAACATCATTCACTCCAGTTGCCCTGCCCTGGAGTGCTTGGTGCTTGCTTTCACAGTTAGAATCGGTTGTCCCCAAATAAAGTCGCCTAACCTTGTAAGAATTGGAATTTATTTTGACGGAGGCAGCTCATCATCCAAGATGCCCCTTCACTTCAAAGGTTGATCATTGATTCTAGTTATTCACCGTTGCAAATAACCGTCCTCTCTGCGCCTAAACTGGAGACCTTGGGTGTAATACATGATCTCTGTGCTCATTTCAATATGGTGTTTGGCTCCATAGTTCTTCAGGTCTTTACATCATCTACACTTGTAACCATAAGCTGCATTTTAAATTTCTGCGCATAAGTTATATGTCATCTTGGACTACACATTTTGTACTAATATTATGTTCTATGCTCAATGAAGAGTTTCTCCATGGATGGTCTATCAATGGTGCTGGATTCTGTCAAGATCTTATATATCCAAATGAATAGTTTTGATCTGAACAAGATTATTGGCTTGTTGCAATGCTTTCCATGTCTGGAGAAGTTGTATATAAAGGTGATAATTTCACGCACATTGGAAGCCCGCATATAGTGTACTAGAATTAACCATTCAGCCGTTGCTCTTTCGACACTCCTTTTTTTAGACCTTAACTGTTTTCAATCTTCATGTCTATTTAGGCAACAGGACGGGGTAAGAAAGTTATAACCAATCGGTGGATCCGTAAGCATCGGGATTTTCTCACTTCTCATGAGATTCGATTGAAGACAATAACGCTAGAACGATATGTAGCCAACCATGCAAACACTAGATTTATCACATTCTTCGTGCTGAATGCGAGGTTACTATTGTCCATCAGGCTTAAGTTTATCAGCAACATGGTTTTGACGGATGGGTATGTGGAAGAGCAAAAAAGGAGTTTCAGGTGGGCAAAAGAGCTTCTAAACGTGTCGGGCTTCTATTTACAACATATTGTGGTCATAATCCAGTAAATTTTACGACCCAGGATGTTCATTCTATGGACCTAACCGATCCATTTGACTGTGACTGCCAAAAATAGTGCTAGAGTTAGATGTTGTTGGCCTTTTCAACCTGGGTTTTTGTAAACACGATGAACAATTAACCCTCGTGCTTTTATGCAGTTTGTAAGCTGGAGTTAGATGTTCTTGCCCTTTTCAACTCGGCTGTGACTGTCATATTTCTTTGAAGCAAGGCAAATGGCTTGCCAGTCGTTTAATTTAGAGTGAAATATTGTAACAACTAACAAATCCCAACCAAGGGAAATAACATCACTCTCGCCGGATGCTTGAGCTCACTGTGCATTATAGAAGCCAAGTGATTAGCCCCCACCAGCACCCACAAACTTATTTCCAACTAGCACATCAAATGGGTTGTAAATTTTCATAGGAAGGGCTGCATGACCGTGACAGATTTGAATTCTGACATTTGGGACTCGCGAGGAAATAGCCTATCCAAGGTGCTGTCGACTTACTAGCCAGTCAACAAACGATGCTGCCTACCAGTCGTTGGATTGACATCCATGAAGGAAATATGCCCTTGAGGCAATAATAAAGTTATTATTTATTTCCTTATATCATGATAAATGTTTATTATTCATGCTAGAATTGTATTAACCGGAAACATAATACTTGTGTGAATACATAGACAAACAGAGTGTCACTAGTATGCCTCTACTTGACTAGCCCGTTGATCAAAGATGGTTATGTTTCCTAGCCATGGACATGAGTTGTCATTTGATTAACGGGATCACATCATTAGGAGAATGATGTGATTGACTTGAACCATTCCGTTAGCTTAGCACTCGATCTTTTAGTATATTGCTATTGCTTTCTTCATGATATTCCTATGACTATGAGATTATGCAAATCCCGTTTACCGGAGGAACACTTTGTGTGCTACCAAACGTCACAACGTAACTGGGTGATTATAAAGCTGCTCTACAGGTGTCTCCAAAGGTACTTGTTGGGTTGGCGGAGAGGTATCTCTGGGCCCACTCGGTAATTCACATCACTTAAGCCTTGCAAGCATTGCAACTAATGAGTTAGTTGCGGGATGATGTATTACGGAACGAGTAAAGAGACTTGCCAGTAACGATATTGAACAAGGTATTGAGATACCGACGATCGAATCTCGGGCAAGTAATAAACCGATGACAAAGGGAACAACGTATGTTGTTATGCGGTTTGACCGATAAAGATCTTCATAGAATATGTGGGAGCTAATATGAGCATCCAGGTTCCGCTATTGGTTATTGACCGGAGACGTGTCTTGGTCATGTCAACATAGTTCTCGAACCCATAGGGTCCGCACGCTTAAAGTTTCCATGACGGTTATATTATGAGTTTATGAGTTTTGATGTACCGAAGGTTGTTTGGAGTCCTGGATGTGAACACGGACATGACGAGGAGTCTCGAAATGGTCGAGACATGAAGATTGATATATTGGAAGCCTATATTTGGCTATAGGAAGTGTTCTGGGTGAAATCGGGATTTTACCGGAGTACCGAAGGGGTTACCGGAACCCCCCGGGGGTTTAATGGGCCATAGTGGGCCTTAGTGGAGAAGAGGAGGGGCGGCCAGGGCAGGCCACGCGCCCCCTCACCCTCTAGTCCGAATTGGACAAGGAGGGGGAGCGGCGCCCCCCTTTCCTTCTTCTCCTCTTCCTCCTTCCCCCTTCTCCTAATCCAACAAGTAAGGGAGGGACTCCTCCTCCCGGTGGGAGCAGGACTCCTCCTGGCGCGCCTCCTCCTGGCCGGCCGCCTCTCCCCCCTTGCTCCTTTATATACGGGGGCAGGGGGCACCCCATAGACACAACAATTGATCATTGATCTTTTAGCAGTGTGCGGTGCCCCCCTCCACCATAGTCCACATCGATAATACTGTAGCGGTGCTTAGGCGAAGCCCTGCATCGGTAGAACATCATCATCATCACCACGCCGTCGTGCTGACGAAACTCTCCCTCAACACTCGGCTGGATCGGAGTTCGAGGGACGTCATCGGGCTGAACGTGTGCTGAACTCGGAGGTGTCGTGCGTTCGGTACTTGATCGGTCAGATCATGAAGACGTACGACTACATCAACCGCGTTGTGCTAACGCTTCCGCTTTCGATCTCACGAGTGCGTGGACACACTCTCCCCTCTCGTTGCTATCCATCACCATGATCCTGTGTGTGCGTAGGAAAATTTTGAAATTACTACGTTCCCCAACAGTGGCATCCGAGCCTGGCTTTATGCGTAGATGTCATATGCACGAGTAGAACACAAGTGATTTGTGGGCAATATGAGTCATACTGCTTACCAACATGTCATACTTTGGTTCAGCGGTATTGTTGGATGAAGCGGCCCGGACCGACATTACGCATACGCTTACGCGAGACTGGTTCTACCGACGTGCTTTGCACACGGTGGGTCAAGTGTCGGTTCTCCAACTTTAGTTGAACCGAGTGTGGCTACGCCCGTGTCGGTGTCAAAACCGGTGGATCTCGGGTAGGGGTCCCGAAGTGTGCGTCTAGGCGGATGGTAACAGGAGACAAGGGACACGATGTTTTTATCCAGGTTCGGGCCCTCTCGATGGAGGTAATACCCTACTCCTGCTTGATTAATATTGATGATATAGGTAGTACAAGAGTAGATCTACCACAAGATCAAGGGGGCTAAACCCTAGAAGCTAGCCTATGGTATGATTGTTGTTCGTCCTACGGACTAAAACCCTCCGGTTTATATAGCCACCGGACAGGTTAGGGTTACATAGAGTCGGTTACAATGGTAGGAGATCTACATATCCGTATCGCCAAGCCTGCCTTCCACGCCAAGGAAAGTCCCATCCGGACACGGGACGAAGTCTTCAATCTTGTATATTCATAGTCCAGAGTCCGCCAACGGTGATAGTTCGGCTATCCGGACACCCCTAATCCGGGACTCCTCGGTAGCCCCGAACTAGGCTTCAATGACGATGAGTCCGCGAGTTGATTGTCTTCGGCATTGCGGCGGGTTCTTCTCCAAATTCCATATACTTGTCGATTAGTGTCCGCTTCGATAAATGTTGTGCTCCTTGGCTTCTACGTCCAATAATGGCCATCTTCCACGTGTTTGAATGAATGCGAAAAGCCGTGGTATTTTACACTTACCCCCTAGCTGCGCAAATGAGCTGCCTATAAAAGGGGCGAGGATCTAGATCTGAGTCACACCATCCCCTCTTCATGAAGCTTTCATCGGAGCGCCTCGACCAAAGCCCATTCCACCATGGGCGTCGACGCTGCTCCTCCTCTCGCGCTTCCAACCTCAGCACAGAAATTGGGAGAGTTGCTCAGTCCCGCATAGCGAGCTAGTTATACTCCAGACCAAGGGATTTCTTCCTCCGGCCTTTATGGTTCCGGTCCGAGCCGGACTTGCCACCTACAAGGGCGGAAAGCAAGCGGAGAGTGTCCCCGATCCCTCTAAAGGAGAGCGGGTGTGCTTTATCTCTTATCTAGTAAGAGGACTCGGATTTCCAATCCATCCGCTTTCCGGGGGCTTTTGGAGTTCTACGGCCTCCAATTGCACCACCTTACGCCTGCCTCCATTTTGCACATCACGGGCTTCGTGGCCCTTTGCGAACTGTTCTTGGGCGTCGAGGCTCATTTTGCGCTGTGGAAGAGATTATTCTGCCTAGTACCCCGCTCTCATGAGGGGTCAATATATCAAGTGGGCGGAGCCGAACTATGGCACATCGCCGGGACCGGATATCTATCCGGAACCCCGAAGAAGGCGTCCGAAGACTGGCCTTCGGAATGGTTTTATATGGAGGACGTCCCGCTGTCGGATCCTGTTCGGATCCGCCTTCCGGAGTTTAGCAACGCTCCTCTGAAGAAGCGCCTAAGCCGGGCGCCATGAGCCCCGGAGGGAAAATGATCGGGATGTCCTTTATTTGATGAGCCGAATAAGATTACTGGCTCATGCCGGATTGACCATGATTGGAGTCATGGCAATCTGCATTATGAGGGGAGTGCAGCTGCTCCAATATAGGGGCCACCCCATGTGGGACTTCAGCGGGAGGGCGATGCCACCCGCCATGGCCGCAAAGGGCCGGGATCGGTCACCGAACTGGTGAAGACCTTGTCTGCCATGTATAAAGGGGAGGAGGAGGATTTTCTCTGCGTCAACCCACTGAGCGAGTTTTCTTTGAATAATCCTCGAAGTTGGGTAAGCAAACATCTTTGTGGCCTGTCCGATCCATGTTCCCGCGATTAAATATCTCATTTCATGGTTTCACAGCAGAACTGCGCTGGCCGTGGAGAAGATACACAGCCCGCCCCCACAACCCGAGGATCCAGAACGGTCCCTTGATCCGGCCTCCGAAGAGGATCCGGATATAAAGGTGGAGTTGATCGACGGGGTGTTCCACCAACTTAGCATCAACAATGCTTTGGTTGTCATTACAGCTGATTACCCCGGAATACTTCCAGCCTCGCAGGTAACTGAGACCGAGGCCCCAATACTCTGATAATGACCCATCTGTGCTAATTTCTTGATCACCGTATACCAATGGTGTTTCGCAGGGGGCGCCTTCGAGGCAGGAGGCCGAGCCCGGGGCGGCTGGCCAACAAGGGGCAGTACGGCCCCGCAGGCTAAAAAGAAGTGTGGTCCGGATCGAAACTCCGCCGCAACGGTATAGCGTGTCACCATATTTCCAGGATTGATTACTGGAAGGTGTACTAACGCTAGTGCTTTTTTCAGGAAAAAGAGCGCTCGCCGGACTGAGTCCGGAGAGGTTGCCAATCGAGCCTCCGCCGGCCAGGCTCCAAAGCCGGGTCCGGAAGCGGAGGTGAGCACGAGGCGTGCGTCGGATGCTCCTCCGACAGAGGATGCCGAAAAATTGTCCGCCACCAACTCCGAGGTGGAGAGTGCCATGAATCACAGGCGCCGCAGGACAGTTCTTCGTGACGCATGTTTCTCCCAAGAGGCCTTGAATGCCTTCAATTCTGGAGATGCGCACCTCCGTGCCGCTCAAGATGGTCTAGCCAGAGCCACGGAGCAGTATGTAAAGGACATACTGGTAAGGAAATTTGGCGATTATATATGCCAAGAGTCTCCCCGAGACTTAAAATAGTTAGAATAACTGATTTAAGGATCATTTGTTATGCAGGATCTTTCAAAAAGAATACCCAACTATCCTGTGAGCTTGAAGAATGCAAGGCCCAACTTGAGGTCCGCACTAGCCGCTCACATGGGGGAGCCACAGAGACCCCTCCGTAATTAAGCTTCAAAAGATAAATAGTTTATGAAGTGCGGCGGGTGTGTAAATCTGACAAAAATATTGCAGATGGCGCCGGACTAAATTCGGACAAGCAACAGCTCTTGCGCCAGCTAAAGGCCGGCAAGAGCGTGCTTACGAGGGTGCGGCAGGAGAATTTTAACCTCCAAGATGCCAACACCAAACTGGGTGAGGAACTAAAATATGTTCGTGCCCATTTGTCTGACTCCGTAAAGGAGAATCGACGGCTTTGTCGCGGCATTTTCAGTAAGTGCTTGAGCGAACTTTGAAAGAGTTCGGCGAGGAAGGCGACTAACATAAACATGTATATAGGTTTGCTCACAGGTCGTCCTGAAGAGGAGATGCCCAGTTCTTCGGGTGATCTTCTTCCCGAACTGCGTCAGCTGCACGAACGAGTTCGGCAGGTGATGAAAGGCGTCGGGCCAGGCCTTGTGGCCATCTATCTCCTTGCCCGAAGGCATTGGGGAGCTGGTAGAGCGGCTTCAAGGAGCACGGCAGCGCTTCCGACTGTGGAAGATATCGGCCTGCCGTCAAAGGCGCCCGAGGAGGCTGGGCCATGGTAAAGACGCGGTACACGAAGGCTGACCCAAACCACATGGCCGAGGTCGGACCCGTGGGGCCTGATGGGAAGGAGATCCCTGTAAGCTTAGTGTACTGCCAAGTAGAATTGGCCGCCAAGTATTCCCAGCAAGATTGTAAATTAGATAGCCTATTAGATGGCATTGAGGAGGAATACAATGAGTCGAGTTGACTATATAATTAAATATGACATGAAAAATGTCTTCTAGCCGGATTGTAGATCGTTTGTCATAGCGGACCTTTTCGCTTCGTCCTCAGGACCCAATAGTCCGGAGTGTGTCCGAATACCTTTGTGGTTATATAAGAACCGGGGTATGCATGGAGACACGGCGTAGGGGTCATTATTGTCAGACAAGTGCCCAACTAGTTATGTTATATTACATGGATAGTAAGAAACATCTTCTAGGAGAATAGTTCCGTTAAGGGTTCCTTTTCTGGGATGCATGCCCTAAAGTGCATGTCAAAACTGCTAGGAAAGCGAGAAAATCATCCGAGGGCAGATGGGTAAATAGTTAAAAATCATCTTTCAGTTCACCGACCGAATATTCCCTTAAGAAGGCTAGCTTTCGGCTTCACCCAGTCTGAGGTACACATCCGGCTGGCCCGGCAGTAACAATCGCAGAGGTGCTCCCTTTACCACCTAGCCGAACAATCGGGAATGTAGGGGTAAGCACAGGAGCCAGGCAACCCAGCTTGGCCAAAACTTAAGTCATATCGATGCATATAATGGTGAATAAAAGGTACATGCGGAAGTTTGACGCATGTGTTGGGCATAAAGCCCGTATAAATAAGCTTCTGGTAAAGAAGCCCCGAGTAGAATGAGCGTGCAGTAGCGCGCCAAGTATGTGCTTGAATAAAGCGCAAACGAGCCTCTAAAGGCTTCAGGAAGAAGGAGGAGGAAGGAGAGAAATAAAAGACAACAAAATAGAAAATGTGGACGGAGGAAGGAGACGAACTTGGAGTCCGGCGCTTAGGCGTAGAATCTTCGTAGACAGGCTGCGTTCCATGGGTTCGCTCGAGTCGGTTATCCGATGCGCTTAGCAGACGGTATGCTCACCGGTCGGGACCTGGTCGATGATGAAGGGACCTTCCCATTTGGGCTTGAGTTTGTCCTTTTTCTTGTCCAAAGAAAGCGAGAACTAGTTCGCCAACATTATAAGCTTTGGCCCGTATTTCCTGCTTTGATATCTTCGAGCCTCTTTGTTGATAGAATGCGGAACGAGCTTTTGCCACGCCGCGCTCCTCCTCCAATGCGTCCAAACTGTCCTGCCGATCGAGCTCGGCTTCTCTTTCTTCATACATGCGCACGCGAGGTGAGTCATGTATTATGTCGCAGGCAAGGCTGCCTCTGCGCCGTACACCATAAAAATGGTGTGAATCCGTAGTACGATTTGGCGTGGTCCGCAGCCCCCGTGAGTACGGAGTCGAGCTCCTCAACCCAAAGGCGTGTTAGATTCCTTGAGGGACCGCACTAGTCCGGGTTTAATGCCGCTCATGATTAAACCGTTTGCTCGCTCGACTTGACCGTTGGTTTGAGGGTGATAGATCGAGGCATAATCGAGCTTGATGCCCATGTTTTGCACCATAATTTGACCTCATCGGCCATGAAGTTGGTGTCGTTATCGGTGATGATATCGTGGGGACACCGTAACGGTGCACTACCCCTGATATGAAGTCTATCACCGGTCGGATTCGGCCGTTTTAACAGGCTTGGCCTATATCCATTTGGTGAATTTATCCACCATGACCAATAGGTATTTTTGCTTGTGGGTTCCTCCCTTAAGGGGTCCAACCATGTCAAGCCCCTGCATCATGAACGACCAGGTGATGGGTATAGTTTTGAGGGCGGTGGGTGGCATGTGGCTTTGGTTAGCAAAAAGCTGGCAACCGACGATCGTTGGACTAAGTCTCAAGATCTGCCGGGCCGTCGGCCAATAAAATCTTGTACGGAAGGCCTTGCCTACAAGGGCCCGGGCTGCGGCGTGGTGCCCACCCAGTCCGGCATGAATTTCAGCCAGGAGGTTTCACCCTTCCTCTTCGGAGATACACCTTTGATGGACTCATGTAGTGCTTTTCTTATAAAGCTCTCCCTCATGGACTTTATAGGCTTTAGATCGCCGTACTATGCAGCGAGCCTCATTTTGTTCTTTGGGGAGTTCCAGCCTAGTTAGGTAGGCTAGGAATGGTTCCGTCCACGGCGCGATAACCGCCATTATTTCGTGGGTGGAGGGTGTTATCTCGGTGGCATAGCCTCCGATTGTGTCAGAGTATTCGGCGTCAGGCAGTGCGGTTGGGTCCGGATTGTTATTTTTGGACTCCCCTTCCCATAGTACGGATGGATTGAACAGTCGTTCCAGGAAGATGTTGGGCGGGACGGCATCGCGTTTTGCACCGATGCGTGCCAATATGTCCGCCGCTTGGTTGTTATCCCGGGCTATATGATGAAATTCGAGCCCTTCGAACCGTGCTGACATTTTTAGGACCGCATTGCGGTATGCTGCCATTTTTGGATCTTTGGCATCAAAGTCTCCATTTATTTGAGATATCGCAAGGTTCGAATCCCCGCGCACCTCTAGGCGTTTAATGCCCATGGAGACTGCCATCCGGAGGCCGTGCAGAAGGGCCTCGTATTCTGCTGCGTTGTTGGAGTCCGTATACATTATCTGAAGGACGTATTGGATTGTGTCCCCGGTTGGGGACGTCAAGACGACGCCAACCCCCAGGCCGGCCAACATTTTGGAGCCGTCAAAGTGCATGATCCAATTGGAGTATGCGCCGTACTCTTTAGGGAGTTCGGCTTCGGTCCATTCGGCCACGAAGTCGGCCAAAACCTGCGACTTGATAGCTCGTCGTGGCTTGTAGGTTATGTCGAATGGAAGGAGCTCTATGGCCCATTTAGCAATCCGGCCCGTCGCGTCGCGGTTGTTTATAATGTCATTAAGAGGTACTTCGGAGGCTACCGTTATCAAACACTCTTGAAAGTAGTGTCGCAGCTTCCGGGATGCCATGAACACCGCGTATGCTATCTTTTGATAATGTGGGTACCGGGACTTGCATGGAGTGAGGACAATGGACACAAAATAAACCGGTTTTTGAAGACGGAACCGGTGTCCATCCGTTTCTCGTTCGACAACGAGCACCGCGCTGACAACTTGATGTGTTGCGGCGATATATAATAGCATTGGTTCGCCCATGTTGGGCGCGGCCAGGACCGGATTTTTTGCCAATATGGCTTTTATCTCTTCGAGTCCGGCCGTTGCGGCATCCGTCCACTCGAAGTGTTCGGTGCAGAGGAGGCGGTAAAGGGTAACGCCTTTTCTCCCAACGGGAAATAAAGCGGCTTAGAGCCGCTACGCATCCAAATCAATTTTGTATTTGTTTGAGGTCTTTTGGAATATCCAATTGTGACAGAGCTTGGATCTTGGCTGGGTTTGCTTCAATTCCTCTACGGACACAATGAAGCCGGAGCTTTCCTACCGGAACGCCAAGACGCATTTTTCCGGATTGAGCTTGATGTCATATTTTCAAGATTGTCGAATGTGAGCCTCAAATCGTCTACTAGAGTTTCGACATGCTTGGTTTTGACGACCACGTCATCTACATATGCTTCCACTGTTTTGCCGATCTGGTTTGCCAGACATGTCTGAATCATGCGTTGATATGTTGCGCCGGCGTTTTTGAGCCCGAAGGGCATTGTGTTGAAGCAGAATGGGCCGTATGGATTGATGAATGCTGTTGCAGCTTGGTATGGCTCCGCCATCTTGATTTGGTGGTAGCCGGAGTACGCGTCGAGGAAGCACAATGAGTCGTGTCCTGCTGTAGCGTCGATAATTTGATCAATGCGAGGGAGGGGGAAGGGATCCTTTGGGCAAGCCTTATTAAGGTCTTTGAAATCAACACATAGGCGCCAGGATTTATCCTTCTTTGGTACCATCACCAGTTTTGCTAGCCATTCCGGATGTTAAATATCTCTGATGAATCCGGCTTCCAGAAGTTTGGCTAGCTCCTCTCCCATGGCCTGTCTCTTGGGTTCGGAAAAGCGCCGAAGAGCCTGTTTGACTGGCTTGAATCCTTTTAGGATATTTAGGCTGTGCTCGGCCAGCCGACGTGGGATTCCTGGCATATCTGAAGGGTGCCAGGCAAAAATGTCCCAGTTTTCTTGTAGAAATTCAAGTAGTGTGGCGTCTACATCAGGGTTTAATTGTGCCCCAATGGAGGACGTCTTTGCAAGGTCCGTTGGGTGGACTTGGAATTTGACTATTTCGTCCGCTAGTTTAAAAGAGGTGGACTTGGACTTTTATCAAGTATCACATCGTCCCTGTTCACCGTGGAGCGCATAGCAGTGAGTTCCTCGGCCGCTAGGGCTTCGGATAGTGCCTCGAGGGCTAGTGCGACTGTCTTGTTTTCTGCGCGGAGTGCTATGTTCGGATCACTAGCGAGAGTGATGATTCCGTTGGGTCCGGGCATTTTAAGCTTCATGTACCCATAATGGGCTATAGCTTGAAAAATTGTGAATGCCTCTCTCCCTAATAAAGCATGATATCCGCTGCTGAACGGGGCTACTTGAAATGTGACCTCCTCGGACCTGTAATTGTCCGTGAGCCGAACACTACGCCCGGTGTGATTTTTCCCTGCAGCATGCTTCCGGCCGGGATTATTCCTCTAAAGGTTGTGTTGCTTCGCTCAATGCGGTTCCAGTCTATTTCCATTTTTCGAGGGTTTCCTCATAGATGAGGTTTAGTCCGCTGCCGCCATCCATGAGTACCTTAGTAAGGCGAAAGTCGCCCACTATTGGACTAAGGACCAATGCGGCCGGTGCTCGGGCTGTTCGGAATTTGGGTTAAATCACTGGCATTAAAGGTCATAGCCATGTCACTCCATGGATTTATTGTTGCTACTTGGTAGACTTCGGCAAGGTTGCGGAGTGTTTGTTTCCGCATATTATTTGATGCGAAAGTCTCGAAGACTGTTAACACCATACTGGTATTGCTGGGCTGGGATTCTGAAGCTAGAAGCTCTTCGCCACTTTTGGCCACCTGCCGTAGTATCTAACATGCTCGAAGGCTATGAGTTGGAGTGGCGCCCTCTGTGCTATGAATTTTGCAGGGTCCGTTTAGCCAACCCTCCAAAGACGGTTCCGTACCCTTTAGGGGGTTTTGGTTTTTTGGTATTTAACCCAGGTGCTTGGTGATGATGCACCCTTTTATTTCGGACTAGGGATGTATTCGGGGCCGGATTATCCCAAAATTTACTTTCGGTTTTCCAAGCACTCTCCATCGCTAATGTTTGAGTGGGCGGGTGGAACTAGATCCGGAACCCCGTCCAATTTAAGACTCAGGGGTCGAGAAGTTTTCGAACTCGGAAGTTTGGATTTTTGAATGATATCCAATGAATCCAACCCGCCTCGACTTTAAGTTCGTGGCTTGATCGACATCCGCCCCTCTACGGAATCCGGCATGAAGGGAACGGGAATCCGGACGTAGCTAGTCCTTAAGATAGAAGAAGAATCGCCGCATTGCTCCTCTATCATAGCAACATGATGGGTAGCCTGGGAGAGTTGATCTCTCTCAGATCGGTTTTAGGCCCGATCCGGTCGTAGTCTGTGGCGACTCCTGTGGCAATGCGATCCAAGAGCTCGCTTACGGAGGAGAGCTCGATCGGATCTAACTGTTCGGCAAGTTCAATTAATGTGGAGATTGGTTTCGATGACTCGAGAAGTCATCGCTTGCCGCGGCCGAATCTGGCGGTCATGAGAAACCACCTAGCGAAGAGTCGACCAAGTGGCCAAGGCTTTGATTTATAGTATCGTCTTTAAAGACGAGATGAGGCATCCTTCCCGACGGGCGACGGCATAGAGGAACTCTCAATGAAAGCACCAATGTCGGTGTCAAAACCGGCGGATCTCGGGTAGGGGGTCCCGAATCGTGCGTCTAGGCGGATGGTAACAGGAGACAAGGGACACGATGTTTTTACCAGGTTCGGACCTCTCGATGGAGGTAATACCCTACTCCTGCTTGACTAATATTGATGATATAGGTAGTACAAGAGTAGATCTACCACGAGATCAAGGAGGCTAAACCCTAGAAGCTAGCCTATGGTATGATTGTTGTTCGTCCTACGGACTAAAACCCTCCGGTTTATATAGACACCGGACAGGTTAGGGTTACACAGAGTCAGTTACAATGGTAGGATATCTACATATCCGAATCGCCATGCTTGCCTTCCACGCCAAGGAAATTCCCATCCGGACACGGGACGAAGTCTTCAATCTTGTATCTTCATAGTCCAGGAGTCCGGCCAACGGTGATAGTTCGGCTATCCGAACACCCCCTAATCCAGGACTCCCTCACCCGGTCCTTGAGAAGGTTAAAATAGCACCAACTTGACAAACTATCGTTGTGGTTTTTATGCGTAGGTAAGAACGGTTCTTGCTAAGGCCGTAGCAGCCACGTAAAATTTGCAACAACAAAGTAGAGGACGTCTAACTTGTTTTTGCAGGGCATGTTGTGATGTGATATGGTCAAGATATGATGCTAAATTTTATTGTATGAGATGATCATGTTTTGTAACCGAGTTATCGGCAATCGGCAGGAGCCATATGGTTGTCGCTTATTGTATGCAATGCAATCGCCTGTAATGCTTTACTTTATCACTAAGCGGTAGCGATAGTCGAAGAAGCATAAGATTGGCGAGGCGACAACGATGCTACGATGGAGATCAAGGTGTCGCTACCGGTGATGATGGTGATCATGACGGTGCTTCAGAGATGGAGATCACAAGCACAAGATGATGATGGCCATATCATATCACTTATATTGATTGCATGTGATGTTTATCTTTTATGCATCTTATCTTGCTTTGATTGACGGTACCATTATAAGCTGATCTCTCACTAAATTTCAAGATAAAAGTGTTCTCCCTATGTATGCACCATTGCTAAAGTTCGTCGTGCCCAGACACCACGTGATGATCGGGTGTGATAAGCTCTACGTCCATCTACAACGGGTGCAAGCCAGTTTTGCACACGTAGAATACTCAGGTTAAACTTGACGAGCCTAGCATAGGCAGATATGTCCTCGGAACACTGAGACCGAAAGGTCGAGCGTGAAGCATATAGTAGATATGATCAACATAGTGATGTTCACCATTGAAAGCTACTCCATTTCACGTGATGATCGGTTATAGTTTAGTTGATATGGATCACGTGATCACTTAGAGGATTAGAGGGATGTCTATCTAAGTGGGAGTTCTTAAGTAATATGATTAATAAAACTTAAATTTATCATGAACTTAGTACCTGATAGTATCTTGCTTGTCTATGTTGATTGTACATAGATGGCCCGTGCTATTGTTCCGTTGAATTTTAATGCGTTCCTTGAAAAAGCAAAGTTGAAAGATGATGGTAGAAATTACACGGACTGGGTCCGTAACTTGCGGATTATCCTCATTGCTGCACAGAAGAATTACGTCCTGGAAGCACCGCTAGGTGCCAAACCTGCTGCAGGAGCAACACCAGATGTTATGAACGTCTGGCAGAGCAAAGCTGATGACTACTCGATAGTTCAGTGTGCCATGCTTTACGGCTTAGAACCGGGACTTCAACGACATTTTGAACATCATGGAGCATATGAGATGTTCCAGGAGTTGAAGTTAATATTTCAAGCAAATGCCCGGATTGAGAGATATGAAGTCTCCAATAAGTTCTACGGCTGCAAGATGGAGGAGAATAGTTCTGTCAATGAGCATATACTCAGAATGTCTGGGTATAACAATCACTTGATTCAACTGGGAGTTAATCTTTCGGATGATAGCGTCATTGACAGAATTCTTCAATCACTGCCACTAAGCTACAAGAGCTTCGTGATGAACTATAACATGCAAGGGATGGATAAGACAATTCCCGAGCTCTTCGCTATGCTAAAAGCTGCGGAGGTAGAAATCAAGAAGGAGCATCAAGTGTTGATGGTCAATAAGACCACCAGTTTCAATAAAAAGGGCAAAGGTAAGAAAAAGGGGAACTTCAAGAAGAACAGCAAGCAAGTTGCTGCTCAAGAGAAGAAACCCAAGTCTAGACCTAAGCCTGAGACTGAGTGCTTCTCTTGCAAGCGCATCGTCACTTTGGAAGCGGAACTGCCCCAAGTATTTGGCGGATAAGAAGGATGGCAAGGTGAACAAAGGTATATGTGATATACATGTTATTGATGTGTACCTTACCGTAGCTTGGAGTAGCACACAGGTATTTGATACTGGTTCTATTGCTAATATTTGCAACTCAAAACAGGGACTACGGATTGCTTAACACCTGCCAAGGACGAGGTGACGATGCGCGTGGGAAGCGGTTCCAAAGTCGATGTGATCGCCGTCAAGGCCTTACCTCTACATCTACCTTCGGGATTAGTATTAGACCTAAATAATTGTTATTTGGTGCCAGCGTTGAGCATGAATATTATATCTGGATCTTGTTTGATGTGAGACGGTTATTCATTTAAATCAGAGAATAATGGTTGTTCTATTTATGTGAGCAATATATTTTATGGTCATGCACCCTTAAAGAGTGGTCTATTTTTGATGAATATCGATAGTAGTGATACATATATTCATAATGTTGAAGCCAAAAGATGCAGAGTTCATAATGATAGTGCAACTTATTTGTGGCACTGCCGTTTAGGTCATATCGGTGTATAGCGCATGAAGAAACTCCACACTAATGGACTTTTGGTTATGAATCACTTGGTACTTGCGAACCGTGCCTCGTGGGCAAGATGACTAAAACGCCGTTCTCCGGTACTATGGAGAGAGCAACGGTTTTGTTGGAAATGATACATACAGATGTATGTGGTCCGGTGAATATTGAGGCTCGTGGCGAATATCGTTATTTTATCACCTTCACAGATGATTTGAGCAGATATGGGTATATATACTTAATGAAACATAAGTCTGAAACATTTGAAAAGTTCAAAGAATTTCATAGTGAAGTTGAAAATCATCGTAACAAGAAAATAAAGTTTCTACGATCTGATCGTGGAGGAGAATATTTGAGTTATGAGTTTGGTCTACATTTGAAACAATGCGGAATAGTTTCGCAACTCACGCCACCCGGAACACCACAGCATAATGGTGTGTCCGAACATCGTAATCGTACTTTACTAGATATGGTGCGATCTATGATGTCTCTTACTAATTTACCGCTATCGTTTTGGGGTTACGTCGGGGATATACCCCGCGGTATGACCCGGCCAGAAATATGACCCGGCCAGACATGGGGCTTCACCGATGACCCGCCGAAGGACTGGCGACTCACGGGTCTGGTGGATCACTGGTCAGACGACTCATGAGCCTGACGACTCACGGATGGCCCCGACGGGAGGTCAGATAGAAGACTAGGCCCAAGGCCCAAAAGGCTGGCTCATGTTATGGTGGGCCGGCTTAAGAGGAAAGCGTAAGGAATATTCCCTTACAAAGGAAGCAAGACTAGGACTCCACTTGTAATAGAGTAATCCAAATCCTACTAGGACTAGTCATGTTACCTGCCCCTTCAACATATATAAGGAGGGGCAGGGCTCCCAAAGGGGGACAAGCAACAAAAAACAATCTCTAGGGCTAGACACAAAGAGCCGGCTCGCCGGTGACCCCCTCATGATCATAATGAGACCTAACCACAAACAGCATGTAGGGTTATTACTGTATGATGTTTCCCGGGGCCCGAAGCTGTCTAAATTCTTGTCTTGTGTGTTGATCCGCTGCGCGTCTCTCGATTTCGACCAACCCCTTCAAGCTACCACATAGATGCGTTGGCCTCGCGACTAAGTCCTCACACTAGGACATCTGCCGTGACAATTCCGCGACAGTTGGCGCCTACCGTGGGGCTAAACGCGCGGTGGTGTTGAGTTCTTGGAGGGATCCTTCCGAGGGTTTCGAAGAGTTTGCGAATTTCCGGATGAAGAAAGCCAGTTTGTGAAGGATTTACATCAACGTCAAGTTTACTAAAATCGAGATCTGAAATTTTTTATTGGCGACGTTCATCAATCATGTTGACAGAATCATCAGAGAAGATCCCGAAGGTTTACTATGGTTGGCTGCGTACATCAGCAGGATCAATGTGTTGTTATCAAACGGACGAGACCAAAGTAATTAATGGGAGGAAGGCCAAGCCGTTTTCAAGCCGCCACCGTTCGTTGCTTTCACTGGTGTTTTTTATCATGAATTGCCTCCACTATCGAGGACCCTGCCTCAAATCATCATTGCTCCTCTGCCGTGGCCACCGAGCCGCCTCAGCATCTGTTCCGTTGTTGAGCCCGTGATGTTCAGTAGTCTGTGGTCGGGCTGCAGCGCGTGGCTTCTCACGGTCAGACCAATCTTCAGGATGGCTAAGGCCAATTCCACCGCATGACACTATCCTGTCCGCCCCTGTTCATTTGGGGTAAAACGGACAAACCAGACGGCCCAGCGGCAGACCCCATTTTGCTTTTTCGTCCGTTTTGTGTCCGTTTCACCCCATCCCTGAACCAAAGTTGGCCTCGTTTTGAGGCAAAAGCGGACGCAGCAGCCTTGTCCCTCGTCCGCTCGTGTCCGGCCGGGCCCATATGTTAACCTCTCTCCCACCTACCCCGCTTTTCTCTCTCTCCTCTCTCTCTTCCACCCCTCTCTCTCCTCCCTTTCCACCCACCTCCCCACCAACTGCGGGCACAGCCGGGCGAGCACACCGGGCGCGACAGAGCGCAGCGGCATGCGGTACATGCTGGGCTGCGGCGCGCGGCACGACCCCAAACGGACATGGGGCATGGGGCCTCGCCGCCGCCGTTGAGGCCCCGCAGCCACCGTCCGGCGCAGTATCTTGCGCAGTGGGCGTAGTGCGCCGCCACCGACGAAGCGCCAAGCGGCAGTGGCCCGGCGGCGACGCCAGACGCGGGCGGTGAGGCGGCAGGGCAACCGGCGCGCAGGTCTCCGCGGTTCGCACTGCCGCCACGAATACCGCGGCTGCTACGACGAGGGCGCTGCCGAAGCCGCCGCCGGGCAGGGCGGGCGCGGCGGGCGGGCGGGCGGGCGCGGCGCGCCGCCGTCTTGGGCGGAGCAGGACCTCGCTGAGCTCGCGAACGCGCCTGCAGCTGGTGCGGTGGCGCTGGGCAGCGGACATTTTTAGGGTTGGTCGCGGTGGGCGCCTCAAACTGAAGCTGGACACTCGTGTCATTTTTAACACCTATCGCCATTCTAAACGGACCAAATCCGAACAAAACAGACGTCCGTTTAGGATCGTGCGGTGGAGTTGGCCTAACAAATCTTCACGGCGATCCACAACGTGGCTCGTCGGTTCTGTCCTGACGTAAGTCACACAAAAACTCAAAACCAATCCGGATAAAGCTGCGGATCCGTGGAGCTTGCTAAAAAGAAAAGGGGGCTTCGAATCGGACAAGTACTGGGTATTGCTAGCGGACTAGCATAAGTTGAAACACCATGGCACGTATTCATGCAGGGGATTTGGAAAGGCAAAAGCATATTACTACTAGTTGTAGTGCATGTCATCACGATTCCTAAGGGCTTGTTATACCTCAGGTGAAGGAAATTGCATTGATAGCAGCCGACGCACACAGAGTCACCTCAAAGCTCCAAGACTGCTACTTCTGCTACTGTCGTTACGCATTGTGTAAACCATCAAATCGGATTTTTTGGGTACACCAACCAAGGGAGCAGAATTCTTGGAGGAAGAGACAAATTAACCAGCTGCTGACATCTATAAAAAAAAGGGAGGCGGCTGTCGCATTGGTCTGCATCTGCAGCCGCAACGGCACTGACTGCATCATGATCATCTGCTGCTGAGAATTCATAGGGCACAACCCCAAGTCCAAAATGCCAGCCTCTGTACTTGTTCTTCAGCTTGAATATAGCTTGGTCCGCCTTTCTTTGCTTACATCGGTCAGGCGCATACATGGAAGACAAAAAAGACAAAGGAGCTCCAACACATTGTTTATTTACACAAGTCTCAAGATTTGACAAACACTAGGCCTACCAGATGGATGGTCATACGTGAAATCAATGGAACCAGAGTAGTACTACCGCAGTGCACCTCTGCCGGGTCGCCTTGCTGCCCTCCCGGCCTTCCTGAATCGCCGGCCTTGTTTCTGTCGTGGCCGCTCTGAGCCGCCGGCCCTGCTAAGTCGTCGTCCTGAGCCGCCGTCTGTGGAACCATCCGGACCGGATCATTGCTCGTGGCTGCCTGCTGCAGTTGCGTTGAGCCACCCTGTCGCGTGTAGAGTCGCCCCGACTCACGCACCTCCATTTAAGCCGCCGGCGCGCTATTTTTGCAGACGAATCATCTTCGCCCGTTCTCTGGTCCGGGCTGGTCGCTGCCACTGAGAGGCTGGCGTTTTTTGCTTTGTTTCCGCCAGAGAGAGTGTTTAACTCATTATTGAAATTACTGGAGGTAATCTACGAATGGAATATATGACTCCTCTATCATCCGTCGTCCAAACAAATTAGGTGATATCCATCCAAGTTTGTTTATTTAGCACATATTGTTTTTGTCAAAGAACAAGTTTGTCTTTGCCTTGGTCTACAATATTGTTTATGCAGGGCAATTACTTATAACAAAAAGTGATATTATACCACGGAGATGGAGGCACGCCAACATGTTTTGGCACAGGTGGTCATCGTTACACAACAGACTCCCGCACCGGCTTACAACGCTGTGGCCGTCTCTCGGGACCGCGCCGGCTTACAACGCCGTGGCCGTCTCCCGCGACCACGCCGACTTACAACAAGGAGGACAACTTGCCCGTCCGCACCGGCTTACAACGCCGCGGTCGGTTCATCTGTCTGTGCCGCCTCAGATGTTGCGGTCGTCTTTACTGTCCATCTCTCGCGGCCTGGTCTACATCAACACATTGGGCCGCACATGTCTGCATGAGCTGTTTATTGAGTATGAGAAAGTCACTGCTTGGGAAGCCCGGTTTTCTTCCAACTAATTGGAGGAAAATTATCATGTATTATTAGCCGCCGTCTACACAGGATGGCTCAATGGGCAGGCGCACAAGTTGTCGTCACTACAGTTTGGTTAAACTTCAAACAGCTAGTTGGAAGGAACCATTGGCCGAGTTGCTGACACGGCTCATACGGGATCATTTATAAACCCGCCGCAGTCACCTCAACCTTCTGTGGATTCACATCGCGCTATCAATGCCAATGATATACACCTTTTGCTATGGTCAAATATGGAGAATCTCAAGCCAACACCTCGAGTCGTCTTGAGACTCGGGGGCTACATATGACTTGGTAGAATTGGCCGGTTCCAATCCATTCAAAAACTCCGGGTCATTGGAGGGAAAAATAACCCGGCCCCGGAGATTATTGCTCTATCGATGGAAATTTAAAGACCGTCGGAAAAATGTCCGGCTTAAAAAGAATTCCGGGTTAAAATCCGGTTCAAGGTAAATTTGTCGCTCACAAAGCTTTGAAACTCTCAATATCCGGTTTAAGAATTTCCGGTTCAAAAATTTATCTCTCACAAAAGTCGAGTTCTCAGATCAAATTAAAGGGACCAAAGAGAGTCTGTTGCAAAGCACAACTCACATATAGGTACCCTGCCTCTATGGTCACTTGGGGGCTTCCAGTTCAAACATAGGTCGTATTCGAACCAAAGAGGACATAGCTGTCGGTACCCTCTTGATCGGCATAATCGCCAAACTCACTAGGGGGCTTCTTGATCGTATTCAATCATAGCTCAACCCCTTTTGGGTCCGACGTGGATCAGATTCGAATCAGCGTCGTTAAACAACTCTCAAGGTCATTTGGGGGCTTCCTGTTCAAACATAGGTCGTATTCGAACCAAAGAGAACATAGCTGTTGGTACCCTCTTGATCGGCAACGCCAAAGCCATTGGGGGCTACATGATCGTATTCGAATCCTAGCTTAACCCCTTTGGAACGGTTTACTGATCGTATTCGAATCAGAGGCCTTGATTTTCTTTTTGTCTGGATTAAGTTTTTTGAACACAATCTTTTGGGTTTTGAGACTTTTTGCTCATATCTGAAGCATATATATGTGGTTTCTATTAACCCGCCCTGGCTTTCGACGAACAAGTCGCCAGCATATGACAATATTAATACTTGGAAGGTTTGACTTCTAAGTTTTGGGTTATCACCCTTACTGCACAGGTATCATAAGCCGTCAGTACGGTTCAATATCACAGGTATGATATTATGTTTAAACTGGCCCTGGCCATGGACTTTAAGCCGCCGGTATATTTTGAATTGCGCCATTGGAATCATGCGCGTATCAAAGATTGGGTTAGCACCCTTACTATGCAGGTCACATAAATCGATAGTGCAAATTCAATATCACAGGTATGATATTATAGTTATGTTTCAAAGTTATGATTCATAACAGGCTTATCTATGACTCCTTTTTTACACATCAGTGGTCATATGTAAGATATTACAACCCGCCCTGCGGTAAACCGCCAAGGGTTCTTGTGGTCTACTTGTGTGCAGGATAAGATTACATTTGGGTGATTACCCGCCCTGGCTTTTGACATTAAGTCGCCAGGGCGTATGTTGTTTAAACTCTGTGCAGGATTTGCAGAACTATGACTTATATAAATGCTTAAGTCCAAGCTCATCATTAAAATTGATGCTTCAAAATGATTCTCCGTTCTGGATTTTCTCAAGGGCTATAATCCGCCGGGTTATAAAAATTCTGGCTTAGAGTGGAGGCATATTAAATCGCCATCGGTCAAGAGCCGTCGGTTATTTAAAACTCCAGATTTACTTGTCAACAGATAAGGTATTTGAATCTTTAAATAGCCAAACATGGCTGGATTTTCATTATGATATTGAATGACTGAGGTTTTCCAAACCGGATTATATTATTCAAATCTTTAATAGCCAACATGGCTGGATTTTTATTATGGTTATCAATAGCCAATATTATGACAGAGGTCTTCAAAGTCGCTTCAGCGCAATGGTTATTATTTTATTAATGGACATGATTTATTTTTACAATGGAGGGAATAGTCCCGAGTCGCCCTTGGGGGATACATTATTCAAGTTGAGATTACATCAAATGTGCAAGTCTCATGTCGCTGCAAGCATGCACCATGACACTTGGGGGCTAATGTAAAGTCACTTTTTGTTCAACTTATTGAAGATCCGACTCATCACATTGTAATGAGCCGACCCTTGGGGGCTACCAATTGCTCCTGTCAAAAATTCAAGGTACACAAGCATTAATCCATTATATTGAACGGTCCACTATTCAGTTGGTAGAGTACAAAGCTCTTAACCTTGCAGAAGTGGGTTCAAGCCCCATAGTGGAGCTTATGTTATATTGTGTTATTATCAATAAATTATATACAAAGTGTCAGCTCAGTATTATCTTACTAAGCCGGCCCTTGGGGGCTACACGTTGCTGTTCAAGTTTACATGGTTATATCTACAAAGTCCCTGCTCATTATCGTATAATGACCCGACCCTTGGGGGCTACACTGGTTGAAGTTTTCATGAGCATAAGGAAATTACAAGTCCCAGGTTACTGCAAGCATGACAACCCGGCACTTGGGGGCTACAGGTGATATACATATAAGGGAGAAAAAATCTTCAAATTCTCAGTTTGGAGTAGACCAGATTAACCTGGTGTCTGCAACAATCATGACCCGACATCATTTGTTTATAATCCGACAATTTTGGCAATCATAAATCGGCAAGATCTACATCTTTAAGCCAGCCGAATATCAGTTGAATATTTCAAGACCAATATTTTTTTATCAAATCAGAGCATTGAAGGCCGACTCAAATGGATTATTTCTTATAATATTTCTTTACAAGAGCCAATGTCAACAAATGGATTATGAAGTTGGTCTATTGACCCGGATTTTCCAGGATAAAATGTCAAGGACTTAAGGATGATCAGTGCCGGCTTACAAGAATATTTAACCCGGAGCACAACCTGTCAAGTTTGTTCTTGTGTTTATTTTACAGGATCAATTTAACATGGATAAATCCAAATTAAACTGGGGGCTAATTGATACGTCCATTTTGCATGATGATTTTATATCAATATTTATTGCATTATGGGATGTTATTACACGTTATGTCACAATACTTATGCCTATTCTCTCTTATTTTACAAGGTTTACATAAGGAGGGAGAATGCGGTGGAATTCTGAAATTTGGAAAAGGAGCAAATATTAGAGACCTATTCTGCACAACTCCAAAAGTCCTGAAACTCCATGAAAGTTATTTTTGGAAATAATAATAAAAATATTGAGCGGAAGAAATACGTTAGGGGGGCCTCCACCTGGCCACGAGGGTGGGGGGCGCGCCCTACCCCCCTGGGCGCGCCCCCTGCCTCGTGGACCCCCTTTTGGCCCTCCGGTGCCCATCTTCTGCTAGATGAAGTCTTTCGTCCGAAGAAAAATCATAAGCAAGATTTCGGGACGAGACTCCGCCGCCACGAGGCGGAACCTTGGCGGAACCAATCTAGGGCTCCGGCAGAGCTGTTCTTCTGGGGACACTTCCCTCCGGCAGGGGGAAATCATCGCCATCGTCATCACCAACGCTCCTCTCATCGGGAGAAGGCAATCTCCATCAACATCTTCACCAACACCATCTCCTCTCAAACCCTAGTTCATCTCTTATATCCAATTCTTGTCTCTAAGTCTGAGATTGGTACCTGTAGGTTGCTAGTAGTGTTGATTACTCCTTGTAGTTATGTTTGTTCCTGAGGACATGGGAGAAGTCTTGCTATTAGTAGTCATGTGAATTTGGTATTCGTTCCATATTTTGATGAGATGTATGTTGTCTCTCCTCTAGTGGTGTTATGTGAACATCGACTACATAAAACTTCACCATTATTTGGGCCTAGAGGAAGGCATTGGGAAGTAATAAGTAGATGATGGGTTGCTAGAGTGACAGAAGCTTAAACCCTAGTTTATGTGTTGCTTCGTAAGGGGCTGATTTGGATCCATATGTTTCATGCTATGGTTAGGTTTACCTTAATACTTTTGTTGTAGTTGCGGATGCTTGCAATAGAGGTTAATCATAAGTGGGATGGTTTTCCAAGTAAGGATAGAACCCAAGCACCGGTCCACCCACATATCAAATTATCAAAGTACCGAACGCGAATCATATGAACGTGATGAAAACTAGCTTGACGATAATTCCCATGTGTCCTTGGGAGCGCTTTTCTCTATATAAGAGTTTGGGCCACCTTGCTGCGCTTTATTTACTTTTGTTACTTGTTGCTCGTGACAAATTATCCTCTCACAAAATTATCTGTTACCTATTATTTCAGTGCTTGCAGAGAATACCTTGCTGAAAACCGCTTATCATTTCCTTCTGCTCCTCGTTGTGTTCGACACTCTTACTTATTAGATCCCCTATACTTGTGGGTCATCAAGACTCTTTTCTGGCGCCGTTGCCGGGGAATGAAGCGCCTTTGGTAGGTGGAATTTGGTAAGGAAAAATTTATATAGTGTGCTGAAATTTACTGTCACTTGTTACTATGGAAAGTAATCCTCACGAGGGGCTTGTTCAGTATCTTCACCCCGACCAGTAGAGCAAAGAGTTGCTCCTGAACCTACTGAACCTACTGAAGATGAAAATGTGCACTTTGAGATTCCTTCGGGTATGCTAAAAAACTGCTAGCTAATCCTTTTGCAGGAGACGGAACAAAGCATCCTGATGAGCACCTAATATATGTGGATGAAGTTTGTGGATTATTTAAGCTTGCAGGTGTGCCCGGTGATGTTATTAATAAGAAGGTCTTCCCTTTATCTTTGAAGGGAGATGCATTGACATGGTATAGGCTATTGATGATACAGGATCATGGAACTACAAACGATTGAAATTGGAATTTCATCAGAAATTTTATCCTATGCATCTTGTTCATCGTGATCGCAATTATATATATAATTTTTGGCCTCGCGAAGGAGAAAGCATCGCTCAAGCCTGGGGGAGGCTTAAATCAATGTTGTATTCATGCCCCACTCATGAGCTTCCAAGAGAAATAATTATTCAAAGTTTTTATGCTCGGCTTTCTGATAACAATCGCGCCATGCTCGATACTTCTTGTGTTGGCTCTTTTATGATGAAGACTATTGATTTCAAATGGGATTTATTGGATAGAATTAAACGCAACTCTGAAGATTGGGATCTCGACGAAGGTAAGGAGTCAGGTATGACACCTAAGTTTGATTGTGTTAAATCTTTTATGGATACCGATGTTTTCCGTAAGTTTAGCACTAAATATGGACTTGACTCTGAGATAGTAGCTTCTTTCTGTGAATCTTTTGCTGCTTACGTTGATTTCCCCAAGGAGAAGTGGTTTAAATATCATCCTCCCATAGAAGTAAAAGTAGCTGCACCTGTTAAAGTTGAAGAAAAGACTATCACTTATAATGATCCTATTGTTCCTACTTCTTATGTTGAGAAACCACCTTTCCCTGTTAGAATAAAGGATGATGCTAAAGCTTCAACTGTGGTTTGCAAAAGCAATATTAGAACTTATACACCTCCTGAGCAAATTAAAGTTGAACCTAATGTTGCTATTGTTAAAGATCTCTTGGCTGATAATATTGATGGGCATGTTATTTATTTCTGTGATGAAACTACTAGAATAGCCAAACCGTGTGCTAAAGATAAACATAGACATGTGGTAGGCATGCCTATTATTTCTGTTAAAATAGGAGATCATTGTTATCATGGCTTATGTGATATGGGTGCTAGTGCTAGTGCAATACCTATTGACTTATACAAAGAAATTAAGCATGATATTGCACCTGCTGAGTTAGAAGATATTAATGTTACAATTAAACTTGCCAATAGAGATACTATTTCACCAATGGGAATTGTTAGAGATGTTGAAGTCTTGTGTGGGAAAACTAAATATCTTGCTGATTTTCTTGTTCTTGGCTCCCCACAAGATAGCTTTTGTCCCATTATATTTGGTAGACCCTTCTTGAACACTGTAATGCTAAGATAGACTGAAAAAAGGATGTTGTTACTATTGGTTTGGGTGATATGTCTCATGAGTTTAATTTCTCTAAATTTAGTAGACAACACCATGAAGAGGAATTGCCCAGTAAGGATGAAATTATTGGTCTCACTTCTATTGCCGTACCTCCTAGTGATCCTTTAGAACAATATTTGCTAGACCATGAAAATGATATGTTTATGAATGAAAGAAGGCAAATAGATGAAGCATTCTTTAAACAGGAACCCATCCCGAAACACAATTTGCCTGTTGAAATCCTAGGGGATCCTCCTCCACCCAAGGGTGATCCCGTGTTTGAGCTCAAGCCGTTACCTAATACTCTTAAATATGCTTATCTTGATGAGAAAAAGATATATCCTGTTATTATTATTGCTAATCTTTCAGAGCATGAAGAAGAAAGATTATTGAAAACTCTGAGGAAGCACCATGATGCTATTGGATATACTCTTGATGATCTTAAGGGCATTAGTCCCACTCTATGTCAACATAAAATAAATTTGGAGGAAGATGCCAAACCAGTTCGTGATCATCAACGACGGTTGAATCCTAAGATGAAGGAAGTGGTAAGAAAAGAAATACTAAAGCTCCTTGAGGCAGGTATAATTTATCCCATTGCTGATAGTCACTGGGTAAGTCCTGTCCATTGTGTCCATAAGAAGGGAGGTATTACCGTCGTTCCTAATGATAAAGATGAGTTGATCCCGCAAACAATTATTACAGGTTATAGGATGGTAATTGATTTCCACAAATTAAATAATGCTACTAAAAAATATCAGTACCCCTTACCTTTTATCGATCAAATGCTAGAAAGATTATCCAAACATACACATTTTTGCTTTCTAGATGGTTATTCTGGTTTCTCTCAAATACCTGTGTCAGCCAATGATCAATCAAAGACTACTTTTACTTGCCCTTTTGGTACTTTTGCTTATAGACGTACGCCTTTTGGTTTATGTAATGCACCTGCTACCTTTCAAAGATGCATGATGGCTATATTCTCTGACTTTTGTGAAAAGATTTGTGGGGTTTTCATGGACGATTTGTCCGTTTATGGATCCTATTTTGATGATTTCTTGAGCAACCTTGATCGAGTTTTGCAGAGATGTGAAGAAACTAATCTTGTCTTGAATTGGGAAAAGTGCCACTTTATGGTTAATGAAGGTATTTTCTTGGGGCATAAAGTTTCTGAAAGAGGTATTGAGGCTGATAAAGCCAAGGTTGATTCTATTGAAAAGATGTCATCTCCCAAGGACATCAAAGGTATAAGAAGTTTCCTTGGTCACGCCGGTTTTTATAGGAGGTTCACTAAGGACTTCTCAAAAATTTCTCGTCCTCTGACTAATTTATTACAAAAAGATACACCATTTGTTTTTTATGATGATTGTGTAGAAGCATTTGAAATACTTAAGAAAACATTGATCTCTGCACCTATTGTTCAGCCACCTGATTGGAATTTACCCTTTGAAATTATGTGTGATGCTAGTGATTATGCTGTAGGTGCTGTTCTAGGGCAAAGAGTTGATAAGAAATTAAATGTTATCCAATATGCTAGTAAAAATCTAGATAATGCTGAGAGAAATTATGCTACTACCGACAAAGAATTCTTAGCAGTTGTATTTGCATGTGATAAGTTCAGACCTTATATTGTTTATTCTAAAGTAACTATTCACACTAATCATGCTGCTATTAAATATCTTATGGAAAAGAAAGATGCTAAATCTAGACTTATTAGATGGGTTCTCTTGCTACAAGAATTTGATTTGCATATTATTGATAGAAAGGGAGCTGAGAACCCGTTGCGCATAACTTGTCTAGGTTAGAAAATGTTCTTGATGACCCACTACCTATTGATAATAGCTTTCCTGATGAACAACTAAATGTCATAAATGCTTCTCGCACTACTCCATGGTATGCTGATTATGCTAATTATATCGTTGCTAAATTTAGACCACCTAGTTTCACATACCAGCAAAAGAAAAAGTTTTTATATGATTTGAGACATTAGTTTTGGGATGACCCACATCTTTATAAATAAGGAGTAGATGGTGTTATTAGACGTTGTGTACCTGAGCATGAACAGGAACAGATCCTACACAAGTGTCACTCCGAGGCTTATGGAGGACACCGCGCTGGAGATAGAACTGCACATAAGGTATTGCAATCCGGCTTTTATTGGCCTACTCTCTTCAAGGATGCCCGTAAGTTTGTCCTGTCTTGTGATGAATGTCAAAGAATTGGTAATATTAGTAGACATCAAGAAATGCCTATGAACTATTCACTTGTTATTGAACCATTTGATGTTTGGGGCTTTGATTATATGGGACCTTTTCCTGCCTCTAATGGATATACACGTATTTTAGTTGTTGTTGATTACGTTACTAAGTGGGTAGAAGCTATTCCAACTAGTAGTGTTGATCATAACACTTCTATTAAAATGCTTCAAGAAGTTATTTTCCCGAGGTTTGGAGTCCCTAGATATTTAATGACAGATGGTGGTTCACATTTTATTCATGGTGCTTTTCGTAAAATTCTTGCTAAATATGATGTTAATCATAGAGTTGCATCTCCTTATCACCCACAGTCTAGTGGTCAAGTAGAATTGAGCAACAGAGAGCTCAAATTAATTTTGCAAAAGACTGTTAATAGATCTAGAAAGAATTGGTCCAAGAAACTTGATGATGCATTATGGGCCTATAGAACTGCATATAAAAATCCTATGGGTATTTCTCCGTATAAAATGGTTTATGGAAAAGCATGTCACTTACCCCTCGAACTAGAACATAAGGCATATTGGGCTATTAAAGAGCTTAATTATGATTTCAAACTTGCCGGTGAGAAGAGGTTATTTGACATTAGCTCACTTGATGAATGGAGAACCCAAGCTTATGAAAATGCCAAGTTGTTTAAAGAAAAAGTTAAAAGATGGCATGACAAAAGAATACAAAAGCGTGAGTTTAATGTAGGTGACTATGTATTGCTATACAACTCTTGTTTAAGATATTTTGCAGTAAAACTTCTCTCTAAATGGGAAGGCCCTTACGTTATCGAGACGGTCTATCGTTCCAGTGCCATAAAAATCAACAACTTCGAAGGCACAAATCCAAAGGTGGTGAACGGTCAAAGAATCAAACATTATATCTCAGGTAATCCCATAAATGTGGAAACCAATGTTATTGAAACCGTAACCCCGGAGGAATACATAAGGGACACTTTCCGGAATGTTACAGACTCCTAAAAAGGAATAGGTATGTGGTACAATAAGTAAACCGACTCCAAAGCAGTTCTAAAGGCATTTTTTCTCTGTTTTGGTATATTTAGAAAAATAGAAAAATAAGAAGCAGCCTGGGAAGGACACAAGGCCTCCACGAGGGTGGAGGGCGCGCCCTACCCTACTAGGCGCCCCCCTGCCTCGTGGGCACCTCCTGCGCTCTCCGGACTCCATTTTCTTGCACGATACGTATTTTGGTCGGTAAAAATCCATTATATAATCTTCCGAAGGTTTTGATTCCTGTATCACGCAATTGTCCTCTGTTCTTGTTTCGAGCTGTCCTGCTGCAGATTAGAGCAACATGTCGTCCCAGGATTCGGAAGGATAAAGCTATGTTTCTGATTATCTTGCAGATCCTAAGGTCTATGGGGATGTGGAGCATTGTGGTTGGACTACGGAAGAAGAATAGGACTATGAACCCATGAGGAGGGAGGGGACGAGCTCAGATGAAGATGAAGTCCCATTACCTCAACCTGGGGACATGCATGTGGAGTTCAAAAAGTTAAGCCTCCCTGATAGAGCAAAGAAACTTAAGATCGAGTTTATCCCTTTTCATCTCTTGCAGGAAAACAAGCAGGAACTATGCAAAAAGATATTAAGCCTGGAGCAGGAGATTGTTGACCTGATGGATCAAAATTCTGTCCTCAAGCGCAAAGATGAAGCCCACGCCATCAACTAAACCATCATCTCCATCATCCCCGAAGAAGGAGACATAATCACATGGGTATGGGCACTCCCCTTGGCAACTGCCAAGCTTGGGGGAGATGCCCCGGTATCGTATCACCATCACACTCCTTTCTTTACCGTTTTTCTTAGTTCGATCCTATTTAGTAGTATCTTGATCTAGTAGAATAAAGTTTTGGTATGATCTAGTTTTGAGTTTTGCTTTATGATCCCTCTATGTAATCGAGTCCATGAGCTATATATAATAAAGATTAGTGTTGAGTCAAGGGCTTAATTATCTTGCTATGATCTTGAGTGAATAAAAGAATAGAGAAAAGAATAAAAAGGAATAAAAACATCATATTGATCTTATTGAGAGTAATGACTTCACACAGAAAGAGTATGATGATTAAAAATTGCTGAGAGTTGACAAACATAGTTTTGGTCATCGTTGCAATTAATAGGAAGTAATAAAGAAAGCGAGGTTTCACATATAAATATACTATCTTGGACATCTTTTATGATTGGGAGCACTCATTAAAATATGACATGCTAAAGAGTCGATGTTGGACAAGGAAGACAACGTAATGGGTTATGTTTTCTTATATCTGAGATAGAGTATATTGTCATGGATCATCCAACATGTTGAGCTTGCCTTTCCCCCTCATGCTAGCCAAATTCTTTGCAGCAAGTAGAGATACTACTTGTGCTTCCAAAACCCTTAAACCAGTTTTGCCATGAGAGTCCACCATATCTACCTATGGATTGAGTAAGATCCTTCAAGTAAGTTGTCATCGGTGCAAGCAATAAAAATTGATCTCTAAATATGTACGATTGATTGGTGTGGAGGAAATAAGCTTTATACGATCTTGTGATGTGGAAGAAATAAAAGCGACGGACTGCATAATAAAGGTTCATATCACAAGTGGCAATATAAAGTGACGCTCTTTCGCATTAAGATTTTGTGCATCCAACCCTGAAAGCGCATGGCAACCTCTGCTTCCCTCTGCGAAGAGCCTATCTGTTACTATTATCCTCTACCTTATGCAAGAGTCATGGTGATCTTCACCTTTCCTTTTTACATTTTATCCTTTGGCAAGCACAGGGTGTTGGAAAGATCCTGATAGATCTATCTAATTGGATGTAGGTTAGCATGTACTATTATTGTTGACAGTACCCCTGAGGTAAAAAGTTTGGAGGCGAAACTATAAGCCCCTATCTTTCTCTGTGTCCGATTAAAACTCCGTAACCACAAGTATTGTGTGAGTATTAGCAATTATGAAAGACTAAATGATAGTTGAGTATGTGGACTTGCTAGAAAGCTCTAACATAGACTCTTTATGATGTTATGATAAATTGCAATTGCTTCAATGACTGAGATTATAGTTTGTTAGTTCTCAATAAAGTTTTTGATTCATACTTTGCATTGTGAAAAGACTATTACTTGAGCATAAGAAAATCATATAACAATATCCATATGTGTTGCTGTTATGAGAATAATCATGATGCTCTCATGTCCGTATTTTATTTTATCGACACCTCTACCTCTAAACATGTGGACATATTTATCGTTATCGGCTTTTGCTTGAGGACAAGCGAGGTCTAAGCTTGGGGGAGTTGATACGTCCATTTTGCATCATCCTTTTATATCGATATTGGTTGCATTATGGGCTGTTATTACACGTTATGTCACAATACTTATGCCTATTCTCTCTTATTTTCCAAGGTTTACATAAGGAGGGAGAATGCCGGCAGCTGGAATTCTGGGCTGGAAAAGGAGCAAATATTAGAGACCTATTCTGCACAACTCCAAAAGTTCAGAAACTCCAGGAAAGTTATTTTTGGAAATAATAAAAAATATTGAGCGGAAGAAATCGTCGGGGGCCTCCACCTGGCCACGAGGGTGGGGGGCGCCCTACCCCCCTGGGCGCGCCCCCTGCCTCGTGGGCCCCCTGTTGGCCCTCCGGTGCCCATCTTCTGCTATATGAAGTCTTTCGTCGGAAGAAAAATCATAAGCAAGATTTCGGTACGAGACTCCGCCGCCACGAGGCGAAACCTTGGCGGAACCAATCTAGGTCTCCGGCAGAGCTGTTCTGCCGGGGACACTTCTTTCCGGGAGGGGGAAATCATCGCCATCGTCATCACCAACGCTCCTCTTATCGGGAGAGGGCAATCTCCATCAACATCTTCACCAGCAACATTTCCTCTCAAACCCTAGTTCATCTCTTGTATCCAATTCTTGTCTCTAAGTCTGAGATTGGTACCTGTAGGTTGCTAGTAGTGTTGATTACTCCTTGTAGTTGATGCTAGTTGGTTTATTTGGTTGAAGATCATATGTTCAGATCCTATATGCATATTAATACCCCTCTGATTATGAACATGAATATGCTTTGTGAGTAGTTACGTTTGTTCCTGAGGACATGGGAGAAGTCTTGCTATTAGTAGTCATCTGAATTTGGTATGCGTTCCATATTTTGATGAGATGTATGTTGTCTCTCCTCTAGTGGTGTTATGTGAATGTCGACTACATAACACTTCACCATTATTTGGGCCTAGAGGAAGGCATTGGGAAGTAATAAGTAGATGATGGGTTGCTAGAGTGATGTAAGCTTAAACCCTAGTTTATGCGTTGCTTCATAAGGTGCTGATTTGGATCCATATGTTTCATGTTATGGTTAGGTTTACCTTAATACTTTTGTTGTAGTTGCGGATGCTTGCAATAGAGGTTAATCATAAGTGGGATGCTTGTCCAAGTAAGGACAGCACCCAAGCACCGGTCCACCCACATATCAAATTATCAAAGTACCGAACGCGAATCATATGAACGTGATGAAAACTAGCTTGACGATAATTCCCATGTGTCCTCGGGAGCGTTTTCCTTTATATAAGAGTTTGTCCAGGCTTTTCCTTTGCTACAAAAAGGATTGGGCCACCTTGCTTCGCTTTATTTACTTTTGTTACTTGTTGCTCGTTACAAATTATCCTATCACAAAACTATCTGTTACCTATTATTTCAGTGCTTGCAGAGAATACCTTGCTGAAAACCGCTTATCATTTCCTTCTGCTCCTCGTTGGGTTCGACACTCTTACTTATCGAAAGGACTACGATAGATCCCCTATACTTTTGGGTCATCACTAATGTCGGGGATATACGCCGCGATATGACCCGGCTGAAAATATGACCCGGCCGGAGTTGGCGCTTCACCGATGACCCGCCGGAGGACTGGCGACTCACGGGTCTGGCGGCTCACTTGTCAGACGACTCATGTGCCTGACGACTCACGGATGGCCCCGACGGGAGGTCAGATAGAAGACTAGGCCCAAGACCCAAAAGGCCAGCTCATGTTATGGTGGGCCGGCTTAAGAGGAAAGCGTGAGGAATATTCCCTTACAAAGGAAGCAAGACTAGGACTCCACTTGTAATAGATTAATCCTAATCCTACTAGGACTAGTCATGTAACCTTCCCCTTCAACATATATAAGGAGGGGCAGGGCTCCCTAAAGGGGGACAAGCAGCAAAAAACAATCTCTAGGGCTAGACACAAAGAGCCGGCTCGCCGGCGTCCCCCTCATGATCATAATGAGATCTAGCCACAAACAGCATGTAGGGTTATTACCAGATGATGTTTCCCGGGGCCCGAAGCTGTCTAAATTCTTGTCTTGTGTGTTGATCTGCCGCGCGTCTCTCGATTCCGACCAACCCCTTCAGGCTACCACATAGATGCGTTGGCCTCGCGACTAAGTCCTCACACTAGGACATCTGCCTTGACAATTCCATGACAGGTTATGCTTTAGAGACGGCCGCATTCACGTTAAATAGGACATCATCAAAATCCGTTGAGACGACGCCTTATGAACTGTGGTTTGGCAAGAAACCAAAGTTGTCTTTTCTTAAAGTTTGGGGCTGCGATGCTTATGTGAAAAAGCTTCAACCTGATAAGCTCGAACTCAAATCGGAGAAATGTGTATTCATAGGATACCCAAAGGAGACTGTTGGGTACACCTTCTATCATAGATCCGAAGGTAAGACATTCGTTGCTAAGAATGGATCCTTTCTAGAGAAGGAGTTTCTCTCGAAAGAAGTGAGTGGGAGGAAAGTAGAACTTGATGAGGTAACCCTACCTGCTCCCTTATTGGAAAGTAGTTCATCACAGAAACCGGTTCCTGTGACGTCTATACCAATTAGTGAGGAAGTTAATGATGATGATCATGGAACTTCAGATCAAGTTGTTACTGAACATCGTAGGTCAACTAAAGTAAGATCCACACCAGAATGGTAAGGTAATCATGTTCGTGAGGTTATGTTACTAGACCATGACGAACCTACGAACTATGAAGAAGCAACGATGAGCCCAGATTCCGCAAAATGGCTGGAAGCCATGAAATCTGATATGGGATCCATGTATGAGAACAATGTATGGACTTTGGTTGACTTGCCCGATGATCGGCAAGCCATTGAGAATAAATGGATCTTCAAGAAGAAGACTGACGCTGACGGTAATGTTACTGTCTATAAAGCTCGACTTGTTGCGAAAGGTTTTCGACAAGTTCAAGGGATTGACTACGATGAGACTTTCTCACCCGTAGCGATGCTTAAGTCTGTCCGAATCATGTTAGCAATTGCCGCTTTTTATGATTATGAAATTTGGCAAATGGATGTCAAAACTGCATTCCTGAATGGATTTCTGGAAGAAGAGTTGTATATGATGCAACCAGAAGGTTTTGTCGATCCAAAAGGAGCTAACAAAGTGTGCAAGCTCCAGCGATCCATTTATGGACTCGTGCAAGCCTCTCGGAGTTGGAATAAATGCTTTGATAGTGTGATCAAAGCATTTGGTTTTATACAGACTTTTGGAAAAGCTTGTATTTACAAGAAAGTGAGTGGGAGCTCTATAGCATTTCTGATATTATATGTGGATGACATATTGTTGATTGGAAATGATATAGAATTTCTGGATAGCATAAACGGATACTTGAATAAGAGTTTTTCAATGAAGGACCTCGGTGAAGCTTCTTATATATTGGGCATCAAGATCTATAGAGATAGATCAAGACGCTTAATTGGACTTTCACAAAGCACATACCTTGACAAAATTTTGAAGAAGTTCAAAATGGATCAAGCAAAGAAAGGGATCATGCCATTGTTACAAGTTGTGAAGTTGAGTAATACTCAATGCCCGACCACTATAGAAGATAGAGAGAAGATGAAAGATGTTCCCCATGCTTCAGCCATAGGCTCTATCATGTATGCAATGATGTGTACCAGACTTGATGTGTGCCTTGCTATAAGTTTGGCAGGGAGGTACCAAAGTAATCCAGGAGTGGATCACTAGACAGCGGTCAAGAACATCCTGAAGTACCTAAAAGGACTAAGGATATGTTTCTCGTTTATGGAGGTGACAAAGAGCTAGTCGTAAATGGTTACGTCGATGCAATCTTTGACACTGATCCGGACGATTCTAAATCGCAAACCGGATATGTGTTTACATTGAACGGTGGAGTTGTCAGTTGGTGCAGTTCTAAACAAAGTGTTGTGGCGGGATCTACGTGTGAAGCGGAGTACATAGCTGCTTCGGAAGCAGCAAATGAAAGAGTATGGATGAAGGAGTTCATATCCGATCTAGGTGTCATATCTAGTGCATCGGGTCCAATGAAAATCTTTTGTGACAATACTGGTGCAATTTCCTTGGTGAAGGAATCCAGATTTCACAAGATAACCAAGCACATCAAGAGACGCTTCAATTCCATCCGGGATTTTGTCCAGGTGGGAGACATAGAAATTTGCAAGATACATACGGATCAGAATGTTGCAGACCCGTTGACTAAGCCTCTTCCACGAGCAAAACATGATCAGCACCAAGGCTCCATGGGTGTTAGAATCATTACTCTGTAATCTAGATTATTGACTCTAGTGCAAGTGGGAGACTTAAGGAAATATGCCCTAGAGGAAAAAATAAAGTTATTATTTATTTCCTTATATCAGGATAAATGTTTATTATTCATGCTAGAATTGTATTAACCGGAAAAATAATACTTGTGTGAATACATAGACAAACAGAGTGTCACTAGTATGCCTCTACTTGACTAGCTCGTTGATCAAATATGGTTATGTTTCCTAGCCATGAACATGAGTTGTCATTTGATTAATGGGATCACATCATTAGGAGAATGATGTGATTGACTTGACCCATTCCGTTAGCTTAGCACTCGATCGTTTAGTATATTGCTATTGCTTTCTTCATTGCTTATACATGTTCCTATGACTATGAGATTATGCAACTCCCGTTTACCGAGGAACACTTTGTGTGCTACCAAACATCACAACGTAACTGGGTGATTATAAAGGTGCTCTCTGTGTGTCTCCAAAGGTACTTGTTGGGTTGGCGTATTTCGAGATTAGGATTTGTCACTCCGATTATCGGAGAGGTATCTCTGGGCCCACTCGGTAATTCACATCACCTAAGCCTTGCAAGCATTGCAACTAATGAGTTAGTTATGGGATGATGTATTACGGAACAGTAAAGAGACTTGCCGGATCGAGATTGAACTAGGTATTGATATACCGATGATCGAATCTCGGGCAAGTAACATACCGATGACAAAGGGAACAACGTATGTTGTTATGCGGTTTGACCGATAAAGATCTTCGTAGAATATGTAGGAGCCAATATGAGCATCCAGGTTCCGCTATTGGTTATTGACCGGAGACGTGTCTCGGTCATGTCTACATAGTTCTCGAACCCGTAGGGTCCGCACGCTTAAAGTTTCGATGACGGTTATATTATGAGTTTATGAGTTTTGATGTACCGATGGTTGTTCGGAGTCCCGTATGTGATCACGGACATGACGAGGAGTCTTGAAATGGTCGAGACATGAAGATTGATATATTGGAAGCCTATATTTGGATATCGGAAATGTTCCGGGTGAAATCAGGATTTTACCGGAGGGGTTACCGGAACCCCCGGGGGTTTAATGGGCCATAGTGGGCCTTAGTGGAGAAGAGGAGGGGCGGCCAGGGCAGGCCGCGTGCCCCCTCCCCCTCTAGTCCGAATTGGACAAGGAGGGGGGCGGCGCCCCCCTTTCCTTCTTCTCCTCTTCCTCCTTCCCCCTTCTCCTAATCCAACAAGGAAGGGAGGGAGTCCTACTCGCGGTGGGAGTAGGACTCCTCTGGGCGCGCCTCCTCCCCTGGCCGGCCACCTCTCCCCCTTGCTCCTTTATATACGGGGCAGGGGCACCCCATAGACACAACAATTGATCATTGATCTTTTAGCGTGTCTGGTGCCCCTCCACCATAGTCCACCTCGATATCATCAGAAGCGGTGCTTAGGCGAAGCCCTGCATCGGTAGAACATGATCATCTCACCACGCCGTCATGCTGATGAAACTCTCCCTCAACACTCGGCTGGATCGGAGTTCGAGGGACGTCATCGGGCTGAACGTGTGCTGAACTTGGAGGTCTCGTGCGTTCGGTACTTGATCGGTCGGATCATGAAGACGTATGACTACATCGACTGCGTTGTGCTAACGCTTCCGCTTTCGGTCTACGAGGGTACGTGGACACACTCTCCCCTCTCGTTGCTATGCATCACCATGATCCTATGTGTGCGTAGGAAAATTTTGAAATTACTACGTTCCCCATCAATCCAGCATCTGTCGTGTATCTTCTATCTCTTGTCTTCTTCTTCCTCCAGCCACCCAAACCAAACCACCCCGTCGGCTCTGCCTGCTCCCGCCTCCCATGGCGTTCTGCGCCTCCGCCGCCCTACCGTACGTACCCTCCAACGTTGGCTAGTCCCTCCCTCTATTCCCCCACACGTCCTGTTATTCTCCGGCGGTGTCAGCCCCAATACGCACCCGCACCCGAACCAGTCAACCCTCATACTCCCCTCCACCTGCGAATGGACCGACACATCTTCCACGGCTCCTGTTCTTTTCGTCTGAGGCCTCGTCGTCGTCCTCCGCCTTGCGGCCTTGGTTCGCTCGCCGTGCGTGGTGCGCTGCCCTCTTGCGTTTTCAACGTCGTCAACAACCGAGAGGAACAAGGAGATGACTGTACATGGAGAGGATGACAGTAGGGACCCACCAGCGTCATGGCAGTATGCAAGCAAGTGCATCTATATTACAAGCCCAAAAATATGGCTCCTCCTAATGGTTGGACATCTGGGGCTCACGCCATTGTCAACGTAGTCAATAAACGAGAGAATTACACTATGAGCGGCTGACACCGTGGAGCCAAAGGGTCGCAGTTTTTTTTAGGAACAATCAGTTGTTATTTATACTAGTTTTAGCGACGGATCAGGGTAACAACGGGGCTGTGCGGGGGCTGTGGCCCGTCTAGTCAGGGTTTTATTTATGTTTACCACATCATGAGCCCAGTTGTGTTTTTTTCTTGCTGAAAATGGCTAGCCCAGTTCTATGTTTTTAAGAAATACCCAAATGAGGCCTACTTGCTTTATCAGCCCTGCTGGGCTGCAAATCTTTCAAGACGAGATGAGTTCCATTCGGTTTGCCCAGAAATGGGCTGTACATTTTTAAAACACATCAAACCGGAAATTAGTTTCAATTTTTTTCATTACAAGATTTTAAATTCCATTGATTTTTATGCGTGGACAATTATTTGGATCTTATATTTATATAGATTATTTTTCGAAATAGTTTGAATGTGAATTGATATTTCGGGATTAAAAACTGTTGACCGCATCGAAATATGCAAAAAATTCGTATACTTTTTAACCGTGGCCACAATATGGGGTATAATGCTAACAAAAAGAAGATGGGCTCCAAAAAAATTCTTAATAATTAGCAAATGGGCTGTACATTATTAGAAATAATGCACACGAGAAGCGATCGTTGGATGTCCATCCAACGGCCGTCGTCTTCTTCAATCTCTACTTTTCTGCTCCGGCCCGCTCAAACAAGCGCCGCGGGACTGCCTGCTCCCTCCTCCCAGCGGTGGCTATCTTTGCCACAGCCTCACCTCACCGCCCACCGTACTCCCATCGCTAGCCTAGCCATCCCTATACTCACCCACACACTGCTGTTATTCTCCGTGACGGCAGATGAACCAAGAAACCTCAGACATCATACTCCCCTCAGCGTGGGAAACAACTGCCGAGTCTTCCCTGCCTCCGTGTCGTTCCCTTCCTAGGCCTCGCCGTCGTCCATCGCCCTGGTGCTCTCGGCGCGGCCTGGTCAACGTGGTCAATGAACGACATCCATTGGAAGTGGATTGTACGTGGAGAGGCTGACAGCTGGGTCCACGGCCGCACGCAAGGAAATGCCTCCTTATTACGCGCAAAATAATGATTCCTCCACCTGACAGCTAGGACCCACGGGAAGGGCTTCTGTATTTCGCGGAAAAAATGTTCCCCCCGCTGACAGGTCGGACCCACCAGCTATATCTTCGCACGCAAGGAAGTGCCTCCTTATGACGCACAAAAAAATGAATACCCCCTGCTAGCTGGGACCCACCATAGTGGGTGGCTGACTTGTGGGCCTACTAAGTTGACGGGGATACAGGGCTTTGTCAACTTAGTCAATATGAACGGTTCCAGCTCCAGTGACCGTACGATGTCCATCCAACGACCATAGTGCTTCTTCAACCTCTGGTCTTCTTGCTCCACTACCAGCAAAGACCGGTCGTGTCAGCCGCTCCCTGCCTCCCGTGGTCGGCCAGGCTGTGCCGCGAGGCCTCACCGCCCCATACTACTCCCACCGTTGGCCAGGTCATCCCTCCAGTCACCCACACTCCCTGTTTTTCTGCGGCGATGGCAGCCTCACACCGCAGCCGAACCAGTGGACCCTCGTACTCCTCCCCGTGTGGGCATCCACTGCCGCGTCTTCCCCGGCTCCGCGTCATCCCCTTCCTAGGCCTCGTTGTCGTCCACTGCCTTGGTGCTCTCGGCGCGGCGTGGTCAATGTGGTTAACGACCAACTTCCATCGGAAGAGTATCAGACGTGGAGAGGTGGCAATTTGGGTCCATGGCCACAACCCAGTTTTTTTGTGATTTGCCAAGTAAGTCACTTTGTTAGGCCTGTTGGGCTGCAAATCTTTCATGACGAGGAGAGCTCATTCGGCTGGCGAAAAAATGGCCTATCAGTAATGAGAAATGGGTTGTACATTTTCAAAACACAACAAACCGACAATCAGTTTCAAATTTCTTTTTTTCATTTCGAGATTTTAAATTGCATTGATTTTTATGCATGGACAATTTATACATTTATTTTTAAAATCAGTTTGAATGTGACTCAAAATTTCGAGATTAAAAACAGTTCGGACCGCACCGAAATATGCAATCGTATAATTTTCTAACCGTGGCCACAATATGGGTCGTAATGCTAACAAAAAGAATATGGGCTCCAAAAAAACCTTAAGAACTAGCAAATGGGCTATAAATTATTAGAAATAATGGCAGATGGGTTGTATGCTGTTTTCCACATATTTGAGGCTTTCCTAAAAAAAGGTTGATGCACAAGAAGTGACTGTTGGATTTCCATCCAACGGCCGTCGTGCTTCTTCAACCTCTGCTCTTACTGCTCCAGCCGCTCAAACAAGCGCCGGTGGGACTGCTCGCTCCTTCTCCTCATGGCCGGTCAGGTATACTGCAGGCCTCACCGCCCCACCGTACTCCCATCGCTGGCCCCACACCTGATGTTACTCTCCGGCGATGGCAGATGAACTAGTAAACCCTCGTACAGTCGTACTCCCCTCCGCGTAGGAAACAACTGCCGAGTCTTCCCTGCCTCGATATTGTTCCCTTCCTAGGCCTCGCCCTCGTCCACCACCCTGGTGCTCTCGGCGCGGCCTGGTCAACTTGGTCAATGACCGACATGCATCTGAAGTGGACTGTACGTGGAGAGGCTGACAGTTGGGTCCACGACCACACGCAAGGAGATGCCTCCTTATTACACGCAAAATAATGATTCCTCCACCTGACATCTGGGACCCACCGAAAGGGCCTCTGTATTTCATGAAAAAATGTTACCGCCACTGACAGCTTGGACCCACCAGCTATATCTTCGCACGCAAGGAAGTGCCTCCTTATTACGCACAAAAAAATGAATACTCCCCCTGCTAGCTGGGACCCAGTATAGTGGCTTCAACGGCCGTAGTGCTTCTTCAACCTCTGGTCTTCTTGCTCCAACCGCCCAAACCACGCCGGTCGCGCCTCATGCTCCTGCCTCCTGTGGCCGGCTGCGATGCGGCGGAGGCCTCACCGCCCCCTACTACTCCCACTGCTGGCCAGGCCATCTCTCTACTCATCCACACCCCATGTTATTCTGCAGCGACGGCAGCCTCACGGTACAGCCGAACCAAAGGAACCCTCATACTCCTCTACGCGTGGGCATCCACTGCCGCGTCTTCCCCGGCTCTGTGTCGTCCTCTTCCTAGGCCTCGCCGTCGTCCACCGCCATGGTGCTCTTGGCGTGGCGTGGTCAACGTGGTCAAGGAACGGCTTCCATCGGACATAGACTATACGTGGAGAGGCTGACAGCTGGGTCCACGACCGCAGCAAGGAAGTGCCTCCTTATTACATGCAAAATAATTATTCCTCCATCTGACAGCAGGGACCCATTGGACGGGCCACCGTATTTTGCGAAAAAAGGTTTCCCCCTGACTGTTGGGACCCACCAGCTACATCTTCACACGCAAGGAAGTGCGTCCGGGCAAAAAAAACCATTCGCCCCCCTGACTGCTGGGACCCACCAGCTACATCTTCGCACGCAAGGAAGTGCCTGACAGTTGGGACCCACCTGGTCGAAGCGTACGTAGCGTTGTCAGTCGGGTCGCGAACGTGTATGTAAGTGCATCTAGTGCCCCTTAGTGATTTTGGTGTATTGAAGACTTATAGGTTAAGTAACTAATGCGTTTGTGAGTGTACACAGGTCTATAAGTCTATGAGGAGTTTGATATTCTACGTAAAAGTCGACCCTAAAAATGAAGTTCTTCATCCAAGACTTTGATATTCTCAAGACTTTACGAAGACTTTGAAAGTGAAGAAATTGGTGTGACCTTGAAGACTTGGTATTCATTTGAGGAACATGAAGCGTGAAGACTTTTGTTTTCGTAATTTCTTTTCTCTTTCTTGAGTCATAGGAAACACCGTCTTTGTTAAAGGGGTCGAGGAAATACTAAGGAAAAATTTCCATTTGATGCTCAACTCAAAATCCTACACCTACCAATCCTTCGAAGTGAAGCTTTTGGAAATCTCATACGATTCAGTCAATTTCTTGATGTGAGACGAAGCTCTTACAGTCGCCGAGGAATTTGTTCTCGACCGAGGAGTTAGGAATTCGCCAGTCTGAATTGCCTACGATGAGGAACATGATAGCCTGAGGAATTTGAGAGTCAAATTTCCGACCGTTCTTTATCTTCTTGGCACTGTCCCAAATATCTTATCCACCTAACGGTCATATCATTGAAGGGCATTTATGTCTTATCATGTCGGGCTGCTCCCTAGGCTATAAATAGCCGCCCCCTACAACCACTAGCTGGTTGGCTGCTCCGAGAGAACTTGACACTTGTCATTTGAGAGCAACCCATCCTCCGAGGACTTTGAGAGAAAAACCCAAGTGAGGAAAAACCCAAGTGAGGAAAAACCCAAAACCAAACCCCAACAAACCCAAAGTGATTGAGCATCATCAAGAAATTGATCCCGTGGATCCGACGCTTGTTACCTTTGAAGACTGTGCTTCTTCCAGACGGTTAGGCGTCATGGTCTAGAGCATCCAAGAGCAATTGTGGATCGCCGAGTGACCAAGTCTCATGAAGGTTTGGAAGTCGCCTAAAGACTTACCACGAGTGATTGGACGAGGTCATGTGACCTTAGTTCAAGGAGAATACGGTGAGGACTTGGTGTCCCGAGCTGCGTGCTTTCAAGATCGGGTGTCCGGACTATGTGTCCTCGAGTTTAAATACTCGGCCGCTCCAACCAGACGTACAACTGAGACAGCAGTTGGAACTGGTCTACCAAATCATTGTCTTCACCAACCTAACTGGTTCTATTTCCTCAACCCTTTCATTTCCTCATTACTGTGTTGAGTATTTGTTCACATCTGTGTTTGAAGACTTTGACTGAAGACTTTCTCAATTTCCTCAGCTCAATTTCTTCAGTCTGTTTGTTTTCATCCTGCGTTATCCTGTGATTACGCTTTCTGTACTCTGTGATTGTCTTCATTTCATCATGATGACTATGCTTGTAATCTGTTATGCTTACTTCTGAGTACTTATTCCGCTGCAAGTAGTTCTTCGCTAAGGAATTTCCTCACCGCAAATTCCTCGTTGAAGAATTCATAAAATCGCCTATTCACCCCCTCTAGTCGATATAACTCACTTTCAATTGGTATCGAGCAAGGTACTCCCTTGTTACGTGTGATTCTAGTTTAACCACCGGAGTTTTAGTTATGTCGACCGCAGTATGATCAAGGTCTCAAAGCAGGGTGTCCTACCTTCGATGGGACGGACTACCCCTCTTTGGAAGAACAAAATGCGAATGCATCTTGAAGCAATTGACAACGATCTACGGTATGTTGTGACAAAAGGTGTTTCCTCGGTCACACTTTCTCCGAATGATGCTGATGTGAAGAGATTCAAGCAACTCGATTCTCAAGCGAAGAATATCATATGTGGCCATCTCGAGCAAAGGTCAATATGGAAGAGTGAGTGCTTGGAATCGCCAAACTCATCTGGGACAGGCTGTCCAAAGTAAATGAAGGTGTTTCAACTCAGCGTGACTCTCGAGTTGATGTTCTTCTAATCTCTTCAACCGCTTCAAAAGACTCGAAACGAAAATGTTCAACAAACCTTCGATCGCCTCTTGACATCTCAAATGAGCTTCAAGCACTTTGGGTGCCACCGACATCACCGACCATGAGGTGGTGAAGAAATTACTAAGATCGCGATTCCTCATTTGATACTCGCACCGATGATACAAGAACGAAGCTGACTACAAGTCTCTTGATCCTGCCGATATCCTCGAAGGCTAAATACTCACGAGTTCCAATTTGTCAAAAAGAGAGATCTCTATGGTTACGGCTATGGAAAACACGTGCCACGAAGGTCAAGGCTGTGTCCAAATCGAGAGTGAAGATTCTGGTAGTAGCCTTGGAGATCCTGAAGAATTTGGCCAGGAGCTAGCACTGCTCGTGAAGAAATTCCAGAAATTCACAAGACGTGGTCGCTTTGGAAAATCCTCAAGAAGCAGTGATTCCTCATCTAGTGACTATAAGAGAAGACTTTGTCACAAATGCAAGAAACCTGGTCACTATATCCAAGATTGTCCTCGATTGGGAAAAGGAATTAAGAAAGAAGAAACACAAGGATTACGCTTACGATGACAAGAAGAAGAAAAGAAATTATCAAAATCTTCATCATCAAAATCCTCAAAACCTTCTTCTCACAAGAAGAGCAGCTCCAAAAAGGCTCGGGCATTCATTGGCAAGGAAATGGACTCTCAAGCTGAATCGAGGAAAATGAAGAAGAGGAGGAGTCTCAAGAATCCGAATCTGGTGTGGCTAGTCCGGCTCTTGCTCTTTGCTTTTGTTAGCAAGTCCATCTTCAACATCGAAGAAAGCTGACTCCGCCGACAAGCCCGATGAGGATGATGATGACTACGCTCCCACCTATTGCTTCATGGCAAAAGGTGCTAAGGTCTTGAACTTCACCTCCTCTCGAATCTAGTGAAAATGAATCGATGAGGATCTCAAGCCCAGCTACTCTAAACTTGCTAAGATTGCTATAAAACAACAAAGGGCTTTTGAGAAGGTTCAAAACATGCTAGATAAGAGTGATGATATGTTAGGTGAAGAAATGGATCGCACTCAAGCCCCGATCGAAAATCTTCAGAGACTTGATCTAGGCTTGACAACCTTCAAGGTCATCATAACACTCTCTTATCTCGATCATGAGAAACTTTCTTATGAATTTCTTCAAAGAAAGCAAGATCTTGAGGAGCTAAGAGTGAGTTATGAAGATCTTCAGAAGGAGCGCGATTCATTACTTGCTCAACAAATCAGCGCTTCTCAAGAAGAATTTGTTCCTCCATGCTTAAAGTGCATTGAACATGAAACTGGTAATTCTTCACCATGTTCAAATGCTTCAACTGTTACAAATTCTTCACTGTCTCTCGCTATCACTAATTCCTCATCCGAGGACATTGCTAGTATCACTTGACGATGCAGGATCGAAGGAATTGTACATGACAGGCATGTATAAAAAGCCTCAAAGGGCATCGACTCTTTGTGATGTGCTTAAAAAGCGCATCCTCAATAGGAACCCTAGGAAAGAGGGCATTGCCTTTGAGAGGAAACTCAATGCCGATGGAACGATTGGAAGCCCGATCGGTATCCCAAAACCTCATGGGTTGCTGCAAAGGGACCTCCAGTTGATCCATCTACCTTATCTGGTTTTACGTGCGAATTTCCTCATTCTCACGATGAGTCATTTGACTCCAACTATAAACTGTTCAAAAATCAGAATGGTGAAGTATTTGCTAGATATGTTGGCACTAACTGCAGGAACGGTTCCCCTATGAAGAAAATCTGGGTTCCCAAGAAGTGCCTTGAAAGTCTTCAGGTGAATATCCTCATGACACCACCAGTGAAGAATAGGAACCCCAGATCAAATTCTTCATATGGACCAAATTCTTCATATGGATCCAAGTCCTCATACGGACCAAATTCCTCACGTGGATCAAATTCCTCAAAAGGATCAAAGTTCTCATATGATTATCATCGTGCTAACAACTCTGCTTCGCAGGTAGAGCTAAGGGCTATGAATATGTGCATTATTCTTCAAACCAATATGTTCATAAGTCCTCGAAGAATTTCTCTGCTTATTCATATGCTTACCCTAACCCCTCTTATGTGAAACGAAATGGTTTGGCCTCTATGCCACCATTCTCGTATGGTGCTCGCAGAATGATGAACTCTTTGCCACCCCTTCAGATGTGGGTGGTGAAGGAAAGGAACTAATCCCTTCTGCGAGGTCAGGTCTCCGACGATGCCTAAACGTCTCAAGAATTTCTTGAGGGGCCCGACAAAGTGCACGAAAGGACGCAGCTAATCATGATGAAATGAACTTTCATTTCACACGCCCTCATACCGCTTATCTGAATCTTGGTGATAAAATTCATTTGATGAACTTGATATCATATTCTTCACCGATGAAGTATATGAGATCGTAAGTTGTACCAATTCATCCGTAGGATGATCAACCCAAAGCCACCGAAAGTGGGTTCTCGATAGTGGATGTACAAATCACATGACCGGGTGACAAGAATCTATTGATTGATGCTACCTTATCACCGTCACATCTAAGCATATCATCTTTTCTGACAAAGGCAAAAGTCAGGTATTGGGACTTGGTAAGGTTGCTATCTCTAAGGACATGCACATGGACAAAGTCATGCTTGTTGAGTCTTTAGGATATAACCTCATGTCAGTCTCAATGCTTTGTGATCTTGATATGGTTGTTATCTTTGGCAAGTATCGGTGTGTTGTGATTATGGAAGTCGACAATTCCAAAGTCTTCAAGGCTTTAGGAGAGGAGACTTGTATATTGTTGATTTTTCCACGGGACCACAACCAGCCGTGTGTCTACTTGCAAAAGCTTGAGAAAGTATGGCTATGGCATCGACGACTTGGTCACGCAGGCATGAGGAATTTGCACACGCCATGAAGAAGAAGCATGTCATTGGCATTGAGAATGTCAAATTCCTCAAGGATCACCTATGCGAACTGTGAAGCCGGAAAAATGACCAAGGCCAAGCATCCAGCAAAGACTATCATGACCACTACTCGTCCCTTCGAATTGCTTCACATGGAACTCTTTGGTCCCAATCATTATTCAGCTGTCGTTAATGAAGCATCACTATATGGATTTGTTATTGTTGATGATTACTCTCGTTACACATGGGTACACATTGTTACTTACAAAAATCAAGTGCAGGAAATCTTCAAACGATTTTCCTCGAGGGCTTCAACCAACTTTGGTGTGAAGATCAAGCACATCAGAAGTGACAATGGAACTGAGTTCAAGAATTCCGGTCTTGATGATTATCTTGATGAACTTGGTATTACTCATGAGTTATCTGCTCCTTATACTCCTCAAAGAAATGGCATCATGGAGCGCAAGAATGTAACTCTTGTTGAGATGGCTCGCACTATGCTTGATGAATACAAAACGCCCAAATCGTTTACGGATTGAAGCAATTGACACTGCGTGCCACATCATCAACAGAGTATATCTTCACAAATTCTTCAAGAAGACTGCCTATGAACTCCTCACGCATAAGAAACCCAATGTAAGTTATTTCAAAGTCTTGATTGCTAAATGCTGGATTAGAGATCCTCACCTCAACTCAAAATTTGCACCGAAAGCACATGAAGGTTTTATGCTTGGTTACGGAAAGGACTCGCACACCTACAAAGTCTTCAACATCACCCTTCACAAGGTTGTTGAAACTGTAGATGTGCGGTTCGATGAAACTAATGGCTCGCAAAGAGAGCATCTACCTTCTGTGTTAGATGAACCCACTGAGGACTCCATCGGGTTCAAGGCAACCGAGGATGTCATTCCTCTTCAAGAAACTTTGAAGAATTCATTCTCAGACGTGAAGAACGTCGAGCTGATGCACCTGAAGATAATACTGAAGAAAATGGTGCTGAGGAAAATAATCAAATTCCTCGACGACAACCAGCTCATCCTCGCGTTGCAAAAGAAGTGCAAGTTGACAAGATCATCGATGACATTGAAGCACCAGGTCCTCTCACACGCTCAAAAGCTTCACATTTATCTAACTTTTGTGGGCACTATGCTTTTGTCTCTATCACAGAGCCCTCTAAGGTAGATGAAGCATTTCTGGAGCCGGAGTGGATTCAGGCTATGCAATAAGAATTACATCAGTTCGAGCTCAACAATGTCTGGGAACTGGTCAAACGTCCAGATCCTCGCAAGCATAATATCATTGGCACAAAGTGGATCTATCGCAACAAGCAAGATGAAAATGGTCTTGTGGTGAGGAATAAGGCACGACTAGTAGCTCAAGGCTACACGCAGGTTGAAGGAATTGACTTCGATGAAACTTTTATACTGTCGCTAGACTTGAGTCTATTCGCATATTACTCGCCTATGCTAACCATCACAATATCACTTTATATCAAATGGATGTGAAAAGTGCATTCCTCAATGGTAAGCTTGAGGAAGAAGTATATGTTGCTCAACCCCAGTGTTTTGAAGATCCAAAGAATCCTCGACAAAGTCTTCAGACTCATTAAGGCCCTCTATGGCCTCAAGCAAGCCCCTCGGGCGTGGAATGATACATTGAAGGAATTCTTCGTGAAGAATGGCTTCTCACCTGGTTCACTCGATCCTAATCTCTATACTAAATCTTATGATGGTGAACTTTTTGTGTGCCAAATATAAGATGATGATATAATCTTTGGTCAGACTTGATCAACGCTATAGTGATGAATTTGCCTACATGATGAGTGAAGAATATCAAATGTCTATGATGGGAGAGTTGAAATTCTTCTTAGATCTTCAAATTAAATCAACAACACAATGGCATATTCATATCTCAGAGAAATACATCAAAGATGTCCTCAAGAAATTCGGCATGCAAGACTGCAAAGGTGTCAAAATTCCTATGCCCACAAATGGCCATCTATGCAATCGATGAAAATGGTATTGACTTGATCACAAGGTATACCGCTCCATGATTGGTTCCTTATTGTACTTATGTGCATCTAGGCTAGATATAATGCTTAGTGTTTGCATGTGTGCCCGATTTCAAGCTACACCGAAGGAATCACACCATAAGGTCAGGAAGCATATTCTTCGATATCTAGCTCACACACCAACACCAGGATTATGGTACCCCAAGGGCTCTACTTTTGATCTCATTGGATATTCTGACTCGACTATGCTGGTGATCGTGTGGACCGCAAGTCAACATCTGGTACTTGTCATTTCCTCGGATGATCTTTGGTCCGTTGGTCCTCGAAGAAAGCAGAATCACGTATCCTTTGTCTCTGCGGAAGCTGAATACATTGCTTCTTGGCTCGTGTTGTGCTCAATTGCTATGGATAAAGCAAACCCTCAAGGACTACGACATCAACGTGAATAATGTGCCTCTCTATTGTGACAATGAGAGTGCCATCAAGATTGCTCACAACCCAGTTCAGCACTCAAGACAAAGCACATTCAAATTCGTCATCATTTTCTTCGTGATCATGTGTTGAAGGGCGACATCTCCATCGAAAGCACGTGAATACCAAGAACAGCTAGCTGATATCTTCACTAAGCCCTTGGATGAGAAGAATTTTAGCAAGTTGCGGTGTGTGCTAAATATCTTAGAATATTCGAATGTTCTTTGAAAAGAACACACATCCTAACACTTATGCAAAATTGATGACTTAGATGTGCAACACATGAAGAAACGTTTTTCTTCAATCAATGAAGAATAACACTCTAAGTGTGAAGAAATTAATGAAGAAATTGATTCTCAGAACCCTACGACAATTGTACGCGGTGTCTGAAATCATCATTCTTATACGGTGGGTCTCGCCACCACCAAAGTTGAAATCTTCAATTTGAGTTTTTCCTCAGTTTTGAAATTCTTCAGTTTTTTTTAAATTCTTCAACTTTGCAAAATCTTCACTATTTCCGTCGTCTTTCTTCATTGGCTATATATATATATGGGTTTATGTCCTCTACAGCATTCACTTATGGTTATTTCCTCAAGTCGCTTTTTATGCTAAGTGAATGTGATCGGACCCTTCCCCCTCTATGCTATACTCAACCCAATCCATTCACAAATTCTTCATGTGCGTTCTACTTTGAAACTCGTTCAAAATCTTCACTGTGTCCTTGACAGCTGAAGAAATTGCGAACGGAACTTATCCAAACCTTCGTTTTTGCCGCTCAAACCGTTCCGCATCCCATGATGCATTACTTTATTCATCCACGATCGTACACGATCTCCACTACATAGTACGTGGGTGACACATGTCGTGAGAAGGGAAATGGTCAGGGGCATGTTCGTCCTAAATCTTCGGGCGACCCGTTTTTCACCGCGTCTATAAATATCCCTCTCCCCTTCCTCACTCTTTTACTCTGCTCAACCTCTCTCTCCGCCGAGTTCCTCAAACCCTAAGCGCCGCCGCTACTCCATCGTCAGCCGGTGAGGAAAAGCTTCCTTTGCCTTGACCTCGTCAGCCGACGATACTACCGATCAGCGGAAATCTTCACTCCGCCGTCAGCCGTAGCTGTATTCCTCATCCAAGTTAGGGAGTGTAAGATCTGAACGGAAGAACTTCCAAACTGTTCTTCTCAGTTCGTCGTTTTCTTCACTTCGGGTAATTAAAAGTTACTTTTATTACTCGCTTTGATTCTCAAATTTTCTTCAAATTCTTCAAAGGTGTTTATTCCTCAAATCTTCACACAGATGAACACCTCAAATCTCTTGACTCGCTTCTCTAAGCTATGATTTTCTTCAAGATTCCTCAATTGTGTGGATCTTCGATCTATACAACTCTGGAACCTAAGACAAAGAACGCTTATTGAAATTCTTCAAGGTTCATCCGTCAAAATCCTCAAAACTTGTTCTTTTTGAAAAACCTTCTGAGAACGCATATGACCTCTCCAAATTCCTCGCACCTATACTCTGTTCATAGGTACAAATGTCCACTGCTGAATCACTAGGTTCTCATCAACTTAACTCATTTGCAGCATTCCTCGAAGAAAAACTGCACACTTCTTCAGAGAACTCAATTGTTCAATTTCCTCAATCAAGAAAATGGCGATGGTAAGAAGCCGCAGAAGGGAGGAAAGAAACCAGAGGTTATGACAGCATTTGAAATCCCCGAGGATATATATGCCGACTCATCGCACACCAGATGAAGAAAGTAAAAATCAACGCAAGGTGCGTATTCGTAAGATTGAACGGAGATGGGCACGGAATGGAGGGAATATAGATATGTAACTCCTAAGTACATGAAGAAATTCGCTCTTAATCCTCCATGCCCAAGAGCTCCTTTGGCACCTGGCCAAATAGCTGATCCCACAAGCATCAAACGAGGTGAGGACTTTCACGAGGAATGGGCTAAACGCCAAGCAAAATTGGCAAAGCAAGCAAAGGAGGCAAAGAAGAAATTCAATGAGGATTCTGCCATTGCCATCGCCACAGAGGTCTCGGTCAAACCGAGGAAATCAATGCAAAAGAAGCCTGCTCATAAGCCAAGTGCTTCATCATCTAGCCCTCACGGCCAAGCTCCTCAAAGAGCTCCTTCCAAGCAAATTCCTCAAACTGCTGCTGCTCTACCAAAGTCCTCAACAGCTCCGTCAAAACCTTCGGTTCTGTGCACCTAGCTACATGTCAAAGGACTGCTGGCTTTTCAATTGCCTCGTGCATCTCTGCAAGTTCCTCGGCAGCTCCCAATTCTTCAACTGGTCCGACTCATTTGAAGACCAAAGCAACAACTGGTCGAGGTCCTCGGCCTAGCCCGACGAAGAAAAATGGTTGCATTCCATGTGCCATCGATGATGAGGCATCCGATGAAGAACTCATGAAATCATCGAGACCGTCAAGCAAGGGCCGCTAGAGCCAAAGGTACATCTGTGCCTTTGCTATTGGACCCGAAGATAGTCCTCGACTTTATTGATCTCTGGCACAATGATCCCAATACCCCTCTGCCTGACCTTCACTTGACACCTGGTCAAAGTCATATGTTGACTCACTTCATAGCTGAAGAAAAATGGAAGTATGAAAAGGCGAGGGAAATCAAAAAGGCTCAATACGTTGTCAAGATGACACCTGAAGAAAAACGTTGTCAAGATGACACCTGAGGAGCTTCTCCAAGTCCAGACTGAAATTCAAAACCTCAGCAAAAACTTCGATTCATTCAATGCTGATTGGCAAGGAGCCAAGGACAGATTCGTCAACCTGACAAAGAATCTCACAAATGTTGTTGTCCCAATGCAACATGAAATTCCTCAGGCTGTAGACTCAGCTCATCCTACTGAAGAAAATGCCAGCACCACTAATGACGTTCAGCCTGCTAATGAAAACGCTGATTCCAGGGCTGATGATCCCATTCCAAATTACCGAAGAAATTGCTGTGGCACCCACTAGTGGTGCGCTTGAAGAAATTGCTCAAGGCAGAACTGCATCGCCACTCTGAAGTAATCGAACCAAATTCCTCGGCTCCTCCTGCGCCAACTCCATCTCCAATTCTTCCATCTGCTTTTGATGTGAAGAAAACCAAGGCTGCAGAATCTAGCTGCTTGTGAAGAAAAGGAAAGCATCAGTTAAGCCAGATTCTTGGGTGAAGAAAATGAAGCCAATGACCAGCTCATTCGAAAAACCAATTGATGTCGCTCCAATTTCCTCCATACCATCAAAGGAAGTTGTTCCTTTTGGAGAAGAATACGAGATCCCAATCGGATCCGATGAAGAACATCATCTGCTTTGCCGTCAGAGCAGCTTGATGAAGAAATTGAAGTGGATGTCATCCCTTCAACCCCAGTTATTCCCTCATCAGACTATGAAATTCCTCAGGCTGGTGCTGAGGAAATTGAAGATGAAGATGTGGATATTGGATGCACCACACCAGTGATCAATGATGACTTTTGGGAAAATCAGCATCCCAATACTCCTCTCTTCACCCCGCTCCAACAAATTCCTCACTCCCCTGCACAAACTGTCCAAATAGACTCTGAAGAAAATCAACCCACTGGTTATGTGCATGAAGAAATTCCAGCCACTAGTCTTTGATGAAACTGCCTTTGCTAATCCTCGGGACCGCACAAGTTGAGGAGCAAGAAATTCCTCAGCCTGAAGAAACTGAACTTGTGATTCCTGAGGTGGTGATGCAACTCACTGACACCCCTCTGCCCAAGCAAAAGAATCCGTTCTCAACCAAGCAAAAGTTCAAGGCTGAAGATTTCTTTGCCGAGCACGTATTCTTCATCGAATATAATCCTTATGATTCTCGCTCGCATTAGGAAGAGGCGCTTACGGACTTCCAGCCAAGCCAACTTCTATTCCTCGGTGCTCTTCAACAAGGATAAAATCTTCGATCATGCTCATATTCCTCATGTGGATATGGAGTCACCGCCGAACTTTGAGCCGATCCTCGTTGTTCTTTACGACGCAGACTTCTAAACTTCAGACTGATATTTGTGACTGGAATGAAGAGCTAATTCTTCAGTTCTATGCAACCCTGCATATCACCGGAGACGCTGAAGACATAAATTCATGGGTCTTAGATTGGATGACCGAAAATACTCACTACAAGGCACCTTCAATTGAATTGCTTCGTGCTCTACCACTCAGTCCTCCGCTTGATGGTGCACGTCGTATCTATGAAGAAAAAGAACTTTCAAATCACTATATGCAAGTGCTGATGAAGCCTTTGAAGCCAAGGCAGGCACCAAGAACCAAATTCCTCGTCAAGGAATTGTTATATGTGCCTCGGACAGTCTATCGGATTCTGACAAAGACTATGAGTCCTATCAAAGGCCACGACTCGAATGATGAAGAAGTCATTGGCATCATGAAGAATATGCTTTTCAACATCATCCATGGCGTTCCCGTCAACTTTCATGATTTCTTCATGAGGACTCTGGCAAACATTGCTATGTCACCATTTGAGCTGAAGCCTTATGCGCCTTGGATTATGAGATTCATCAGGTCAAGGTCCTCACTCAATTACAAAGCTGATACTTTGAACCACTGCAGCTACATGCCCCCGATTGAAGTCCTCAAACGGACAATTACCTCAGATGATGACAAGGGCAACGCTACTGCTGTGATCGATGAAGGCATTCGTCCATTGGATGGACAGTTTCGCAAAGCAGCCTCCTACTCCACCAATGATGACTCTGCCACACATGACTCACCAAGAAATACCTCGGTCAAGCAAAGTCCTCAAGCAATCGCACCTGTGGTGATGACCGATCGTGAATTACTCCTCGCCTTCATCAGAAGGTTGATCGCAATCATAAATGGGTCAAGCGTCAGTTTGGTTCAATTCTTCACAACATGACCTCAACACACAATGCAGTGAAGAAAAACCACTTCTACCTTCATGAAACCTTCAAGCGCACCTGGGCTGTTCTTTCACATGTCTACAGTGAAGAAGAACTGACTTCAATGGGTCTCAAGGAAGAATTTGACTGGTCTGCACCTCCTCCAAAGAAATTCAAGAAGGTCAAAGTTCCTTCCTTGGTGGCCAGCTCCTATTCTTCATCTCGCGACACTGATGAAAATGAAGACTTGGAAGACACCGCGGCTGGTCCTACTTCAACAAACAACCCCGACAATGCTAGCGCTCCGTCTTCAACTTGATATTCTTCAAGAGCGTTAGTCCTCAGTTTCGATTATTTTGGTCATTCGATGACAAAGGGGGAGAAATTTGAGTTAGTCTTCAAGCGGGTCTAGTTTATTGCCTATATACAGTTTTTTGTTAAGTTACAACTCTCGCTCTTCCAAACTTTTATTGGATCGAGTTGTAATCTTAAACCCTATGGTGCTTTGATACTTTTGATGCATTATGATTTTGCACTATGCTTCATAGCAAATCTACTTGTGCTCGATACTTTATGTGCTATGATTCCTCATGCTGAATTTCATCAAGCACCATATTTCATCATGCATTTCAAATTCTTCATATTATATGTCAAATGCGTGTATGAATTACAAGATATAGGGGGAGATCTCCATGATTCAATTCTTCAAGTGTGCATTGCCTCAAAAGCAAATTCCTCACTATGCACATCTTCAGGGGGAGTTCTTCTATATCTTGCAATAAAATTCCTCATTATTAGTATTTACAATTCATATGTTTATCCCCGTTGAAAACTTAACCCATATTGTCATCAATCACCAAAAAGGGGGAGATTGTAAGTGCATCTAGTGCCCCTTAGTGATTTTGGTGTATTGAAGACTTATAGGTTAAGTAACTAATGCGATTGTGAGTGTACACAGGTCTATAAGACTATGAGGAGTTTGATATTTACGTAAAAGTCGACCCCTAAAAATGAAGTTCTTCATCCAAGACTTTGATATTCAAGACTTTCAAGACTTTGAAAGTGAAGAAATTGGTGTGACCTTGAAGACTTGGTATTCATTTGAGGAACATGAAGCGTGAAGACTTTTGTTTTCGTAGTTTCTTTTCTCTTTCTTGAGTCATAGGAAACACCGTCTTTGTTAAAGGGGTCGAGGAAATACTAAGGAAAAATTTCCATTTGATGCTCAACTCAAAATCCTACACCTACCAATCCCTTCGAGTGAAGCTTTTGGAAATCTCATACAGATTCAGTCAATTTCTTCAAAGGATGTGAGACGAAGCTCTTCCGGTCGCCGAGGAATTTGTTCTCGATCGAGGAGTTAGGAATTCGCCAAAGGCGAATTGCCTACAAAGGAGGAACATGATAGCCCCGAGGAATTTGAGAGTCAAATTTCCGATCAGATTCTTTGTCTTCTTGCCTGTCCCAAATATCTTATCCACCTAACGGTCATATCATTGAAGGGCATTTATGTCTTATCATGTCGGGCTGCTCCCTAGGCTATAAATAGCCGCCCCCTACAACCACTAGCTGGTTGGCTGCTCCGAGAGAACTTGACACTTGTCATTTGAGAGCAACCCATCCTCTGAGGACTTTGAGAGAAAAACCCAAGTGAGGAAAAACCCAAGTGAGGAAAAACCCAAAAACCAAATCCCAACAAACCCAAAGTGATTGAGCATCACTAAAGAAATTGATCCTGCGTGGATCCGACGCTTGTTACCTTTGAAGACTGTGCTTCTTCCAGACGGTTAGGCGTCATGGTCTAGAGCATCCAAGAGCAATTGTGGATCGCCGAGTGACCAAGTCTGTGAAGGTTTGGAAGTCGCTCAAGACTTACCACGAGTGATTGGACGAGGTCTGTGTGACCTTAGTTCAAGGAGAATACAAGTTGAGGACTTGGTGTCCCGAAGCTGCGTGCTCGATGATCGGGTGTCCGGACTGTGTCCTCGAGTTTAAATACTCACCGCTTCCAACCAGACGCATAACCGAGACAAAGCAGCTTGAACTGGTCTACCAAATCATTGTCTTCACCAACCTAATCGGTTCTATTTCCTCAACCCTTTCATTTCCTCATTACCGTGTTGAGTATTTGTTCATATCTGTGTTTGAAGACTTTGATCAAGACTTTCTCAATTTCCTCACTCAATTTCTTCACCTGTTTGTTTTCATCCTGCGTTATCCTGTGATTACGCTTTACGTACTCTGTGATTGTCTTCATTTCATCATGATGACTATGCTTGTAATCTGTTATGCTTACTTCTGAGTACTTATTCCGCTGCAAGTAGTTCTTCGCTAAGGAATTTCCTCACCGGCAAATTCCTCAGTGAAGAATTCATAAAAATCGCCTATTCACCCCCCCTCTAGTCGATATAACGCACTTTCAGTGTACGTACATACTGGTCGATGTAGAGGCGCGCACGTGTCGTAGTAGAGGCGCGCACGTAGCATGTACACGTACGTACAGCGGCCAGTGTGCAAGAAAGAAAATACGGCCACGTACGTACATACGGGCAGGGTCTCGAACGCCTACTCGCGCATACGTACGGCCAGGGCTCGTGTACATGGCTGGGTCGGAACGGAGAAACAGCGTTGACGTCTTGTTCATGGGGAGCCAACCGGCTGGGTCGGAACAGAATGCGTCATCGTGTTCATCGGGAGGGCTTGGACGGAACAGCTGATGGAAACGAGGCCTGGCGTACCGCAGAATGGAGGAAACGGCCTTGTGTTTGACCGGCCACGTTCGAAACGGGATCCTGTTCATCAGGAGGGGTCTGGCGTACCGCAAAACGGAGGAAATGGACCTCCTACGGTCGAAACGGGGGTTGTCGTGGTTCTGAGTCTGACAGTAGAATAGGGGGGTAGGAATGTAGAGGCAAGATCTTAGCTATGGAGGAGTTGTACATGCTAGTTTTACGAGTTCAGGCCCTTCTCGGAGGAAGTAACAGCCCTACGTCTCGGAGCCCGGAGGCGGTCAACTGGATTATATGCGTGTGAGTTACAGGGGGTGCGAACCCTTGTCCCAGAGGAGGGGGGTGGCTTATATAGAGTGCGCCAGGACCCCAGCTCCCTCCGTTACATAGGATTCAATGTACATAAAGAGGTGGCGCATCGGTAACGCCTGTATTGAAGTGCTGCAAATGATCATTAAATATGTGGGTAAATGCCCGACCGTTGCTGTTGTGAGCGCTTTTAGGTCTTCTTATTGTCGAGTGGTTTGATGGTCGAGTGACCTGGATAAAGTGGGATCTCTGAGTGGATGGTAGGTCGAGTGGACTTCACTCGACGCCTTTGCTGGATCCCTTCTTCTAATACTTGGACTTCTTTGTTCTTAGGACAAGAACCTTAGGTAGAATGTATAGGTCAGGTCTATTACCCTACCCTAGGTTTGTGTCTACATCATTAGCCCCCGAATGGATCGAGGTTTGAGTGAAAAAGAAGGATGGAGTTGACCTTGCTTTTACTCTTGATTGTCTTGTCTATATCTCCAAGTGGAGGCCAGTTGTTAGAACTTCAGCTTCGTTTCAGTCGTCTCGGTCGATTCAGAAATTGCTGACTGGTTTATTCCACTACATCCGTCGAATGATATCTCTGACACGAAATCTTTGGCGTGATCGGTTGCGGAGGATCCCGGATTTCCTGGGATTCGAAATTTCGGTAGAAGCGCTCCAGGTTGAGTGCCCCGCGGTAAGTGGAGTAGATAAATAGGACTTTTCGATTACCGCGCCACCTTTTTCGCCACGTATCCTGTGCAGCAACTGTTGGGGGGATTTGACAGGATCGCTCGGGTCCACGTCGACCACTTTCGGAAGTAGGCCCTTAAAAGCGGCGAGGCGAAGCGTTTACCTTTGTGCGTGCCCATTCCCTTCTTCTTCCTCTCGCGACTAAGCTTTGCCTGCACCAACCACTCTCGACGCCGTTGTTCTGCTGCCATGGGGAAGGACAAAAGCGGCGTATTTGAGCGTCTTGAAGAAGGCAACGGGGGCGGCGAAGAGCAAGAAGATGAATCGGGGGTCTTCATCGCGCTAGGGGTTGCCGTCGGGTTGGATCCAGGGAGACTGGATCCGATCTTCGCTTCGACAAGAGGACTTGGACGATATGCCCGAGCTGGGGCTGATCGTCCATAAGTCTGCATGCCTGCCGAGGGGAGAAACTGAGCCACAGCCGTGACCGGGTGAGTGTGTCCTGCTCGCCACCCACGTCGACCGTGGTTTTTCGCTTCCCCCGCATCCCTTCTTTCGCGGTTTCCTGAATTTCTTTGGGGTCCAACTCCACCATTTCACTCCCAACACTATCACATATCTTGCTGCGTTCGTCTCCATGTGTGAGAAGTTCCTGGGGTGCCGACCACACTGGGTTCTCTTCAAGCACATATTTACCATCTGATCCCAAACTGTGAAAAAAGTGAACTCGAAAGATGAGAAAACCCATGTCATTCAGATGTGTGGGGGCCTAGGCATTCAGAAGAGGAAGAGGAGCTCTTTTCCTCCGATGACTCTTCCTGAGTCGGTCAGGGGCTGGCAGTCGACCTGGTTCTACTGCCAGGACCTCGCGACCCCAGGCCAGTCGACCGGGCTTCCTCCTTTCTCTTTCGACCGTGTTCAAACTCCATCTTCCTTGAAAGTGACTGCTGCGGAGAAGGCGGAGACAGGCATGCTAGTTGAGAGAGTAGTTCAGATGATCAACCAAGGTGTCACTAGTATGGACCTGCTCGAGGTGTTCCTCAGTCGGCGGATCCAACCCCTCCAAGCTCGTGACCATTCCATGTGGATGTACTCTGGGGCCGGCGACACTGCTCGGGTTCATCTGGAGGAGGTGGAGGCCAAAACTGTAGCCGAGTGGTTGATGGGTATCACCGGGAACAAGGACAACCCCAGGGGCGCTAGGAGAGTCGACCCTTTCAGCAGCAGTAACCCGCCAGAGAAGGTCTGGTCATCATGACTGAATTTTTGAACATATTTTCCGACTGATCGTTGTTCAAACTGACTTAGGATCGGTCTCTTGTTTTGCAGATCTACACGGAGATGTATTCAATGCCCAATGGTGAACAAGCTCTGGAGCAAGACCAAGAGGGCGAGGACAGTGCTGAGGAGAGCGGCGAGTGGGAGTCCCCAACTGATGATGATGAAGATGAGAGTGACGAGTCGGACGATGAGGAGGTAGCCGACTCATCGCCTCGCTCCGAACGTCGTTCCAAGCAGCGGCATGATCCCGCGAACAGGCGCGGCAAGGCTGTGGCGTCGAGTGCTCCATCTCACAAGCGCGCTCGGTCCCCGACTCCAGATTTGACTGAGAAGGTCACCAAGCAGCCCAAAGCTAATCCTTCGAAGGCTCGGAAGACCTTGCCTAGGATTAAGATGGACGTCCCTGTTGCTTCTAGGTAAATGCTCTTCTCATATCTTTGGTTGCGATCAATTTTTCTGTTCCGACCGGCTTTCTTGTTCTGACCGAGTGGACGATGAATTTGTGTAGCCCGACCTCAGCTGCGACCGACATGGATATCGACAAGACTCCAGCTGACGAGGAAGTTGACAACGCTGTCACCTCCAAAGCCAGTAAGCCAGGTCGATTCGAATTCATCTGGTCGACTGAATGATTTGTCAGTTATCTTGATGGCTTTCTCTATTCCTTGCAGATCCACGAGATGTTGTTGTGCTTCTGGATGATGATGAAGAGGTGCCGCTGAGAGGGAGGAGGAAGAAGGACAGGGAGCTGGGCGGGAAGGCGCCTGAGGTCCAAGTTCCTCAGTCGACTGTGACGCCTCGAACGGTGGTCGAGCGCTCGACAGATCCGGCTCGAACCAACGTCACCTTCGTTGTTCCGCTGTCGACTAACTGCCCCTCAGGATCAGCTGCTCAGACTTCTGCTGCGCCGATACAACTCTCTGCTTCAGATCCGGCAGTTGCTTCGATTGCTCTGCCTCCATCACTTTTCACTGCATATCAAACTCCAAACGATCCACCAGCTGCTGCCAAGGAAGCTCTTCTTCAGTTGAATCTTGTGATTGGACAGATGAAAATGGTGCATGAGGCTAGCCAGGTAGCCTTCAATGCCGGAGCTGCTCTGCAAGCCAATGTCCAGGTTAGTTGACTTTCTGATCGACCGTATTTCTTGTCTGATCACCCACTGGGGTGTGGCTGTTTTGACGTTGTATGTCTCTTTGTGTTGATTCGAATCGAGTTAGGTAGACCACGCCGAGTGTAATCGAAACCAGTGGGGGCACGCTGAGTGCACCCACTGGGTGTAGTCCCCGAGACCATAGGTGACTGCGGGCAGTCGACTGTGGTCTAAGAATCTTCTTTTTTTGCAAAATCAGTGGGGGCACGCTAAGTGCACCCACTGGGTGTAGTCCCCGAGACTGCCATTGGATGTTTGATTCAGTGGTAGTCTTAGAGTAGCTAGCATTGTGATGTCTTTTTATCTCTGTCGACTGATATGGCTTGTGACTGTAGAAATCTTGTGATCTTGGGGCTCAGCTCTCTGCAATGAACAAGCAGCAAATCAGCCTCAACCTTGATCTGGACCTGGCCAAGAAGAATCTCCAGAGCGCTCGTGATGAAGTAGCTGCCATGGGAGTTAAACAATCGCCATCGCTTATCCCACTCACCGCACTTTTTCTTTCCATTTTTTTGAACCTAGGGACTCCACTCGAGCAGATGTATGTAGTGAAAACCGCCAACTCCAAGCCCGTCTGAAAAATGTTATTTCTTTAGAGAAAATGAAGCAGGCTTTGGAGCAGAAGGACCTGGATCTAGCTGCAGCTCAGAAGGAGGCGCCATGAGAAGACAACGCTATTTACAAGAAGCCTGCTTCAGTCGGCAAGTTAGAAGAGGAAAACTCCAAACTGAAGACTGTTGTTTCTGACGCCAATCAAGAGGTCGAGCGACCGAAGAAGGACAAGGAGAAACTGACCGACGAACTTGGAAGTCTCAAAGTTAAGAACGGCGAGCTAGAGTCTTATCTGAGCCAACTTGCTGCGAAGCTGGTCTTGAAACTTGAAGGTACTGATTAATCTGTCTTCTTTCTGTCGACCGACAATTCTAATTGCGCCGTCGACTCATCATTCACTCGACTGTGCAGAATTTTGCCAAGAGTTTGAAGCGGAAACTGGGCGGGTCGAGACGGGTCTTGATCCCATTAACTGTCCAGTCAAGGATGATGTTGCGATGAACGTGATGCGGTTGGAGTCTCGTATGGACGGCGCGGTTGCTTATCTGGCCCGTATGAAAGCTGCAATGACCCGGGTTGATGCAGAACTTTGGCCTCAGGCGGAACTATCTCAAGATCTCGAGTCCCTGATGGCTCGACTGAATCAAATCCCTGAGCGTGTGCAAGAATGGAAGAAGTCATTTGCTCACTGTGGTGCTGACGTCGCTCTGTCTCTGGTCCGAGTGCATTGCAAGGATGCCAAAGAAGACAAGCTGGCGGAGCTCAAGGTTGCTAACACGAAGAGGCATACTTTCCAGTCTTTCATGGACACCTTCCTTGCCACCGCCACTCGCATTGTAGACAGCATTGACCTCGACAGTTTCTGCAACCCATCCAGTCCTTCTCCCGATGCGTGATCGAAAAAACATTAAGCTTCGCCTTTATTCGCCTCGGGATGCCGAGTGATTGTGTAACCGTTAAACTTCTTCGGGCTTGATGCTCGAATACTTTTGATCCGTCGTCCGGAACCTTAGGATTTATCCGAACTTGGTTTATTTCCGAATATGCTTGCGTTTGCCTTCGAGTGGAATTTGTTCTTCACTCGGAATAATCTTTGTGTTTGAGATGCAGCTCTGAGGTAGTGATTTCAATCGACGTGCGCTTTGTCGTCCTTGCAGGTAGGGATGGAACGTTGTACTTGTGGCATAGCTCCGAAGGAGAAGGTTGCAGTCGACCTGCACCTCGTCGTTCTTGCGGATAGGGATGGAGCGAACGTTGTACTTGTGGCGTAGCTCCGAAGGAGAAGGTTGTAGTCGACCTGCACCTCGTCGTCTTTGTGGATAGGGATGGAGCAAACGTTGTACTTGTGGTGTAGCTCCGAAGGAGAAGGTTGCAGTCGACCTGCACCTCGTCATCCTTGTGGATAGGGATGGCTTCCATACTTAGGCGAGTTCTGGACTGTGGCTAAGCCTCTGAGTGGGAGGGTTGCTCTCCACTCGGTACGATTTTTCAAACTTAGGCGAGTACTTGACTGCAGCTAAGCCCCCGAGTGGGAGGGTTGCTCTCCACTCGGTAGGATTTTTCAAACTTAGGCGAGTACTTGACTTCAGCTAAGCCTCCGAGTGGGAGGGTTGCTCTCCACTCGGTAGGATTTTTCAAACTTAGGCGAGTACTTGACTGCAGCTAAGCCCCCGAGTGGGAGGGTTGCTCTCCACTCGGTAGGATTTTTCAAACTTAGGCGAGTACTTGACTACAGCTAAGTCTTCGAGTGGGAGGGTTGCTCTCCACTCGGTAGGATTTTTCAAACTTAGGCGAGTACTTGACTGCAGCTAAGCCCCCGAGTGGGAGGGTTCCTCACCACTCGGTAAGATTTTTTCAAACTTAGGCGAGTACTTGGACTGCAGCTAAGCCCTGGACTGAGAGGCTTGCTCACCACTCGGTAGGATTTTTTGAACTTAGGCGAGTACTTGGACTGCAGCTAAGCCCCCGAGTGAGAGGCTTGCTCACCACTCGGTAGGATTTTTTGAAACTTAGGCGAGTACTTGGACTGCAGCTAAGCCCCCCAGTGAGAGGCTTCCTCATCACTCGGTAGGATTTTTTGAACTTAGGCGAAATGGATTCGTAGCTAAGCCTCCGAGTGAGAGGTTTACTCACCAATCGGTAGGATTTTTTGAACTTAGGCGAAACGGATTCGCAGCTAAGCCTCCGAGTGAGAGGCTTGCTCGCCACTCGGTAGGATTTTTCGGACTTGGGCAAAACGGATTTCAAACGGAAACAAAAGCAATAACAATCGCTTAGGAAGATTATAAAGCTCTTGTCTTTGATAAATAAACTACAAAGGTATTTATTATTACATCTCATCTGAGTGAGTACTTAAGTATAAAAGGGGTGGAGCAGCTCCGCATTCCAAGCTCGAGGCTCGTCTTTCTGATGCTCGACATTGTAAAGACGGTATGCTCCATTGTGGAGAACTCTGGTGATAATGAAGGGGCCTTCCCAAGCGGGGGCAAGCTTGTGTGGCTTCTGTTGATCCACTCGAAGAACCAAGTCTCCCTCTTGAAAGGCTCGCCCCTTCACGTTTCTAGCATGGAATCGACGCAAATCTTGCTGATAGATGGTCGACCGGATCAATGCCATCTCTCTTTCCTCTTCTAAGAGATCTGCCGGGCATGTTCTGCTTCCTCTTCAGAGAAGAGCTCGACTCGGGGTGCGTTGTGGAGCAGGTCACTTGGCAGAACAGCTTCGGCTCCATAGACCAAAAAGAAAGGGGTTCGTCCGGTCGACCGATTGGGAGTTGTACTCAAACCCCAAAGAACTGATGGAAGTTCATCGACCCGAGCGCTGCTGCGTGTTTGAGATCACACATCACCGGGGTTTCACTTTGAGGATTAGACCATTTGCCCTTTCTGCTTGACCATTCGACTGTGGGTGAGCGACTGAAGCATAGTCGACTCGTGTGCCTTGAGAAGCACAGAAAGCTCTAAACTCATCAGAATCAAAGTTCGATCCGTTGTCAGTGATGATGTTGTGTGGAACTCCATATCTGAATGTCAATTCTCTGATGAAGCTGACAGCAGTGCTGGCTTCAAGATTCTTGATAGGTTTAGCTTCGATCCATTTGGTAAACTTGTCGACTGCTACAAGCACATGAGTAAATCCGCTCCTACCAGCCCTCAGCGGCCCAACCATATCCAACCCCCAAACAGCAAAGGGCCAGACGAGGGGAATGGTCTTCAGGGTTGATGCAGGCTTGTGAGACATATCAGAGTAAAACTGGCAACCTTCACATCTGTCGACTATATCTTTCGCCATTTCATTTGCTCGGGGCCAATAAAATCCGGCTCGGTATGCTTTAGCCACAATGGCCCGAGAGGACGCATGGTGACCACAGGTTCCCGAATGGATGTCCTTGAGGATCATTCGACCTTCTTCTGGTGTTATGCATTTCTGACTGACCCTAGTCACACTTTCTCTGAACAATTGTCCCTTTATCACCTTAAAGGCCTTGGATCGACGGACGATCTGTCGAGCCTCTTCTTCATCCTCTGGGAGTTCCTTCCTAAGGATGTACGCGATGTAAGGTACTGTCCAGTCGGGAGTGACGACCAGAACCTCCATGATTAGGTCGACCACAGCTGGGACCTCGACTTCAGTCGGATCTGTGGCGCTCTTAGGTTGCGGGGCTCTTCTGTAAAAGGATCTTCTTGAACTGACGGTGTGTGAATGTGTTCCAGAAACACATTGCTGGGAATGGCTTCTCTCTTGGAACCTATCTTCGCCAAATCATTGGCTGCTTGATTTTTCAATGGGTATATGATGGAGCTCTAACCCTCAAACTTCTTTTTCCAACTTCCTCACCGCATTGCAAGAGCTACCATGGCTGGGCTTCTGACGTCCCACTCTTTCATCACTTGATTGACCACCAAATCTAAGTCTCCATAGACCATGAGGCGACGAACGCCGAGTGAAATGGCCATGGGCAACCCATATAAGAGTGCTTCATATTATGCTTCATTATTGGAGGAATCAAAGTGAATCTGGAGTACATATCTGATCTTTTCTCCTCGGGGGTATACTAGTACCACCCCGGCACCCGAACCATTCAACATCTTGGAACCGTCAAAGAACATGGGCCAGTGCCCGAGTGAACTTGAGTCGGCAGTTGCTGTTCGATCCACTCGGCGAGGAAATCAGCTATTGCTTGGGACTTGATAGCTTTCTTTGCCTCAAACTGAATATCTAAGGGAAGGAGTTCAATCGCCCATTTTGCCACTCGACCGCCACATCTCTCATTGTGATCTCCGATAATGGAGTGTCACGATTTAATCGTAACAGAGTGGTCAGAGAAATAGTGTGCAACCTTCTTCGTGGTCATGTAAATCCCATAAACAAGCTTCTGATAGTGCGGATATCTATGTTTCGATGGAGTCAGAACTTCAGAAACACAATAAACCGGGCGCTGAACTTTATAGGCTTTTCCCTCTTCTTCTCGCTCGACCGTAAGTACTGTACTGACGACTTGTCCAGTGGCTGCTATATAAAGCAGTAAAGGCTCTTTGCTGATTGGGGCAGCAAGCACCGGCTGGGTGGAAAGCAGGGCTTTTAGCTCTGCAAATGTTGCATCAGCTTCGGGAGTCCACGCGAACTTATCTGACTTCTTCATCAGTCGGTAGAGAGGTAGCGCCTTCTCATCGAGTCTGGAAATGAATCGACTTAGGGCGGCCAAACAACCAGTAAGCTTCTGGACACCATGCACACGCACACGGCGTTTCATTCGGAGTATGGCGCCAACTTTCTCGGGGTTAGCATCGATCCCTCGTTCGGAAACGAGAAAACCGAGTAACTTTCCTCCTGGAACTCCGAACGTGCACTTTGATGGATTAAGCTTGATATCGTACCTTCTAAGGTTGGCAAAGGTTTCAGCAAGGTCAGCCAATAGGTCAGAACCTTTGCGTGACTTGACCACAATGTCATCCATGTACGCCCGCATTCCGACCGATTTGAGTGAGTAAACACTTCTCAATCATCTGCATGAATGTGGCACCAGCGGTCTTCAGACCGAATGGCATAGTGACATAATAGAAGCACCCGAATGGGGTGATGAAAGCTGTTTTAATTTCATCGGGTCCATACAGACGGATCTGATGATACCCGGAATAGGCGTCCAAAAAGAACAAACGCTCACATCCCGCAGTCGAATCGACTATCTGATCGATGTGAGGGAGAGGAAAGTGATCCTTCGGGCAGGCCCGATTGATATGCTTGAAGTCGATGCACATGCAAAGTGAATTGTCCTTCTTAGGGACCATGACAATGTTAGCTAACCACTCGGAGTGGTAAATCTCTCGAATAAACTCAGCTGCCAGGAGCCGAGCCACTTCTTCACCGATTGCTTTTCTCTTCTGTACGGCGGACCGTCGAAGATGTTCCTTGACCGGTTTTACCTTTGGGTCGACTCGCAAATGATGCTCAGACAGTTCCCTGGGAACACCCGGCATGTCAGAAGGTTTCCATGCAAAGATGTCCCAGTTCTCACGGAGGAACTGGATGAGCTCTTCTTCCTATTTGGAGTCAAGAGTTGTTGAAATGTGGGTCGGGGCAGCATTGGGGTCAGTCGGGTGGATATGAACCGGTTTCGTTTCACCGGATGACTGAAATGCTGAATCCGTTGCAGGCTTCTTAGCTTGCAGCAAATCACTCGGATCTGCATTTTTCTGATACTCCTGTAATTCCACCACTGCCATCTGCGCTTCGGCGATCTTCGAGCCCTTCTGGAAGCACTCTTCTGCCTTCTTTCAATTGCCAGTGATAGTGATCACTCCCTTGGGACCAGGCATTTTCAATTTGAGGTACACATAGCATGGTCGAGCCACAAAACGCGCATAAGTTGGCCTGCCCAGAATGGCGTGATAAGCACTCTGGAAATGCACAACTTCAAATATCAACTTTTCTTTGCGGCAATTCTTGTAATCACCGAAAACCACGTCGAGAGCAATCTGGCCGAGTGATTCAGCCTTCTTGCCTGGAATGACTCCATGGAAACTCATACTGCTTTCACTGAGTCTGGTCATCGGAATGCCCATCCCTTTCAACGCTTTACGCATACGTAATGTTTAGGCCATCGCCACCATCCATCGTAACTTCAATCGATGAGTGCCTTCGACAACCGGATCGACCACCAAAGCTTGCCTCCCGAGGTGAATATGTGCGTCGGGTGATCGACCGGTCGAATGTGATGGCGATGCGAGACCATTTCAAATAATCGTGTCGCCGGAGCGACCATATTCACTTCTCTGTTGATCACTTTCAGTCGACTCTTACTCCCAACATCAGCAAAAATCATCAGAGTGGAATTGACGTGAGGGTAACCTCCTTGTCCTCAACATTGTCTGACTCTTTTTCCTTGTCTTTGGGTTGTTTCTCTCGGAACTGCTGGATCATGAGCCGACACTGCCGAGTGGTATGCTTCGGATAAATGATTTTACCTTCTTCATCTTTCTTCGTGTGGATATGGCATGGCAAATCTAGCACATCATTTTTGTCTTGATCTTTTATCTTCTTAGGGTTCCATGGCCCCTAGGGCTTCCCTTTGGGTTTTCCTTGAGTCACGGCTAAGGTTTTCCCAGGAGCAGCTGGCTCGGCTTTGCGCTCGCTCCGACTGGAGTTTCCTCCTCCGGTTTCATGGGCGACTGATTTGTGCTTGCCACTCCGGAGCCGATCCTCTTCTTCACCATTAGCATACTTGGTGGCTATCTCCATCATTCGACTCAGAGACATGTCTCCGGTCCAACCAAACTTCAAGTTCAACTCTCGATATTTGACGCCTTTCTTGAAGGCACAAACTGCTTGGTGATCAGACACATTCTCCACTGTGTGGTGCAGTGTGATCCATCTCTGGATATAATCCCTCAAAGTTTCATTTGTCTTCTGTACACAAGATTGCAACTCTCTTAACCCTGCTGGTCATTTGCATGTCCCTTCAAACGTTCTGACAAACACTCGAGCAAGATCTTCCCAAGTGTAAATGCTGCTGGGTGCTAATTGATTCAGCCATGCTCTGGCCGAACCCTCTAATATCAGAGGCAGGTGTTTCATGGCCACTTCATCATTGCCGCCGCCAATCTGAACAGCCACTCGGTAATCCTCAAGCCAAGTGTCAGGCTTGGACTCACCAGTGAACTTACTGACTCCAGTCGCCAACCTGAAGTTGGGAGGAATCACCGCGGCCCTGATGGCTCTACTGAAGCACTCTAGACCTAAGACACGCACTCTGCTGCTGGTGGGTACATCTCTGTCATGACCTTCTCGGTGAGCTCTGTTCCTGTCGACCAAACCTTGAACGAGAATAGATCTCGCATCAAAGCACAGCTCCACAGGGTCGATGGAATCCTTCGCCCAACACTATGAGGGCGTCTGTCATCCTGCTGTCGAGGCACGTATGATCCACTCCTTGGGGGAGGTGTGGGCACTCGACGACGATCATCACGATCGAGTCGGTGATCATACTGCTCACGGTTTCTGTACTGATCACGTCGGTCACCATGTCCCTCACGCCTCGGGGGCGATCTTGGGCTATGAGCCGACTGGACTGTATATGCAAGAACGGACCTGCTATGGATCCTATTCCGTGGATCGTGACACGTACCAGATTCTGCTCTCCGCCGCCTCGAGTAAAGCTCTGATCTGCATTAAACCTCTGTCGGCTTCTGACTGGGAGGGCTGAATTGACTCTGCTATTAGAGCTGCAGCTGTAAGATTTTGGATCGGAGTTCGATATACCTGAGTCGGAGGTGGAAAAAGCTGGCGTCGACTGGATTCTTGAACCTTTTGCCGCACACGCTCGTCGAGTACTCGCTGGAGATTTTCTAGTCGAGTGCGCTCAACTAGATTGGCCAGGCGCACGTCCTCCAAGGCCCGGGCCTCGGGGGTTTCTCCACCAATAGGAGTGTGAAGAGCATCCATGTTCCGGCGGCGAAGCTCTTCCCTCTGCTCCGAAGAGAGGGGCTCGGGGAGGTATTCCTCATGGGCATGCGACGGATCGCCTCTGCCATCGCCACCGTCGGTGCGAGGGAAGCCGGGAGAACTGCGAGGTCCATCGACCATCAGGACCTCTGCCGCTGGATCATCTTTGTCGCTTTTCGGATGCGATCTCTGCGGAGCCCAGTCGAACATGCAGAGAGATTCGGCTCGATCGCCGCGACTTGGGGGTGGCTGCTTACGAGCCACCGCGTGCCTCACCCATCGCTGAACCCTTGACCGACCGAGCGCTTGCGCCCGGGCGACGGGCGGAGGACGCCACAGTGCCGACCGACATCGGGTCGACGGCTGCCTCAGAGGACGCCTTGCGGACGCCTTGAAAGTGCGTTGCCACCGGACGGGAGTGCATCAACGCCGAGTGGAGCCTCCCGGGTTAAGCCGGAGTCGTCGGCGACGAACACGAGCGCACCGAGACGGATCTCGCGGCCCTCAGCCAAACCTCCGCCTGAAACCATGATGAAGGGGATCGGAAAGATTGCAACTTCTCCAAAAAGTCGCTAAGACACCTGCCCCAAGGTGGGCGCCAACTGTCGTGGTTCTGAATCTGACAGTAGAATAGGGGGGTAGGAATGTAGAGGCAAGATCTTAGCTATGGAGGAGTTGTACACGCTAGTTTTATGAGTTCAGGCCCTTCTCGGAGGAAGTAACAGCCCTACGTCTCGGAGCCAGGAGGCGGTCGACTGGATTATATGCGTGTGAGTTACAGGGGGTGCGAACCCTTGTCCCAGATGAGGGGGATGGCTTATATAGAGTGCGCCAGGACCCCAGCTCCCCTCCGTTACATAGGATTCAATGTACATAAAGAGGTGGCGTTACATGTAACGCCTGTATTGAAGTGCTGCAAATGATCATTAAATATCTGGGTAAATGCCCGACCATTGCTGCGCGGAGCGGCTTTAGGTCTTCTTATTGTCGAGTGGTTTGATGGTCGAGTAACCTGGATAAAGTGGGATCTCCGAGTGGATGGTAGGTTGAGTGGACTTCACTCGACGCCTTTGCTGGATCCCTTCTTTTGATACTTGAACTTCTTTGTTCTTAGGACAAGGACCTTAGGTAGGATGTATAGGTCAGGCCTATTATCCTACCCTAGGTTTGTGTCTACATCAGGGATCCTGTTGATCGGGAGGGGTGTGGCGTACCGCAAAACGAAGGAAACAGACTTGTGTTGGAGCGCTACGGTCGAAACGGGGGTCCTGTTGATCGGGAGGGGTGTGGCGTACCGCAAAACAGAGGAAACAGACTTGTGTTGAAGTGCTACGGTCCAAACGGGGGTCCTGTTCATCGGGAGGGTGTGGCATCGCAAAACGGACTCCACAGATACTGCTCATCTCCACCGTCGACCCCTCCAGCCCACCACTCTGCCATCGCTCATCCACCGTCGACCTCCTCCAGCCTCCACCGCGATCGCTCATCCACGGGCTCCTCAATCTAGCCTCCACCGCGCTACTCCACCGGCCATCGCTCAACCAACCCTCTCCGCTGGCTCCTGTTCAACCACCCTCCACGGGCTCTGCTCATCCCGCCTCCACCGCTCATCGCTCATCCTACCCTCCACGGGGTGGTCCTATTCATCCAGCCCTCCACGTGGTCCTGTTCATCCAGCCCCAACCGGCTCGATCGATCGGGGTACTGTTCATCCAGAGGCAACACCACGGGGTCCTGTTCATCCAGAGGCAGCATCGATCGGCTTCAGTTAACAGCCACTGATCGATTGCTCGGGTTCAGTAACGCGTAGCCTGCAGTGCAATCGCTCGGGTTCAGTTAGAGCCCAACGCCTCGCTCGGGTTCAGTTAGAGCCCAACGCCTCTCACACATGCGCGTACGTATGAGATAAATGCGCATCGCTCGGCCCCCGACCACCCACCGTAACCGGGGACTCCCTGATATTTTCCGCGCCCTCGCTTTTACCACGGTTTTTTCCGTCATGGACGGCCCGAAGAATGTCATGCAGCTATGTCTCCGGCCCGCCCAGGACGAAAAGCGCATTTTACATCATGATTTTTGTCATAGAAGTAGGACCCCACCACATCTATGATGATACCGGGTTTTGTCACAATTATCGTCATAGAAGTGTCATAAGTATGACAGAAAAAATTTCGTTCGGCCCAAAATGTCACGAATGTGTCTTTTTTTTTATAGTGGAAGGGCGATGTCCTCGATATAGAACCACTCGGGGAAATTCTCCGCCTGAGCCCTGACGTTGAAGGAAGTCAATCATGCTCGAACGGGGACTAGATCCGCGGGGGGGAGAAATCCCTGTGTTTGCAGCTTCACTAGCTGACCGTGGGATACGGAACATCTCTCCCAATCGCCTTTTTCGGAGCCGTGGGGACGGGAGGAAGAACTGGGAGCGCTAGCCATGTTGGAGTGGTTCCTCCTAGCAAGCTCTGAGGATTTTCCGCGTGGTGTGGAACGGATCTAAGATCCAATCTCTTTAAATAGACGCTTTTCTCACATGGTCGGGGTGTTATGTGCAAAAAATACCCTAACCTCTCGTATTCGCTCGACATGTGGAAGCTGAAGACATGGATGCACAGAAGCTGATGGGTACGACATTAAATGGAAGGCCGAATACAGCTCTTTGAAGTCATCGGAGGAGGAACCCGCCTGGCAATGCCGAAGATAATCTGCGCGCCGGACACATCGTCATTGAAAGCCTGGTTCGGGGGCTACTTAGGGAGTCCTGGATTAAGGGGTCCTCGGACGTCCGGCCTGTTGGACGTGAGCCAGACTGATGGGCTGTGAAGACACAAGACCGAAGACTCTCTCCCGTATCCGGATAGGACTCTCCTTAGCGTGGATGGCAAGCTTGGCGTTCGGATATGAAGATTCCTTTCTCTGTAACCGACTTTGTACAACCCTAGTCCCCTCGCCTCCGGTGTCTATATAAACCGGAGGGTTTAGTCCATAGGGACAATCATAATCATACAGGCTAGACTTCTAGGGTTTGAGCCAGTGCGATCTCGTGGTAGATCAATTCTTGTAATACTCATATTCATCAAGATCAATCAAGCAGGAAGTAGGGTATTACCTCCATAGAGAGGGCCCGAACCTGGGTAAACATCGTGTCCCCTGTCTCCTGTTACCATCGACCTTAGACGCATAGTTCGGGACCCCCTACCCGAGATCCGCCGGTTTTGACACCGACAGTCGTGATCGCGTAAAAAATGAGATAAGAGCACAAGATTATAATACATCTCATTGGGCTCTTGGTTATTTTCCTTGGTTTGAGGTGAGGGGTGAGGAGAGGGGTTGTTAGATTTGGTATTACATGACCATGGTAGGAGGCAATTATAAGGGTAGCATCATAGAGTGGTTAGGGCCATCTCTTTATTGGGCACGTGGGAGCTTTTGAAGCACCGCAATGTCGTGGTCTTCAACGAAGTGACACCATATACACATCAAGTACTACAACGGATCACAGTGAGGGCAGAGTCTGGCGGCAAGCAGGACTACTGCGGGGGAGCTCGAAGGGTTTTTTCGCGGCCATTGCAACGTGGGCACTTAGTGAGTGATTGCATGCAAAGTAGATGATATGGTGGATGTGGCCTCGTTGTAGCATGTAATCAACTTTAACCTTGCACCGTTGAGAAAGTCTTCCCTTCCTTCCATATATAACATATGATACGCACACTCGTGCATATTTAAGAAAAAAAGAGTGGTTCTTATAAAAGCAAACTCATAGGATAGGATCCACGACCTCTAATGGCTCTGTGTTCCTGTCTAGTTAGGCTTGGACTAGTTGGGACGTTGGTATAATGGTGCGTAGTGCAGTAAAAACTAGATGCTGGTTTAGCGAGCTCGGAACTGCTAACAACCTTTCTCTCCTGTCATGCCCTCTTCCTTTCCTGATCATCCACTGGCCACAACATTCATTCGCGCCATAGACTTGTGTCTGAACATTCGTGCTCCGTTTTTTCCTAACTATGAGATCTAGACAGCAGCCTAGTGGCAAGGATCGCAGTGGCGCACCCTGAGCCCAGGGTTCGAGTCCCGTCGGGAGCAGATTTCTGACGCCTCACCCGGGTGGGCTCCTTCTATAAAAAATATGCCCTGGGTGCTAGTGGCCATGGATCTCATATTTTTTTTTCCAAACTATATTGTATAAGAAATGCATAGAGCAAGGTATCGGTTTTTGAAGTGGAAACATTGATTTGATTTTTGTATCTTACTAACAACAATGAAAGCTTTGATTTTTGTATCTTACTAACAACAATGAAAGCAAAAGAAATGCTTTCATGCTCTGATAAGTAATGAAACAGCTCCGCTCCTAATGCCTGATCGGTTCTAGTACTTGAGAGGAATCTGAGGGGAGCCTGACCCGTTTATAGAAATGATAGAATTAGAGGTAGCTCAACTGTTAGGTACCATAATCTTTCCCTCCTCTCATCCATGGAAAGCATGAGCTAAAGAGCCAATGGAAATGGAGATACATATTTCTGATGTCCACCAGACACCACCTTAACCCGGTGGGTGCATCTTCTTCCAAAAGTCGAACATGGTGGGCTATAGCAACGATAGGAGTAATTATTGGCAAGTGAACGCCAACGGACTGGTGGACATCTCAATCCTCACAGCCGTGTCATGTCACGTCTAGTTTTAAAAGAGCAAGTAGGCATGGTAATCCATACAAGCGTGTCACGCCTAGCTTTAAAAGGGCAAGTAGGCATGGTAAAGCAGCAGCACACCAGTCGCACACCATCGATTTGAAGCCACAAGCACATCATCTGCCCAACAGGCGATGCCGATGCGGCACGGCCGCCCAGCGGTTGGGCGCATGTGCATGCATGCATATGGCTGGGAATCGAATCCTTGGTATTCTTTGCGCATGCAGGCCCGGTATATGTGTCCATCCATGAGCGGCGAGACGCCGGGGGGAACAAGGGGCGGCCGACACGTGCACGTGCCCAGGGTCATGCCATCAGGACGATTCTGCGCGCAGCGCAGCACAGGATACCCTCGATCGTCTTGGTGCGACCGTGTTGCGCTCAGCTTTGCATCTCGCATCATCTCCCCTCGCCCTTTCCGGAGGCCGGGACGGCCGGGGGCACCTAACCCTCAGAGTAGCCTGAGGCGGGGGCGAGCGCAGCCGCGTGCTGTCTCGCGGATTCACCGGGTCGACGTGTCGTGCCTCGCGAGCTTGGCTAATGGATACGGCCCGCCGCGCCGGCGCTTCGCGTGGCCGCGGGGGCCATTTCCTCCGTCGTCACGGCGGGAGAGATGCGGGCTGCTGTCCACGTAGGGAAAGCGGCGTCACTCACGAAGTCACGATCGACGGCGTGTCGGACGGCCGGCTCTCCGAGAGCGATGGGAGGGTGCATACGGCACGGGCTGGCGATCTTGGAATCAGGCTGCGCTCGATTCGGTGCCGCTGAGCGAGGGCGCCGGCTGTCATGCCCAGGATACACTGCACCGACTGACGAAGAAGGTGTCAACACTAGCGGATTCAGTTATCGAACGGCTACAATTCCATCCGAGAGGTCACTGTACCTTATCGACCGTTGAACGGCTACAATCCCGTGTAAACCATTTTCCTTTACCTCAGTCTTTCCTGTAAACAGTACATAAGCTGGCTATGCCGTGAACAAGAAGTAAGAGCGGCGAGACGAATTTAAGAGGCAGATGATGACCTAGTCTGCCCTGTTTCGGTGCCATGGCAACCGTTTTCGATTTCGTTGCCATGGCAGCCTATTTTCGCTGCAACAGCAACTCCTTTTTCTTAGGCGAGCACTAGGCGCCGGCGCGCCGGCCCAATAGTTCGGCCGGTCACGCGACAGCCCTCCGATTCGAGGGCTGCGAACCGTCTGATCTCGTTCCCTTTCTTCTCTAAGGCACACCGGACCCCCCTGCGAGCGCTGCAGCCAGAGCACCACCCTCGAGCTAGCTAGATCCCTCGCACGGCTGTAGCTGAGAGCGCCACCGGCCCAGCTTGGCGGGCGCGTTGCTGCCCATCCCAACCATTCACTCGTTTGGACATCCGTTATGGTCAGATCCCCGCTAAACTTGGCCATGGCCGACATGGAGCCGCCGTCGGCAGCGGTTGCAGCTCCCCGCCCCCACGGTTGTAACATCTGGTGTGCCACCCCCTCCATCCTGGCCGTCGAGCTGGCTGCAGGGTGCACGCTGCAGCACCGCCGGCGTCTTCTTCCCTGGGTAACCCAATTCTACATGCCGCCATTGTAGCAAAACAACTCGGTGTTTGTAACTTTTCAAAATCCCCGATGTAGCAAAAAAAAACGAGCCCCAACACGTCACCCAGCACCACTCCCTTAGATGTAGCAAAAATAATCACAGGTTCCGGCTTCTCTAGATGCTGATTCCAGCAATTCTACTTGCCGGTTGAAAACCTTTTGTGCTGCCCCTTCCAGCAAAAACCGCGGCGACAGAGCAGCCGCTCTCCACCGTCGCAACAAATGCCGTGGCTGGTTCCAGCAAAAATATGGATCCAGCAAAAGAGGGGTGGTAGCAAAAATCAAATACATAGGTAACCAAATTTTTGAGTGGTTCCAGCAAAAAGATAGATCGAAGCACAAAAAGAAGCGAAGACGGGGAAGTAGCAAAAACGAAGATGGTTGTAGCAAATATTTGTAGTGGTTCCAGCAAAAAATTCAAGGGCAGGTGGTGCAAAAAATCAACAAGAGACAATGGTAGCAAAAAATTAGACTGGATTCAGCAAAAAGGTACCCAAATTGTGGGATCGTAGGAAAAATGATTTTGATTCCAGCAAAACAACAAACTAGTTGTAGCAAGAAATCTGGCCAAATTGCAGCTCCTGTCGAGGCAGGATCCAACATCTCGTCCATCAATAAAAATCCATGGCCAGGGAGGTGGCCTCCTGTCGCAGCACCGGCCGTCATGACTCGATGCAAAGCACCCCCTGCCCCCTCGACTACGCAGTTCCCCGACCTCTCCCTGTTGCGGATTTCCACCCATGGGGAAAAGCACAAGGAGGAGGGTTCTCTTCTGACCACTCCCATGAAAAAAACTGCGCCGCCCAGGTGGTGTTGGCGGCCATCACCGGTGTTCCGCCGGTGTAGCTGTGGTGTCGGGTGGCTGGAGCAGGATAGCAGGGGGAGAAATGGGATGAGTAGGAAGGAGAAAAATAAGTGGTTCAGAGTTGTTCGTGTGAGAGGATAAGGGATCCGAAGAGCGGTGAGTGGGGCCTACGTAGTTGGAAGCGAGCGTTTCGGCTTGACCGGCCCAAGTTCGGCTGGTCGACCGGCTCCAAACGTTTCCCGTCGGCGCGCCGGCCCAATAGTTCGGCCGGTCACGTGACAGCCCTCCGATTCAAGGGCTGCGAACCGTCTGATCTCATCCCCTTTCTTCTCTAAGGCACACCGGACCCCCTGCGAGCCCTGCAGCCAGAGCACCACCCTCGAGCTAGCTAGTTCCCTCGCACGGTCAGAAGCCGAGAGCGCCACTCGCCCAGCTTACGGGCGCGTCGCTGCCCTTCCCAACCATCTCACTCGTTTGGAGATCCGTCATGGTCAGATCCCCGCCAAACTTGGCCATGGCCGAAATGGAGCCGCCGTTGGCAGCGGTTGAAGCTCGCCGCCGCCGCGGTTGCAGCATCTGGTGTGCAACCCCCTCCATCCTGGCCGTCGAGCTGGCCGCAGGGTCCATGCTGCAGCATCGCCAGCGTCTTCTTCCCTGGGTAACCCAATTCTACATGCCGCCATTGTAGCAAAACAACTCGGTGTTTGTAGCTTTTCAAAATCCCCGATGTAGCAAAAAAATGAGCCCCAACACGTCGCCCAGCACCACTCCCTTAGATGTAGCAAAATAATCACAGGTTCCAATTCTCTAGATGCTGATTCCAAGAATTCAACTTGCCGGTTGAAAACCTTTTGTGCTGCCCTTCGAAAGCAAAAAACGGCGACAGAAAGCAGTCGCTCTTCACCGTCGCAACAAATGCCATGGCTGGTTCCAGCAAAAATATGGATCCAGCAAAAAAGGGGTGGTAACAAAAATAAAATACATAGGGAACAAATTTTTTGAGTGGTTCCAGCAAAAAGATAGATCGAAGCACAAAAAGAATCAAAGACGGGGAAGTAGCAAAAATGAAGATGGTTGTAGCAAATATTTGTAGTGGTTCCAGCAAAAAATTCAAGGGCAGGTGGTGCAAAAAATCAACAAGAGATAGTGGTAGCAAAAAATTAGACTGGATCCAGCAAAAAGGTACCCAAATTGTGGGGATCGTAGGAAAAATTATTTTGATTCCAGCAAAACAACAAACTAGTTGTAGCAAGAAATCTGGCCAAATTGCAGCTCCTGTCAAGGCAGGATCCAGCATCTCGTCCATCAATAAAAATCCATGGCCAGGGAGGTGGCCTCCGTCAGCAAAGACCGGCCGTCATGACTCCATGCAAAGCACCCCCGCCTCGACTATGGAGCTCCCGACCTCTCCCTGCTATGGATTTCCACCCATGGGGAAAAGCACAAGGAGGAGGGTTCTCTTTTGACCACTCCCATGAAAAAAACTGCGCCGCCCAGGTGGTGTTGGCGGCCATCACCGGTGTTCCGCTGGTGTAGCTGTGGTGTCGGGTGGCTTGAGCAGGATAGCAGGGGGAGAAATGGGATGAGGAGGAAGGAGAAAAATAAGTGGTTCAGAGTTGTTCGCGTGAGAGGATAAGGGATCCGAAAAGCGGTGAGTGGGGCCTATGTAGTTGGAAGTGAGTGTTTCGGCGTGACCGGCCCAAGTTCGGCTGGTCGACCGGCTCCAAACATTTCCCGTCGGCGCGCCGGCCCAATAGTTCGGCCGATCACGTGACAGCCCTCCGATTCGAGGGCTGTGAACCGTCTGATCTCATCCCCTTTCTTCTCTAAGGCACACCGGACCCCCTGCGAGCGCTGCAGCCAGAGCACCACCCTCGAGCTAGCTAGATCCCTCGCACGGCTGTAGCTGAGAGCGCTACCGGCCCAGCTTGGCGGGCGCGTCGCTGCCCTTCCCAACCATCTCACTCGTTTGGAGATCCGTCATGGCCAGATCCCTGCCAAACTTGGCCATGGCCGACATGGAGCCGCCGTTGGCAGCGGTTGAAGCTTCCCGTCCCCGCGGTTGCAGCTTGCCGCCCCCGCGGTTGCAGCATCTGGTGTGCCACCCCCTCCATCCTGCCGTCGAGCTGGCCGCAGGGTCCATGCTGCAGCACCGCCAGCGTCTTCTTCCCTGGGTAACCCAATTCTACATGCCGCCATTGTAGCAAAACAACTCGGTGTTTGTAGCTTTTCAAAATCCCCGATGTAGCAAAAAAATGAGCCCCAACACGTCGCCCAGCACCACTCCCTTAGATGTAGCAAAAATAATCACAGGTTCCAGCTTCTCTAGATGCTGATTCCAGCAATTCAACTTGCCGGTTGAAAACCTTTTGTGCTGCCCCTTCCAGCAAAAACGGCGGCGACAAAGCAGTCGCTCTCCACCGTCGCAACAAATGTCGTGGCTGGTTCCAGCAAAAAAGGGGTGGTAGCAAAAATCAAATACATATGGAACACATTTTTGAGTGGTTCCAGCAAAAAGATAGATCGAAGCACAAAAAGAATCAAAGACGGGGAAGTAGCAAAAATGAAGATGGTTGTAGCAAATATTTGTAGTGGTTCCAGCAAAAAATTCAAGGGCAGGTGGTGCAAAAAAATCAACAAGAGACAGTGGTAGCAAAAAATTAGACTAGATCCAGCAAAAAGGTACCCAAATTGTGGGATCGTAGCAAAAAAGATTTTGATTCCAGCAAAACAAAAAACTAGTTGTAGCAAGAAATCTAGCCAAATTGCAGCTCCTGTCGAGGCAGGATCCAGCATCTCGTCCATCAATAAAAATCCATGGCCAGGGAGGTGGCCTCCTGTCGCAGCACGGACCGTCATGACTCGATGCAAACAACACCCTGCCCCCTCGACTATGCAGCTCCCCGACCTCTCCCTGTTGCTGATTTCCACCCATGGGGAAAAGCACAAGGAGGAGGGTTCTCTTCTGACCACTCCCATGAAAAAAACTGCGCCGCCCAGGTGGAGTTGGCGGCCATCACCGGTGTTCCGCTGGTGTAGCTGTGGTGTCGGGTGGCTGCAGCAGGATAGCAGGGGGGAGAAACAGATGAGGAGGAAGGAGAAAAATAAGTGGTTCAGAGTTGTTCGCATGAGAAGATAAGGGATCCGAAGAGCGGTGAGTGGGGCCTACGTAGTTGGAAGCGAGCGTTTCGGCGTGACCAACCCAAGTTCGGCCGGTCGACCAGCTCCAAACGTTTCCCGCCAGCGCGCCGGCCCAATAGTTCGGCCGGTCACGCGACAGCCCTCCGATTCAAGGGCTGCGAACCGTCTGATCTCGTCCCTTTTCTTCTCTAAGGCACACCGGACCCCCCTGCCAGTGCTGCAGCCAGAGCACCACCCTCGAGCTAGCTAGATCCCTCGCACAGCTGTAGCTGAGAGCACCACCGGCCCAGCTTGGCGGGTGCGTCGCTGCCCTTCCCAACCATCTCACTCATTTGGAGATCTATCATGGTCAGATCCCCGCCAAACTTGGCCATGGCCGACATGGAGCCACCGTCGGCAGTGGTTGAAGCTCCCCGCCCCCGCGGTTGCAGCATCTGGTGTGCCACCCCCTCCGTCCTGGCCGTCGAGCTGGCCGCAGGGTGCATGCTGCAGCACCGCCGACTTCTTCTTCCCTGGGTAACCCAATTCTACATGCCGCCATTGTAGCAAAACAACTCGGTGTTTGTAGCTTTCCAAAATCCCCGATGTAGCAAAAAAAACGACCCCAACACGTCGCCCAACACCACTCCCTTAGATGTAGCAAAAATAATCACAGGTTCTAGCTTCTCTAGATGCTGATTCCAGCAATTCTACTTGCCGGTTGAAAACCTTTTGTGCTGCCCCTTCCAAAGAAAAACGGCGACAGAGCAGCCGCTCTCCACCGTCGCAACAAATGTCGTGGCTGGTTCCAGCAAAAATATGGATCCAGCAAAAAAGGGGTGGTAGCAAAAATCAACTACATAGGTAACAAATTTTTTGAGTGGTTCCATCAAAAAGATAGATCGAAGCACAAAAATAATTCAAGAAGGGGAAGTAACAAAAACGAAGATGGTTGTAGCAAATATTTGTAGTGGTTCCAGCAAAAAATTCAAGGGCAGGTGGTGCAAAAAATCAACAAGAGACAGTGGTAGCAAAAAATTAGACTACATCCAGCAAAAAGGTACCCAAATTGTGGGATCGTAGCAAAAAAGATTTTGATTCCAGCAAAACAACAAACTAGTTGTAGCAAGAGATCTGGCCAAATTGCAGCTCCTGTCGAGGCAGGATACACCATCTCGTCCATTAATAAAAATCCATGGCGTGGAGGTGGCCTCCCGTCAGCAAAGACCGGCCGCCATGACTCGATGCAAAGCACCCCCGCCTCGACCACGCAGTTCCCCGACCTCTCCCTGTTGCGGATTTCCACCCATGGGGAAAAGCACAAGGAGGAGGGTTCTCTTCTGACCACTCCCATGAAAAAAACGGCGCCGCCCAGGTGGTGTTGGCGGCCATCACCGGTGTTCCGCTGGTGTAGCTGTGGTGTCAGGTGGCTGGAGCAGGATAGCAGGGGGAGAAACAGATGAGGAGGAAGGAGAAAAATAAGTGGTTCGGAGTTGTTCGCATGAGAGGATAAGGGATCCGAAGAGCGGTGAGTGGGGCCTACGTAGTTGGAAGCGAGCGTTTCGGCGTGACCGGCCCAAGTTCGGCCGGTCGACCGGCTCCAAACGTTGCCCGCCGGCGCACCGGCCCAATAGTTCGGCCGGTCACGCGACAGCCCTCCGATTCGAGGGCTGCGAACCGTCTGATCTCGTCCCCTTTATTCTCTAAGGCACACCGGACCCCCCTGCGAGCGCTGCAGCCAGAGCACCACCCTCGAGCTAGCTAGATCCCTCGCACGGCTGTTGCTGAGAGCGCCACCGGCCCAGCTTGGCGGGCGCGTCGCTGCCCTTCCCAACCATCTCACTCATTTGGAGATCTGTCATGGTCAGAACCCCGCCAAACTTGGCCTTGGCCGACATGGAGCCACCGTCGGCAGCGGTTGAAGCTCCCCGCCCCCGCGGTTGCAGCTCCCCGCCCCCGTGGTTGCAGCATCTGGTGTGCCACCCCCTCCATCCTGGCCGTCGATCTGGCCGCAGGGTGCACGCTGCAGCACCGCTGACGTCTTCTTCCCTGGGTAACCCAATTCTACATGCCGCCATTGTAGCAAAACAACTCGGTGTTTGTAGCTTTTCAAAATCCCCGATGTAGCAAAAAAACAAGCCCCAACACGTCGCCCAACACCACTCCCTTAGATGTAGCAAAAATAATCACAGGTTTCAGCTTCTCTAGATGCTGATTCCAGTAATTCTACTTGCCGGTTGAAAACCTTTTGTGCTGCCCCTTCCAGCAAAAATGGCGGCGACAGAGCAGCCGCTCTCCACCGTCGCAACAAATGCCATGGCTGGTTCCAAAGAAAAATATGGTTCCAAAGAAAAAGGGTGGTAGCAAAAATCAAATACATAGGTAACAAATTTTTGAGTGGTTCCATCAAAAGATAGATCAAGCACAAAAAGAATCAAAGACGGGGAAGTAGCAAAAACGAAGATGGTTGTAGCAAATATTTGTAGTGGTTCCAGCAAAAAATTCAAGGGCAGGTGGTGCAAAAAATCAACAAGAGATAGTGGTAGCAAAAAATTAGACTAGATCCAGCAAAAAGGTACCCAAATTGTGGGATCGTAGCAAAAAAGATTTTGATTCTAGCAAAACAACAAACTAGTTGTAGCAAGAAATCTAGCCAAATTGCAGCTCTGCCGAGGCAGGATCCAAAGATCTCGTCCATTAATAAAAATCCATGGCTGTGGAGGTGGCCTTCGTCAGCAAAGATCGACCGTCATGACTCGATGCAAGCACCCCGCCTCGACTACGCAGCTCCCCGACCTCTCCCTGTTGCGGATTTCCACCCATGGGGAAAAGCACAAGGAGGAGGGTTCTCTTCTGACCACTCCCATGAAAAAAACGGCACCGCCCAGGTGGTGTTGGCGGCCATAGCCGGTGTTCCGCTGGTGTAGCTGTGGTGTCGGGTGGCTGCAGCAGGATAGCAGGGGGAGAAACAGATGAGGAGGAAGGAGAAAAATAAGTGGTTCGGAGTTGTTCAAGTGAGAGGATAAGGGATCCGAAGAGCGGTGAGTGGGGCCTACGTAGTTGGAAGCGAGTGTTTCAGCGTGACCAGCTCCAAACGTTTCCCTTTTTCTTATAGAACAATAACAGCTGGTTTTTAGCTAAGTAGTTAGTTTGGTTTGTTAATTTTAAGCCGGAGATTTAGTCCGCGCCCGCACGTACTGATCGTGGGATGGCACGATTGTCAAGGTTTGCGCGAGTAGTTTTCTCCGGCCATTGGTAGCTCTTTCCGCTTTGTAACAGAATAAGAACAAAGGAAAGAAAAACAGAAAAGCTGCAACGTTTGCACGCAGCGCAAAACCATCTGAGCCTAGGTGTTCATCGTGAGTGTGCACGTGAATTGTGCTAACAATTGGCATTAGAGCAAGTTTTCTGTTGGACGGACATGGCAGGGAGCAAGGCAGCGTCTGGGAATCAAGGTGGCTCTGACTTAAAGGACACTATTGCCACGATGCATGCGCTCGCTCTCATGCTCATCGACGAGGCATGAGCGGTGCCACACCATCCACGGGCGCGAGTTTGCCATGCCAATGGTGCAGAGGCGCGAGGTGTCGCTGCCCACCATGTTCCCGATGCTGACACGGAGCGACTATGGCAACGGGTCGCTTTTGAGAGAGCCATCCTACAGATGCATGGTCTATAGGACGCCATGGACACTAGCATCGCTGACTACCATGACGATCGAGCAGCACTCGAGGCCGTGCTCAGGGCGGTGCCCCCGAAGATGCTCATCGTCCTCTCCACCAAGCAGACTGCTAAGGAGGCCTAGGATGCGGTCAAGATGATGCGGATGGGCTCAGCCGCCGTGCGTGAGGCCAAGACCCAGGGTTTCCGTCAGGCCTTCAAGGGCACCCGCTTCAAACCCGGCGAGAACGTCAACAGTTTCGCTATGCAACTTAGTGGACAACAGCCTCTTGATACATCTCCAACGTATCTACTCCCTCCGTTCCATATTACTTGTCGCTGATTTAGTACAAAGTTGTACTAAATCAGCGACGAGTAATATGGAACGGAGGGAGTATAATTCATGATTATTTCATGCTATTATATTATAAATTTTAGATACTTTATATGCAATTTTATATCATTTTTTTGGAACTAACCTATTAACTGAGTGTCCAGTGTCAGTTTCTGTTTCTGCATATATTTGGTTTTTTAGGAAATCAATACAAAACAAAGTCCAAGCACGATAAGATTTTTACCATGATTTTTTCTGGAACAGAAGGGGCCCTAGGAGCCTCGGAAGGAGACCGGGGAACTACAGGAGAGCCACAAGCTCACTAGGCGCGCCCCTAGGGGGCGCCCCCTGCGCTTGTGAGACCCACGGAGCTCCGTTTGACCTGATTCCAACTCCGTAAATTCTAATAAATCCCGAAACCAATAGGGAGCACCCGAAACACTTTTTCTGCCGCCATAAGATTCTGTCCTTCCGCGATCCCATCTGGAGGCCTTTTCCGGTACTTTTTGGGAGGGGGGGTCGATCACGGAGGGCTTCTACATCAAGGTTGTTGCCCTCCAATAACGTGTGAGTAGTTTACCACAGTCCTACGATTCCGTAGCTAGTAGCTAGATGGCCTCTTCTCTCTCTTTGATCTTCAATAGAAAGTTCTCCATGATCTCCATGGAGTTCTATCTGATGTAATCTTCTTTTGTGGTGTGTTTGTTGGGATCCGATGAATTGTGGGTTTACGATCAGATTATTCATCGAAAGTAATTGAGTCTTTGTTAAACTTTATTATGCATGATTTTTATAGCTTTGTATTTCTCTTCGATTTATCCGTTTGGTTTGGCCAACTATATAGATTTATCTTCAATGCGGGAGGTGCTCTGTAATGGTTTTAATCTTGCGTTGTCCTCACCTCATGACAGAAGGGTAACGAGGCACGTATTTGTATTGTTGTCATTAAGGGTAAAACAACGGGGTTTATTCATATTTCTTGAGTTTATCCTATCCACATTATGTCATCTTGCTTCATGCATTACTCTGTTTGTTATGAACTTAATACCATAGATGCATGCTGGATAACGGTCAATTGGTGGAGTAATAGTAATAGATGCAGAATCATTTCGGTCTACTTGTCACGAACGTAATGCTTATATGCATAATCATTGACATGAATAACATCGTAGCTATGCTCTTTTCTATCAATTTCCCAACAGTAATTTATTTACCCACCGTATGCTATGTTTCAAGAGAGAAGGCTCTAGTGAAAACTATGGCCCCTAGGTCTACTTTTATCATATTACAAAACCAAAAATATGTTGTTGCAATCTATTTACTTTTATTTTGTTTTGTAATTTATATATCTACCACTACCAGATTTAATCCTTGCAAGTAACATATTAAAGGGGATTGACAACCCTCTTGCCCGCGTCGGGTGCAAGTATTCGCTCTTGTCTATGCAGGTCCTATTCACTAGGCTTGTTGCGATTCTCCGATTGGTTCGATAACCTTGGTTGCCACTGAGGGAAATACTTATCAGCTACTATATTGCTCCACCCTTCCTCTTCGAGGAAAATCCCAACGCAGCTCACAAGTAGCAGAAAGAATTTCTGGCGCCATTGCCGAGGAGTCGTCATCCAAAATCTACAAGTACCTACACTCAAATTATCATTTACGTGCTCTAGTTTTTATTTGCTTTTATTAGTATCATTACAAAAATATCAAAAACACAAAAATATTTCATTTTGCTTGTTTGCTTGCAATAATCATGTCATCACACAAAAACAGAAAATAAAGACTTATGGATCCACTTAAATTTTTCTACTTGGATCATCTTCGATCCATTTGTGCTCGTGCTGAAAACCCAACTAGCTTAGTTGAGGGAAAATCATCAGATGAGCATGTATTTTATGCGTCACCATTTGTGTCAAAAAGGGAGACTCTTATGGAATCAAACAAATTGTTTGCTATGCTATGCTTGGAATCTATGTGAAATATATGATTTTACTTGTTGCTCTAGAAAGGACCTTAAAAAACACATTCCCTACCTATGTGAGTTTAATGATAATGAAATCTTATCTTCTTATGCCAAGGGTGTTCATAGTTACTATGATATCAAATAAATTGAAGAATTTGTTGCTTTTAAGGGTGCCTATGAAGTTGCTTGTTTGATTGAGAAGTATGATGCTACTCTCTACAAATCTGATTTTTTGCCATACTTAAATATTGCTATGAAAACTATGCTCCTAATGCCTATGTTAATGAATTTATTGGGAGAGTGTCTGCTGCTTTGGAAGAGAATAATAATATGCAGGAATCTATAGATAATTATGATCCCGTTGATTCGCTTGAAATATTCCTTTTTGATGAATTTGATGCTTGCTATGCTTATGGCCATGATGCCAATATTAATGATGGTTATGGGGATGAACTTGTTATATTTCATTATTTTAAAAATGTAATTATTGTTGTTGCACCCACACTTGATAGTCCTATTGTCTTTTTGAATTCTCCCAATAACACTATATTGGAGAAGTTTGCACTGATTAGGTATTATATTGATGGATTGCGTTTTACCATTATTCATGGTGATTTTGCCATGCCTAGTATTTATTATAATGATCATGATTGGGGTGATTATAATTCTATGAATTTCAAGTGGGTTTGGAAGAGTGCCGACTTTGGAAAATCCCACTACCACGGAGAACAATGAATCTTATGAGATTTTTGATAAAAGTGGGTTCGGAGAGGTCATGACTTTAGTTGATGTTAATCCCACTATCTTGGAAGATTATAAAACTTGCATGCATGTGGATCATGGAGAGTATATTTTAGATGATCGATATATTGTTAAATTTGATTATGATCCTACATGTAACTATTATGGGAGAGGCAAATATGGTTATAGTAATTTTCATGTTCAATCACCTCTCTTGAAGTTCAAATTGTTAATGTTTTGTTCCTCTTCCTTGCATATGCTAGATGTTGTTTTTCTTGATAATTTGTTTTCCTGTAAAATGCGTATGCATAGGAAGAGGGTTATACTTAAGTGTGGTTTCGCATGTTGTATGTTGCTCTCTTTGCATTTCAATACTTACCTTTTATGCGAGCATCTAAAAACTCAATCCTATCTTAATGGCCATAAAGAAAGAGCTTGTTGGGAGATGATGACCCACAAGTATAGGGGATCAATTGTAGCTCTTTTCGATAAGTAAGAGTGTCGAACCCAACAAGGAGCAGAAGGAAATGACAAGTAGTTTTCAGTAAGGTAATGTCTGCAAGTGCTGAAATTGTAAGTAGCGGAGTAGTTTGATAGCAGGATAATTTGCAACGAGCAAGTAACGATAATAGTAACAAAAGTGCAGTAAGGTAGCCCAATCCTTTTGAGGAAAAGGACAGGCCAAAACAGTCTCTTTTGATAAGCAAAGTGTTCTTCAGGGTACACGGGAATTTCATCTAGTCACTTTCATCATGTTGGTTTGATTTGAGTTCGCTACTTTGATAATTTGATATGTGGGTGGACCGGTGCTTAGGTGTTGTTCTTACTTGAACAAACCTTCTACTTATGATTAACCCTCTCGCAAGCATCCGCAACTACGAGAAAAGTATTAAGAACAAATTCTAACCATAGCATTAAACTTTTGGATCCAATCGGTCCCTTATGAAATTGCGCCTAAACTGGGGTTTAAGCTTCTGTCACTCTCGCAACCCACCATCTAATTGCTACTCCACAATGCATTCCCTTAGGCCCAAACATGGTGAAGTGTCATGTAGTCGATGTTCACATGACACCACACTAAGGGAATAACAACATACATACTATCAAAATATCGAACGCATATCAAGTTCACATGATTACTTGAAACATGATTTCTCCCGTGACCTAAAGAACAAAAGTAACTACTCACAAATGATAAACATGCTCATGATCAGAGGAGTATTAAATACCAAAATGGATCTGAACATATAATCTTTGTCGGTGTGGAACGACACCTATGGGATCACAAGAATCCCTACTACGGTTGCCGGGGCGTAGGGTTGCAAGAAGAGCAGGATCAGTAGCCAGCACAAGAATCGTTTACCTAGGTTCGGGCCGCGAGGATGCGTAAAACCCTAGTCCTGTTTTGGTGGGTGTATTTCAGAGAGTTCTTGAGCTCTCGAACTAGCTGTGGTGAGTGCGTGGTTCGAAGAGTCAATCCTTCTCCAAGGTGCCATGGGCCTCCTTTTATTGTCGGAAGGCTGCCACAAGGGCACACAGGAGGTGGAAAGGCGTCAAAGGCCTGAGCTTATCGCTTGTATTACAGGACAAGACGCCTTTAATGCGTAGCTTAGGTGTCCCCTTGCTTTATTGGGGACGGGGGCGAGGCCCGTCCCGTCCGTCACCGCTCCTCCTCGCTTTGACACGCGCCCTAGCCAATGGTGCGTGCGGCGCCATGTAGGCAGGCAGGCAGATGAGGTGGCGCGGTGGTGGAGCCTTCACGAAGATCTGCATGCCGCCACGCAGGCGCTCGATGAGTTGGCCTGGGAGCTGCATGTTGCCACGCAGGTGCCCGCCCAGCTAGTTGGGCTGGCAGCTGCATGTGAACGGCGGTGGAAGCTTGGTTAGCGTGGGCTTGGTGGTGGCCCTGCTGGCGTCCTTGGTGAGGGCCTTGCCGGGTGGCCCGGCACGGGTCTTGTTGCAGGTGTCCCAAGAAGGGTCTTGCCGTGTGCTGCTGTCGTCCCCGGCAAGGGCCTTGCCGGGGGTCTGGTGGCCTTCCTAGGCAAGGATCTTGCCAAGGATTGTCGTCTTCTAATCCTCATCAGATCTAGAATATGTCTTCACAAAGATCTGCATGCCACCACGGAGGTGCCTCCCGAGCCCTGGCCCAACGTGATGTTGGAGACCGTGGGCTCAAGGGCGGCCCGCTCTGTTGGTGCGGGGCGAGCTGCCCGGCTGTTGAGGCTGCCCCGGCAAGGGTCTTGCCAGGGGAACCTGCTTCGTCCCTCTGCTCTTTGTGGTCTTGGCCTTGGCGTTGCTCTAATTGTCTTGGGCTTCGGTCTTACCTTGGCTCACCTCCCCTGTTCTACTTGGGGTCACCGTAGGCGCGGCTCTGACTGCCCGTGCACAGGTATAGGGTACAAAAATGCACCCCTCTTTTTGTACACCGACAGGAGCCCCGGGCCTGGGCCACACATAAGTGCGACACGTTGTTGGGCCAGGCCCAAAACGGTGCACGGGCAGGCGGGGCGGTTTTTACCGCGGTAAAACTTTTCGCGCGTTGCGCTTCCCACGACCCGCGCGTGCGGCGTGGCGTGGAGGGGTGTGCGTGACATGGGCGGCATGCGTAGGGCGGTTTCCACACGCATGCATCACATCGCAGTAAAGAGGCGGCTCACGCCTTCCCCGTAAAAAGAGGGAGGCGTGGAGGCGCGGCTCATTTACCGCACGGGGCCGGGTCACGGTCTTCAAGGCGTGCACACCCCATGATCACGAGGTCGGGAGAGGTCGCCTCACCAGGCCCCTCGATTCTGTATGTTCGCCACGCGTCCTTCATGCACTTGGGGTGGCAAGCGGTGGATGCGGGAAACCGGGCCGTCGCTGGTTGGGGCAGCGGGTCGGTCCCGATTCCCTGCGCCTCTGGTGGCTGGATTGGCCGAGCGGGGCGGCCGAGCCCCGACCCCGTTCCCCTATAAGGAGGGGGAAGGGGAGATGGCGTCCCGCACTCTTCTGTCATCCATCTCCTCTTGCTTCTGCTTCTTCCTTTCACTCATCATGGAGAAAGGGAATCCTGGTCCTTCGACGGTGGCGGCGAGGGTCGCCGCTCGACAGCGCGTCCCTCCTCCTCCAGAGCCTGCGGTGGTGGAGCCGGCCGTGAGGGGAAGGGGGAGGGGGCGAGGCCATGGAAGAGACCGGGGCAGAGGTCGCAGTGCTCGAGGAAGAGGAGGACGAGGCGGCGCACCGGCTTCGCCCCCGCCAGTGATACATTTTCCGATGGAAGGCCATGTCAGAGACCAGCCCCGCGAGTTCTTCATCAGGCCGCGCCGGCCTCCGCATCGTCGTATTGGTCTCCCCGCCCCGTTTGCTCGGGTGATGGAGCGTGACCCTCCCCAGACCCTCAGGTTGCACATGAGGGGCTGTGGGAACGGGGGCACACGGGTCGACGTCGACTTCCCGGCTCCTCGGGTTATGTACCTCCGCCGTGGATGGAAGACGTTCGCTCGCATCCACAGCCTGACGGCGGGGCTCGTCCTCTACTTCAAATTAATGGAGGACGGCCTGCTCTCCGTCAAGGTCTTCGGAGAGTTTGGAACTCGCCTGAAGTGCTGCGTGGAGAGCTCCTCCGATGGAGATTCCGACGATGGAAGCTCTTTCTCGAGCGAAAGTGATGAGGAGGATAGCGGGGCAGATGACGGGGACGAGTCCGACTAGGCGTCGGACGCCCCGCGCCTGGGCGGGTGCGGCAGCAAGAAAGATCTACACTGGCCGCTCCTCCTAAGAGGTTTGCCGGGTGGGGCCAGCTCCTTGAACTTCTCGGGGCCATCTCCTTGGGCGGTCAAGGCGTCGGAGATCATGGAAGATGAAGAGGGTGGGCGGCAAGGCCATCAACTCGAGTACGCGGGCACCAACGCCTTCATCACAGACATTGTCGGTCCCCGCCATTGCCTTCCAGCCTCCTTTCCCGACACCGTCATCACCGGCCCACCCATGGGCGGCCACCGAGGTTTTCTCTTGGTGCTTTCTGCTGCTCGTAGCTCGCCTAGGCGCCCCTTTTGCCCTCTCGCCTCCTTGACCTACCTCCTGAGGAGAGGGACAAGAAAGGGATTACGTGCATCTTATCTCTTTTTTACTTTGTAAGCCTGCGGGCCTTTGTTAAATTTAGAACTTGTAATTCCCTTGCTCATGTTTTTCATTCCGCATTTAACTGCACTGTATGGGATGTTTTTAATGAAAAAGGGATGCTTGCCGGGTTTTTCGCTCGTGGGTAAATCCCATGCAAGGAGGGAATCCTTGTTATTGTTTATATAAACGTTTTTCGCCCGGCAACAGGCCTTGCCGTCTCCCCACTCCACTCGACCGTTCTCGCGTTCTTGGCGGAGGCAGGGATGAAGTGAGCTTTAGGCTCCTCATTCTACCTCCTTGCCGCCGCGGCTACAACCAATTCCGAACCCAGGAAATAATCCTTAGGTATAGGAAAAAGGGGAGCACGGCAGCCTAGAGATAAAAACGAGGTTTCACATGCCCAGTCCTATTCCGAAATGCATGAAAGAGGATAAAAGACTTATCTGAATCTGTAGCCCCTCGGCAATCTCATCTTGCCGCGGTTGGATCCTTGCGCTTGTATCCCCCGGCAACTCTGGTTTGCCGGGGTCGGGACGCCGGTCTGTTTTCTTTCTTCCAAGTAGCTCGGCAGAAGTGCTCATGTGCCCTGCGAACCAAAAGAGGACAGAAGAGAAATAGATAGACGCGCACTCGACCTCTAAGCTAGGGGTTAGTCGCTGAGCACTATCAACCCCTAACCAAAGAAGAGACTCGACCTAGCATGCATGCTATGACTTAGGCGCCAGCGCTTCATTTATTTATGCTCGTGGTCTCATACCGCTTTGTACAAAGGGTCACATGCCTTGCCGGCAAATCTTGTACAAAAGGTGGCTTGCCGGGAGGCCCGGCAAGCCGCGCCTTACGGGTAAAACTTGCGAAGATGCTCACCAGGACAGCATCTTCGGTCTCCAGGCGGACTGCGCCGGGCCTGGTGACTCACATTACCCGATAAGGGCCTTCCCACTTCGGCGTCAACTTGTTGGAATTCTTGGCCGACTGAACGCGCCGAAGAACAAGGTTGCCTTCCTCAAAGCTTCGGGCATGAACCTTGCGGCTATGGTAGCGGCGCAAGGCTTGCTGGTAGCATGCTGCTCTCACAGCCGCCTGAAGATGATCTTCCTCAAGGAGCGTCGCGTCATCTTGGCGCAACTGCTCTTGCTCAAGCTCATCATAAGCGAGCACTCAAGGTGACCCGTATATGAGTTCCGTGGGGAGAACTGCTTCTGCCCCGTATACCAGGGCAAAAGGTGTCTGGCTGGTGGCTCGATTTGGCGTCGTCCTGATCGACCAAAGAACCGCCGGCAACTCATCAATCCAGCGCCTTCCACTCTTGTGCAGCTTGTCAAAGGTCTTCGTTCTCAGGGCTCGCAACACTTCAGCATTTTCCCTCTCTGCTTGGCCGTTGCTCCGTGGGTGTGCGACGGAAGCAAAACAGACCTTGCTACCGAGGTCTTCAATGTATTGCATGAAGGTGTGGCTTGTGAACTACGTGCCGTTGTCGGTGATGACTCTGTTTGGCACACCAAAACGGCAGACCAGTCCCTTGAAAAACTTAACAGCCGACTGAGCATTCACCTTTCTCACTGATTCCACCTCCGGCCACTTTGTGAACTTGTCGTCGCAACGCATAAGTACTCAAAGCCCCGACAGCGGGGAAAGGGCCCAAGATATCGAGCCCCTGCATCGAGAATGGCCAGGAGAGAGGGATTGTTTGAAGGGCTTGAGCTGGTTGATGAAGCTTCTTTGAATGGAACTGGCACGCTTCACACTTGGTTACTAGTGCCGTCGCATCCTGGAGGGCGGTGGGCCAGAAGAAACCTTGCCGGAACGCCTTCCCGGCAAGGGCCCTCGACCCTATGTGGGAGCCACATATGCCTCCATGTATCTCCGCCAACAGCTCCAGTCCTTCCTCCCGGGGGATGCACTTCAATTTCACACCGTTTGGCCTTCTCTCATGCGGACGCCATCGGACGAACCGGTACAGAGGCAGACCGACGGGCTAGTTTTTCCGCTTCTTCCTGCTTCCACGGAAGCTCCCTGCTTGGAGGAATTGACGGTATGTTGCGCCCATGCCGAGCTCAGGGCTCGGCAAAGCAAGGGCCAAAGGCATTTCTTCTCGCCATGGGAGCGATTGTCTCTGACGGCCAGGCTTGACGCCACGAGCCAGCTGCTCTTAGGCAGGCTCAACGTCCGTGGCGGCACTTTTGCCCGGCCCTGTGGGGCTTGGTAGGAAAGTACTTGTCGGGACCTGACTTCCTCCGCTTGTTCTGCCCTGCTAATGGTTCGACAGATGGTTGAGTTAACCGGAGGAAAAAGGTACCTGGTTCCACAGGTAGCTTGAATGCGGCACGCTTTGACAGGTAATCGGCGATGTTGTTCTGCACTTGGGGGATGTGCTCCGCTTGGATACTGTCAAAGCGTTCCTCCAGCTTCCTCACCTCATCTACGTAAGCTTCCATCAATGGGCTCTGATAATCCTTATTGACCTATCTGACAATGAGCTGCGAGTCACCCCTGACGATGAGCTTCTTAACCTCGAGGTCCGCCATGATCCACGAGACCGGCGAGCAATCCCTCATGCTCAGCAGTGTTGTTGGTGGACATCTCCCTGGGGAAGTGCATCTGGATCACGTACTTGAGGTGCTCTCCGGTGGGCGCGACGAGCAGCACACCGGCACCGGCGCCTTGTAGTGAGAAAGCTCCATCAAAGTACATGATCCAGTCACGGTCTGCTTCCTTGCCGGGGAGAGTGGTCTCCTGGATTTCTTCGTCAGGCATTGAGGTCCATTCTGCAATGAACTCCGCCAAGACTCTGCTCTGCATTGCCGAGGTACTTTCAAACCTCAAACCAAAACTTGATAGCTCCAAGGCCCATTCCACAATTCTTCCGGTTGCATCTGGGTTATGCGGTATCCGTTGCAACGGGAGGCGGGTGACGACAGTGATCTCGTGGGCTTGGAAGTAATGACGCAGCTTCCTCGAGGCCATATGGAGGCCGAAGAGCAATTTTTGCACACCGGAATACCTCGACCTAGCCCCCTGCAAGAGGGAGCTGACAAAGTAAACCGGGTGCTGCATCATCTTCTTCTTCTGCACCACCTCACTCGACTGCAAGGGCACTGCCTCGGCGGCATCAGACTTTGCCGGGGGCCTCGCCTTGCCGGCACCACGCCCTGCCGGGGGAATCTTGGGCTTGCCATCCGCCAGTTCTACCGCCGTCACTGCCTCCTCGTTGACCTTCCTCTATGCCACCGGCGCGACGCTGACCACTTGATTCGTCGCCGCCAGATACAGCAGCAACGGCTCTTGTGGTTTAGGTGCAACCAGTATTGGCGTGGAGGAAAGGTATTTCTTCAGATCCTGCAATGATGCCTCGGCTTCTGGGGTCCACTCCATTGGGCCTGCCTTTTCAAGATTTTGAAGAAGGGAAGGGCGTGCTCGGCGGACTTGGATATGAATCGGCTCATGGCGGCAACGCAGCCAGTGAGACGACGCACATCTTTGATCCGCTTGGGCGCCTCAATCTGCTCAATAGCCTTGATCTTGTCTGGGTTTGCCTCGAACCCGCGCTGCGACATAAAGAACCCGAGAAGCTTGCCGGATGGAACACCGAAGACACACTTCTCAGGGTTCAACTTGAGGTTGATCTTGCGCAGGTTGGCAAATGTTTCTTCCTGATCTTGCACAAGAGTATGCCTCCATATTTCACATGGGGTGATGAATGATGTCTGCTCTTCATCCTCTCTTGTCATGAAGATCTGGTGGTAGCCTGAGTAGGCGTCGAGGAATGATAACAGATCACACCCGGCTGTGGAGTCAACAATCTGGTCGATGCGCGGCAACGGAAGGGGTCCTTAGGACAAGCCTTATTGATATCTCGTAATCAATACACAGCCTCCACTTCCCATTCACCTTGCGCACCACTACCGGATTGGCCAACCATGTCGGGTGGAGCACCCCTCTCACCAAACCTGCCACTTCCAACTTCCTGATCTCCTCTGTGATGAACTCCTGCCTCTCCAAAGCCTGCTCTCTGACCTTCTGCTTGACGGGCCGCGCGTGGGGGCAGACAACTAGGTGGTGCTCAATCACCTCCCTGGGAACACCGGGGATGTCGGATGCTTGCCACGCAAACACGTCGACATTCGCCCGCAGGAAGGTGACGAGCGCGCCTTCCTATTTGCTGTCGAGGGTGGAGCCTATGGTGAAGGCCCCTCCCGTGCCATCCTCCCTGACGGGCACCTTCTTGGTCTGCGGCGGCTCGGCTCTGGATCTCTTGCCCTTGTTGCTAGAGCTCTGTGGCACGTCCTCGACGGTAGCACAATACTCCGAGGAGGTGCGCTTGCCGGAGTGGGTGCGAGAGGTCTTGCCGGGCTTCTTCTTCCCTCCCGGGCCTTCAGCGGCAGGAGTAGGTGCCTTGACGGTAGCTGCTGCAAATGCTTCTCGATAGAGTTGGTCGGCGCAGATCAGCGCATCCTTCTTGTCGGAGGGGACGGAGATGATGGTCAACGGCCCGGGCATCTTTAGCATGTTGTAGGCGTAGTGCGCCACCGCCATGAACTTAGCTAGTGCCGGGCGGCCGAGGATCCCGTTGTAGGGCAAGGGGATCTCGGCCACGTCGAAGATGATCCTCTCCGTCCTATAGTTCAACTCTCCTCCAAACATCATGGGCAGTGTGACCTTCCCCTTCGGCTAGCTCCTCCCCGGATTGACCCCTTGAAACGTGCCCGTTTCCTCGAGGTCTCCATCAGGGATTTGCACTCTTTTGATCACGACAGGCGAGATCAGGTTCCGGCCGGCCCCGCCATCAACCAACATCTTGTTCACCCTGAGGTTGCGTATCATTGGTGAGACCAACAATGGCAAACACCCGACTGCGGTAGTGCGGTCAGGGTGGCCCTCGGCGTCGAAGATGAGGGGCGTGCTGGACCACTTTAGCGGCTTCTTAGCGTCGAACGATGGTTCTGCTGTTGTAATCTCACGCGCCCACTACTTGAGCTGGCGGTGAGAAGTATGCAGCGAGGCGCCACCATCGACGCACATGGCCTCCGTAGCCTTCTGGAACTCTTGCTCACCGGTCATCGTCCTCGTTGCGATCATCGTCTTCTTGTTTCTTGTCACGGCCCCGGGCGGGCCTCTCTTGCTGGTTGTCCTTGCCGAGGCGGCTTCCTTGGCCGCCACGCTTCTTGTTGGATCCCTCAGCACCGTCCTGGTCCTTCTCCTTGTCCCGCCTCTCGTACTCAGCTTTTTGCTTCAAAGAAGCAGCTCGACTTGTCGGCAGTTCTGGAGGTCGTGGCCCTTGGTGCGGTGGATCTTGCAGTATTGCTTGCCGGAGCTTCTTGGCTTGTCGGTAGCCGCCAAGGCCCGGCAGGCGGCACACCCGACAATCTCCTTGCCGGGGGCGTCTGCCTTGACCTTCTTGCCGGCACCGGTATCGTCAGATCCCTCAACGGCAAGCACGGCCTTGCCTTTGCGTTTCCTGTTGCGACGCCGGCCCTTCTTCGTCGTGTTGGCGGCATCTTCATCGGTATAGTCGGTTTCCATGCCGGCGTCTTTGCCGGGTTACTTCCTTCCCTCTTAAGCCCGGGCGCATCTATCGGCCAGAACGTAGAGCTCGGCCACATCCTTAATCTTGGTCATCGCCAGCTCCTCGCGCATCTTGCGATTGCGCATGTTCTGGTGGAACGCGCTAATCACAGCAGCGGGATGAACGTCTGGGATGTTGTACTGCACCCGGCTGAATCTCTGGATGTACTTGCGCAGGGTCTCCCCTTCCTTCTGGTGAGTGATATGCAGATCACTGGCCTGGCCATGAGCTTGGTGGCCTCCTGTGAAGGCGCCAACGAACTCATGGCACATATCCGACCAAGAAGAAATGGAATCCGCCGGCAAGTGCATCAACCAAGACATCACATTGGGCTTGAGCGCCAGCGGCAAATAGTTGGCAAGCACCTTGTCGTCGCGAGCCCCAGCAGCCTGCATCCCGATGGTGTAGATGCTGAGGAACTAGGACGGATGGGTCTTGCCAGTGTACTTCTCACCGACGTCGGGCTTGAACGTGCAGTGGGACGGCCACTGGAACTGCCGCAGCTCACGGGTAAAGGCCGGGCAGCCCACCTCGTAAGGTAGGCTGCTGGAGCCCCCCGGCACCGGGTGGTCCATAGCGGGTCCCGCCCGCTTGTCCGACTGGCAGCGAGTTTCACGCCGGTGTTCGACGGTGGTTCGAGCGTCTTCGTGAGCTCGTTCCCGAAGGGCCTGGCGCTGGTCGCGGATGGTCCGCGGGTCGGGCGACGCTATGGAGATGTTATCACAAGCGTCGTCACGACGGGCCGATGCCCGCGGCGGCTAGCGAGGAGGAGGAGATTGCACCGTGGCCGCAATTCCCTCGGTCCTCCCAGCGCCAGCATGCGGTGGCTCGGTGGAGCACCGACCCGAGGGTCCCCCCGGTCACGGATCGTCTTTTTTGGCGACGGCGACGAGGCTCCGGATGGTGGCCCTCCATTCGTCAAGCTTCTCCGCAGCAGGAGGGAAGTCGAGGAGCAGCAGCGCGCGCGCCAAAGCTTCTGCCGGCGTGGGCGGCGGCGACAGCTGCGTGGATCGCGGCGCACTTCGACTTATAACTACGTTAGAAGGAGCTCCATTACGACCCAGCGGCTGCGTGACATTTTCGCAAGTGCTTCGACGGGCGTGCTGAACCCCTTCATCCTGCGGACGACGCACGGGGCTCTTCCCACGGCGGTGCCTAGGGTCACCAACGCGGTGACACTGCTCGACGCGCACATCATGGGAAGAGCGCGTAGTGGTCGCCGATGTGGGGGTCCAAGAGGTCGCCCCGCCGCCCGGAGGTGGAACAATGACACCCCTGGAGGGCCCCGTGCCGCCTGCGGGGGGCCCAGCTCCGTCTTTGGATCCGGCGACGAGTAGCGGGTCATCTGGTGCACGAACGACGCTGCTCGACAGGCTCTTACTACCAGGGCGATGCTGGTGCTTGCGGACCGTGGCCCGGGTCCTGTCTGCGACCGGTCCACTGTCCGCCCGCACCGGCGAGGGCCGTTTGGCCCCCAACGAGCCGACCGCCATGGTCGTCTTCTTCTTAGGAGCCATGGCGACGAACTGCTAGGCTAACTACTAGACCAGATTCTCACAATTGCGCCCCCTACCTGGCGCGCCAAAGATGTCGGTGTGGAATGACACCTATGGGATCACAAGAATCCCTACTATGGTTGCCGCGGCGCAGGGTTGCAAGAAGAGCAGGATCAGTAGCCAGCACAAGAATTGTTTACCCAGGTTCGGGCCGCGAGGATGCGTAAAACCCTAGTCCTGCTTTGGTGGGTGTATTTCAGAGAGTTCTTGAGCTCCCGAACTAGATGTGGTGAGTGTGTGGTTTGAAAGAGCCAAATCCTTCTCCAGTATGCCATGGGCCTCCTTTTATAGTCGAAAGCGGCTGCCACAGTGGCACACAGGAGGTGGAAAGGCATACAAAGGCCCCGAGCTTATCGTCAGACATGTGACAAGACACATTTAATGCGTAGCTTAGCTGTCCCCTTGCTTTATTGGGGACGGGGGCGAGGCCCGTCCCGTCCGTCGCCGCTCCTCCTCGCTTTGACACGCGCCTTGGCCAACGGTGCGTGCGGCGCCATGTAGGCAGGCAGGCAGCTGAGGTGGCGCGGTGGTGGAGCCTTCACGAAGATCTGCATGCCGCCACGCAGGCACTCGATGAGTTGGCCTGGGAGCTGCATGTTGCCACGCAGGTGCCCGCCCAGCTGGTTGGGCTGGCAGCTGCATGTGAACGGTGGTGGAAGCTTGGTTGGCATGGGCCTGGCGGTGGCCCTGCTGGCGTCCTTGGTAAGGGCCTTGCCTGGCCCGGCAAGGGTCTTGCCGTGGCGCGCTGTCGTCCCCGGCAAGGGCCTTGCCGGGGGTCTAGTGGCCTTCCTCGGCAAGGATCTTGCCGAGGATTGTCGTCTTCTAATCCTCATCTGATCTTGAATATGTCTTCACAAAGATCTGCATGCCACCACGGAGGTGGCTCCCGAGCCCTGGCCCAACGTGATGTTGGAGACCGTGGACTCAAGGGTGGCCCGCTCTGTTGGTGTGGGGCGAGCTGCCCCGGCAAGGGTCTTGCCGGGGCTGCTGAGGCTGCCCCGGCAAGGGTCTTGCCGGGGGAACCTGCTTCGTCCCTCTGCTCTTTGTGGTCTTGGCCTTGGCGTTGCTCTGATTGTCTTGGGCTTCGGTCTTACCTTGGCTCACCTCCCCTGTTCTGCTTGGGGTGACCGTAGGCGCAGCTCTGACTGCCCGTGCACAGGTATAGGGGTACAAAAACGCACCCCTCTTTTTGTACACCGACAATCTTCCACCAAATAAACCATATAGTGATCAACTACAAGATGTAATCAACACTACTAGTTACCCACAAGCACCAATCTATAGTTCCTGTAACAAGATTGAACACAAGAGATGAACTAGGGCTTGAGATGAGATGGTGTCGTTCAATATGTTGATGGAGATTGCCCTCCCCAAGACGGGAGAGTTGTTGGTGATGACGATGACGATGATTTCCCCATCCGGGAGGGAAGTTCCCCCGGCGGAATCGCTCCACCGGAGGGCAAAAGTGCTCCTGCCCAAGTTCCGCCTCGAGGCAGCGGCGCTCCATCCCGAAAGTCTCCTCTTTATTTTTTTCTAGGTCAAAATGACTTGTATACCAGAAGATGGGCACCGGAGGTGGGCCTAGGAGGCCACAACCCACTGTGGCGCCTGGGGGCCCGGTGCGCCAGTGGGTTGTGGCCACCTGGTGCCCCCTTATGGTGTTTGTTGGCTCCAATATTTCTCAAATAATCCATAAAAAGCCTCTGTAAAGTTTCAGCTCATTTGGAGTTGTGCAGAATAGGTGGCCTGACGTAGCTTTTCCTGGTCCAGATTTCCAGCTGCCGGAATTCTCCCTCTTAGTGTGTTCCTTGTAAATTATGAGAGAAAGGGCATTAGAATTGCTCCAAAAAGCATTATTATGGCTAAAAACATTATAAATAACAGTAAGGGAACATGATGCAAAATGGACGTATCAACTCCCCCAAACTTAGACCTTGATTGTCCTCAAGCGAAAACCGAAATAAAAAAACATGTCCACATGCTTTGAGAGAGTGGTGTCGATAAAAACAAAATACGGACATAGAAGCATCATGTTGATTATTATAACAACAACAAAATTAAACATAGGACTTTTATCATAGAACTTTTATCATATAATTCTCATGAATAAGTAATAGTGCATCACACAATCGAAGTATAAAGCAAAAACTCTATTAGAAACCAACAAACTATGTTATCAGTCAACTTTGCGACTGCAATTCATGATCTTTTCAGGAAGGGTCACGTGTCGGAGCCTTTAGGCAAGTCCACATACTCAACCATCATATAGTCTTCTATGATTGCTAACACTCACCTCGTACCCATGAGCAAAACATTTCAACCGGACACATAGAAAGATAGGGGCTTATAGATTCGCTTCCCAACATACTCACCTCGAGGGTGATGTCAACAATAATAACGCATGCTATCTATATTCAACTGGACATATGTGCCTAGATCTTTCCTCACCACATGATGCTTGCCAAAGGAGAAAAATAAAAGGAATAGAAGGAAAACTTTGACTCTTTGCATAAAAGTAAGTGCATAAAAATAAAGGAAAGGCTCTTCGCAGAGGGAAACAGAGGTTGCCATGCGCTTATTTGTTTGTATCCTCAATTCCTTAGTGCAAGAGAACGTCACGTTGTATTGCCCTTAAGATGACAACCTTTATTATGCAGTCTGTCGCTTTTATTCTTTGTCATCCAAGTTCATACAACGCTCAATTTTCTCTTACACTAAACGATCTCACACTTTTAGAAGCAATTTTTGTTGCCTTTTTGCACCTATGACAACTTACTTGAGGGATCTTGCTCAATCCCGAGGTAGGTATGGTGGACACTTGAAAAAGATTTGGGTTTAAGGGTTTTTGGATGCACATAAACAAACATAAACCATTAAGTTGTCTTCCTTGTCCAACGTCAACGATTTTGGCATATAATATTTTGATGAGGGCTCACAATCACAAAAGATTTCTAGGATAGTATATCTATATGTGAATCTTCTCTTCCCTTATTAATTCTTTCATGAGTTGCATCATTGACTAATGCTATGTTTGTCAAATCTCTAATAAAATTTTCTACTTATACTTTTCCTTATGTGGTGCCATCACCTACCATAGGATTAGTATATAATCTTATTGATTTATTTCCTTTCTCTCTTTTTCTTTCTTTTCTTTCATTTCTTTATTTGCAACATGAAAGTAAAGAAAGCAAAAACTCAAACTAACTTTATTATGTAACTTGCACACGATTACAAGGATAGATCACTAAGAAAACTCTCAAAGAAGAAAGGATCAAACTAAACTTTATTTCATCTAAAAGCAAATGATCGAACTAGGATAAGTAAAAACAAAAAGATAGTGGGATGATACGATACTGGGGCACCTCCCCCAAGCCTGGCGGAAGCCAAGGGGAGTACCCATACCCAATACTCAATTCTCCTTTGGTGGTGAAGAAGATGATGGTGGTGATGAAGCGATCCTATCCTTAAGGATCAAGAGGTTCTCCAGCCGACGGATGACGCTCCGGAGATGGATGATATGCTCTTGATGCAGAATATTTTCACGAGTAAGATACTTATTCTGTATGCGAACTATTTCAATGACGCGAAAAGCCTCAATCTCAGGAGTAAGATGAGGTAGGTAGGGTTTAAGGATATCCTCTTCCTCCTCCTCGGCCAGCAGCTCTTGTGCTGACACCGGGGGTGGATCTATGGTAGCTTTCCTGCCCTTGTCTCCCTTGATGGTGTTCGTGGGCTCCTCCTGCTTCGTCTCGATCTTCATCAGCCAAGCATCTTCTTCCATGTTGTTGGAGGAGCAAGAAGACATGATGACTGGCTTCATAAATCTGACTGGAAATAGCAAGAAAAAAGAGCGCAGGATTTCTCCGGGATACGGTTATCAACAGGTTCAGGATGTATATATAGATTTTTTTTTATCTTGGAGGACAAGCATACAGAAGAAAATCGGAGTACGGAAGGTGTCCCAGTTCGGCACAACCCATCTGGGCGCGCCAGGCAAGCCTGGCGCGCCCTGGTGTCTTGTGCCGACCAGGGGACGCTTCCTAGAAGTTTCTTTATTTCCAAAATTTTAAAATATTCCAAAATTGATAAAAAAATATTTTTGCGGATTTTTCGGAGTCCGCTTGCTTACCGTATCACGTACCTATTTATTTTCACGATTCTGGAGTGTTCCGGAAGGACTCTTTTATGTGCTCTTCCGGTGTCAAAGTTTGGATAATATTACTTTCAACATTGATAGGCGTACCTGAGACATAATGCTTTATTCGTTGCCCATTGACAACCTTCGGGTTAGTACCTTCAGAGTTATTTATTTTGATGGCTCCAGACCAGTAAACCTCCTCGATGATGTACGGGCCTTCCCATTTTGAGAGGAGCTTTCCTGCAAAAAAATCTAAGATGAGAGTTGCACAAAAGAACATATTCTCCAACTTTAAACTCACGCTTTTGGATTCTTTTGTCATGCCATCTTTTAACTTTTTCTTTGAATAACTTGGCATTTTCATAAGCTTGGGTTCTCCATTCATCTAAAGAGCTTATATCAAATAACCTCTTTTCACCAGCAAGTTTGAAATCATAGTTGAGTTCTTTAACCCCCAATATGCTTTATGTTCTAACTCAAGAGGCAAATGACAAGCTTTTCCACAAACCATTTTATAAGGAGACATACCCATAGGATTTTTATATGTTGTTCTATAAGTCCAAAGTGCATCATCTAATTTCTTAGACCAATTCTTCCTGGACCTATTAACAGGCTTTTGGAAAATTAATTTTATTTCTCTATTGCTAAGTTCAACTTGACCACTAGACTGAGGATGATAGGGTGATGCAATTCTATGGTTCACATCATACTTAGAAAGCATCTTACAGAAAGCACCATGAATAAAGTGTGAACCACCATCAGTCATTAAATATCTAGGGACTCCAAACCTTGGGAAAATAACTTCCTTAAGCATTTTAATAGAGGTGTTGTGATCAGCATTACTAGTTGGAATAGCTTCTACCCATTTAGTAAGATAATCAACAACAACCAAAATATGTGTATACCCAGTAGAGGAAGGAAAATGTCCCATGTAATCAAATCCCCAAACATCAAATGGTTCAATGGCAAGTGAATAATTCATAGGCATTTCTGGACGCTTACCGATATTACCTATTCTTTGACATTCGTCACAAGAAGAGACAAACTTACGGGCATCCTTGAAGAGAGTAAGCCAATAAAATCCAGATTGCAATACCTTGTGAGCAGTTCTATCTCCAGCATGATGCCCTCCATAAGCTTCGGAGTGACATTTCCGTAGGATTTGTCCCTGTCCATGCTAAGGTACACAACGTCTAATAATACCATCTACTCCTTTATAAAGATGTGGGCCATCCCAAAAGTAATGTCTTAAATCAGAGAAGAATTTTTTTTTGCTGGTATGTAAAGCTAGGTGGTAAATATTTAGCAACAATGTAATTAGAATAGTCAGCATACCAAGGAGTACTATGAGAAACATTTATTGCAGCTAACTGCTCATCAAGAAAACTATCATCAATAGGTAGTGGGTCATCAAGCACATTTTCAAGCCTAGACAAGTTATCAGCTACTGGGTTCTCACCTCCTTTTCTATCAATGATATGTAAATCAAATTCTTGTAACAAGAGAACCCAATGAATAAGTCTAGGTTTAGCATCTTTCTTTTCCATAAGATATTTAATAGCAGCATGGTCTGTGTGAACAGTTACTTTGGAATCAACAATATAAGATCTAAATTTATCACAAGCAAACACCACTTCTAAGAATTCTTTTTCAGTAGTAGCATAATTTCTTTGAGCAGTGCCTAGAGTTTTACTATCATAATGAATAACATTCAATTTCTTATCAACTCTTTGTCCTAGAACAGCACCAACAGTATAATCACTAGCATCACACATAATTTTGAAAGGCAAGTTCCAATCAGGTGGTTGAACAATAGGTGTAGATATTAAGGCTTTCTTGAGTGTTTCAAAGGCTTCAATACAATCATCATCAAAAACAAAAGGAATATCCTTTTGCAAAAGATTAGTAAGAGGCCTAGAAATTTTAGATAAGTCTTTGATAAATCTCCTATAAAAACCAGCATGACCTAGGAAACTACGAACACCTTTGATGTCCTTAGGACATGGAATTTTCTCAATAGCATCAACCTTAGCTTGGTCCACTTCAATACCTCTTTCAGAAATTTTATTGCCCAAGACAATGGCTTCATTAACCATAAAGTGGCACTTCTCCCAGTTCAAGACAAGATTTGTTTGTTCGCATCTCTGCAAAACTCGCTCAAGATTGCTTAAGCAATCATCAAAAGACTTCCCATAAACAGAAAATTCATCCATGAAAACCTCAACAATCTTTTCACAAAAGTCAGAGAAGATAGGAGTCATACATCTTTGAAAGGTAGCGGGTGCATTACATAAACCAAAAGGCATACGTCTATAAGCATAAGTTCCAAAGGGACAAGTAAAAGTAGTCTTTTCTTGATCAGGTTGAGAAACAGGTATTTGTGAAAAGCCAGAGTATCCATCTAGAAAGCAAAAGTGTGTGTGCTTAGATAATCTTTCAAGCATTTGATCAATAAAAGGCAAAGGATAATGATCTTTTCTAGTTGCTTTGTTTAATTTTCTGTAATAAATTACCATTCTATAGCCTGTAACAATTCTTTGTGGAATAAGTTCATTCTTATCATTAGGAACAACATTAATACCTACTTTCTTAGGGACACAATGAACATGACTTACCCATCTACTATCAGCTATAGGATAGATTATACCTGCTTCCAGAAGTTTTAAGATTTCTGTTCTTACCACTTCCCTCATTTTTGGATTCAACCAACATTGGTGATCAACAACGGGTTTAGCATCAGGTTCCATATTAATTTTGTGCTAGCATAGAGTGGGATTAATGCCCTTTAGATCATCAAGAGTATATCCAATAGTAGCCCGGTGCTTCCTTAGAACTTTCAATAATCTTTCTTCTTCATGTTCTGAAAGGTTAGCACTAATAATAACATGTATATTTTATTTTCATCAAGATAAGCATATTTCAAAGTGTCTGGCAATTGTTTTAATTCAAACACATGATAACCTTTAGGTGGAGGAGGACCTCCTAGAGTTTCAATAGGCAAATTGTGTTTAAGTAGAGGACATTGTTCGAAGAAAACCTTATCTATTTCATTTCTTTCATGCATATGTAAATCATTTTCATATATTAGCAAATATTGTTCTAAGGGATCAGTAGGTGGAACAACAATAGAAGCAAGACCAATTAATTCATCCTTACTAGGCAATTCTTTTTCATGATGATCTCTACTAAACTTGGAAAAATTAAAATCATGAGACTCATCACCAAAGCTAACACCAACAGTTTGTTTCTTACAATCTATCTTAGCATTAACTATATTCAAGAAAGGTCTACCAAAGATAATGGGACAAAAGTCATCTTGTGGGGAACCAAGGACAAGAAAATCAGTAGGGTATTTAATTTTCCCACACAAGACTTCAACATCTCTAATAATCCCAACTGGTGATATGGTGTCTCTATTAGCAAGTTTAATAGTAACATCTATTTCTTCTATATCAGCAGGTGTTATGTCTTTCATAATTTCTTCATATAAAGTGTAAGGGATAGCACTCACACTAGCCCCCATGTCACATAAACCATGATAATAGTGATCTCCTATTTTAACTGAAATAACATGCATGCCAACAACAGGTCTATGTTTATCTCTTTTATCAGGTTTAGCAATTCTAGCAGCTTCTTCACAGAAGTAAATAACATGATGACCCATATCTTTTTCCAAGAGATCTTTAACCATAGCAATACTAGGTTCTACTTTAATTTGTTCATCAGGTTTAGGTGTTCTAATATAGCTTTTGTTAACCACAGTTGAAACTTTAGCATCTTCCTTAATCCTAACAGGGAAAGGTGGTTTCTCAATATAAGCAGAAGGAACAACTGGATCAACATTATAAAGTATTGTTTCTTCTTTAACCGGTACTGGTTCTTTAATTTCTTATTTAATAGGTGGGTGATATTTAAACCACTTCTCCTTAGGGAGTTCAACATGAGTAGCAAATGATTCACAAAAGGAGGCTACTATCTCAGCGTCAAGTCCATATTTAGTGCTAAACTTTTGAAAAACATTAGTATCCATAAAAGATTTAACACACTCATACTTAAGTTTAATACCTAGCTCTTTACCTTCGTCGAGTTCCCAATCTTCAGAGTTTGCGTTTAATTATTTCCAAAAGATCCCACCGAAATTCAATAGTCTTCTTCATAAATGAACCAGCACAAGAAGTATCAAGCATGGTTTGATCATTACGAGAAAGCCGAGCATAAAAATTCTGGATAATAATTTCTCTTGAGATCTCATGATTGGGGCATGAATATAACATTGAATTAAGCCTCCCCCAAGCTAGAGCGACACTTTATCCTTCACGAGGCAAAAAATTATATATATAATTCCGATCACGATGAACTAGATGCATAGGATAATTTTTTTTGGTGGAACTCCAATTTCAAACGATTCCAATTCCATGATCCAATATCATCACATAACCTATACCATGCCAATGCTTTTACCTTCAAAGATAAAGGGAAAACCTTTTTCATCACTTCATCCCTGGGTAAACTTGCAAGCTTAAACAATCCATGAATTTTTTCCACATATATCAAGTGCATATCAGGATGTTCGGTTCCATCTCCTGCATAAGGATTAGCTAGCAGTTGTTCTATCATACCCGAAGGAATTTCATATTCAATATTTTCAGTAGGTGCAGTAGGTTGAGGGGTAGCTAATTGTGGTTCCGGACGAGGTGAAGATACCCTGAACAAACCCCTCAAAGGATTGTTTTCCATAGTAACAAGTGACAATAAATTTCAGCATGCTATATAAATGTTTCCTTACCAAATTCCATTTACCAAAGGCGCTTCACTCCCTGGCAACGGCACCAGAAAATTGCCTTGATGACCCACAAGTATAGGGGATCAATTGTAGCTCTTTTCGATAAGTAAGAGTGTCGAACCCAACAAGGAGCAGAAGGAAATGACAAGTAGTTTTCAGTAAGGTAATGGCTGCAACTGCTGAAATTGTAAGTAGCGGAGTATTTTGATAGCAAGATAATTTGTAACGAGCAAGTAACGATAATAGTAACAAAAGTGCAGCAAGGTAGACCAATCCATTTGAGGCAAAGGACAGGCCAAAACGGTCTCTTATGATAAGCAAAGCATTCCTGAGGGAACACGGGAATTTCATCTAGTCAATTTCATCATGTTCCTTTGATTTGTGTTCGCTACTTTGATAATTTGATAGGTGGGTGGACCGGTGCTTAGGTGTTGTTCTTACTTGAACAAACCTCCTACTTATAATTAACCCTCCCGCAAGCATCCGCAACTACAAGAAAAGTATTAAGAACAAATTCTAACCATAACATTAAACTTTTGGATCAAATTGGTCCCTTACGAAATAGCGCATAAACTAGGGTTTAAGCTTCTGTCGCTCTCGCAACCCACCATCTAATTGCTACTCCACAATGCATTCCCTTAGGCCCAAACATGGTGAAGTGTCATGTAGTCGACGTTCACATGACACCACACTAAGGGAATAACAACATACATACTAGCAAAATATCGAATGCATATCAACTTCACATGATTACTTGCAACATGATTTCTCCCGTGACCTCAAGAACAAAAGTAACTACTCACAAATGATAATCATGCTCATGATCAGAGGAGTATTAAATACCAAAATGGATCTGAACATATAATCTTCCACCAAATAAACCATATAGTGATCAACTACAAGATGTAATCAACACTACTAGTCACCCACAAGCACCACTATAGTTCTTGTAACAAGATTGAACACAAGAAATGAACTAGGGTTTGAGATGATATGGTGTTGTTGAAGATGTTGATGGAGATTGCCCTCCCCAAGACGGGAGAGTTGTTGGTGATGACGATGACGATGATTTCCCCCTCCGGGAGGGAAGTTTCCCCGGCGGAATCGCTCCGCCGAAGGGCAAAAGTGCTCCCGCCCAAGTTCCGCCTCGAGGCGGCGGCGCTCCATCCCGAAAGTATTCTCTTTATTTTTTCTAGGTCAAAATGACTTATATACCAGAAGATGGGCACCGGAGGTGGGCCGAGGACGCCACAACCCACCAGGGCGTGCCTGGGCACCTGGGGCACCTAGGTGGGTTGTGCCCACCTGGTGGCCCCGCTCTGGTGTTTATTGGGTCCAATATTTCTCAAATAATCCATGAAAATCTCCGTAAAGTTTCAGCTCATTTGGAGTTGTGCAGAATAGGTGGCGTAATGTAGCTTTTCCAGGTCCAGATTTCCAGCTGCCGGAATTCTCCCTCTTGGTGTGTTCCTTGTAAGTTGTGAGAGAGAAGGCATTATAATTACTCCAAAAGGCATTATTATGGATAAAAACATTATAAATAACAGTAATGGAACATGATGCAAAATGGACGTATCAGGAGACAGCCTAATTTTTTTCTTTATGATTTATTTTATTTTTCTTGAGTCACATGATTATTTCTACTGTAATGATTGTGTTTTTATGTTTCAATTAGTATTTGTGCCAAGTAAAGCCTTTGCGATGATTTGGTTGATAGTTGACTTGATTCTGTGAAAAGACAGAAACTTTTGCGCCCATTACTGGAATTACTATAATTCACTAGAAGGTGATAAAACTCTGAAATTTTTACACATGATTGATATACAATTTTTTCATGTTTCCCTGAGTTTCCAGAGGTTTTGGATTTATAGAAGTATGGTTCTTGTTTAGATCATTGCAGACTGTTCTGTTTTAGACAGATTCTATTTTCTATTGCATAGTGTGCTTGTTTCAATGATGATATGGATTATATCGGGGGGTATAAGTCATGGAAAAGTTAGAATACAATAGGTATATGCAAGGTTAATTATGAATGAGTTTATAACAGTACCTAAGGTTTTTTAATTGTCTATTATCCTAACGGATCTCACGAGGTTTCTGTTGAGTTTTGTGTTCTGAAGTTTTCGAGTTTTGGGTGAGATCACGGTGGATGAAAGAATAAGGAGATGCAAGACCCTAAGCTTGGGGATGCCCATGGCACCCCAAGGTAATATTCAAGGTAGACTCAAGCGTCTAAGCTTGGGGATGCCCCAGATGGCATCCCCTCTTTCGTGTGCAATTCATCGGTATGTTACTTGGAGCTACATTTTTATTCATCACATGATATGATATTTACCTGGAGCGTCTTGTGCCATAGTTTTCTATTGATTTCTTATTATTTTGCCACAATCATTGTTTGCTTGGGACACACCATTATTGTGCTTGTTAGAATACTATATGTGCTTCACTTATAACTTTTGAGCTAGGCAGTTTCTTTTATGCTTCAGTTATATTTGTTAGAGCATGGCGGTGGTCATATTTTATAGAAATAATTGCACTCTCATGCTTCACTCAAATATTTTTGAGAGTCTCAAATAGGAAGTGGTAATGAGGGTTATAAGACTAGTCAGAAAAGGATAGGTATTTAAGATTGGTATAAATAAAACTTTCATGAAGATCACTAAATATGAAACATATGGTTTAATTATATTGATGTCGTCATATGAAAGGGTACGAGTTCATGATAATTGGTTAGTAAGAATATCAATATTAAAGCTTGTTACTAACTACTCATTTAAGTTCTGTCATGGCATGGTGGGGAGGTTTGAGCATTTTTATGTGTGAAATGAAATCCTTGAGTGTTGTTATAACCGGACGGTGTGTGATGGTTAACTCCTACCAACCTCCTCCCTAGGGGCATGCGAGTAGTACTTTGCTTCGAGGGCTAATAAACTTCCGCAATAAGTATATGAGTTCTTTATGAGTAATGCGAGTCCATGGAAAATTACGCATTCCTACCTTTTAGCAATTTGCTAGCCTCTTCGGTACCGTGCATTGCCCTTTCACACCTCGAGAGTCGGTGCAAACTTCGCCGGTGCATCTAAACCCCGTGATATGATACACTCTATCACACATAAGCCTCCTTATATCTTCCTCAAAACAGCCACCATACCTACCTATCATGCAATTTCCATAGCCATTTCGATATATATTGCCATGCAACTTTGATACGTCTCCGTCATATCTACTTTCCCTCTTGTTTTGGACTCTAATTTGCATGATTTGAATGAAACTAACCCGGACTGACGTTGTTTTCATCAAAACTACCATGGTGTTGTTTTTGTGCAGAAATAAAAGTTGTCGGAATGGAACTAAAATTTTTGGAGAATTATTTCAGAATAAAAGAAAAATACTGGAGCCAAGAACCACCGGAGGGGGCCCCTGGTTGAGCACAACCCACCAGGACGCGCCACCCCCTCCAGGCGCGCCCAGGTGGGTTGTGCCCACCTAGTGGCCCCGCAAACCCTAACTCCGGCGCTATAAAATCCTATTTTCGAAGAAAAAATAGGGAGGAATTTCCATCGTGTTTCATGATACAGAGCCGCTGCCACCTCCTGTTCTTCATCGGGAGGCCAGATCTGGAGCCCGTTTAGGGCTCCGGAGAGGGGGATCTTCGATCTTCATCATCACCAACCCTCCTTCACTGCCAAGTTCATGATGCTCCCCACCAGGAGTGAGTAATTCCTTCATAGGCTCGCTGGTCGGCGAGGAGTTGGATGAGATTCATCATGTAATCGAGTTAGTTTTGTTAGGGCTTGATCCCTATTATCCATTATGTTCTGAGATTGATGTTGTTATGACTTTGGATGGCTTAATGCTTGTCACTAGGGCCTGAGTGCCATGATTTTAGATCTGAACCGTTTATGTTTTCACCACTATATCTATGTTCTAGATCCGATCTTGCAAGTCATATTCACCTATTACGTGTTATGATCCGTAAACCCCGGGGTGACAATAGTCGAGATAGTTTCCAGTGATGGCCGTAGTTTGAGGAGTTCATGTATTCACTATGTGTTAATGCTTTGTTCTGGTTCTCTATTAAAAGGAGGCCTTAATATCCCTTAGTTTCCTTATGGACCTTGCCGCCACGGGAGGGTAGGATAAAAGATGTCATACAAGTTCTTTCCATAAGCACATATGTCTATTTACAGAATACATGCCTACATTATATTTATGAACTGGAGCTAGTTTTGTATCACCCTAGGTTATGATTGTTATATGATGAATATCATCAAATGAATCCACTGATCCAATGCCTACGAAGTTTCCACATATTGTTCTTGCTAAGTTATTACTGTTGTTGTTACTATTACACTTGCTACAAAATCATTGATATCACTGTTACCGTTACTATTAATTGCTGCTACCATTAATATCCAAACTATCATACTACGATGCTACTGATCACTTTGTTGCAGATATTTAATCTCCAGGTGTGGTTGAATTGACAACTCAGCTGCTAATACTTGCAAATATTCTTTGGCTCCCCTTGTGTCAAATCTATAAATTTGGGTTGAATACTCTACCCTTGAAAATTGTTGCGATCCCCTATACTTGTGGGTTATCAAGACCTTTTTCTGGCGCCGTTGCCAGGGAGCACAACTATACTTGTTGAGTCACTTGGGATTATTATCTATTTATCACTATGAAGAATCTTAAGGATACCAAAATCAAGATCGTTCTCTCTAGGACGAGGGGAGGTAAGGAACTGCCATCACACTCTGCACTTGATTCACCTTCTGTTTTGAGTAGACTTGCAACACCACCACATGCTATTAATCCTGATATGTCGCAAGTTATTGATGATGCTACTTCTTCTATGAATGATACTCATGCTGATGCTAGTACCTTGCTTGATGATATGTGGCACTAGGTGAATTTCTAGATGAACAACTTGCTAGAGCCAAAGATATTGAGAATGCTGAAACTATTGAAATTATTGAAACTGATGAAGTACTTGAAACTGAAAATCTTGAAACACCTATTAGATCTAGCTCTCCTAGATATGAATTGCCTAAGGTACCTGAGGCTTATGTTATGGATGAGTAGGTAGCTAGAGATTTTCTTGCTTGCAATGATAGAGATGATCTTTAGAAATTATTATGCAAACTGAAAGAAAAATCTTTGAATGCTAGAATGAAATGTGATCCTAAGTTTGCTACTTCACCTATCTTTGTTACTGATAGGGATTATGAATTCTCTGTCGACCCGTAGTCAATTACTTTTGTTGAATATGATCCTTTCCATGGCTATGAAACTGAAACTGGTGTGGCACACCTTACTAAATTAAATGATATAGCCACCCTATTTGCTCATGATGAGAAAATTCGCTACTTTTATATTCTCAAGTTATTTCTGTTCTCATTAAAGGGTGATGCTAATATATTGTACAATACCCTTGCTCCTGGTTGTGTGTGTAGTCCCCAGGATATAATTTACTACTTCTCTGAAAAATATTTTCCTGCTCATACGAAACAAGCTGCCTTACAGGAAATATTTAAATTTGTGCAAATTGAAGAAGAGAGTCTCCCATAATCTTGGGGGAGGCTTATCCAATTGCTTAATGCTTTGCCTGACCATCCACTTAAGAAAAATTAAATACTTGATATCTTCTATAATGGACTAACCGATGCTTCTAGGGATTTCCTAGATAGTTGTGTTGGTTGTGTTTTCAGGGAACGAACTGTCGAGCAAGCTGAGGAATTATTGAATAACATATTGAAAAATTATGATGATTGGACTCTTCCTGAACCACCGCCTAAACCCACTCCGAAGATGAGGGAAATCTTATATCTCAGTCCTGAAGATATGCAAGAGGCAAAGAAAGTATGAAGGAAAAAGGTATTTAAGCAAAGGATGCTAAAAATGTACCACCTACTGAAGAAATACATGGACTTGATACGCCACCACCAAAGGTGGTAGAGGTAAACTCTTTAATGAAATTTGATGAAAGTAACATCACTTACAATATGCACCCTTTATGAGTTCGACAACTACATTAGAAAACAAGATCACTTCAATGAGAATGTTATGGAACAATTGAAATACAACTCTGATATGATTGCTTGCTTGAGTAACTTATTATTTATAATCACTAATGATGTTAGAGGTGTAGGAAAACATGCCTCTATGGTTCAAACCCAGCTAGAACAAGTTGCTAAATCTCAAAGAGAATTGCTCGATGAAATGAATAATAATATGAATGATCATGTTGTTAGAGTAATGACTAGAGGAGGTAGAATGACTCGGGAACCACTTTATCCTGAAGGACACCTGAGGGAGTCCTGGATTAGGGGGTATCCAGACAGCCGGACTATATCCTTTGGCCGGACTGTTGGACTATGAAATACAAGATTGAAGACTTCGTCTCGTGTCCGGATGGGACTCTCCTTGGCGTGGAAGGCAAGCTTGGCGATACGGATATGTAGATCTCCTTCCATTGTAACCGACTCTGTGTAACCCTAGCCCCCTCCGTGTCTATATAAACCGGAGGGTTTGGTCCATAGGACCAACAACAATCATACCATAGGCCAGCTTCTAGGGTTTAGCCTCTACGATCTCGTGGTAGATCAACTCTTGTACTACTCATATCATCAAGATCAATCAAGAAGGAAGTAGGGTATTACCTCCATCGAGAGGGCCCGAACCTGGGTAAACTTCGTGTCCCCTGCCTCCTGTTACCATCCGCCTTAAACGCACAGTTTGGGACCCCCTACCCGAGATCCGCCGGTTTTGACACCGACATTGGTGCTTTCATTAAGAGTTCCACCGTGCCGTCACCGCAAGGAAGGATGCCTCGTCTCGTTGTCAAGGAAAACGTTACCTCTGGGGGAGCCCTGGATGTCGGCCAAACACTCCGGCTGGGCGGTTTCGTCATGACCGCCCGTTCGGCTGCTGCACCAACGATGACTTCTCGGGTCATTGAAAACAGCCTCCACGTCGGCTCGGAACTTGCCGAGCAGATGGATCCAATGGAGCTCTCTTCCCTAAACGAGCTCTTGGATCACATCGCCGCCTTGGGAGTCGCTACGGACTATGATCGGATTGGGCTTAAACCCGACCAAAGGGAGATTAACTCTCCGCCGGTCACCCATCAGATAGCGGTGGTGGAGGAACAATGCACCAATTCTTCCTCTATCTTGAGGACAAACTATGTCCGGATTCCCGAGCTCTCCGAGCCGGATACCCGTTTACGGGAGGACGTCGCCAAGCCTCGAACCTAGAATCGTGCAATGGGCCAGACCTATCGGGCAACATCCCGAGCCCGAACTTCCAAGATCGGAAACTCCCCGCCTGGGTCTCAGATCGGGTCAGGGTTCGGACTCAAATCCGCCCACCCACCCAGATATAAGCGATATCTCCCATATTAGGCAAGAGCCCCAGGAAACAGTACATCACTATTGGGCCAGATTCCTCCTTGTAATGAACAAGGTCATGGACTGTCGCGAGGAAGACGCAATCTCATTCTTCTGCAATAATTGCACGGACAAGCGAATCCTTAACGCTATAAGTCGCCGTGACATAGCACACTTAGCTGACTTGGCGACCATAGTACGGAAGTACTGTGCGATGGAAAGTGCCTGGAAAACCGAAACAAAATTTTGGGATAATCCGGCTCTGACTAAACACCCAAATCAATTAAAAGGGTGCATCCTCGTAAGTCGCCTGATTCAACTACCAAAAAGCAAAAGCCCACTACAGGGCGTGGAACCGTATTGGAGGGATGGCTTAACGGACCCTGCAAAATTCACAGTACAACAGATACCATACCAACACACAGCCTTAGAGCATGTTGGGTACTCCGACAGGTGGCAAGAGCAGTGAGGACCTCCTCATTCAAAAAACTATAGAACACCATCCCATGGATTACAATACAATATTAACAGTCTTCGACACATTCGCCTCAAATAATAGGCGCAAGCGAACACTCCGCAGCCTTGCCGAAATCTGCCAGGTGGCAGCAATGAATCCATGGAGCGACACGACTATCACCTTCAATGCCAGTGACGAACCTAAATTCCGAACAACCCGAGCACGAGCCGCATTGGTCCTTAGTCCAATTGTGGACGGCTTTCGGCTCACTAAAGTGCTCATGGACGGCGGCAGCGAACTAAACCTCATTTATGAAGAAACCCTTCAAAAAATGGAAATAGGCAGGAACCGCATTGAGCAAAGAAATACAACCTTTAGAGGAATCATCCCTAGTCGGGAAGCACGTTGCGCTGGGAAAATCACACTAGATGTGGTATTCGCATGCTTGGGAGAATTATAGGTCCAAGAAATCACATTCCAAGTGGCCCCTGCTCAAGAGCGGATACCACGCTGGCGGTGTCCTGGACTAGGGTACTCACCACGTCATCTCCCGATCTGTTAGATTGGGCCGAGGACCCCATGGCGAATACTCATGGGCCAGTCCTACAGTTGCCGCATACAAGGAAGATTCCACAAGACTTGGCGATCAAGACAAGGACTCCTCCCCCACCGGCGTATTCGGCTACGACTCTTGTTATCCTAGGCCTCTGGTGCATTATATAGACCGAGGCCAGGCTAGTCGATAGATATATACAACAATCATACCATAGACTAGCTTCTAGGGTTTAGCCTCTACAATGTCGTGGTAGATCAACTCTTGTACTACCCATATCATCAATATTAATCAAGCAGGAGTAGGGTTTTACCTCCATCGAGAGGGCCCGAACCTGGGTAAAAACATCGTGTCCCTTTTCTCCTATTACCATCCACCTAGACGCACAGTTCAGGACCCCCTACCCGAGATCCGCCGGTTTTGACACCGACATTCGTGCTTTCATTGAGAGCTCCGCTGTGTGTTCGGCAAAAGGTCGATGGCTTGCCTGCAGATCAACTGCGACTTCGGCATCTTCGTCACCAGCTCGACTGGTCACCTTGCTTCGACAAAGGACTGCGCCCTACCTCCGATCATCATGTTCGGATGAGGGCCTTCATGAACATCGGCTCCGATCTCTATCAAGATCATGGAGGAATCATCCAGGGAGCCCGGGGGATCAACGTCAACATTGCCCTCGGGCGACCGTGCTGTTTTTCTGGACAGCGAACTTGTATCCGCCGTCACCGCCTCCTCGAGCGTCGGTTTTACGATTGCTTCGGTGGAATAGTGCGGAATTACGTCTAAAACAGCCACGCTAAATTTCGTCTAGTTCCGACGGAGGAATCTCTGACAATCTACGATATACCGGAGCCCTGTCAAATCTGGACGAGAATCTGGACGAGTTTAGGGCGTGGTGTCCAGCTTCTAGCTCGGACCTGCTTTGGAAGATCCAATCGTTGATTGACTGCAGAATTCCTATATCTACCACCCCTCAAAATTTCAACTCGATCCGACCGTCCATACTCCGGGAACCTTCCGATTAGTGCATCACTTTTCGGATCTGTTTTCTGCGCAAAAAAAATCCGACCCGAGTTCGTCCTTTTTACGAACGGGATTTCGGACATCCTTTTTGAAGGAAGTTTTGTATAGGGTATTGTGTTTTGTTCCCGAACACATCCCACTAACTTTACAATCTTTTAAACATGATCTTCAACATCATGCTGGTGTCAAACCAGTCCGGCAATATTGCGCCACGGCTGCCGACCTGTGCTAGACACGTCGTCACTTTGTTGAGCCGAGCTCAACTTATTCGGATCATCATCTCGGCAAGCCGAACAAGAGTCCGGCATCGTGAAGGATAAATCATCACCAACATCGCCGCCCCACGGATTACACGGAGCGGGCATACCGCATCGCCGCGCATCGCCGCTTCATCAAGCCGGCATTGACCACGTCACGACCTGCATCGGCAAGGCCGCACTATTGCTTCTTCAAGCTGGTGTCCATCACGCCGACCTACTTCGACATCTCGGCTGGACCCGGGACTTCGCCATCTCTTCATCAACCTACTCTGGACACTTCGGCGTCACTAGCCGACCAGCTCCGTCACGTTAGCTGGACCGAGGGCTTTGCCTCGGCGAGCCAACCTTTGCCAGCTTTGCCATGCCGTCGTTTTATCGCCCATCAGGCAATGGGTGCGCGGATCGAGTCCCAATTTTGGGAATCACCTTCCTTCGGATTGCTACAACAAATAAACCAGGTGCTATTAATCCCAGTATTTTTTGCTTGTTTGGGTTCATTTTTCCCAAGGAATTATTACTCTGGTTTGTCCATCATATGTACACAGGTCTATCAAATGGTGGCCGCATTAACGACAAATGCATGGTGATTCCGTCGGTTCAGACATAGTCCGGCGAACGCCTATCCGAGCCCGGACCGCCTGTGAATTCAGGCTTTGCCACGCCTTTATCAAGCATCACGCCGACGCCTCAGATCGACATTGACATTGGCGCCAAGCCATATTTCTTTTATTACTCACTTTCCATAAATTATTTATTATGCAAAGATTTTTTTAGTTATCATTATTACTATTATCTCCGGTTTGCACCATTTTTTGTGCACAGGAAAATGATCCGGGGACTCCGGCGTCACTCTGCCGGTCTGCATTGACCGTGCTATGTCACCACTTGCGTGTCGAGCTCTCCGCTCCGCCACCTCGGCACCGGCTAGGGGGATGGAATCTTGTCCCGTAACAAGCTCCGACCGCGTCATCAATACCGAACACATTAACCAGCTAAGTCGCTTTCATGCTCAAAGCTTTAAATTCTAACTTGTGTTCGGTTCGACCAAGCATTATACTTTTTTGGAAAAATGTTGCTTGTAAACAATTTTCTTGTCCAAACTTTGTTTGTGACGCATAAATTCAAATACCCAATTCATTTGGGGGCTTCCTTCATGAAGCTTTTCCTCTTGCATATGATTATACTTGTACGGCTTCGTTCCTTGTTCGTGTATTACGCCACAATATGCACCATATTGACTTAAGCGATTTGCAAGCTGGGTTGCCTCGCTCATGTGTTTACCCCTACGTTCCCGATTGTTCGGCTAGGGAGTAAAGGGAGCACCTCTGCGATTGTCACGATCGGGTCATCCGAGCCGGACCTCAGACTGGGTGAAGCCGAAAGCTAGCGCTCTTATATTCTCAATGATGGTCGTCACACAACGGAACTCATGAGTACAAAAAATCTATTGCACAAGTCTCATATTAACAATGAGCACCGAAGAAAGGTATCGGTGGGGGTACTATTTTCTTCGAAGATGCTTCTTACACTTCGCAGTAATATAGCATAAGTTCCATGAGCGCGCTTTGTCTGTTACAGCCTTATGGCCTGATTGCCTGGTTATTGGAAACATCGTCGATATTCTCGACAGATGGAGTACATAACACTTTTCGGTCCTTGACCGAAGAGGGAGAAGCCGACGGTCGGTTAAGACGCATTTAAAGTTCGGTTGAATATAGATATGATATAAGTACTTCGGTACATGCAATCATTCTTTTACCCAAGTCACTTGGGGGCTCTTAAATTTATATGAGCCGTTTTATGATAAGTGTTCTTCTTCTTAGTCGTTGCAAAGTTTTATTATTATTATTATTATCTATCACTCCTTTTTTCGACACGGCGTGTGGTCACTAGTCGGGAGCCTAATTTCTCTCTCAAAGCCGCTTAGAGTTTAGTTTGCTAAACTGGCCTAATGAGAAGTACTCCGCCCTCGGGATAGGAGGTTGAAGCCGTAGGCTGACCGCTTGAAGTCTTGAGATAGGATGTATCATGTTAAAGCACGCATGTAAGCACTTCTTTTGCTAAGGCCAATTTTTCGGATTGGCACCGAACACTTCATCTCGTTCGGACGTCAAGTTTTTACTGATGTTTTTTGGTTTTCCAAGCTTATGGCACTTTTTAAACTATTTGTGTGTTTTCAGCACAAGTCTCGCAGTGCAACGTCGGACACCTTTAGAGATTTGGCAAAAACATTCTCAGATATTGCTATATATGCATCGATTTCAAATTGTGTCTTCGGTCAATAGTTGGGTTGCCCGGCTCTTGCGCTTGCCTCCTACGTTCTGCTTTGTTCGGCTAGGTGTGCAAAGGGAGAACCACTGCGATTGTGCTTCCAGCTCACATGGTTAAGCACCTCAGTGGAGAAAGCCGAAACCGACCGTCACAATAAGCGCAAACTGGTCAGCGATCCGATGACGGTGTTAAACGACAGGCCATTCATAACAATGGCGAAGTGTTTACAGCTTGACCTCGATCGTCGCCGAACACTACCGGGGGCTATTAACTGGCCTCCCAAACTAAATCCTTGATATTTTGCTCTTACATTGGAGCTGAGGTTTCGTGATCATGCTTAGCATGACAACCCAAAGAAAGGAACCGATAGCGGGACTATTTTATTTGGAAGCCATTTCTTCTGTTAAATCGTAATATAACATATCTCTCTGCGTACCTTTGTTTATAAAACCGTATGGCCATATTGCCTTGTTTGTTGTAAATCTGTTCCCTCATAAAGGCTGTATAAAGTAGGACAAACACTCCTCGGCTATTGGCCGAGGAGGTGGAAGCTGATGGTCGGTCAACAAAGTTTTGTACAATGCGGATCCGAGCATTAATGACGTAAAGTACTTGGATACATAGAGTCATTACACATAATTTGTTATTTTACTATGGATATCAATCCTTAATTCGGTCACCCGTGCCCGCATTAAGGCTCGGGGGCTACTGGGCTTCGAACTTATTATTTACAAATATTAAAGGGGCACATCGATCCCCTGATCTGGTGTTGCCACCCGAACAGTGTCTCAGGGGCTACTGCATAGCCTGTCCAATGCAAAAAAAATTAAGTGTAATACAGTCTCTGAGGAGATTTTGATCCTCAGGTTGGTCGGCCGCACCAAACCCGAGTCTTGAGGATCGAAACACGCCGCTTTTGTGTGCCGGAGTATTCTGCCGAAGTTAGGACTTGATCCTCGACTGATTTTGCAAATCAACTTTGAGTCTCGGTGACTCTGAGGATCAGCGGTCTTATGTCATCCTTCATGTGCATCTCGGTTTTAGACCGATACCCGCCTTGAGGGCTACGGCTATGTATCTCGGCAGAGAATAAATTGCACTACTCAAAAATATTGACAAAAATCGCCCATCGTTCGGTGGTGCACCACCTCGGAAGCAGTCCGGCATAAAGCTCGGGCGCTAGTGGCTGGCTCCATAGAGGGCATTTCCGGCATTAAGCTCGGATAAACTCCTTTAAACTTCTTTGAATCAAGGTGATTTACGACACCTCGGATACAGTCCGGCATTGGAGCTCGGATACATAGTCCGGCGTTGGAGCTCGGATACAGTCCGGCGTTGGAGCTCGGATACATAGTCCGGCATTGGAGCTCGGATACATTCCGGCGTTAGAGCTGGGAAGCGGTCCGGCGTTGGTGCTCGGCTGCAAAAGATACCTCGAATGCAGTCCAGCGTTGGAGCTCGGACGCAAGAGGACGCTGCCGCCCGGGAACAACTTCAAACCCGAGGTGTGGCATAAAAATAACAAGGCATTGATAAAGGTCGGAAACTTAAAGGCTCCTCGGATACCCGATGTGTAAACTCGTCGAATGCATTTCGCGATCCTCAAGATCGAAGATGAGAAGATTTGTTGAACCAGTTTTCAAGACCGACGATCAAGATGAAGAATGGTTCGGAAGAATCGAGGAGCGCCCCTAAACTTGAAGACCGGTTCAGGGGCTATCGACGGTGTCCTGGACTAGGGGTACTCACCACGCCATCTCCCGATCCGTTAGATTGGGCCGAGGACCCCTTGGCGAATACTCATGGGACAGTCCGGACAAATGCCGCATACAAGGAAGATTCCACAAGACTTGGCGATCAAGACAAGGACTCCTCCCCACCGGGCGATTCGGCTAGGACTCTTGTTATCCTAGGCCTCTGGTGCATTATATAAACCGAGGCCAGGCTAGTCGATAGATATATACAACAATCATACCATAGGCTAGCTTCTAGGGTTTAGCCTCTACGATCTCATGGTAGATCAACTCTTGTACTACCCATATCATCAATATTAATCAAGCAGGAGTAGGGTTTTACCTCCATCGAGAGGGCCCGAACCTGGGTAAAAACATCGTGTCCCTTGTCTCTTGTTACCATCCACCTAGACGCACAGTTCGGGACCCCCTACCCGAGATCCGCCGGTTTTGACACCGACAACGCCCTTTTAGGGCGGGAGGCATTCATGATCTTCCAAGCCATACCCCATTATGGGTACATGAAGCTCAAAATGCCAGGGCCCAATGGAATCATCACTCTTGCCAGTGATCCGGACATAGCGCTCCGCGCCAAAATCAAAACAGCCGCACTGGCCCTCGAGGCATTATCCGAAGCCCTCACGGCAGAGGAGTTGACTGCGCTACGCTCCACCGTGGACAGGGATGACGTGATACTCGACAAGAGATCCAAGTCCACCTCTTTCAAACCAGCGGATGAAATAGTCAAAGTTCGAGTCCATCCAACGGACCCTACAAAAACAGCCTCCATCGGGGCACAATTAAACCCCGCTGTGGACGCCGCACTACGGGAGTTCATGCGCGAGAATTGGGACATATTTGCCTGGCATCCCTCAGATATGCCAGGAATCCCACGCAGGCTGGCCGAGCATAGACTTAACATTCTAAAAGGATTCAGGCCGGTCAAGCAGACTCTTCGGTGTTTCTGCGAACCTAAGAGACAAGCTATGGGAGAGGAACTAGCCAAGTTATTGGAGGCCGGATTCATCAGAGAAATAAAACACCCGGACTGGCTAGCAAACCTAGTAATGGTACCAAAGAAGGGCAAATCCTGGCGCCTATGCGTCTACTTCAAGGACCTCAACAAGGCCTACCCAAAGGATCCCTTCCCCCTCCCTCGCATCGATCAAATTATCGATGCTACTGCAAGACATGACTCATTGTGCTTCCTCGACGCATACTCCGGCTACCACCAAATCAAGATGGCGGAGTCCGACCAAGCCGCAACGGCATTTATCATGCCATACGGCCCCTTCTGTTTCAACACAATGCCTTTTGGGCTTAAAATGCCGTGCAACGATCAACGAATGATTCGTATATGTCCGGAAAATGATCGGCAAAACAGTCGAGGCATACATAGACGATGTGGTCGTTAAAACCAGATACGTCAACTCTTTAATAGACGACTTGCGGCTCACGTTTGACAATCTCCAAACATACGACATCAAGCTCAACCCGGAAAAATGCGTTTTCGGCGTACCCCGAAAGCTCCCCGGTTTTATCGTCTCCAAAGAGAGGAATTGAAGCAAATCCTGCTAAAATCCGAAGCTCGCCACGCTTGGCGATCCCAACTGACCTCAAGCAAATACAGAAATTAACCGGATGTGTGGCGGCCCTAAGCCGCTTTATCTCCCGCTTAGGAGAAAAGGCATTACCGCTTTATCGCCTCCTTCGGTGCACCGAACACTTCGAGTGGACGGACGCGAACACGGCCGGACTGGAAGACATAAAGGCCATTCTGGCCACCAACCCAATCCTGGCCGCGCCAAGCATCGGTGAACCAATGCTGTTGTACATAGCGGCAACCCATCAAGTTGTAAGTGCAGTGCTCATCGTCGAACGAGAAACGGATGGACATAAATTCCCCCTTCAAAAGCCGGTATACTATGTATCCACTGTCCTCACTCCATGCAAATCACGATACCCACATTCTCAAAAGATAGCATATGCGGTATTCATGGCATCCCGGAAACTACGACACTACTTTCAAGAGTGTTCAATTACAGTAGCCTCGGAAGTGGCACTGAATGATATAATAAACAACCGCGACGCCACGGGCCGGATTGCCAAATGGGCCATTGAGCTCCTCCCGTTCGACATAACATATAAACCTCGGGGAGCCATTAAGTCGCAGGTATTGGTCGATTTTGTCGCTGAATGGACAGAAGCTGAACTCCCTAAAGAGTACAACGCATACTCCAATTGGATTATGCACTTCGACGGCTCTAAAATGCTGGCTGGTCTGGGGGCTGGCGTTGTCCTGACGTCCCCTACCGGAGATACAGTCCAATATGTACTCCAAACTGTACACAGACTCCAACAATGCAGCCGAATACGATGCCCTGTTACATGGACTCCGGATGGCCGTTTCCATGGGCATTCGATGCCTGGAGGTGCGTGGGGACTCGAACCTTGCAATATCCCAAATAAATGGAGACTTCGACGCCAAGGATCCGAAAATGGCGGCTTATCGCAACACCGTCCTCAAGATGACAGCTCGGTTCAAGGGGCTCTAATTCCACCATGTGGCTCGGGAAAACAATCAGGCGGCGGATATCCTCGCCCGTATCGGTGCTAAGCGCGATGCAGTCGCGCCCAACATCTTCTTGGAAAGATTGTTCAAGCCATCCGTGGTATGGGAAGGGGACGCCGGTAACAATAGTCCGGACCCGGCCATGACGCCAGATACCGAACACTCTGACATAATCGGAGGCCCCGCCACCGAAATAACACCTTCAGCCCACGTAATAATGGTCGTCATCGCCCCATGGATCGAATCCATTCTGGCCTACCTAACCAGACAGGAACTCCCAGAGGACCAAAATGAGGCACGCTGCATTGTGCGGCGATCTAAAGCCTACAAGGTCCACGAAGGAGAGCTTTATAAGAAAAGCACCATCGGAGTCCTCCAAAGGTGCATCTCCGAAGAGGAAGGACAGAAGCTTCTGGCAGAAATCCATGCCGGACTCGACGGCCACCACGCCGCAGCCCGGGCCCTCGTAAGTAAGGCCTTCCGTACAGGATTCTATTGGCCAACGACCCGGGCGGATGCACATGACTTGGTCCAACGCTGCGTCGGTTCCCAGCTTTTTGCAAACCAAAGCCATATGCCTCCCACCGCCCTACAAACAATCCCCATTACCTGGCCCTTTGCAGTCTGGGGGATTGACATGGTTGGACCCCTTAAAGGAGGAACCCATAAGAAAAAAATACTTACTGGTCATGGTGGATAAATTCACCATATGGATAGAAGCCAAACCCGTTAAAACGGCTGAATTCGGACTGGTGATAGACTTCATATCCAGGGTTGTACACCGTTATGGCGTCCCCCACAGCATCATCACTGACAACGACACGAACTTCACTGTTGACGAGGTAAAACTATGGTGCGGCAACATGGGCATCAAGCTCGATTATGCTTCTGTCTATCACACACAAACTAACGGTCAAGTCGAGCGAGCAAATGGTCTTATCATGAGCGGCATCAAACCCAGATTAGTGTGGTCCTTAAAGGAATCTAACACGCACTGGGTAGAGGAGCTCGACTCTATACTCTGGGGGCTGCAGACCACGCCGAATCGCACTACCGGATACACACCATTTTTATGGCGTACGGCACAGAGGCGGTTCTACCCTGCGACATAATTCATGACTCACCTCGAGTGCGCATGTATGAAGAAAGAGAGGCCGAGCTCGATCGGCAGGACAGTTTGGACGCCCTCGAGGAGGAGCGTGACGTGGCAAAAGCGTGTTCCGCATTCTATCGAATGTGCTCGAAGATACCAAAGCAGAAGCACGGGCCAAAACTTATAACGTTGGCGAAGTTAGTTCTACGCTGCCGGAGAAGAAAAAGAACAAGCTCAAGCCCAAATGGGAAGGTCCCTTCATTATCGACCAAGTTCGATCAAGCGGAGCGTACCGTCTGCGGGATGCATCGGACAATCGACTTGAGCCAAACCCATGGAACGCTGCCAGACTCTGAAGATTCTACGCCTAGTGCCGGACTCTATGTTTGTCTCCTTACCCCTGTCCATTTTTTGCATATAGTTATCTGTCTTCTCTCTCTATTTTCTCCTTTCTCCTCACGGCCTTAAAAGGCTAATTTGTGTCTTGTCTACACAATCTTGACGCGCTAACCGCGCTCATTATACCTGGGGGCTCCTTACACAGAAGCTTAATTATTTTTCTGGGCTTCATGCCCCGCACATGTGTAATTCTTCCGCATGTACCTTTTTTCGCCATTATATGCATCGATATGACTTAAGTTTTGGCCAAGCTGGGTTGCATGGCTCTTGTATTTATGCCCTACGTTCCCGTTAATTCGGCTAGGGCATAAGGGGAGCACCTCTGCGATTGTTACTGCTGGGTCAGCCGGATGTGTACCTCAGACTGGGTGAAGCCGAAAGCTAGCGTTCTTAAGGGAATATTCGGTCGGTGAACAAAAGATGACTTTTATTTATTTTTTCCACTTTCCCCCAGATGTTTTTTACCTGCGTCCCTTCTCGCAGCTCGGACATGCACATTAGGGAATGCATACCCAGGGAAAGGAACCCTTAACGGAACTATTCTCCCTGGAAGATGTTTCTTACTATCCATGTAATATAACATAACTAGTTGGGTACTTGTCTGTTCAAGCACTTATGACCCCTACGCCTGGTCTCCATGCATACCCCGGTTTTACATAATCGAAGCGGGTATTCGGATACACCTGCACTATCGGGTCCCGAGGTCGGGTTAAAAGGTCCGCCATGACAAATGATTTACAATCGGCTAGAGACATTCTACATGTCATTTAAATTACATACCACTTAGACTGATTAAATTCTTCTTCTATACCATCCAACAGGCTGTCTAGCCTACAATCCTGTTGGCAATACTTTGCGGCTAATTCTACTTGGTGGTACACCAAACTGGCGGGGATATCTTTTCCATGGGGCCCCACAGGTCCGACCTCGGCCATGTGGTTTGGGTCAGCCTTGGTATACCACGTCTTCACCATGGCCTAGGCTTCCCTGGCACCTTGACGGCAGACCAATATCTTCCATAATCAGAAACGCCGACGCGCTCCCTTGAGCTTCTCTGCAAGCTCTCTAATGCCTTCGGGCAGGGAGACGGATGGCCACAAGGCCTGGGCAATACCTTTCATCACCTGCCGAACTTGTTCGTGTAGTTGTGAGAGTTCGGGTAGAAGATCACCCACAGACCCGGGCATCTCCTCCGCGGGACGACCCGTCAGCATACCTGCAGACACAACTCTGTTAGCCGGCTTCTTCGCCGAACTCTTTTTTAAAGTTCGTTCAAGCAAAATGCCGCGTCGAAGCCGCTTATTCTCCTTCACGGAGTCCGACAGCTGGGCGCGAACATCCTTTAGTTCCACACTCAGCTGGGTATTGGCATCTTGGAGATTATGTTTCTCCTGAATGACGCGCATAAGCACGCGCTCGCCAGCATTTAGCTGTCGATCAACATGTTGCGCATCCCCTGGCACGGCATCCGGATTTGCTCCGGAGTCATCTACACCATCTATCATTAGAATTGCATGCATGCCGCTTACTCTACAGTACCTGCCATTCTTTGCAATGGAAACAATAGTTACCAGCGGGGGCCTTCTTGGACTCCTTTCCTCATGTAATCGCGGCTGAAGTTGGGCTTTGCATTCTTCTAGCTCTTGAGACAATTGGTTATTCTTCTCTGTGAGTACCTGCACAAATAAAGATCCTTAAATCAGTTGTGCCAACTGTTTCAAGTCTCAGGGGCTACTGATATATATAATCATCAAATTTTCTTACCCGTATATCCTTTACATACTGATCCGTGGCTCTGGCAAGACCATTTTGAGCAGCATGGATGTACGCTGCCTCTCGAGTTGAAGGCATCAAAAGCCTCTTGGGAGAAACAAGCGTCATGGAGTACGGCCCGGTGACGCCTGTGATTCATGGCGCTCTCCACTTCGGAATTTGCAGCGGATATTTTATCCGCATCCTCTGTCGGAGGAGCATTTGGCGGGTGCCCCGTGTTAGCTTCCGCCTCTGAGTCCGGCCATGGAGCCCTGCTAGTAGAGGCGTGATCGGCGACCTCTCCGGATATAGTCCGGCGGGCGCTTTTCCTTCATCGAAACATGGATGTTATTACGTTTTAAAATATGATGGTCACGGAGTGCAGCTTTGTATAATACCTCTGTGCCACCGTCTCCGTCCGGACCACCTTCCTTTTCAGCCTGCCCGGCTTCGGCGCCCCTCATTGGCGATTCACCACGGGCTCAGCACGGTGTCCCGAGGGCCTTCCCTGTAAAACACCGTACAGATACGGTAGGTGAAGTACGTAAAAAGGGATGCTTCTCAAAGGGTGGGACTCTGCTCTCACTTACCTGCGAGGCAAGGAGTGGCCCAGGATAGTCGGCTATAATAGCCACCATGGCCTCATCGCAGCTTAATTGATAGAATATCCTGTCAATCAGCTCCACAAATATGTCCGGATCCTCTTTTAGGCCAGGGTTGAGGGACCGTTCAGGATCCTCTGGTTGTGGAGGTGGGCTGTTGATCTCCCTTATAGCCTTACGCAGCTCCTGCGATGAACTGGCGGGATAAAATATTTATTACAAAAATATGGAAAGGATAGGTGTCGGTGTCAAAACCGACGGATCCCGGGTAGGGGGTCCCGAACTGTGTGTCTAGGCGGATGGTAACAGGATATAAGGGACACGATGTTTTTACCCAGGTTCGGGCCCTCTCGATGGAGGGAAAACCCTACTCCTGCTTGATTAATATTGATGATATGGGTAATACAAGAGTAGGTCTACCACGAGATCAGAGAGGCTAAACCCTAGAAGCTAGCCTATGGTATGATTGTTGTTCGTCCTACGGAGTAAAACCCTCCGGTTTATATAGACACCGGAGAGGGCTAGGGTTACACAGAGTCCGTTACAATGGGAGGAGATCTACATATCCGTATCGCCAAGCTTGCCTTCCACGCCAAGGAAAGTCCCATCCGGACACGGGACAAAGTCTTCAATCTTGTATCTTCAGAGTCCGTGAGTCCAGCCAAAGGTTATAGTTCGCTATCCGGACACCCCCTAACCCCTGGACTCCCTCAAGAGTCTCGAACCAGGCTTCAACGACGATGAGTCCGGCGTGCAGATTTGTCTTCGGCATTGCAAGGCGGGTTCTTCTCCAAATTCCATATACCTGTTGAATAGTGTCCGACCTCTGGTGAATGTTGCGCTCCTTGGCTTCCACGCCCAATAATGGCCATCTTCCACGTGTCAAACGAATGCGAAAAGCCAGGGTGTTTTTTCATTTAACCCCCTAGCTGCGCAAATGAGCTGCCTATAAAAGAGACGAGGATTTAGATCCGAATCACACCATCTTCCCTTAGCGAGCATTCATCAGAGGACATCTGACAGAGATCCATTCCATCATGGCCAGTCGATGCAGCTCCTCCTCTCGCCTTCCCAGCCCTCAGCCTGGAGATTGGGAGAGATGCTTCGTCCCGCACAGCGAGCTAGTGACGCTCCAAGCCAAGGGGTTTCTCCCCCCAGCCTATATGGCCCCGGTTCGAGCCGGGCTTGCCACCTATAATGGTGGAGAGCAAGCGGAGAGCGTCCCCAATCCCTCCGAAGGAGAGCAGGTATGCCTTTTGTCCCTTATTTGATAAGAGGGCTCGGATTTCCAATTCATCCGTTTCTCCGGGGCTCACAGAGTTCTACGGCCTCCAGCTTGCACAACCTTACGCCTGCCTCCATATTGCATATTGCGGGCTTCGTAGCCCTTTGCGAGCTGTTTTTGGGCATCGAGGCTCATTTCGCGCTGTGGAAGAAGCTGTTCTGCCTTGTGCCCCGTTCTCAGGAGGGGTCGATATATCAAGTGGGCGAAACCGAACTATGGCGCATTGCTGGGACCAGATATCTATCCGGAACCCCAAAGAAGGCGTCCGAAGATTGGCCTTCAGAACGGTTTTATATAGAAGATGTCCCCCTGCCGGACCCTGTTCGGATCGGCCTCCCTGAGTTCAATAATGCTCCTTTGAAGAAGCGCCTAAGCTGGCGTCCACAGAGCCCTCAGAAGGAAATGACAAGGAAGTTCTTTATCTGATGAGCCGGTTAAGGCTGTTAGCTCATTCCGGACTGACCATGATCGAGGTCATGGCCACATGCATTATGCGGGGGGTGCAACCGCTTCAGTATAGAGGCCACCCCATGTGGAATTTCAACGGCGAGGATGATGCCACCCGCTGCGGCCGTAAGGGGCCGGAATCGGTTGCCGCTCTGACGAAGATCTTGTCCGTATTGTACAAGGGAGAAGAGGAGGAATTCCTCCGCGTCAATTCTCAGGGCGGATTTTCTATGTACAATCCTCCAAGCTGGGTAAGCGGACACTTCTTTTTGCTCATCCGTTTCATATTCCCATAGTCAAGTACCTTATCTTGTGATTTCGACACAGGAATTGCGCCGGGTCAGAAGGATATAAACAGCCCTCCTCCACAACCCGAGGATCCGAACGGTCCTCGATCCGCCTCCCAAGAGGATCCGGACATATCGTGGAGCAGATCGATGGGGTATTTCACCAATCGAGCATCGACAATGCCTTGGTGGCTATTACAGCCGATTATCCCGGACTGCTCCGCCTCACAAGTAATCGAGACCGAAGTCCTAATACTTCAAGATGATCCATCCGTGCTTATTTTTATCACCGTATACCAATGGTGTTTCGCAGGGAGGATCTCGAGGCGGAATGCCGAGCTCGCGCGACTAGCCAACAAGGGACCGCGAGGGCGGGTAGGCTAAAGAGACACGCAGTCCGGGTCGAGGCACCGGCGTAGCAGTAAGGCGCGCTGCCTTATTCCAAGGTATTATTCTTACTATGCATACTAACGCCCGTGCTCTCCTTTTTTTAGGAAAATGAGGGCTCACGGACTATATCCGGAGAGATTGCCAATCGCGCCTCCACCAACCAGGCTCCAAAGCCAGGTCCAGAAGCGGAGGCGAACACGAGGCGTGCGTCGGACGCTCCTCCGACAGAGGATGCGGACAGACTGTCCGCCGCCAATTCCGAGGTGGAGAGTGCCATGAATCACAGGCGCCGTCGGACAGTTGTTTGCAATGCTTGTTTCTCCCAAGAGGCCTTGGAAGCCTTCAATTCGGGAGATGCGTACCTCCGTGCCGCTCAAAATGGTCTAGCTAGAGCCACGGAGCAGTATGTGAAAGACATACGGGTAAGAAAATTTGATGGTTATATATGTCAAGAGTCTCTGAGACTTGAAACAGTTAGAATAACTGATTTAAGGATCATTTGTTATGCAGATCTTACGAAAAAGAATACCCAACTATCCCAGAGCTGGAAGAGTGCAAAGCCCAACTTGAGGCCGCACTAGCCGCAACAGGGGAGGCCAAGGAGAAGCCCTCTGGTAATATATGCTTCGAAAGATAAGTATGTTGTGAAGTGCGGCGTGTGTGCAAATCTGACAATAACATTGTAGATGGTGCCGGAGTAGATCCGGACAAGCAACAACTCTTGCGCCGGTTAAAGGCCGGCGAGAGCATGCTTACGAAGGTGAGGCAGGAGAAGAATAATATCCAAGATGCCAACACCCAGCTGGGCGAGGAACTAAAGGATGTTCGTGCCCAGCTGTGGGACTCCGTGAAGGAGAATCGGTGGCTTCGGCGCGGCATGTTTAGTAAGTGCTTGAACGAACTTTGAAAAAGAGTTCGGCGAGGAAGTCGACTAACAGAGTTATGTCTGTAGGTATGCTCACAGGTCGTCCTGCAGAGGAAATGCCCGGTTCTATGGGTGACCTTCTCCCCGACCTCGTACAACTGCATGAACGAGTTCGGCAGGTGATGAAAGGCGCCGCCTGTGCCTTGTGGCTATCTCTGCCTCCATGCCCGAAGGCCTTGGAGAGCTTGCAGAGAGGCTTAAGGGAGCGCGGTGGCGCTTCCGATTATGGAAGATATCGGCCTGCTGTCAAGGCACCAGGGAGGCCTGGGCCATGGTGAAGATGCGGTACACGAAGGCTGACCCAAACCACATGGCCGAGGTCGGACCTATGGGGGCGATAGGAAGGAGATCCTTGTGAGCTTAGTGTACGACCAAGTAGAGTTGGCCGCCAAATATTCCCAACAGGACTGTAAACTAGACAGCATGTTGGATGGTATTGAAGAGGAATATGCTCAGTCAAATTGACTATGTAATTTAAGATGACATGTAAAATGCCTTCTAGCCGGATTGTAGATCGTTTGTCATGGCGGACATTTTCGCTTCGACCTCGGGACCCGATAGTCTGGAGTGTGTCCGAATACCCTCTCAGTTATGTAAGAACCGAGGCATGCATGGAGACCAGGCGTAGGGGTCATTAGTGCTTGAACAGACAAGTGCCCAACTAGTTATGTTATATTACATGGTTAGTAAGAAACATCTTCTGGGGAGAATAGTTCCGTTAGGGTTCCTTTCTCGGGAGGCATGCCCTAAAGTGCATGTCCGGACTGCATAAAAAGCGTAAAAGCATCTGGGGCAGATAAATAAACAAGTGAGAAATCATCTTTAGTTCACCGAATCAATATTCCCTTAAGAACGCTAGCTTTCGGCTTCACCAGTCTGAGGTACACATCCGGCCGACCCGGCAAGAATAATCGCAGAGGTGCTCCCTTTACCGCCTAGCCGAACAATCGTGAATGTAGGGTAAGCACGAGCCAGCAACCCAGCTTGGCCAAAACTTAAGTCATATCGATGCATATAATGGTGAATAAAAGGTACATGTGGAAGTGTGACACATGTGTTGGGCATGAAGCCCGTATAAATAAGCTTCTGTTAAAGAAGCCCCCAGGTATAATGAGCGCGGATAGCGCGTCAGTTGTGTGCGAACAAGGCGCGAACGAGCCCTTGAGGCTGTAAGGGAAAGGGAAGGAGAAGGAGAGAAATATAAGACAGCTAATGTGTAAAAAATAGACGGAGGAAGGAGACGAACACAGAGTCCGGCGCTAGGCGTAGAATCTTTGGAGACGGGCTGCGTTCCATGGGTTCGGCTCGAGTCGGTTATCCGATGCATCTCGCAGACGCAGACGCTCCACCAGTCAGGACTTGGTCAATAATAAAGGGACCTTCCCATTTGGGCTTGAGTTTGTCCTTTTTCTTGTCCGGCAGGCATAGAACTAACTCACCAACATTGTAAGTTTTGGCCCGTACTTCTCTGCTTTGATATCTTCGAGCCTGCTGTTGATAGAATGCGGAATGGGCTTTTGCCACGTCACGCTCCTCCTCCAAGGCGTCCAAACTATCCTGTCGATCGAGTTCGGCTTCTCTTTCTTCGTACATGCGCACGCGAGGTGAGTCATGAACTATGTCGCAGGCGTAACCGCCTCTGCCAGATACCATAAAGAATGGTGTGTATCCGGTGGTGCGATTCGGCGTGGTCCGCAGCTCCCGTGCAGTACGGAGTCGAGCTCCTCTACCCAGTGCGTGTTGGATTCCTTGAGGGAACGCACTAATCTAGGTTTGATGCCGCTCATGATTAGACCATTTGCTCGCTCGACCTGACCGTTAGTTTGTGGGTGATAGACTGAACCGTAGTCGAGCTTGATGCCCATGTTTCTGCACCAGAGTTTAACCTCGTCGGCCGTAAAGTTCGTGCCGTTATCAGTGATGATGCTGTGGGGACGCTGTAATGGTGTACAACCCCTGATATGAAGTCTATCACCGGTCCGAATTCGACCGTCTTAACAGGCTTGGCCTCTATCCATTTGGTGAATTTATCCACCATGACCAGTAGGTATTTTTGCTTGTGGGTTCCTCCTTTAAGGGGTCCAACCATTTCAAGCCCCCAGACCGCGAAGGGCCAGGTGATGGGTATAGTTTGGAGGGCAGTGGGTGGCATATGGCTTTGGTTAGCAAAGAGCTGACAACCGACGCATCGTTGGACTAAGTCCTGAGCATCTGCCCGGGCCGTCGGCCAATAAAATCTTGTATGGAAGGCCTTGCTTACAAGGGCCCGGGCTGCGGCGTGGTGCCCGCCGAGTCCGGCATGAATTTCAGCCAGAATGTTCCGCCCTTCCTCTTCGAAGATACACCTTTGAAGGACTCCGGTGGTTCTTTTCTTATAAAGCTCTCCCTCATGGACTTTATAGGCTTTAGAGCGCCGCACTATGCAGCGTGCCTCATTTTGGTCCTCGGGAAGTTCCTGCCTGGTTAGGTAGGCTAGGAATGGTTCTGTCCACGGGGCAATGACTGCCATTATTACATGGTCTGAAGATGTTACTTCGTTGGCGGAGCCTCCCGTTGTGTCAGAATGTTCGGTGTCGGGCAAAGGCGGTTGGAGTGCAGGCTGTTATTTCCGCATTCTTCCCATAGTACGGATGGCTTGAACAACCTCTCCAAGAAGATATTGGGGGACGGCATCGCATGATGAAGTCATGTACCTGGGGTAGGGTCATAGACCTGCCCAAAGGTACCCTCCACAAGGACACTCGCAAAAGAAGCGGCCTTCCACTCGACCTGGTAAGTTTCCACTCGACAGATTCAAAGACACTCGACCATGAAGACCCACTCGACCACCAGGAGTCCAAGAGCCACTCGGTGTCCAAACAGTCTGTAGTTAAATAGTCTTTATGATCATAATGATACTTTATGTAAGTAATGCCTAGCCTTAACGTACCTTAAACCCTCTGCTATGTGGGCTGGCTGGGGTCCTGACGCACTCTATATAAGCCACCCCCCTCCACAGGTAGAACGGTTCGCACCCCTGTAACACATACGCATATAATCCAGTCGACCGCCTCCGGGCTCCGAGACGTAGGGTTGTTACTTACTCCGAGAAGGGCCTGAACTCGTAAATCCCTTGCGTATACAACTACTCCATAGCTAGGATCTTGCCTCTCCATACCTACCCCCCATTCTACTGTCAGACTTAGAACCACGACAGTTGGCGCCCACCTTGGGGCAGGTGTTCTGGCGATTTGTTGGAGAAGTTTGGATTCTTTCGATCTCCTACATCATGGTTTCAGGTGGAGTTTTGGTCGACGGCCACGAGATCCGTCTCGATGCGCTCACGTTCATTGCCGACGACTCCGCTTGGCTTCAGGAGGCTCCACTCTACGTGGACGCGCTCCCCGTCCGTGGGGCGACGCACTTTCACGCGTGTGTCCGCGGCGTCCTCCTACGGCAACCGTCGACCCTGTATGGGTCGGCTCCTGTGCCGTCCTCGCTCCCAGTTTCCCGCCGCAGCAAGCGTTCCGGCCGGTCGAGGCTTTAGCGGTGGGTGAGGCATGCGATGGCCCGCCAAATGGCCACCCCCAAGTCGCGGCGATCGAGCCCGACGAATCTCTCTACGGCTGCCTGTTCGACTGCTCCGCAGAGATGCGTCCGAGTGCGATAGCAGTGACCCGGCGGCAGAGGTTCTGATGGTCGATGGACCACGCAGTCCCCCCGGATTCACCCGCACCAACGGAGGTGACGGTGGAGGCGATCTGGAGCAAGCCCACGAAGAGTACCTGCCCGAGCCCCTCACTTCGCTTCAGAGGGAGGAGCTTCGCCGTCGGAACATGGATGCACTTCACACTCCTATCGTTGGAGAAACCCTCGAGGCTCATGCCTTGGAGGATGCGCGCTAATACCCTAGCTGAGCGCACTGACCGAGAACCTTCAATGAGTACTCGACGAGCCGCCCACCAAGGGTTCCAGAATCCGGCCGACGCCACTCTTCCAGCGACCAACTCAGGTATATCGAACTCCGATCCAGAATTTAGGAGTTGCCGCCCGTATAGCAGAGTCTATTCAGCCTTCCCAGTCGGAGGCAGGTAGAGGTTTGTTACAAATCAGAGATTTGCTCCGGGCGGCAGGAGACAAAAACTCAGTCGTATCACAGTCGCGGAACATGATTCACAGCCGATCCGTCGCTACGAATTCAGTCCAATCGGCCCATAGTCCGAGATCGCCCCCGAGGCGTGAGGAACGTGGGGGCCGGCGTGATGATCATTACAAGGGCCGCGAGCAGTATGAGCACCGATTCGATCGCAATGATCGACGTCGAGTGCCCACTCCTCCCCCAAGGGGTGGATCACACGCTCCTCGGCAGCAGGAAGACAGACGCCAAAGACAAGGGTGTTGGGCCGAAGAGTTCCAAATCGACCCGAGGAACCAGGTTTTGATGCGAGATCTATTATCGTTCAAGGTTTGGTCGACAGAACAGAGCTCACCGAGACGGCCATGATAGAGATGTTCCCTCCAAAGCAGCAGAAGTTCATGTCTCAGACCAGCAGTGTTTCAGCAGAGCCGTCGAGCCGCGGTGATTCCTCCCAACTTCAAAGTTGGCGACCGAGTCGATAAGTTCACTAGTGAATCCAAGCCTGACACTTGGCTTGAAGATTACCGAGTGGTTGTCAGATCGGAGGTGGCAACGATGAGGTAGCCATGAAGCATTTGCCTCTTATGTTGGAGGGTTCAGCCAGGGCGTGGTTGAATCAGTTAGCACCCAGCAGATTTACACTTGGGAAGATCTGCCCGAGTGTTTGTCGTGACATTTGAAGAGACTTGCAAACCACCAGCAGGGTTGGCGGAGTTGCGCTGTGTGCAAAAGTCGAGTGAAACTTTGAGAGATTATATCCAGAGGTGGATCACTTTGCACCACACAGCTTGAGAATGTATCTCGATCACCAGGCAGTCTGTGCCTTCAAAGAAGGTGTCAAGAACAGAGAGTTGAGTTTGAAATTCGGTCGAACCGGAGATATGACCCCGAGTCGGATGATGGAGATTGCCACCAAGTATGCAAATGATGAAGAAGAAGATCGGCTCCGGAGTGGTAAATACAAATTGGCCGCCAATAAGGCCGGGCGGAGGAAATTCCAATCGGAAGCGAAGCGCAAAGCCGAGCCACTGCTCCGGAGAGGCCTTGGTCAGTGACCCTGTGAAAGTTCAAGGGGAAACCTAAGGGTCCTTGGAACCCCAAGAAGGTGAAATACTAGGATGGAAATGACGTGTTGGATTTGCCATGTCATATTCACACGAAGAAAGATGAAGAGGGTAAACTCATTTACCCGTAACAGTGATGATGGATATCCCTAGGTCAATTCCACCCTGATGATTTTTGCTGACGTCGAAAGCAAAAGTCGATTGAAGGTTATCAATCGGGAAGTGAACTTGGTCGCTCCGGCGACGCCTAATTATCTGAAATTGTCCCAGACCGCCATCATATTCGACCAGTCCGATCACCCGACGCACATTGCCACCTCTGGGAGGCAAGCATTGGTGGTCGACCCAATCGTCGAAGGCACTCGACTGACCAAAGTTCTGATGGATGGTGGTAGTGGCTTGAACATATTGTACGCAGAGACGTTGAAAGGGATGGGCATTCCGATGTCCAGACTCAGCACCAGCAACATGAGCTTCCACGGAGTCATTCCTGGAAAGAAGGCTGAGTCACTCGGCTAAATTGCTCTTGATGTAGTTTTTGGTGATTCGAAGCATTTCCGGAAAGAAAAGTTGACCTTTGAGGTCGTGGATTTCAGAGCGCTTATCACGCTTATTCTCGAAGGCCAAGATATGCACGCTTTCATGGCCCGACCATGTTACGTGTATCTTAAACTGAAGATGCCTGGTCCCAAGGGCGTGATCACTGTTACGGGCAATCGGAAGAAGGCAGAAGAGTGCTTCCAGAAAGGCTCTAAGATCGCGGAGGCTCAGTTGGCAGTGGTAGAGCTACAAGAGTATCAGAAAACTGCAGATCCGAGTGATTTGTTGCGAGCTAAGAAGCCCGCTACGGAGTCAGCATTCTAGTCGACCGGTGAGACGAAATAGGTTCACATTCACCCGACTGATCCCAGTGCTGCTCCGACCAACATCTCAACAACACTCGACTCAAAATAGGAAGAAGCGCTCATCCAGTTCCTCCGTGAGAACTGGGACATCTTCGCATGGAAGCCTGCTGACATGCCGGGTGTTCCTAGGGGGCTGGCTGAGCACCGCCTACGAGTCGACCCAAAAGTAAAACCAGTTAAAGAATATATTCGACGGTCCGCCATCCATAAGAGAAAGGCCATTGGCGAAGAGGTGGCTCGGCTCTTAGCGACAGAGTTCATCCGAGAGATCTACCACTCCGAGTGGCTCGCCAATGTCGTCATGGTACCCAAGAAGGACAAGTCGTTGCGCATGTGCATCGATTTCAAGCATATCAATCGGGCCTGCCCGAAAGATCATTTCCCTCTTCCTCGCATTGACTAAATAGTCGACACAACTACGGGATGTGAGAGGTTGTATTTTTTAGATGCCTATTCCGGGTACCATCAGATCCGTCTGTATGGACCCGATGAGATTAAAACAGCATCCATCACTCCATTCGGGTGTTTCTGTTATGTCACCATGCCATTCGGTCTCAAGAATGCTGGAGCCACATTCATGAGGATGATTCAGAAGTGTTTGCTCACTCAAATCAGTCGGAATGTAGAAGCATACATGGATGATATAGTGGTCAAGTCTCGAAAGGGTTCCGACCTGTTGACTGACCTTGCTGAAACATTTGCCAATCTCAGGAGGTATGATATCAAGCTTAACCCATCGGCGCACATTTGGAGTTCCCGTGGAAAGTTACTCGGTTTTCGCTTCCGAGCGAGGAATCGATGCTAACCCTGAAAGATTGGTACTATACTCGAATGAAGCGCCTGTGCAGTGTGCACGATGTCCGTGAAGCTTCTTTGGATGCTTGGCCGCTTTAAGTCGATTCATCTCTCGCCTCGGTGAAAAGGCATTGCCTCTTTACCGATTGATGAAGAAGTCAGACAAGTTCGAGTGGACTCCAGAAGCTGATGAAGCGTTTGCAGAGCTAAAAGCTCTGCTCTCCACCCAGCCGGTCCTTGCTGCTCCTATCAGCAAAGAGCATTTGTTGCTTTACATTGCAGCCAATCGGACAAGTCGCCAAGATCGCACTTACTTGGCCGAAAGCAGTGAAGAAGAAGGAAAAGCCTTCAAAGTTCAACGCCCAATTTATTATCTCTCTGAAGTGCTGACCCCATCAAAGCAAAGATACCCTCACTATCAGAAGCTTGTTTATGGGATTTACATGACCACAAAGAAGGTTGCTCATTATTTCTCTGATCATTCCATTACGATCGCCGTGACGCCCCATTGTCGGAAATTCTTCATAATAGAGATGCAACCGGTCGAGTGGCTAAATGGGCAATTGAACTCCTTCCCTTGATATCAAATTTGAGGCAAAGAAAGCCATCAAGTCCCAAGCAATAGTAGACTTCCTCACGAGTGGATCGAACAACAGCTTCCGAGCTCAAGTTCACTCGAACAATCGGACTATGTTTTTGATGGTTCCAAGATGTTGAACGGTTACAGTGCGGGGTTGTATTGGTTTCCCCCCGAGGAGATAAGCTCAAGTATGTTCTCCAGATCCACTTTGATTCTTCCAACAACGAAGCAGAATATGAAGCACTCATGTATGGGTTGCGTATGGCCATTTCACTCGGCGTCCGTCGCCTTATGGTCTACGGCGACTCAGATCTGGTTGTTAATCAAGTGATGAAGGAGTGGGATGTCAGAAGCCCAGCTATGATAGGTTACTGTAATGCAGTGAGAAAGCTGGAGAAGAAATTCGAGGGGTTAGAGCTTCATCATATACCCCGATTGAAAAATCAAGCTGTGGATGATTTGGCGAAGATAGGGTCCAAGAGGGAAGCCATTCCTAGCAATGTCTTTTTGGAGCACATTCATACACCATCAGTGCAGGAGGACCCTTTCACAGAAGAAGCCCTGCAGCAAAAGAGTGCCAATGATCCGACTGAAGTTGAGGTCCCAGCCGTGGTCGACCTGATTATGGAAGTTGTGGTCATCACTCCCGACTGGACGGTGCCGTACATCGTATATATTCTAAGAAAATAGCTCCTGAGAATGAAGAAGAGGTTTCACAGATCGTCCATCGATCCAAGGCCTTTACAAAGGATCAAGGGACAGTTGTTCGTAGAAAGCGTGATCGAGTCGGCCGTAAGTGTATCACGCCGTAAGAAGGTCGATAATTCGAGGATATCCACTCGGGACCTGTGGCCATCATGCGCCCTTCTCGGACCATCGTGGCTAAAGCATACCGAAAGCGGGATTTTATCGCCAAAAGCAAATGAAATGGCAAAAGAAATAGTCGACAAGTGTGAAGGGTGTCATTCTATTCCAACATGTCACACAAGCCCGCCTCAGCCTTTGAAGACCATTCCACTCGTCTGCCCTTCGCTGTTTGGGGATTAGACATGATTGGACCGCTAAGAACCGCGTAAGCGGCTTCACTCATTTGCTAGTAGCAGTCGACAAGTTCACCAAGTGGATCGAAGCCAAGCCCATCAAGAACCTTGATGCATGCACTGCTATCAGTTTCATTAGAGAATTGATATTCAGATATGGAGTTCCGCATAGCATCATCACCGACATTGGGTCAAACTTCGATAATGACAAATTCAAAGCCTTCTGCGCCTCTCAGGGCACGCGGGTCGACTATGCTTCAGCTTGCTCATCCTCGGCCGAATGGACAAGCAGAGCGCGTAAACGGCCTCATTCTCAAAGGGTCGAAACCACGGCCGATGCGTGATTTCAAGCACGCAGCAGATCTTGGGTCGATTTAACTTCCATCAGTTCTCCGGGATTGAGGACCACTCCTAATCGATCGATCGAGAACTCCATTCTTCCCGGTCTATGGAGTCAAGCGCTATGCCGAGTGACCTGCTTCACAACGCGCCTTGAGTCGAACTATACCCTGAAGAAGCGGAACAAGCCCGGCAAGATGCAGTCGACCTCTTGGAAGAGGAGAGGGAGATGGCCCTGATCCACTCGACTATTTATCAGCAAGACTTGCGTCGATTCCATGCCAGAAACGTGAAGAGTTGAGCCTTCCAAGAGGGAGATTTGGTCCTCCGAGTGGATCAACAGAAACCACACAAGCTCGCTCCCACTTGGGAAGGTCCCTTCATCGTCACAAGAGTTCTCCACAACAGAGCGTATCATCTCTACAACGTTGATCGCCAGATCGACGAGCCTCGAGCGTGGAATGCGGAGCTGCTCCGCCCCTTTTATACTTAAATACTCACTCGGTTGAGATGTAATAAAGGTACTTTTGTAGTTTGCTATCTAAGACAAGAATGTTATGATTTTCCCAGTGCTTGTTATTACTTCTTGTTGAAATTTCCCCCAGTGGGTGGCTTAGCTGCGAATCCGGTTCGCCTAAGTTTGTAAAAAAATCCTTTCCGAGTGGCGAGCTGGTCTCCCACTCGGGGGCTTAGCTGCGAATCCGCTTCACCTAAGTATTCAAAATCCTACCGAGTGGTTAGCCAGCCTCCCACTCGGAGGCTTAGCTGCAGTCCAAGTACTCGCCTAAGTATTCAGAATCCTACCGAGTGGTGAGCCAGCCTCCCACTCGGGGGCTTAGCTGCAGTCCAAGTACTCGCCTAAGTATTCAAAATCCTACCGAGTGGTGAGCCAGCCTCCCACTCGGGGGCTTAGCTGCAGTCCAAGTACTCGCCTAAGTATTTAGATCCTACCAAGTGGAGAGTCAGCCTCTCACTCGGGGGCTTAGCAACAGCCCAAGGATTCGCCTAAACATTCAAAATAAAGAACGCTCAAGAAGGACTCCACGAGGTGCAGGTCGACTGCTACCTTCTCCTTCAAAGCTACGCCATGAAAAACCTGCCGAGTGGAGAGCAAACCTCCCACTCGGGGGCTTAGCTGCAGCCCAGTGCTCGCCTAAGTAATAGAAATCCTACTGAGTGGAGAGGAAACCTCCCACTCGGGGGCTTAGCTGCAGCCCAGTGCTCGCCTAAGTAATAGAAATCCTACCGAATGGAGAGCAAACCTCCCACTCGGGGGCTTAGCTGCAGCACAGTGCTCGCCTAAGTAATAGAAATCCTACCGAGTGGAGAGCAAACCTCCCACTCGGAGGCTTAGCTGCAGCCCAGTGCTCGCCTAAGTAATAAAAATCCTACCAAGTGGAAAGCAAACCTCCCGCTCGGGGGCTTAGCTGCGGTCCAGTACTCGCCTAAGTAAGGAATTCATCTCAATCCGCAAGGACGACGAGGTGTAAGTCGACTGATACCTTCTCCTTCGGAGCTTCGCCACAAGTACAACGTGCGGTCCATCCCAACCCGCAAGGACGACAAGGTCAGTCGCAGTCTATGCTCCATCTCTACCTGCAAGATAGATGAAGTACAAGTCGACTAGAGTTTCACCTCAAGGATACTACCTACAACAATGAAATATATTCCGAATGAAGAGCAAAGTTCTCTCGAAGGCAAATAAAGCATGTTCAAGGATAGATAAAGTTTGGATAAACGCCCCACGGATCCAAAGGGGCTCAGCGTTAAGCCCGTTAAAGTTTGTCGGTTACAAAAACCACTCGGCATTCCTGTGCAAATTTAAGGTGGGACTTAGAAGTTTTTACTCCTCCGGAGGAGGACCGGAAGGTGCAACAAACCGGTCGAGGTCGATTCCGCCGGCAATACGGGTAGCAGCAGCCGATGAAGGTCTCCATGAAAGATCGAAAGTCATACTTCCCGGTGTTAGCAACTTTGAGGGACGCCACCTTGTCCTCTTGCGCTTCCTTGGCAAAGTGACGCCAACCGTAGATAGAGCAACATCAAGACCACACCGCGTAAGACTTTTTCCATTCTTGCACTCGACTTGGAATCTCATTTAGTCGAGTCATTAAGGATTCAAGGTCATTCTGGGGTGTCTGATCTGGCCAGAGAGTCGAGTCGATCCGCGACACCGCAGCTTTCAGTCGAGCAAGATAATCCACCACACTAGCAACGCGAGACTCCAGTCAGAGTACATTCATGGCAGCTTCGTCCTTCACAGGAGAGTTGATGGGGTCCAGCTGGTCTCCACTGACCGGGTTTCTTCTTCGAAATTTTGACAGAATTCTGAAAACACATCTCAGACTCAAAATAACAATCATGCGGTGAGCCGGTGATAGCAAGACAGTCGGATAAAAGAGATTACCTTCAAGCATGAGAAACAGCTTCTTGGCGAGCCCTCCAAGATAAATCTCCAGGTCATTTCTCTTCCCCGCCAGTTGGCCAGCCTTGTCAGACAGAGCAATCTTGTCGTTCTTCAGTCGACTAACTTCCTTGTTGGCTGCGTCAAGAGCGGCTTTCAGCTTGGCATTTTCATCTTCAAGTTTGTCGACTGAGGCAAGCTTCTCTTCAGCGAGCTTTGTTTTCTCCAAAGCCGCCTTCTCAGGCTTCTGCAAGGTCAAGGTCCTTCTTCTTCAAAGTCTATTCCAGCTTTATCTCGCAAAGCAACAATGAGAACAGAGTTGAGAATGAACAGAAAAACAAAGACAATACAAAATTCTCACCACCCATACCTTTTGCTTCATCCTTCGCCTTACGCAAATTCTCCCGAGCAAGCTTCAAGTCGAGGTTGAGCTGGATCTCGCTTGTTCTCTAACTCAAAGATAGTGAGCCACAAGCTCGCAAGATTTCTACAAAGAGTTAACCAACGAAAGACATCAAAGACAGATCACTTCAGAGTGACTAAGGAAAATCGTAGATTTCTAAGACTACAATGAATCAAAGCATTCGACAAGAGTCTCGGGACTACACCCAATGGGTGCACTCAAGTTCCCCACTGGTTTTACCAATTTGGTTCACCAAATAACCAAAAGAGGCAAAAAGGTTATGATTCTAAAACCATGGCTAAGTGTCGCCGGGTCACCATGTAAAAACAGTTCTTTAGACTATAGTCGATCGCACGCAGTCCACCATAGTCTCGGGACTACACTCCAGTGGGTGCACTCAGCGTGCCCCACCGGTTTTACGGTTCCATTCGACTTGGTCCGTCCGTGTCGAGTGAAGAAGTTCACAAGATAAAGACTATAGTCGATCGCACGCAGTCCACCATAGTCTCGGGGACTACACCCAGCAGTGCACTCAAGTGCCCCCACAAAAACTCAATCGACACACACACACCCAAGGGTGTACAGATATGGAAATCTCCAGAAGAAGCGCTTGTGTAGCATATCCTAACAGAGCAAGCGCTTGTGTAGCATATCCTAACAGAGCAAGCAACGATCGACTTATTTGGACATTGCTCGAGAGCTGAACTAGCATCATAGGCTGCCCTGGCTAGCCTCTCGGACCGCCTTCACTTGCTCCATCATGATCCCCTCATGGCGTATAGCCTCCTTAGCAGCACTCACTTGGTCTTCCGGATGTGGTGTATAGCAAAAAGCGATGGTGGATCAGCAATGACGGCGAAGTGGGTCGAGCACTTGTCGTGGTTTAGCAAAGACACAGATGCCCGAGTGGGGTTGCCTCCTCGAAACCAACGTCTCGTGTATCACACGACCGGAGCAGCCTTGCTGCCAGTGCACCCTCTTGTTTTTCCTCTTCCTCAATGGTGCTTCCTCGTCATCATCGGGGAGATCAATGACATGAGGCGGAACTACAAGAAAGATTCGAAAATAAACATGGAAATCCAGTCGGCATGAGGCGAAACTACAGAGATCATACCAAGGTTGGAGGTGGCAGCATCTTCCATTTCCTGATCTTCGTGCTTGGCTGAGGTCTTGGAGGTAGCAGCACTGCAGATTTCAAGAATCGGCTGATCAGTCATCAAGTCGACCGAAAGTACACTCATGTTGAATAGGGAAATACAAGTTTTGCTGGTTACCTGGAGATGGTGGGAATGACCATCCGCATTTTGGGCAGGGCCTTTGCCGGCTTTGACGACGTTGCTCGAGGTTGCTTGGCGGTTTCTCGGTCGCAGGGAAGTTGTCCGAGGTCGCTTTTGTCGATCGTCCAAGCATGCAATAGCTTTACCACGCCCGCCGCCGGTCATGCGTCATCTTGTACCTTCCTTCCGAAAGGGAGGATCGACGCCTTCCTCCTCTTCCTCCTCCTCCTCCTCTTCATCGTAGCTGTCGTCCTTCCTCATCCTCCTCACCGTTGGACTCCCATTCTTCCTGGCTTTCACCTCCGCTTCCTTCTTCTTCTTCGACTGGTTCCTGCGCCCCGTTGGGCATCGAGTACATCTCAGTGGTGACCTAGAAGACAACAAAACAAGGCAAAAGTCAATCAACGAATTGACATCTAAACAGAATGAATGCAGCCAAATCACAGTCGGAGATAAGTGGTTATACCTTGTCCACTTCATAAGTCTGGTCGAGTGGTGGAATCATCCTAGCTCCGTGAGGGTTATCTTTGTTTCCTGTGATGGCAGTCATCCACTTCTCCAAATAAGTGGGCGCCATCGACCTCCTCCGGATGGATCCGAGTGGTATCATCCGCATCGAGTACATCCACATCGGATGGCCTCGGTATTGGAGTGGCTGGATACGACGCCGGAGGAAAACCTCCAGAGATCCATACCGTCACCCCGTCGCGAATGAGCTGGACTACGTTGCTCCATCAACAGTTTTACTTGGGCCTTCTCTTCCGGTAGCACCTTCAGGAAGATGGCTTGTTCACTCGACTCATGGAGAAAGGAGGGAGTCCAGCTTGATCGCCCTGGCCGGCTGGTCTTGGCAAGAGAACCAGGTCGATCGCCACCCTCTAACCGAGTCGGGAAGAGTCATAGCCGAAAAGCACTCTTCCCCTCATCTCGACCCCGAGTCCCCCACACATCCGGATTACTTGGGTTCTCTCGTCATTCGGGTTCGCTTTTCTTCACCGTCTGAGATCGACAGTGAATATGTGCTTGAAGAGGCCCCAAGGCGGCCGACAGCCCAAGAAGTTTTCGACAACGAAATGAAAGCAACAAGGTAGACAATGGAGTTGGGAGTGAAATGATGGAGTTGCGCCCAAAAAGTTCAGAAACCCCGGAAAAAAGGATTCGCGGCAGAGAAAATCCCGATCTACGTGAGTGGCTAGGAGAACGACTCACCCTCTTCAGTCGCGGTTGCCACTCCGCTCCCCGGAAGCCTCGCCGACCCATGGGGGCTCAGTCCCTCATTGGCCAGATCGGTGAGGTCCTTCTCGGTGATGGTCAAGCGGATCCAGCCTCCCTCGATCCAACCTTGCGCGCTTGGACCGCTGAAGAAGATCCGCCTGACCGGGCGCCTCCCTTAGCCTTCGCCGCCGCCTTCTTCACCCGCTCCAAGGCTGCGGTCTTCTCCTTCACCATGGTCGCCATGGCGAAGCATCGAGCTGGCGCTGAAAGCAGGCTAAGAGCGCAGCAAGAAGGTTTGGAGGCGGAGGAAGGGAAGATTGAGGTCGTGACTGCTCAAACTACTCCGTCCGATGCTTTATAAGGGCCGCTTCCGAAAGTGGCTGACCGTAGGCCCAGTAATCCCGTCAAATCCAAGAATAAAGCGCCAAGACGCTGATACGTGGCGAAAAAGGCGCACGGAGATCGAGGCGCCATCATCTCATCCCATCCAAGTGCCGCAGTTTTCTCGCCGCAAGGCTTCCCAAAATTCAGATCATGAAATCCGCTAACCATGGAGCAACCTGGTCAGATAGCAGATTTCCTCCGATCCGTCCGCCGAAATCCTCAAGTTCACAAAGTTCACTCGACAAATGTGAAGAATGGATCAAGGCGATCGAAGAGAAGTTGATGCCATCACTAAAAGGTCGTTGATCCAGAGTAAGACACACTCAAGAACACGAAGAACAGGTCGGAAAGATTATCAACTCCTTCCTCACTCAAACCTCGATCCATTTGGGGCTAATGATGAAGTCATGTACCGGGTAGGGTCATAGACCTGCCCAAAGGTACCCTCCACAAGGACACTCGCGAAGAAGCGGCCTTCCAAATGACCTGGTAGGTTTCCACTCGGCTGCATTCAAAGACACTCGACCATGAAGACCCACTCGACCACCAGAGTCCAAGAGCCACTCAAAGGTCCAAACGGTCTCAGAGTTAAATAGTCTTTATGATCATAATGATACTTCATGTAAGGCGTTACCAAGAACGCCTAGCCTTAATGTACCTTAAACCCTCTCACGTAATGGCTGGGGTCCCGGCGCACTCTATATAAGCCATCCCCTCCACAGTAGAAGGGTTCGCACTCTGTAACACATACGCATATAATCCAATGACCGCCTCCGGCCCGAGACGTAGGGTTGTTACTTCCTACGAGAAGGGCCTGAACTCGTAAATCCCTTGCGATACAACTACTCCATAGCTAGGATCTTGCCTCTCCATACCTACCCCCCATTCTATTGTCAGACTTAGAACCACGACATCGCGCTTTGCGCCAATGCGTGCCAAGACGTCTGCTACCTGATTGTTTTCCCGAGCTGTATGGTGAAATTCGAGCCCTTCGAACCGAGCTGACATTTTTAGGACGGCGTTGCGATAAGTTGCCATTTTCGGATCCTTGGCATCAAAGTCTCCATTTATTTGGGAGATCGCGAGGTTCAATCTCAAGCACCTCTAGGCGTTGAATACCCATGGAGACCGCCATCCGGAGACCATGTAGAAGGGCCTCAGATTCGGCTGCGTTGTTGGAGTCCGTGATACATTATCTAGAGTACGTATTGAATCAGATCTCCCGTTGGGGACGCCGTAATCCACGCCAAATTTTGCATCAGCCAACATTTTGGAGCCGTCAAGTGCATGATCCAGTTGGAATATGTGCCATACTCTTTAGGAGTTCGGCTTTCACCATTCGCCATTTAAGTCGGCCAAAACTTGCGACTTAATAGCTCGCCGTGGCTTATAGGTTATGTCGAATCGGGAGGAGCTCAATGGCCCATTTGGCAATCCGCCCGCTATGTCATGTTGTTTATAATATCGTTAAGGGGTACTTCGGAGGCTATCATATCGAGCACTCTTGAAAGTAGTGTCGCAGCTTCCGGATGCCATAAACACCGTGACACGCTATCTTTTGATAATGCGTACCATGACTTGCATGGAGTGAGGACAGTGGACACATAGTAAACTGGTTTTTGAAGGGGAATTTGTGTCCGTCCGCTTTCGCTCGACGACGAAAGCACCGCGCTTACAACTTGATAAGTTGCCGCAATGTATAATAGCATTGGTTCGCCGATGTTAGGCGCGCCAGGACCGGGTTTGTTGCCAATATGGCTTTTATTTCTTCGAAGTTCGTCATGGCATCCGCCCACTCAAGTGTTCGGTATACCGAAGAGGCGATAAAGGGGTAATGCCTTTTCTCCCAAGCGGGAGATAAAGCGGCTTAGAGCCGCCACGCATCCAGTCAATTTTTGTACTTGTTTGAGGTCCTTTGGGATATCCAATTGTGACAGATCTCGGATCTTGGCTGGGATTGCTTCAATTCCTCTACCGGATATAATGAAGCCTAGGAGCTTTCCTACCGGTACCAAAACGCATTTTTCCGGGTTAAGCTTGATGTCATATGTTCGGAGGTTATCGAATGTGAGCCTCAAGTCGTCTACTAGAGTTTCAACATGCTTGGTTTTGACGACCACGTCATCTACGTATGCCTCCACTGTTTTGTCGATCTGGTCTGCCAGACATGTCTGGATCATGCGCTGATATGTTGCACTGGCGTTTTTGAGCCCGAAGGGCATTGTGTTGAAGAGGAATGGGTCGTATGGGGTGATGAATGTCGTTGTGGCTTGGTCTGGCTCTGCCATATTAATTTGATGGTAGCCAAAGTATGCGTCGAGGAAGCACAATGAATCGTGTCCTGCGGTAGCGCAGATAATTTGATCGATGCGGGGGAGGGGGAAGGGATCCTTTGGGCAAGCCTTGTTGAGGTCCTTGAAATCGATGCATAGGCGCCAGGATTTGTCCTTCTTTGGTACCATCACCAGGTTTGCTAGCCATCCGGATGTTTTTTATATCTGATGAATCCGGCCTCCAATAGTTTGGCTAGCTCCTCTCCCATGGCTTGTCTCTTAGGTTCGGAGAAACGCCGAAGAGCCTGCTTGACTGGCTTGAATCCTTTTAGGATGTTTAGGCTGTGCTCGGCTAGCCGGCGTGGGTTCCTGGCATGTCTGAAGGGTGCTGTGCAAAATGTCCCAACTTTTATGCGAGGGAATTCTCGTAGTGCGCGTCTACGCTGGTTTAATTGCGCCCGATGGAGGCCGTTTTTGTAGGGTCCGTTGGATGGACTTGGAATTTGACTATTTCGGCTCACGGTTTAAAGGAGGTGGACTTGGATCTTTTATCGAGTATCACATCGTCCCTGCTCACCATGGAGCGCAGTTGCTAGCCGGGCCTCGGCCGCTAGGGCTTTGGATAGTGCCTCAAGGGCCGCAAGGCAGTTTTATTTTCTCAAGACGGAGTGCTATGTCCGGTCACTAGCAAGAGTGATGATTCCGCTGGGCCCGGCATTTTGAGCTTCATGTACCCGTAATGGGGTATAGCTTGAAAAATTGTGAATGCATCTCGCCTCTAATAGAGCGTGGTATCCGCTGCCGAACAGGGCCACTTGGAACGTGACCTCCTCGGACCTGTAATTATCCGGCGTACAAACACCACATCTAGTGTGATTTTTCCTGTACAACACGCTTCCGATCGGGATTATTCCTCTAAAGGTTGTGCCGCCGCTCAATGCGGCTCCAGCCTATTTCCATTTTTCAAGGGTTTCCTCATAAATGAGGTTCAATCCGCTGCCACCGCCCATGAGTACCTTGGTAAGGCGAAGCCGCCCACTATTGGACCGAGGACCAATGCGGCCGGTGCTCGGGCTGTTCGAATTTAGGTTCATCACCGGCATTAAAGTAATAGCCGTGGTTACCCATGGGTTTATTGTTGCTACTTGGTAGACTTCGCAAGGCTACGGAGTGTTCGCTCGCATATTATTTGATGCGAAAGTCTCAAGACTGTTAATACCGTGACGGTATCCTCGGCTGGTGCTCAGGATTCTGGAGTTAGAAGCTCTTCGCCACTTCTCGCCACCGCCAAGTATCCAACATGCTCTAAGGCTATGAGTTGGGGTGGCGCCCTTTGTACTACGAATTTTACAGGGTCCATTGAGCCATCCCTCCAGTACAGCTCCATGCACTATAGAGGGTTTTTGCTTTTTGGTGTTTAACCCAGCTGCCTGGCGATAATGCACCCTTTTATTTCGGACTGGGGTTGTATTCAGGGCCGGATTGTCCCAAAATTTTATTTTGGTTTTCCAGGCGCTTTCCATCGCACAGTACTTTCGTACTATGGTCGCCAAGTCAGCGAAGCGTGTAATTTCACGGCGACTTATGGCGTTGAGGATTCCATTGTCCGTTCAATTATTGCAAAGGAATGAAATTGCGTTCTCCTCGCGGCAGTCCTTTATCCTGTTCATGAACAGGAGGAATCGCCCAAGAATGGTGTAATCGCTTCTGCATGGGCTCTTGCCGAATTTGGGATAGATCGCTTATGTTTTGGTGGGCGGGTGGAATTAAATCCGAACTTCGCCCAATTTAAGACTCAGGGGCCAAGGAGTTTCCGAACTCTAAGCTTGGGTTCTTGGATGTTGTCCAATGAATCTAGCTCACGCCTCGACTTTAGGTTCGTGGCTTGAGTAACGCCCTCCCTCCACGGGTATCTGGCTTGGAGGGATCGGGAATCCGGACATAACTAGTCCTTAAGATAGATAAAGGCTTGCCGCATTGTTCCTCCACCACTGCAACGTGATGGGTGACCTGGGGAGAGTTAATCTCCCTCGGATCGGGTTTAGGCCCAACCTGATCATAGTCTATAGCGACTCCCAGGGCGGCGATGCGATCCAAGAGCTCGTTTAAGGAAGCGAGCTCCATCGGATCTAACTGCTCGGCAAGTTCCGAGTTGACGTGAAGATTGCTTTCGATGACCCGAGAGGTCATCGTCGGCGAGGCGGCCGAACAGGCGGTCATAAGAAAACCGCCTAGCCGGAGAGTTTGGCCGATAGCCAAAGCTCCTTTAGCAACAGTGCAGATGAAGACGGGATGAGGCATCCTTCCCGATGGCGACGGCACAACGGAACTCTCAATGAAAGCACCAATGTCGGTGTCAAAACCGAAGAGATCTCGGGTAGGGGGTCCCGAATCGTGCGTCTAGGCGGATGGTAACAGGAGACAAGGGACACGATGTTTTTACCTGTGTTCGGGCCCTCTCGATGGAGGTAAAACCCTACTCCCGCTTGATTAATATTGATGATATGGGTAGTACAAGAGTAGATCTACCAAGAGATCGAGAGGCTAAACCCTAGAAGCTAGCCTATGGTATGATTGTTGTTCGCCCCACGGATTCAAAACCCTCCGGTTTATATAGACACCGGAGAGGGCTAGGGTTACATAGAGTCGGTTACAATGGGAGGAGATCTACATATCCAGACGCCAAGCTTGCCTTCCACGCCAAGGAAAGTCCCATCCGGACACGGGACAAAGTCTTCAATCTTGTATCTTCATAGTCCAGGAGTCTGGCCAAAGGTTACAGTTCGGCTATCCGGACACCCCCTAATCCGGGACTCCCTCAATAGGTATAAAAAGTGGCAGCTTACCCAGCTCGGAGGATTGTACATGGAGAATCCGTCCCGTGGCTTAATGCGGAGGAACTCCTCTTCTTCTCCCTTGTACAAACCGGACAGAATTTTTGCTAGAACGACAACTGAGTCCGGCCCCTTACGACCGCAGTGGGTAGCATCACCTTCCCCGTTGAAGTGCCACATGGGGTGGCCTCGATATTGAAGTGGCTGCACCCCCCGCATAATGCATATCGACATAACCTCGGTTATGGTCGATCCCCGATTGAGCCAACACCTTTATCCGCCCATCGTATAAAACGCCTCTGTCATCTTCCTCCCGAGGGCTCCTCGTCGCTAGTTTAGGTGCTTCTTCAAAGGCATTATCAAACTCAGAAGGCCAATCCGAATGGGATCCGGAAGGGGACGCCCTCCATATAAAACCACTCAAGGCCGCCTTGGACGTCTTCTTCGGGGTACCGTATAGGTATCCGGTCCCGGCGATGCGCCATATTTCGGCCCCGCCCACTTGATATATTGACCACCTATAAGTACGGGGCACAAGGTAGAATAACTTCTTCCACAACGCCAAGTGAGCTTCGCAGCCCAGGAACAGCTTGCAAAGGGCCACATAACCAGCGATGTGTAATATGGAGGCAGGGGTGAGATTATGCAACTGGAGGCCGTAAAACAACAGGAGCCCTCGGATGAACAGATGATTGGAAATCCGAGTCCCCTTAATAAATAAGGAACGAGGCATACCCGCTCCCCCTTGGAGGGGTTGGTAAAGCTCTCCGCTTGCTCCCCACCATTGTAGGTGGCGAGCCCGGCTTGAACGGGGACCATATACGCCGGAGGGAGAAATCCCTGGGTCTGTAGCTCCATTAATTGACTGTGCGGGCCGGAACACTTCTTCCAATCTCCGGGCTTAGGGCTACGAGAGCGAGATGAGGAGCGGCGCTGGCCGGCCATGTTGGAATGGATTTTTCGGGCGTGCTTTGATGAATGCTCGCTGAAGGAGGATGGTGTGATTTGGATCTGAGAATCCACGTCTCTTTAAATAGACAGTTTGTTCACATAGCTAGGGTGGTAAAAGTAAAAACGCCCTGGCTTCTCGCATTCGCTCGACACGTGGAAGGTGGCCATTATTGGACGTAGAAGCCAAGAAGCGCAACATTTATGAGAAGCCGGACACTATTTAACAGGTATTCGGAATCTGGAGAAGAACCCGCCTTGCAATGTCAAAGACAATCTGCGCGTCAGACTCATCGTCATTGAAGCCTGGTTCAGGGGCTACTGAGGGAGTCCTGGATTAGGGTGTATCCGGACAGCCGGACTATATCCTTTGGCCGGACTGTTGGACTATGAAGATACAAGATTGAAGACTTCGTCTCGTGTCCGGATGGGACTCTCCTTGGCGTGGAAGGCAAGCTTGGCGATACGGATATGTAGATCTCCTTCCATTGTAACCGACATTGTGTAACCCTAGCCCCCTCCGGTGTCTATATAAACCGGAGGGTTTGGTCCGTAGGACCAACAACAATCATACCATAGGCTAGCTTCTAGGGTTTAGCCTCTACGATCTCGTGGTAGATCAACTCTTGTACTACTCATATCATCAAGATCAATCAAGCAGGAAGTAGGGTATTACCTCCATCGAGAGGGCCTGAACCTGGGTAAACTTTGTGTCCCCTGCCTCATGTTACCATCCGCCTTAGACGCACAGTTCGGGACCCCCTACCCGAGATCCGCCGGTTTTGACACCGACAACACCATAAAAGAATTGAATAAGTCTCGGAGTATTAATACTGATGCACCTAGTCCTTCTAAAAGGAAAAAGAAAAAGAAAAATTATAGGACTTTGCATACCCCTAGTGAACCTGAAATAGAAAAACCTCTTGAAGATAATAATAATGTTTCTATTTCTGATGTTGAAACTCAATCAGGTAATGAACATTCATCTAGTGATAATGAAAAATATAATGATGATGTTCATGAGAACACTCAACCAGACAATGATAAACAACCATATAATGATGTTGAAACAGAACCATCTGTTGATCTTGATAACCCACAACCTAAAAATAAAAGATATGATAAAAGATACTTTGTTGCTAGAAAACATGGAAGAGAAAGAGAACCATGGGTTCAAAAACCCATGCCCTTTCCACCTAAACCAAACTAAGAAAAAAGATGATGAAGAATTTGAACGCTTTGCTGAAATGCTTAGGCCAGTATCTTTGTGCACTCACTTGACTGATATTTTAAAGATGGCCCCTTATGCAAAATACATGAAAGACATCATCACTAATAAGAGAAAGATACCAGAAGCTAAAATCTCCACCATGCTTGCTAATTATTCCTTTAAGGATGGAGTACCTAAAAAATTTGGAGACCCGGGAATACCAACTATACCTTACTCCATCAAAAGAAATTATGTTAAAACTGCTTTGTGTGATTTAGGAGCTGGTGTTAGTGTTATGCCTTTCTCCTTATATAAAGACTTGATTTGAATAAACTCACACCTACTGAAATATCTTTGCAAATGGCTGACAAATCAGCTGCCATACCTATTGGTATTTGTGAGTATGTGCCTGTTGTTGTTGTAAATGTTACTATCTTAACTGACTTTGTTATACTTGAGATGCCCGAGGACAACAACATGTCGATTATCCTTGGTAGACCCTTTTTGAATACTGCAGGGGCTGTTATTGGTTGCAATAAAAGCAAGGTCACTTTTCATATCAATGGTAATGAACATATGGTGCACTTTCCGAAGAAACAATTCCAAGTGAATGGTATTAATGTTATTGAAAAATCTCTGAGACTCACTATTGAAAGTTTTCAACTACCTCTACCTACTGCCAAAAAGAAATATGAAGTGCTTATTGTTGGGACATGCATATCCCCGTTGAGGTAACTTAGTGTTTTACGAAAGTTCTTCGGTTTCATGCCAATCGAAGGTGGTTGTTAATAAGACTTGATCAACCTTATTAATGGTTCATCTTTGAGAGGTATGAAGTTGATGGATTTAGTAGGCACTACCTTCTGTTCTCCGTTTTCCTTAGTTAAATAAAATAAAATGCCATGTTTTGTCTATTTTTCGGATTTTCCGTGCAATAAAAAATGACCCAAAAATAAAAGTGCTCAGAATGCCCTGAAAATTTAATACAATTTTTTCTGAATATTTCTGAATTACTGGTGCAAATAACATTAGAGGGGGTGCACTTGGTGACCACAAGACACCAGGGCGCGCCAGCAACCCCAGGCGCGCCCTGGTGGGTTGTGGTCCTCACGTGGGTCCCCTCACTTACCCCTTTAGCCCATGTCATCTCCTACCTCGAGAAAAAATCACCATTGCTCTCTCTCTCTCTCAAACCCGCGGATTTCGATCTCTTTGCTCAAAGCTCCATTTCCGAAACTGTTTTGGGGGATTGCTACTTGGTATGTGACTCCTCCATTGCTCCAATTAGTTTTTTCTTTAGTGGTTTGAATTTTGAATAATTAGCTACTATTGGTGCTGTTGTAGATGAGCTTGCATGTTGAATTCTTAGAGTTCTAAGTAGTTTGAATGCTTGATATGGCCTCTATGCATCCTTATGAGTAGCTGCTATCAATCTTGTGAAGTTTTGCGGACTAAAATTTTCAGAATTTTATCTATAGGAATAAGATGAGTTTCTTTAGGAAGTTTGGCTCCAGAAAAATGCTAAGGGGGTCATTGTAGAATCATCGGACAATGACCTCTACACTCGAAGAAGGGCGGAGGTGCGGCCGTGCGAATGGCCGCATAGTCCCTTCATGGAGGGGGCCAGGATTCATCAAGAGTTCGCCCAGTTCGCTACAAATGCCGGGCTAACCAACTTCATCGCAACTGAGTGTGAACAATACCATCTCCTTACAAATTCCTTTTTTGCAAAATTCTCATTTTTAGAGTAGGAATAATCCCCCTGAGGTGCAGTTTAGTTTATATGCCGAAACCCGTCAGATGCCACTCGTTGTTTTTTGTGCTATATGCTTGATCCCTTCTTACGGGGAAATAAGAGAGCCTAGACCTGCAGAGTTTGAGGACTTTTATTGTACTCTGACAGTGGGAGATGAGAGAGGTGTATCGAGTGTTACCGCCACTAGCTTGCAGTTTTCTTTTGTGCATTATTTTGTGTTGTTCATCGCTAAGTGTTTAATTGCTAGAGAGAAGGTCGGTGCACTCAGTGCCCCCGACTTCACCATTTTACGCTGTGCACTGTACGGATATAACACCTTTAGCCTAGGGGCTATTATTGCACGTCGTCTGCACCTTAACAATACTATGGGCAAAATTCATGGCGGTATTTATGCTACTCGCTTAGCGAGTCACTTTAACGTTCAGATACGCCAACATGATTATATAGATCACCAGGCAATGGTGGCTCACCAGTTTATTGATGATGCTGACTCTATTAATAATATTCCTTACAAACCGGTTTTTAGTGTGGATTCCCGTGATATTACTCCATTGCCCGCACCTGCTTTGTTTGATTCTATTGCCAGGGGCGGATATAGGGTCATGCCAGCGGATATTATTGCCTATCGGGACGGCTAGGTAATGACATAGGAGGAGCCTCAGTAGTGGGACGCTCAGGTGCCTCCACCGCAGCACTTCGACATGGGACCGGATGGCTACTACGGATGGTGATTACCAAGCTAGGTCAAGCCTAAGCTTGGGGGAGTACGTGTTTCCACCGACATTACATTCATGTTCACCCATTTCATTCCAGTTGTCAGTGTTCACATTTTTTCATTGTATTATCCATGCTAGATTTATTTTCTTGCTTTCTTCCTGTGTGTTTGAAAAACTTTGAGAAAACCCAAAAAAATGTTTCTTGCTTCTTTTCGATTTTTCTTTCCAGTTTAGTTAGTTGTAGTATTAGGAAGAAAACCCAAAAATATTTCCTTGTTCTTCTTTTGCTTGTTGGGAGCTCTCCCATGTAAATAGTTTTACTTGTTTTTGTTTTCTTTCCCTTAATTTGCTTTCTTCAAGAAAAGCTAAAAACTACAAAAATATTTCAATGTGTTTCTCTAAAATTCTTTTCTTTTTATTGAGTCATACCAAGGAGAAGACCACGATGAAAATGTTGAGTGGCTCTCATATGCATTGCTATTGATACAAGGAGCCCATATTGCCTTGTCTTCTCCTTTTGAATAAAATGTTTGAAAATTCCAGCTTAGTCCACGGCACTCTTGCACTATTATTATTTTCATATCATTCGGTCGTGCAAGTGAAAGGCAATAATGACGATATTTGATGAAGTTACTGTGGGAGAGAGAAACGGGTATGAACTCAACTTGTTCTGTTTTTGTAAGTATGTTTAACCTAGTGTCGGGCAGGCTGATCGTACCCACGGACACCTATGGGGCCGGCGGACCAGGCCCCTTGTGGTTCGGAGGGGGGCGGAGATCACACGAAGAGCGGATCGAGGCGAGGCACACGAGCAGTTTACCCAACTTCGGAGCTCTCCTGAGAGATAAAACTCCCTCTTGCTTGTCCGATGTATTGTGTTCTTGCTAGGGAGGCGATGAGAGCTACAAAACCTAAGCGTGAGTGTGTCTAGTCTCGAGTGAGTCGAGCAACCGAACCCTTTCTACGCTATGCATGGGCCTCCTTTTATATGCTCAAGGGGTCTCCGGGTGGCAACATAGATGAGGGTACAAATGTAAAAGCAGGAGTTGGTACACCTACTCGAGCGATTATGCGAGTGCAAAATACCTAACTCGACGGCAAGGGACAAAAGCAATAAATGCCGTCAAGTTGTCGCCAAACAAAGGCAACAGAGACCGTCAGGTGCGCCTCCGCTCGCCACGATGGCAAGCCTGTCAGCGCCGCTTATCGCTGCTCTTCGCTGGCTGCACAGCCTCTCGACACGCGTGCATGGAACGGTCCCATGGCGACACGTCACTGGATGAGCTGGAGCGGGGATGGAGAGAAGTTGCATGCCGCGGCAAGCGCCTTGCCGCGGCCGAATCCTTGTCGCGTCCGGAGGCTTGTCGCGCTCCGAGCCTTCCCGGCAAGCTCCTCTTGCCGGGGCCTTGTCTTCAGACGCACAGGTGGCCTTCCCGACAAGCTCCTCTTGCCGGGCCTTATCTTCTTAATCAAATACTTTGTTCTTGAATGGCTCCAAAGGAGCCACGGAGGATCTTGGCGGCGGCAAGGCAAATCCTGCCGCTGGTGCTGGAATCGTCCGTGCATCGCAGTACGGGATACTAGGGTACCCTACTCTAGTACACCGGCAGAGCCCCGTGCTGGGCCGTACACGGTGCCGGCGCTTGTCAGGCCAGGCCCAGAACTGTGCACGGACACACGCGGCCTCGACCACGTCGCAACTCGCCCCGGACCCACCACGATCCCCACTAACGGCACGCACCGGACGTGGCGTCGTGCGAGAGATCATGGGCGCGGTCGTGGGGGGTTTCTTTATTAGTATAAGCGGAACGTCCGCCCCTCCCCCTCTTTATAAGCGGAGGAAACAGGGGCAGGCCGCCCACTCCTGCCATTGCTGTCTTGTCAAGAAAACCACCGCCGCTCCCCTCTTCTTCTCCGGTGCGAAGAGAGCAGCGCCCCGCCCCCTTTCGCCACAAGCACGCTCACCGCCGTCGGCCTCCTCCGCTCCCCTTGCCATGGCTCCGAAAGCTGACAAGGAGAAGGGCGTCAAGACGGCCGAGGCGCAGCGGCTCGCGGCGCTACGCAAGGAGCGGGCCATCTTCCCCCCGCAGCTCGGCGCAAGGGAGCTACAGGACGTCTTCTACCTCTTCTGGTCGACGGAGACGCGTGCGCATCCAGCGCGACGAGTACTCCCGCCTCCGGCCGCTGATTTGGCCCCAACAGGGTACCCTTTTTCGCCCTTTTCTTCTATTGGGCTTTGCCCGCCTTTTCCGGAAGTTCTTTTGCGACATAATGAACACGTTTAGCCTCCGCCTCCTTGATTTCACCCCCAACGCCGTCTTGACCATGGCAGTTTTCGGCGCATTTGTGCGAAAACTTTGTCGGAGTCCACCGAGCGTGGCACTCTTCCGCCATTTCTTTGTTCCCAGCGTCGAGAGGAGAGCCACTTGCTTGGGAGGGATAGCACAGGTCTCTAGGATCGGCAAGAAAGAGGCCTACCTAGAGGAGAGTTCCGCAACAAGTGGGAGGAGTGGAGAGCCAACTGGTGCCGGGTCGTGAGGAGAACCCGCAGCCCTTCACTGCCGTGGCGCCAAACCCCAATAGTGCGCGGCAGAGATTGGAGTAACTTGGCGCGGAGGATGCGGTTGAAGATAGCTGTGATCCAATTCTGCGCCTCGGGCTTGCCGGGTTGGCCGTAAGCGCGATTGGCGCAGACTTCCTTCGCCGCCGCCGCTCCCTTGCAGGAAAGGAGGAGGCCTGCTTGGGAGTTCCAAACGCGGCGGACATAATGAGGTTGCGCTTGGTCTGAATCGAACTTCACCGTCTTGGAGCTGGGCCGCGATGCTGCTCGAGCTGTTCAAGAACGACCCGACCACCACGAGTGGTTTAGGTTGTCGCGGGGTCGCCCCATTGTGCAACAACTTCGGCGCCGACCGCATCCAGCGCCATGATGCCACTGTCGCGACTCCCACGGGATCGTCCCAACTGGCAGAGCCCCGACGAGGTCATGTAGCAATTCTTGACGATTTGCAAGAAGTGTCGATCCGCTCCGACGGCGAAAAAGGCTCACCAGCGACACCACCGACCGGAGATGGCGCGGATTGCCACCGAGTGGAGGAGGCGGCAGAGCCGCCGCCATGGAGCCTTCGGGTTCACCGTGGAGGAGGCGGACGCTGAAGGCGGCAAGCCTTGCCGAGCGAGGGAGGTCGCCGGCGAGGACGAGCTTGTCGAGCCCGACGCCGGGTCGAGTGGACCGCCGAGGCGCTTCTTCTCCACCGCCAAGCGACTTGCCGCCAGCGGAGCCCCCGCTCGCCAAGAGGCGCTTCCGCAAGGTTGAGACGAAGTCGGGCGACAGACCGCCCTACGCAGAAGCGCTGGCACGACGTTTCCACCGCTGCAAGCGAGGCTGCATGAGGCGTGTCGGGAGGCTGATCGTACCATGGACACCTATGGGGCCGGCGGAGCAGGCCCCTTGTGGTTCGGAGGGGGGCGGAGATCGCACGAAGAGCGGATCGAGGCGATGCACACGAGCAGTTTACCCAGCTTCGGAGCTCTCCGGAGAGATAAAACTCCTACTGTTGCTTGTTTGATCTATTGTGTTGTTGCTAGGGAGCAATGCGAGCTACAAAACCTAACGTGAGTGTATCTAGTCTCTGGTGAGTCGAATGAATCGAACCAGCCGAACACCTTCTACGTTGCACACGGGCCTCCTTTTATATGCTCAAGGGGTCTCCGACAGGTGGCAACATAGATGAGGGTGCAAATGTAAAAACAGGAGTTGGTACACCTACTTGAGCGATTATGCGATTGCAAAATACCTAACTTTCGACGGCAAGGGACAAAAGCAATAAATGCCCGTCATTGTCGCCCAAAGCAGTGCAACAGAGGCCGTCAGTGCGCCTCCGCCGCCACGATGGCAAGCTTGTCGGCGCCGCTTATCGCTGCTCTCCGCTGGCTGCACAAATTGCTCGACACGCCGCGCATGGAACGGTCCCATGGCGACCACGTCGCTGGGTGAGCTGGAGCGGAGACGGAGAGTTGCATGTCGCGGCAAGCTCCTTGCCGCGGCCGAATCCTTGTCGCGTCCGGAGGCTTGTCGCGCTCCGAGCCTTCCCGGCAAGCTCCTCTTGTCGGGGCCTTGTCTTTTGCGTGCCTGGAGTGGCCTTCCCGACAAGCTCCTCTTGTCGGGGCCTTGCCTTCTCAATCAAATACTTTGTTCTTGAATGGCTCCAAAGGAGCCACGGAGGATATTGGCGGTGACGAGGCAAACCTTGCCGCGAGGTCTACTGTTGTCCCGTCTGCAAGTCTGACGGGATACTAGGGTACCCCTACTCTAGTACACCGGCAGAGCCCCCGGCTGGGCCGTACACGGTGCCGAGCACTTGTCGGGCCAGCCCGAGAATCGCAGACGACACGCCAGCGGCCTCGACCACGCCGCAACCCGCCCGGACCCACCACGATCCCCACTAACGGCACGCACCGGACGTGGCGTCGTCTGCGAAGATCGTGGGCGCGGTCGTGGGGGGTTCTTTATTAATATAAGCGGAACGTCCGCCCCCTCCTCCCCTTTATAAGCGGAGGAAACAGAGGCAGGCCGACCACCCCTGCCATTGCTGTCTTGTGAAGAAACCACCGTCGCTCCCCTCTTCTCCGGTGCGAAGAGAGCAGCGCCCCGCCCCCCCCCCCCTTCGCCACAAGCACACTCACCGCCGTCGACCTCCTCCGCCCCCCTCGCCATGGCTCCGAAAGCCGATAAGGAGAAGGGCGTCAAGTCGGCCGAGGCGCCCGGCTCGCGGCGCTGCGCAAGGAGCGAGCCATCTTCCCCTCGCAGCTCGGCGCCGCACGGAGCTGCGGGGCGTCTTCTACCTTTTACGGTCGACGGAGACTCGTGCGCATCCGCCGCGAGGGTGCTCTGCCTCCGCCCGCTGATTTGGCCCCAACAGGTACCCTTTCTTCGCCCTTTTCTTCTATTGCGGGCTTTGCCGCCTTTTCCGGAAGTTCTTTTGCGACATAATGAACACCTTTAGCCTCCGCCTCCTTGATTTCACCCCCAACGCCATCTTGACCATGGCAATTTTCAAGATTTGTGCGAAAACTTTGTCGGAGTCCACCCGAATGTGGCACTCTTCCGCCATTTCTTTGTTCCCAGCGTCGAGAGAGGAGAGCCACTTGGGAGGGATAGCACAGGTCTCTAGGATCGGCAAGAAAGAGGCCTACCTAGAGGGAGAGTTCCGCAACAAGTGGGAGGAGTGGAGAGCCAACTGGTGTTGGGTCGTGAGGAAGAACCCGCAGCCCTTCACCGTCGTCGCCAAACCCCAATAGTGCGCTGCAGGATTGGAGTAATTTGGCGCCGAGGACGCGAAGTCAAGATAGCCGTGACCGAATTCTGCGCCTCGGGCTTGCGGGTTAAGCAGAGCGCGATTGGCGCAGACTTCATTCGCCGCCGCATCGCTCCCTTGCGGGAAAGGAGGAGGCCTGCTTGGGAGTTCCAAAATGCGGCGGACATCATGAAAGGCTGCGCCCGGGCCTGAATTGGAACTTCACCGTCATGGAGCTGGACTCGGTCTTTGCTCGAGCTGTTCAAGAACGACCCGACCATCCAGAGTGGTTTAGGTTGCGCGGGGTCGTCCCTCTGTGCAACAACTTCGGTGCTCGATCGCATCCGCGCCATGATGCCAGCATGCGACTCCCACGGGATCGTCCCGACCTGGCAGGAGCCCCAAGCGAGGTCGTGCAGCAATTCTTCGACGATTTGCAAGAAGTGTCGATCCCGCCCGAAGAAGCGAAGAGGCTCACCCACGACACCACCGACCGGGAGATGGCGAGATCGCCACCGAGGTGGAGGAGGCGGCAGCCGCTGCCGGAGCCTTCGGGTTCACCATGGAGGAGGCGGACGCGGGCGGCGGCAAGCCTTGCCGAGCGAGGGAGGTCGTCGGCGAGGGCGAGCTTGTCGAGCCCGAGGCCGGGTCGAGTGGACCCGCCGAGGGCGCTTTCTTCCCACCGCCAAGCGACTTGCCGCCTGAGCCTCCCGCCCGCCGAGGAGGCGTCTCAAGGCTGGAGACGAGCCGGGCGTGACAGACCGCCCACAGCAGTATCGCGTGTGGACGCGCCTCCACCGCTGCAAGCGAGGTTGCTGCTGGAGCGCCTCACACCGGCCGACAAGCTGGGCGGAGTCTTCTCGAGCCGCCGACGCCTCCGCCAAGCGGCCAAGAGAGCCCACGCCTCCGCCTCGTCGAACCGGAGGCGAGCCGGAGTTTGACTTCTCCGCGCTCAGCTCCGAGGAGGAAGGCAAAGAGTAAGCTTCTCGAGATTGTGTTTGTATTTCTTTAATTTTATTGCTTCATCTTGAATCTGATTTGCTTCGTTCTGGACTCTTTCCTTTTCAGGACGCTGGCCCAGAGAGCGGCGAAGAGGGCCAAGATCCCGACGGTCGTCGTTGAGGACGATTCTCCCGTGGCGACGGGACGCTGGCCCAGACCGCCTTTGCCGGACCGGCAACCCTTCCCTCAGCAGCCCCAGACAGCCCCCAGAGTAAGTGTGCGGTTTTCTTCTTACTATTAGGTGTGCAGGGGTGCTCCTTCTTTGTTGATATCTCGACTGTGTGCTTGTGTAGGAGCAGGCAGCCTCATCGGGAGGGCTCAAGCCGCCTCCGAGATCCCTGCCGCTACCACCTCGCCCGCCAAGGGAGAACTCCCGGCAAGCGAGCTCCCTCGACAAGGGAGGCCACCCGGCAAGGAGGCCACTCCGGCAAGGGAGGCTACCCCGGCAAGGGGCGGCGCCAGCGACCCTCCAAAGTGGTCGAGGCCATGGCTGCGGATCCATTGCCAGGTAACTCCCTTACGCGAAAATCTCCCTTGGGCTTGCTTTCTTTTGTTTCTCTTTTTTGAATATCTGCTGATCGCTCTTTCTTCGTCTGGACGCAGACCCGATGGAGGTCGAGGCCGCCCGGGCGAGGAGGGAACGCGGCAACACCGGCGAGGCCGCCGTTGAAGAAGAAGAGGTCGCTGTCGTGGAGGAAGAGGCCGTCGCCGACGAGCACGATGGCGAGAGGCCACCGAGGCTGCCGACGCAGGCCGGGCGAGGGTCGGGTGATCGTCTTGACAGCCCCGAGGCTGCAGGAGCGGCAAGCGCTTCTACCGACAGCCGACTCGCGCCTGCCAGCGACCTCGAAGTTCGAGGAGCCCCGGCCAGTGCCTACACCAAGGCCGTGGCGGCGTCTTCATCAAGCTCCCCTGGGAGCCGAGCTCCAGGGCGCTGGTCGAGGGCGAGACCTTCGACGGCGAGCTACTTGCCTCCGCTGGGCTGGCGCTGGTGGATGCGCCAAGCAGCAGCGGCGGCGAGTCTGAGGAGGAGCAGCTGCTGAAGAAGCTGCTGTCGCTCTACCGCGTGAGCCAAGTTAGAGACCCGGAAGCCCTTGTCGCGAGGGCGGAGCGGACATGGAGAAGCGCCGAGGAGCTCCGGGCGCCAACAAAGAAGCCCTCCGCGACGTGGCGGAAGCGCTGGGCAACTTCGCAGAGCGCGCACGGCCTTCATCCTTGAGAAGGCCGCGGTGATGAGGAGCAGCGGTGGCTGCCGAGAAGCTCGCCAGCAGAAAGCGAGTTAAGCGCAGCGGAAGGTCAACCTGGACAGCCATGAAGAAGACCTTGCTGCCATGAGGAGTCGCTAAGGGGCACTTCAGAAGCGGGCGACGCTGCCGCAGCCGCCGAGGACGCCAAGGAAGAGCTGAAGGCGAAGGTGGCACAGCTAGAGGCCACCCTTAAGAAGAGTGGCGAAGAGCTTGCCGTGCTCAAGCGTGAGCGCGAGAAGGACGCCTACACCCTTGGCGAGCTGCGAGCCGTCTCGGCCAGAGGGCCAAGGAGCTACGTCGCCGCCAAGGATTCCAAGGCGGATCTGGGCTGGCCGACCACTCAGCGCAAGCGTTGGATGGCGCCAGAGAGCGGGAGGTGGGCTTGTTGGAGGCGATCAAGGCCAAGGAGGAGCTGGCTGGCGAATCTGTCTCCGTCGAGAACACCTTGAGGGAGAGCGTGGAGCACTTGGACGAAGGTCTTGTGGACACCGCCGCCGACATCCACAACGAAATGATGGAGCTGGGATGGCGGACCTTGCATACTCCTCCGACGAGCATCTCCAACCCAGCGCCAAGCTCAGCTTATTCTTCAAAGGCGTGGCGGCAGGCCTTGGCGACTCGGGAAGAGGTCCCCAAAGCAGCTGGCGAGGAGTCACGCCAGTGTGTGCAGGAGCCCTCGAGAAGGTGTTGATCAAGGTGGCCTTCCGCAATCCGGGCCTCAACCTTAACGGCGTCCTCAGATCCCTGCCAACCGAAGCCAACGTGGAGGAGCTCAAAGCCCTTGTCGCACCCATTGTGGACAAGGTGAACAAGATCAAGCGGATTGAGGGCGACCGCGTGGACTAGGCCGCCAACCTTATCTTTCCCTTGTCGCTGCTGATCATGTTTAGAAAACTTCGTTAGATCAGCGACAAGTTATTTTGTAATATACTCTATCTTAGGTGAACGATCAATGCAATGTTATTTCCTCTACTTGATTCCTTCCTTTGTACGATTCTGCCTTACGCATTTGGGGGACTTGTCTTGCAGGGCACTTTTGTCATGAAATACTGAAAAGTGAACGTCAAGAGTCCTCAAGGGCAGTTTTCTCCAACAAGCAACCTTGTCGCGACTAACCGCAGCTCACTTAAGCTGTTGAGCGGACTCGAAACAAAGTAAGGCGCGACTAACCCGTGAGTTGGTTCCTCTGCGCACAGGTTCTCCATACAAAGTACTTATCGTTCGAGGAAGATAACTTGAAAATTTAAAAATTGATTGCTCAAACTTTGGCAACTTAGCTTTTCTGTCTCTTGCTTCCCGATGAGGCGAAACTTCCTCGAGCGGTGCCTGGTCCATAGTATTATCTCCTCCTCCCCCCTGGTTAACTTGTGCGCGAGGGAGCCTTCCTTTCTTTGAGAAAAGAAAACGAAAAGGGAATAACGTTATGGAGCCCAGCGGCTCGATTCTGCTTACCGGGTGTGGTTGCTGCACAAAGTGTTAGCTAAAACATGCAACAAAATGATGAAAGCATGAACTTGACAAGTTGTGCGCAACACATGAGCTTTACTGATGCACGGGGTCTGCACCCGGCTTTGTACAAAGGATTACATGCAACAGCGGCAAGACTTGTACAACAGGTGGTTGCCAGAACGGGTTCCGACAACCACGCCCTATGGGTAAAACTTACGAAGATGCTCAATGTTCCAGGAGTTGCTCACGGAATGCCATCTTCGGTCTCAAAGCGAGACGGCGCCGGAGCCTAGTGACTCGTTTCACCCGATAGGGGCCTTCCCACTTCGGCGTCAACTTGTTTGAATTCTTGGCGGACTGAACGCACCGAAGAACAAGGTCGCCTTCCTCGAGACTTCTGGCAGTAACCTTGCGGCTATGGTAGCGACGCAAAGCTTCTTTGGTAGCGGCGGCTTCGCCGCGGCGGCTGAAAGGCGATCCTCCTCAAGGAGCGGCGCATCATCTTGTCGCATACTCTTGCTCAAGCTCATCATAGCGAGTACTGAGGCGATCCGTATCTGAGTTCCGTGGGGAGAAGCGCCTCTGCTCCATAGACTAGAGCAAAGGGTGTGCGGCGGTGGCTCGATTTGGCGTCGTCTGATCGACCAAAGAACCACCGGTAGCTCCTCGATCCAGTTTCTTCCGCACTTGTGCAGCGTCGAAAGTTCTGGTCTTGAGCCATGGCGGCACTTCAAAGCATTGCCCTCTCTCGCTTGACCGTTGCTTCTCGGGTGAGCAAGCGAAACAAAGCAGACCTTGGCGCCAAGGTCTTGGACGTACTGCATGAAGGTGCGACTCGTGAATTGTGTGCCGTTGTCGGTGATGATCCGGTTGGGGATTCCAAAACGGCAAACAATTGACCTGAAGAACTTGACTGCTGATTGTGACGTCACCTTCCTCACTGCATCCACTTCCTGCCACTTTGTGAACTTGTCGATGGCGACGTACAAGTACTCAAAGCCCCGGCAACTTCGGGGAAGGGGCCGAGGATGTCGAGCCCCAGAGACCCGAAAATGGGCAGGATAAAGGGATCGTCTGGAGAGCTTGAGCTGGCTGGTGTATCTGTTTGGAATGGAACCGCACGCTTCACACTTGGTTACTTGTGCGGTTGCATCCTGCGGGGCTGTCGGCGGAAGAAACCTTGCTTAGGAAAGCTTTGCGGCAAGTGCTCTTCTTGCCAATGTGGTGACCACATATGCCTCCGTGTATCTCTGCCAGCAACTTCATCCATCTTCCACAGGAATACACTTCAATTTCACACCGTTGAGTCTTCTTACATGCAGTATCTTTGTCGACAAGCTGGTACATACTTGACTGCCGGGCTACTCTTTCCGCTTCTTCTTGCTCTTCGGGAAGTTCTCCTGTCTGAAGGAAATGGACAATCTGCTGCGCCCAAGCTGGAGCTTGCGGCTCGACAACAAGGACTAAAGGCACATCTGCTGCTGCGGGAACATCAGCTTCCACGGCAAGAACACTGCGGCCTGCCGGAAGCTTGATGCTCCCGACAAGCTTGCGGAGCAAGACTTGTCGGGCGTCTGCTTCAACGAAACAAACCACAGGGGTGCAGCCGGACATTTGCTCCTCGGCTGCTTGTTGGTGTTGATCTTGGGGACCTTTACGCAGCGGCCGGGAAGCTCTGTCGGAAAGTAGTCACCAGAGGCCAACTTCCTCTTCTTGCTTTGTCAGGTTGATGGCGTTACGGTTGGTGAGTCGGCTTGAGCACGAAAATCCCTGGTTCCACGGAGCAACTTAAGTGCGGCGCACTTTGGACGAGCCATCGGCAATATCATTCTGAGCTCTTGGAACATGTTCCATTTGCAGGCCGTCAAAGTGCTCTTCTAGCTTCCTCACTTCATCAACGTAGCCTTCCATCAACGGACTCTGGTAATCTTTGTTGACTTGTCGGACGACAAGTTGCGATTCACCCCTGACAATAAGTTTCTTGATCCCAAGGTCCACTGCGGTCCTGAGACCGGCAAGCAGACCTTCATACTCTGCAGTATTGTTTGTCGCTTGCTCCTTGGGAAAGTGCATCTGAACGGCGTGCTTGAGGTGCTCTCCGGTGGGTGCGATAAGCGACGCCCGGCACCGGCGCCTGCAGCGAGAAGGCACCATCAAAAGTACATCAGCCACTCTTTGTTTGCTTCTTTGGCGGGAATGCTGCGTCTCGGAATCTCTTCATCTGGTGTTGGCGTCCATTCCGCTATGAATTACCTTAGCGCTCTGCTTTGGATAGTTGATGTGCTTTCAAACTTAAGACCAAAGCTTGACAATTCCAGATGCCCACTTTACGACAATCCTGCTGTAAACGCTTCGGATTCTGCAGTATCCTCTTCAGGAAAACGAGTGACAACTGTGATCTCATGTGCTTGGAAGTAATGGCGTAGCTTTCTCGAGGCCATGAGGAGGCCGAAAACCAATTTTCGCACACCAGAGTACCTTGACCTAGCCCCCTGCAGGAGGGAACTGACAAAGTAGACTAGGCGCTGCACCATCCTTCTCTGCATCTGTTCATGTGTCTGCGCGGATTCATCCTTGTCGGGACCAGAGCTTGTCGTGAAGCCCCACCTTGTCATTTGGATGTGCTTGCCGTGGTTCTTTGGCTCATCATCCGCCTCCCTCTCCGCTACTAACGCAGCACTAACTACTTTATTGGTTGCCGCTAAATATAGCAGCAACTTCTCTTGTGGCTTAGGTGCGACAAGTGTTGGAGTGGAGGATAGGTATCTCTTCAAGTCTCGCGGCGCAACCTCCGCTTCGGAGTCCATTTCTTTGGACCTGCCTTTTCAAAATCTTGAAAAATGGCGAGGCGCTCAGCAGAACCTAGAAATAAACTTCTTTGAGAGCAGCCACGCAACCAGCAAGCCTTCGTACATCCTTGACGCCGCTTTGGTGCTTCAATCTGCTCAATGGCCTTGATCTTGTCGGGATTAGCTTCAATCCCTCGTTGAGACCACGAAGAACCCGAGAAGCTTGCGGAAGGGACTCCAAACACGCACTTCTCGGGGTTGAGCTTGAGGTTGATCTTGTGCAGATTTGCAAAGGTCTCAGTCCGGATCTTGAACGAGTTGCTTTGTCTTTGCTTTTGACCACTATGTCATCCATGTAGGCTTCTACATTTACGTGCATTTGCGGCTCAAAAGCGTCATGGACTACCCTTGCAAATGTTGAACCAGCATTCTTCAAACCGAAAGGCATCCGTATGAAACAGTATGTGCCACATGGTGTGATGAATGCGGTCTTCTCTTCATCTTCTTCAGCCATGAAGATCTGATGGTATCCAGAGTAAGCATCAAGAAGCGAAAGCAAATCACATCCAGCCGTGGAGTCAACAATCTGGTCAATGCGCGGCAAGGGAAATGGATCTTTGGGACAAGCTTTATTAACATCCGTGAAGTCAATACAAAGTCTCCATTTCCCATTTGCTTTATGCGACTACGAGATTGGCCAACCACGTGGGATGGAGAACTCCTCGACAAGGCCCGCTGCTTCCGGTTCTTGATCTCTTACGCTATGAATTCTTGGCGCTCAACTGCTTGCTTCACGACTTTTTGCTTGACGGGCGGCGCATGAGGACAAGCGGCCGGCGGTGCTCGATCACTTTCACAGGAACACCGGGATATCATACGGTTGCCATGCAAACACGCGTCGACATTCGCCGCGCGGAAAACAGCGCCGCCTTCCTATTTAGGGTCGAGAGAGACGCGATGGTGAAGGTACCACCGATGTTGTCCTCCTTGGCGGGCACCTTCTTGGTCTTCGGTAGAGCCACCATCTTCTTGCACTTGCGGTGGAGCTCGATGGTGCGTCCTCGACGGTAGCGCAGCACTCCGAAGAGGTGCGCTTGCGGAGTGAGCATCGAGTCCTTGCGGACTTGGACTTGGTCTTCTTCCCCGGGAGCTTCAGACAAGTGTTTGGCAATCTGTCGCGGCTGCTGCATCCCGGTAGATCTTGTCGGCACGGATAAGGGCATCCTTCTTGTCGCCATAGACGGAGATGGCGCTTATCGGGCTGGCATCTTGAGTAGGTTGTAGAGGCGTGGTGAGAGGCTGCCATGAACTTGGCGAGTCTTTGGACGGCCAAGTATCCCATTGTAAGGCAATGGGAAATCAGCAACGTCGAATGTAACCCTCTCGATCCACGAAGTTCAGCTCATTTGCCAAATGTGGCCAGCGTAATCTTGCCCTTGACTTGCTCCTTCCCGGATTGATTCCTTGGAAAGGTACCGGTCTCTTCGAGCTGTTGTCGAGGGATTTGAAGCTTACGGAGCACCACGGAGGAGATCAGATTCAAGCCGGCCCGGCGTCAACTAACATTTTGTGACCTTGAGGTTGCGGATGGTTGGAGAGACCAACATCGGCAAGCACCCGACCGCAGTTATGCGATCAGGGTGGTCCTCAATATCAAAAATGATAGGCGTGCTGGACCACTTGAGAGGCTTGCGTGGCTCTACGGATGGTTCCGCTGCATTGGGAGGTATGCAGGGAAGCACCTCCGTCAATGCAAAGGACCTCCGTGGCTTTCTGAAACTCCTGCTCATCGGTGTCGTCGTCTTCCATATCTTCGTCGTCGTCCTCATCTTCATCCTTGTCGCGGCCGCGGGGAGGTCGGTCTCCTTGTCGCTGCTTGGCCTTGCAAGGCGTCCTCCCAACGGGCGTTTCTTGCTTGCTCCCCGGCACCTTCACTGGGCCTTCTCCTTGTCGCGCCGATCGTACTCAGCTCTCTGATGTTCGACACGCTGCTCGACATTCTATCAGCTCTTGAGGTCGTGGCCCTTGGTGCGGTGGATCTTGCGATCTTGCTTGCGGGAGCTGTCTGCTTGTCGGCGGCCGCCACCGACTTCGTGGTTGGCGTCAGCGGCAACCTCCTTGCCGGAGCCACCAGCCTTGGCGTTCTTGTCGCCACCTCCATTGCCGGACTGCTCGACTGCTAGCACTTCTCTAGCCTTCTTCTTCCTGTTGCCTCGCCGCCGGCCCTTCTTTGCACAGGCGGTGTCCTCCTTTGTCGATCACCTTACGCATTCTCTCACAGAGTCTCCTCCCTTCCTCGGTAGCGTGCACACTTGTCGGCCAAGGCGTACAACTCAATGGCGTCCTTGACTTTGCACATCGCCATCTCCTCCCTCATCCTCACGGTTCCGCTCATTACGATGAAATGCGCTGATCACCGCGGCAGGTGGGCGTGCAGGATGTTGTAGTGCACACGGCTGAATCTCTGAATGAACTTGCGAGGGACTCTCCTTCCTTACAGGCGAGCAAGTGGAGGTCACTCTCTTGGCCATGAGGTTTGTGGCCACATTGAAAGGCGCCAACAAAGCGATGGCACAGATCTGCCAAGAGGATATGGAGCTGTCCGGCAAGTGCATGAGCCAAGATCGGCGTTGGGCTTGAGCACGGCGGAAGTAGTTGGCGAGGATCTTGTCGTCCGTCCCCGCAGCCTCGCACCGCGATGGTGTAGATGCCGAGGAACTCCGACGGATCGTCCTGCCATCATACTTCTCCGGCACGCGTCTGGTTTGAAGTTTTTTCCGGCTGGGCCCCTTTGGACTTGCCGCAGCTCACGCAGTGAGCGGGGCAACCTACAGCGTCTGACAAGTCGCTGGCTCCTCCGGGCGCGCGCATGTCAACGAAGGCCCAGCGGCGGCAGCCGGACTGACGTCGTGCTTCTCTTCGATGCTCGATGCGAGTTCGGCGTCCTCTTGTTGTCGCTCATGAAGAACTTGGCGCTGATCGCGGCGAGCTCAGCGGATCCGGCGGCGTGGTGGAGTCGCTGTCGAGGTGGATCCGGTGAGTCGGCGATCTTGGCCTTCTTGGCGGAGAGAGTGCGGTGGTTGCACCTCCGCGATCTCGTCGCCAGCAGCTCGTGCCTTGTCGTCACGCCCGCGGCAATGATGGCGTTGGTTGCCGCAGAGCGTCGCCGTTAGCAAAGCCGATAAGGCTCACAGATAGTAGCCCTCCACTCGTCGACCTTGTCGGCCGTTGGAGGTAATCGAGGAGCAGGTGAGCTCTCGCCAGAGCTTCTGCTGGAGTAGTGGGTGGCATTGGAGAGCGGTGCGAGGCGGGACACGCCGGACTTCTAACTACGTTAGAAGGAAGCGGCGCCCGTCCGGCGGCCGTATCTCACTCGTGCCCGGCATGTTGGCGCGCATGCTGGTCTTCAAGGTCTCGATCCAGCGAGCGTATGGCGTTGTGAATGCCATGGCGTTGTTGGTCCCGCGTCTCTGGGATGGCGCGGGGATGCTTGAACGCCGAGGTCTGCGGTGCCTTGTCCTTGGACTTGGCAGCGTCGCGAGCACCTTCGTCGGCGCCCGTTCCTCCGCCAGCGTCTGCCCCACCACCCGTTTGCTGCGGTGAGGGTGGAATGCAGCAGGACGGCTCTGCCGCCACGAAGCCTTCTTCTTCCGTGACATCTTGAGAAGATGTTGATGACGCTGCTTTCGTGTGACCGCCGGATCGGATTCACACGGCCTCGGCGCCCCCCTACAGCGCGCCAAAGATGTCGGGGAGGCTGATCGTACCCACGGACACCTATGGGGCGGCGGAGCAGGCCCTTGTGTGGTTCGGAGGGCGGAGATCGCCTGAAAGCCCGGATCAAGGCGATGCACACGAGCGGTTACCCGGCTTCGAGCTCTCCGGAGAGATAAAACTCCTACTGCTGCTTGTTTGATCTATTGTGTTCTTGCTAGGGAGCAATGCGAGCTACAAAACCTAACGTGAGTGTATCTAGTCTCTGGTGAGTCGAATGAATCGAACCAGCCGAACCCCTTCTACGTTGCACACGGGCCTCCTTTTATATGCTCAAGGGGTCTCCGACAGGTGGCAACATAGATGAGGTACAAATGTAAAAGCAGGAGTTGGTACACCTACTTGAACGAGTGTGCAGTGCAAAATACCTAACTAACTCGGCAAGGGACAAAAGCAATAAATGCCCGTCATTGTCGCCCAAAGCGATTAACAGAGAGGCCGTCGAGTGCGCCTCCGCTTCGCCACGATGGCAAGCTTGTCGGCGCCGCTTATCGCTGCTCTCCGCTGGCTGCACTGACTGCTCGACAGCAGCGCATGGAGCGGTCCCATGGCGACACGTCGGCTGGGTGAGCTGGAAGCGGACACGGAGAGAAGTTGCATGCAGCGGCGAATCCTTGTCGCGCTTAGAAGGCTTGTCGCTCGAGCCTTCCCGGCAAGCTCCTCTTGCCGAGGCCTTGTCTTTTATGCGTGCACAGGTGGCCTTCCCGACAAGCTCCTCTTGTCGGGGCCTTGTCTTCTCAATCAAATACTTTGTTCTTGAATGGCTCCAAAGGAGCCACGGAGGATATTAAGCGGTGGCGAGGCAAACCTTGCAGCGAGGTCTTGCTGTTGTCCGTGCTGCAATCACGGGATACTAGGGTACCCCTACTCTAGTACACCGACAGAGCGCCCCACACTGCCGCGACAACTGGGGCGGGATCTTCTCAGGCCACCGCCGACGCCTCCGCCAAGCGGCCAAGAGAGCCCACTCCCCCGCCTCGTCGCACCGGAGGCGAGCCGGAGTTTGACTTCTCCGCGCTCAGCTCCAAGGAGGAAGGCGAAGAGTAAGCTTCTCGAGATTGTGCTTGTATTTCTTCAATTTTTATTGCTTCATCTTGAATCTGATTTGCTTCGTTCTGGACTCTTTCCTTTTCGGAATGCTGGCCCGAAGGCGTCGAAGAGGGCCAAGATCCCGGCAGTCGTCGTTGAGGACGATTCTCCTGCGTGGCGATGGGGGCGCGTCCAGAGACTCCCTTGCCGGACCCGGCAACCCTCCCTCTGGCAGCCCCCAGACAGCCCCAGAGTAAGTCTCGCAGTTTTCTTCTTACTATTAGGTGTGCAGGGGTGCTCCTTCTTCGTTGATACTGTTGTGTGCTTGTGTAGGAAGCAGAGCAGCCTCATCGGGAGGACTCGGAAGCCGCCCCGAGATCCTGTCTGCGCCACCTCGCCCGCTAAGGGAGGAACCTCACAGCAAGGGGCGCCCTCCGACAAGGGAGGCCACTCCGGCAAGGAGGCTACCCGGCAAGGAAGGAGACCCGGCAAGGGGACAGCGCCGGTGACCCTCCGATTAGTCGAGGTCATGGGCTGCGGATCCCGTGCGAGTAACTCCCTTACACGAAAATTTCCCTTGGGCTTGCTTTCTTTTGTTTCTCTTTTTGAACATTTGCTTGACTGCTCTTTCTTCATCTGACGCAGAGCCGATGGAGATCGAGGCCGCCGGCGAGGAGGAAACACGCGGCAACACCGACGAGGCCGTCGTCGAGGAAGAAGAGGTCGTCGTCGTGGAAGAAGAGGCCGTCGCCGACGAGCCTGTTGGCGAGGAGGCCACCGAGGCTGCCGACGCAAAGGCCGGCGAGGGGTCGGGCGATCGTCGATGGCCCCTGAGGCCGCAGGAGCTGCAAGCGCTACATCGACAAGATTTCCCCGCCAGCCAAGGCCAGCTTCGAGGAGCCCTGACCGGTGCCTACACCAAGGCCGCGAAGGCGTCTTCATCAAGCTCCCACAGGAACCCGAGCTCCGGCGCCCGGTCGAGGAGAGACCTTCGACGGCGAGCTACTACGCCTCCATTGGGCTGACACTAGTGGGCCCAGCGCCAAGCAGCAGCGTGGCGAAGTCGAGGAGGAGGAGCTCTTGAAGAAGGCTGTCGCTCTACCGGCGCCCGGCGAAGCCAAGTTGGAGTCCGGGAAGCGCTTGTCGCGAGGGCGGAGGCGGACATGGAGAAGCGGAAGAGCTCCGGGCGCCAACCAAGAAGGCCCTCCGCGGCGAAAGGTAGCGGGGGCAACTTGCGAGAGGCGCCACGGCCTTCATCCTTGAGAAGGCCGCGGTGAAGAGGAAGCCTTGGTGGCTGCCGAGAAGCTTCGCCCAGCGAGGAAAGTGAGTGGCGCAGCGGAAGGTCAACCTGGACAGCCACGAAGAAGACCTTGCCACGCGAGAGTCACTGGCGGCGCTGCGAGGAAGCGAAGGATCTTTGCTGCAGCGCCGAGGCCACCAAGGAAGAGCTGAAGGCGAAGGTGGCACAGTGGAGGCCAGCCTCAAGAAGAGCGGCGAAAGAGCTTGCCGTGCTCAAGCGTGGCGTGAGAAGGACACCTACACCCTTGGCGAAGCTGCAGAGCTGCCGTCTGTTGATAGGGGCCAAGGAGGCTCGACGCCGCCAAGGATTCCAAGGCGGATCTTGAGCTGGCCGACCACTCTGACGCAGAGCGTTGGATGGCGCCGAGAGGCGGGAGGTGGAGAAGCTTGTTGGAGGCGATCAAGGCCAAGGAGGAGGCTGGCTGGCGAATGCTGCCTCCATCCGAGCACCTTGAGGGAGAGCATGGAGCATTGGGTGAAGGTCTTGTGAACACCGCCCGCCGACATCCACAACGAGTGATGGAGCTGGGGATGGCGGACCTTGCATACTCCTCAAGCAGGCATCTCCAACCCAGCGCCAAGCTCGGCTTATTCTTCAAAGGCGTGGTGACGGGTCTCCAGCGTCTCCGGGAAGAGGTCCCAAAGCGGTGGCGAGGAATCACGCCAGGTCTGTGCAGGAGCCCTCGAGAAGGTGTTGATAAAGGTGGCCTTCCGCAATCCGGCCTTAACCTTAACTGCGTCCTCAGATCCTTGCCGCCCGATGCCAACGTGGAGGAGCTCAAAGCCCTTGTTGCACCCATTGTGGACAAGGTGAACAAGATCAAGCAGATTGAGGGCGACCGCGTGAACTAGGCCGTAACTTTATCTTCCCTTGTCATTGCTGATCATGTTTAGAACACTTTGTTAGATCAGCGACAAGTTATTTTGTAATATACTCTATCTTAGGCGATCAACGCAACTTTATTTCCTCTACTTGATTCCTTCCTTTGTACGTTTCTGCCTTACGCATTTGGGAGACTTGTCGGTGCGGGCACCTTTTCCATGGCCCGAGTGCGGAACGTCGGCTGACAACCTTGCTTGATTGCCGCCTCGACAAAGCAACCTTGTCGCGACTAAGCCCGACTCACTTAAGTTGTTGACGGACTCGAAACAAAGTAAGTAGCGACTAGCCGGTGAGTTGGTTCCTCTGCGCTGAGTTTTCCATACAAAGTACTATCGTTCGAGGAAGATAACTTAAAAATTTAAAATTGATTGCTCAAACTATGGCAACAGCTTTTACATCTCTTGCTTCCGAAGAAGCGAAACTTCCTCGGCGGTGCACTGGTCCATAGTATTATCTCCTCTTTCCCCCTGGTTAACTTGTGCGCGAGAGCCTTCCTTTCTTTGAGAAAAGAAAAAGAAGAGGAAATAACGTTATGGAGCCAATGACTCGATTCTGCTTACCTGGTGTGGTTGCTGCACAAAGTGTTAGTCAAAACATGCAATAAAATGATGAAAGCATGAATTTGACAAGTTTTGCGCAACACATGAGCTTTACTGATGCACGGGGTCTGCGCCCGGCTTTGTACAAAGGATTACATGCAACAGCGGCAAGACTTGTACAAAAGGTGGTTGCCGGAACAGGTTCCGACAACCGCGCCCTATGGGTAAAACTTACGAAAGATGCTCAATGTTCCGAGGAGTTGCTCACGGAATGCCATCTTGGTCTCAAAGCCGACGGCGCCGAGGCCTAGTGACTCGTTTCACCCGATAAGGGCCTTCCCACTTCAAGCGTCAACTTGTTTGAATTCTTGGCGGACTGAGCAGCGAAGAACAAGGTCGCCTTCCTCGAGACTTCGGCACTAACTTCTGCGGCTATGGTAGCGACGCAAAGCTTCTTTGTGCGAAGCAGCTTCGCCACAGCGGCTTTGAAAGGCGATCCTCCTCAAGGAGCGGCGCGTCATCTTGTCGCATTGCTGTTGCTCAAACTCATCATAAGCGAGCACTCGAGGCGATCCGTATCACGAGTTCCGTGGGGAGAACTGCCTCTGCTCCATAGACTAGAGCAAAGGGTGTCCGACCGGTGGCTCGATTTGGCGTCGTCTGATCGACCAAGAACCACCGGCGACTCCTCGGTCCGATTTCTTCCGCTTTTGTGCAGCACTGTCGAAAGTTCTTGTCTTGAGCCAGCGCAGCACTTCAGCGTTTGCCCTCTCTGCTTGACCGTTGCTTCTCGGGTGAGCAACAGAAGCAAAGCATACCTTGGCGCCAAGGTCTTGGACGTACTGCATGAAGGTGCGACTCGTAAATTGTGTGTCGTTGTCGGTGATGATCCTGTTAGGGATTCCGAAATGGCAAACAATCGACCTGAAGAACTTGACTGCTGACTGTGCCGTCACCTTCCTCACTCCTTCCACTTCCGGCCACTTTGTGAACTTGTCGATGGCGACGTACAAGTACTCAAAGCCCCCGGCAACTTCGGGGAAGGGCCGAGATGTCGAGCCCCAGACCGAAAATGGGCGGGGATAAAGGGATCGTCTGGAGAGCTTGAAATTTGGCTGGTGTATCTGTTTGGAATGGGCAGCACGCTTCACACTTGGTTACTTGTGCAGTTGCATCCTGCGAAATTTGTCGGCGGAAGAAACCTTCTTGGAAAGCTTTGCTTGGCAAGTGCTCTTCTTGCCAATGTGGTGACCACATATGCCTCCGTGTATCTCTGCCAACAGCTTACATCCATCTTCCACAGGAATACACTTCAATTTCACACCGTTGAGTCTTCTTACATGCAGTATCTTTGTCGACAAACTGAAATGCGTGCTTATTTGCCGGGCTACTCTTTCCGCTTCTTCTTGCTCTTTGGGAAGTTCTCTGTCTCAAGGAAATGGACAATCTGCTGCGCCCATCTTTGGAGCTTGCGGCTCGACAACAAGGACTAAAGGCACATCTCTTTGCGGGAACATCGACTTCCACGGCAGAACCTGCGGCCTGCCGGAGCTTGATGCTCCCCGACAAGCTTGCGGAGCAAGACTTGTCGGGGCGTCTGCTTCAACGAAACAAACCACAGGGCTGTCGGGCAGATCGCTCCTCGGCCTTTGTTGGTGTTGATCTTGGGGACCTTTGCAACGACGGCTTGGGAAGCTACGTGGGAAAGTAGTCACCAGAGGCCAACTTCCTCTTCTTGATTTGTCTAGTTGATGGTGTTACGGTTGGTTGAGTCGACTTGAGCACGAAAATCCCTGGTTCCACGAGCAACTTAAGTCTGGCGCACTTTGTGAGCCCGTCGGCAATATCATTCTGAGCTCTTGGAACATGTTCCATTTGCGAGGCCGTCAAAGTGCTCTTCTAGCTTCCTCACTTCATCGGCGTAGGCTTCCATCAGCGGACTCGGTAATCTTTGTTCACTTGGTGGGCGACAAAGGCTGCAGTCACCCACGACAATAAGCTTTTTGATCCCAAGGTCCACTGCGATCCTGAGACCGGCAAGCAAACCTTCATACTCTGCGGTATTGTTTGTCGCTTGCTCCTTGGGAAAGTGCATCTGGACTACGTGCTTGAGGTGCTCTCCGGTGGAGTGCGATAAGCGACCTTGGCACCGGCGCCTTGCGTGAGAAGGCACCATCAAAGTACATCAGCCACTCTTTGCTTGCTTCCTTGGCAGGAATGCTCATCTCTGGAATCTCTTCATCTGGTGTTGGCGTCCATTCTGCTATGAATTACGCCAGCGCTCTGCTGGATAGTTGATGTGCTTTCAAACTTAAGGCCACAGACTTGACGGTTCCAATGCCCACTCGACAATCCTGCACAGCCGCTTATGGGTTCTGCGGTATCCTCTTCAGCGGAAAGCGGTGACAACTATGATTTCATGTGCTTGGAAGTAATGGCGCAGCTTTCTCGAGGCCATGAGGAGGCGAAAAGCAATTTACGCACACGAGTACCTTGACCTAGCCCCTGCAGAGAGGAGCCCGACAAAGTAGGCTGGTAGCTGCACCATCCTTTTACATGTCTGGTCATGCGTCTTGGCGGACTTCGTCCTTGTCGGGACCAGAGCTTGTCGGCCGAAGCCCCGCTAGTCATTTGGATGTGCTTGCCGTGGTTCTTTGGCTCGTCATCCGCTTCCCTCTCCGCTACTAACGCAGCACTAACCACTTGATTGGTTGCCGCTATATATAGCGACAACTTCTCTTGTGGCTTAGGTGCGACAAGTGTTGGAGTGGAGGACAGGTATCTCTTCAAGTCCTGCGGCGCAGCCTCCGCTTCGAGTCCATTTCATTGGACCTGCCTTTTCAAAATCTTGAAAAAGCGGCGAAGCGCGTTCAGCAGATCTAGAAATAAACTTCTTTGAGCAGCCACGCATAGCCCAGCAAGTCTTCGTACATCCTTGACGCGCTTTGGTGCTTCAATCTGCTCAATGGCCTTGATCTTGTCGGGATTAGCTTCAATCCCTCGTTGAGACCACGAAGAACCGAGAAGCTTGCGGAAGGGACTCCAAACACGCACTTCTCGGGGTTGAGCTTGAGGTTGATCTTGCGCAGATTTGCAAAGGTCTCGTCCAAATCTTGAACGAGTTGCTTTGTCCTTGCTTTTGACCACTATTTCATCCATGTAGGCTTCTACATTTACGTGCATTTGTGGCTCAAAAGCGTCATGGACTACCCTTGCAAATGTTGAACCAGCATTCTTCAAACCGAAAGGCATCCATATGAAAGCAGTATGTGCCACATGGTGTAATGAATGCGGTCTTCTCCTCATCTTCTTCAGCCATGAAGATCTGATGGTATCCTGAGTATGCATCAAGAAGAGGCTGACAAATCACATCCGGTAGTGGAGTCGACAATCTGGTCAATGCGGCAAGGGAAATGGATCTTTGGGACAAGCTTTATTAACATCCGTGAAGTCAATACAAAGTCTCCATTTTCCATTTGCTTTACGCGACTACGAGTTGGCCAACCACGTGGGATGGAGCACTCCTCTAACAAGGCCTGCTGCTTCCGGTTCTTGATCTCTTCTGCTATGAATTCTTGGCGCTCCTTTGCTTGCTTCGACTTTTTGCTTGACGGGCGCGCATGAGGACAAGCGGCGGCGGTGCTCAATCACTTTCCTAGGAACACGGGGATGTCGGGCGGTTGCCATGCAAACACGTCGACATTCGCCCATGAGAAAGCAACGGCCGCGCCTTCCTATTTAGGGTCGAGAGAGGCAGCGATGGTGAAGGTACCACCGGTGCCGTCCTCCTTGGCGGGCACCTTCTTGGTCTTTGGCGGAGCCACCATCTTCTTGCACTTGCGGTGGAGCTCGATGGTGCGTCCTCGGCGGTAGCGCGGCACTCCGAAGAGGTGCGCTTGCGGAGTGAGCATCGAGCCCTTGCCGGACTTGGACTTTGTCTTCTTCCCCGGGAGCTTCGGCCCGCAAGTGTTTGGCAATCTGTCGCGGCTGCTGCATCCCGGTAGATCTTGTCGGCCTGATAAGGGCATCCTTCTTGTCGCCATGGACGGAGATGGCGCTTATCGGGCCTGGCATCTTGAGTAGGTTGTAGGCGTAGTGAGAGGCTGCCATGAACTTGGCGAGTCTTTGGGCGGCCAAGTATCCCATTGTAAGGCAATGGGAAATCAACAACGTCGAATGTAACCCTCTCGATCCACGAAGTTCAGCTCGCTGCCAAATGTTATCGGCAGCGTAATCTTCCCCTTGACTTGCTCCTTCCGGGTTGATTCCTTGGAAGGTGCGGTCTCCTCGAGCTCATTTGTCGAGGATTTGAAGCTTACGGAGCACCGCGGAGGAGATCAGGTTCAAGCCGGCCCGCCGTCAACTAGCATTTTGTGACCTTGAGGTTGCGGATGGTTGGTGAGACCAACATCGGCAAGCACCCGACCGCAGATTATGCGATCGGGGTGGTCCTCAATATCAAAAATGGTAGGCGTCTTGAACCACTTCAGAGGCTTGCGTGACTACGGATGGTTCCGCTGCATTGACCTCCCGCATCCATTGTTTGAGTTGGCGGTGGGAGGTATGCAGGGAAGCACCTCCGTCAACGCAGAGGACCTATGTGGCTTTCTGAAACTCCTTCTCATCGGCGTCGTCGTCATCATCTTCATCCTTGTCGCGGCCGCGGGGAGGTCAATCTCCTTGCCGCTGCTTGGCCTTGCCGCGGCGTCCTCCCCTGCCGGGACGTTTCTTGCTTGCTCCCCCAGCACCTTCCTGGGCCTTCTCCTTGTCGCACCGCTCGTACTCAGCTCTCTGTTGTTCGACAAGCTGCTCGACCTTCTTGCAGCTCACGGAGGTCGTGGCCCTTGGTGCGGTGAATCTTCTTGATATTGCTTGCCGGAGCAAATCTGTTGTCGTGGCCGCCACCAAGCCCAGTGGTTGGCGTCGTCGTGACAACCTCCTTGCGGAGCCACCAGCCTTGGCGTTCTTGTCGCCACCTCCATTGCGGTGCTCAACAGCTAGCACTTCTCGGCCTTTCTTCTTCTGTTGCCTGCGCCGCGGCCCTTCTTTGCCCGAGGCGGTGTCCTCCTTGTCGAGATCCTGCTTCCGCATTCTCTCACAGGAGTCTCCTCCCTTCCTCGGTAGCGTGCACACTTGTTGGCCAAAGGCGTACAGCTCAGCAGCGTCCTTGACTTTGCACATCGCCATCTCCTCCCTCATCCTGCGGTTCCGCACATTACGATGAAATCTGGCTGATCACCACGGCGGGGTGGGCGTGCAGGATGTTGTAGTGCACACGGCTGAATCTCTGAATGAACTTGCGCGGGGACTCTCCTTCCCTTACAGGCGGCGAGATGAAGGTCACTCTCTTGGCCATGAGGCTTGTGGCCACACTGTGAAAGGCGCCAACAAAGCGATGGCACAGATCTGCCCAAGAGGATATGGAGCTGTCCGGCAAGTGCATGAGCCAAGATCGGCGTTGGGCTTGAGCACGGCGGGGAAGTAGTTGGCGAGGATCTTTCGTCCGTCCCCTGCAGCTGCACAGCGATGGTGTAGATCTTTGAGGAACTCCGACGGATCGTCCTGCCATCATACTTCTCCGGCGCGTCTGGTTTGAAGTTTTTACAGGCTGGGCCCTTTGGACTTGCCGCGGCTCTCGAGTGAGCAGCGGGCAACCTACGCGTCTGACAAGTCGCTGGCTCCTCCGGTAGCGCATGTCAGCAGAAGGCCCAATGGCGGCTTGTCGGATGACGTCGCGCTTCTCTTGACCCTCGATCACGAGTTCGGCGTCCTCTTGTTGTCGCTCATGAAGAACTTGGCGCTGATCGCGGCGAGCTCGCGGATCCGACGGCAGCGGTGGAGTCGCTGTCGAGGTGGATCCGGTGAGTCGGCGATCTTGGCCTTCGTGGCGGAGAGTGCATGGTGGTTGCACCTCAAGCGATCTCGTCGCCACCGGCTCGTGCCTTGTCGTCTCGCCAGCGGCAATGATGGCGTTAGTTGCCAGCGGAGGCGTCGCCGTTAGCAAAGCGATGAGGCTCTGGATAGTAGCCCTCCACTTTCGTCGACCTTGTCGGCCGTTGGAGAGGTAATCGAGCTTGGTGAGCTCTCGCGGGTACTTCTGCTGGAGTAGTGGGTGGCATTGGAGAAGCGGTGCGAGGCGGGATGCGCTCGGACTTCTAACCACGTTAGAAGGAGCAGCACCCGTCCGGCGACCGTATCTCACTCGTGCCCGGCATGTTGGCCGCGCATCTTTGGTCACGAGGTCTCGATCCAACGAGCGTATGGCATTGTGAGCGCCATGGCGTTGTTGGTCCAGCGTCTCTGAGATGGGCGCGGGGATGTCTGAACACCGAGTTTGCGGGCCTTGTCCTTGGATTTTGCAGCGTCGCGAGCACCTTAAATCGGCGCCCGTTCCTCCGCCAGCGTCTGACCCACCACCCGTTTGCTGCGGTGAGGGTGGGTACGACACGGACGGCTCTGCTGCCGCCGAAGCCTTCTTCTTCGGTGGCATGTTGAGGAAGATGTTGATGACGCTACTAGATCTAGAAACGACAGCAAATCACATCCAGCCGTGGAGTCGACAATCTGGTCAATGCGCGGCAAGGGAAATGGACCAGATTGCCACCGCATTGACCAGATTGTCGACTCCACGGCTGGATGTGATTTGCTGTCGTTTCTAGATCTAGCAGCGTCATCAACATCTTCCTCAACATGCCACCGAAGAAGAAGGCTTCGGCGGTAGCAGAGCCGTCCGCGTCGTACCCACCCTCACCGCAGCAAACGGGTGGTGGGTCAGACGCTGGCGGAGGAACGGGCGCCGACGAAGGTGCTCGCGATGTTGCCAAGTCCAAGGACAAGGCCCCGCAAACCTCGGCGTCCGCGCATCCCCCGCGCCCATCTCAGGAGACGCGGGACCAACAACATCATGGCGTTCTGGCGCCATACGTTCGCTGGATCGAGACCCTCAAGACCAGCATGCGCGTCAACATGCTTGGCACGAGTGAGATACTGATGCGCCGGGACGGGTGCTGCTCCTTCTAACGTGGTTAGAAGTCCGAGCGTATCCCGCTCCTCGCACCGTTCTCCAATGCCACCCACTACTCCAGCAGAAGCTCTGGCAAGAGCTCAGCTACTCCTCGACTACCCTCCAACGGCCGACAAGGTCGACGAGTGGAGGGCCACTATCCAGAGCCCCATCGGCTTTGCCAATGGCGACGCTCCACGGCAACCAACGCCATCATTGCCGCGGCGAGACGACAAGGCACGAGCCGGTGGCGACGAAACTGTCGGAGGTGCAACCATCGTGCACTCTCCGCCACGAAGGCCAAGATCGCTGACTCACCGGATCCACCTCGGACAAATGACTCCACGCGTCGTCGGATCCGCGAGCTTCGCCAGCGATCAGCGCCAAGTTCTTCATGAGCGACAACAAGAGGACGCCGAACTTCGCATCGGCGCCCGAAGAGAAGCGCCGTCGATCCGACAAGCCGCGCTGGGCCTTCGCTGACATGCGCGCGCCCGGAGGAGCCAGCGACTTGTCAGTACGGTAGGTTGCCCTGCGTTCACTCGAGAGCTGCGGCAAGTCTAGTGGCCCAGCCAGAAAAACTTCAAACCTGGCGCGCCAAAGATGTCGGGGAGGCTGATCGTACCCACGGACACCTATGGGGCCGGCGGACCAGGCCCCTTGTGGTTCGGAGGGGGGCGGAGATCGCACGAAGAGCGGATCGAGGCGAGGCACACGAGCAGTTTACCCAGCTTCGGAGCTCTCCGGAGAGATAAAACTCCTATTGCTGCTTGTCTGATGTATTGTGTTCTTGCTAGGGAGCGATGAGAGCTACAAAACCTAGCTTGAGTGTGTCTAGTCTCGAGTGAGTCGAACGAACCGAACCCTTTCTACATTGCGCATGGGCCTCCTTTTATATGCTCAAGGGGTCTCCGACAGGTGGCAACATAGATGAGGGTACAAATGTAAAAACAGGAGTTGGTACACCTACTCGAGCGATGCTCTGATGCAAAATACCTAACTTCGGCGGCAAGGGACAAAAGCAATAAATGCCGTTAGTGTCGCCCAAACAAGTGTGAGAGACCGTCAGTGCGCCTCCGCTAATACGATGGCAAGCTTGTCGTGCCGCTTATCGCTGCTCTCCGCTGGCTGCACTGACCTCTCGACACGCAGCGCATGGAGCGGTCCCATGGCGACCACGTCGTTGGATGAGCTGGAAGCGGAGATGGAGAGAGTTGCATGCATGACAAAGCGCCTTGCAGCGGCGAATCCTTGTCGCGTCCGGAGGCTTGTCGCGCTCAAAGCCTTCTCGGCAAGCTCCTCTTGCCGGGGCCTTGTCTTCTGTGCGCTGGAGTGGCCTTCCCGACAAGCTCCTCTTGCCGGGGCCTTATCTTCTTAATCAAATACTTTGTTCTTGAATGGCTCCAAAGGAGCCACGGAGGATCTTGGCGGCGACGAGGCAAACCCTGCCGCGGGGTGCTGCAACTGTCCGTGCACGAGTACGGGATACTAGGGTACCCCTACTCTAGTACAAAGATGTCGGGGAGGCTGATCGTACCCACGGACACCTATGGGGCCGGCGGACCAGGCCCCTTGTGGTTCGGAGGGGGGCGGAGATCGCACGAAGAGCGGATCGAGGCGAGGCACACGAGCATTTTACCCAACCGGAGCTCTCCGGAGAGATAAAACTCCTCTGCTGCTTGTCGATGTATTGTGTTCTTGCTAGGGAGGCGATGAGAGCTACAAAACCTAAGCGTGAGTGTGTCTAGTCTCGAGTGAGTCGAGCAGAACCCGAACCCTTTCTACGTTGCGCATGGGCCTCCTTTTATATGCTCAAGGGGTCTCCGGCGGTGGCAACATAGATGAGGGTACAAATGTAAAAGCGAGGAGTTGGTACACCTACTCGAGCGATTATGCGATGCAAAATACCTAACTTTCGGCGGCAAGGGACAAAAGCAATAAATGCCCGTCGATTAATCGCCCAAACAGGTACCAGAGACCGTCAGTGCGCCTCCGCTTGCCACGATGGCAAGCTTGTCGGCCGCTTATCGCTGCTCTCCGTGGCTGCTGACCTCTCGACACGCGCGCATGGAACGGTCCCATGGCGACACGTCGCTGGATGAGCTGGAGCGGAGATGGAGAGAAGTTGCATGCCGCAGCAAGCGCCTTGCCGCGGCCGAATCCTTGTCACGTTCGGAGGCTTGTCGCGCTCCGAGCCTTCCCGGCAAGCTCCTCTTGCCGGGGCCTTGTCTTCTGTACGCCTGGAGTGGCCTTCCCGACAAGCTCCTCTTGCCGGGGCCTTATCTTCTTAATCAAATACTTTGTTCTTGAATGGCTCCAAAGGAGCCACGGAGGATCTTGGCGGCGACGAGGCAAACCCTGCCGCGGGGTGCTGCAACTGTCCGTGCACGAGTACGGGATACTAGGGTACCCCTACTCTAGTACACAGACACCTAGTATCCATAATTCAGCATATTATGATCAAACATGTTTGCAATTACAATTAGAGTTTATATTTTCTCGCACCATGCTTAAGTAGCTAGGAGTGGATAATGATTTATCTTGGATGTCAACATTGCATTAAAATGATTGTGATGTAGTATGATGATATGGTATCCTCATATGAATGTTTCAAGTGGCTTGACTTGGCACATGTTCATGCATGTAGTTGAATCAAAACCAACATAGCCTCTACGATATTTATGTTCATGGTGTTCATATACTACTCATGCTAGTATCCAATGTTAATTATGCATAATGCATGTTCATGACCGTTTTCGCTCTCTAGCTGGTCGCTTCTCAACCTATTTGCTAGCATTCGCCTGTACTAAGCGGTAATACTACTTGTGCATCAACACCCTTAAACCAAAGATATTCCAGTTGAGTCCACCATATCTACCTATATGCGGTATTACCCTGCCGTTCTAAGTAAATTTGCATGTGCCACCTCTAAAAAAATTCAAATAAGCATCTGTTTTTGTGTGTCTGGATTGTTCATAGAGCGATAGGGGGTAGTCAGTATCTTCCATGCTAAGCGAGTTATTCTCATGATGAGTGTTTACTCACTCGTCCTTGCACGAGAGGGGCGGTAATAGGGATTCCCACTCCTGAAATAAAAAATTGCAAATAATTAAACAAAACCCCCAGGACTGATGTTGGTATGGTCGGTACCCGTGGAGTGTGTTTGTTGGTGTAGGGGGGGTAAACCTTTACGGAACCGCCACTAATGTGTTTAGCATGGAAGATATTGATAACTTTTGGTCGTGACGTAAACAGGAAGGGTGCATTTCCCAAAATTTCATTTATCTTTGTTTTTAAAACTTTGAACTCTAACACCTCTGCAAATCCCTGCTTCCCTCCGCAAAGGGACTATCTATTTAATTTTATGTTGAGTCATCACCTTCTCAAATAAGCGCCAGATCTGATAGCACTATTGTCATCCTCATGCATTATGTATAGTTAATGTTGGATGCATCATGACTGGATCATTTCTACCAGGAATTACAATGTTTAATTAGTCGCTGCTTGAACTTTGAAGGTACTCTGCATTTATGTTTTGCGCTCTCAGAAAGGGCTAGCAAGATACCACTATTGTCATATTATACCATCATTGTTCTGACAAAGTGTTCGCATTTGATATATCTTATTATTGCTCTCTAGTTGATTATGCCATTGATATGAGTTAATATAATTTTTAAGAGTTATCGTTGACATGGTTAGTCATAATCTTTGCTAAAAAAGCTAGGTGCTACTTAAGCTTATTTATGTAAACAAGAGCAAAAGAGTTCGTAAAAGTTTTTCTTTTTCACTTGCAGTTTGTCAACTGAATTGCTTGAGGACAAGCAAAGGTTTAAGCTTGGGGGAGTTGATACGTCTCCGTCGTATCTACTTTTCCTAACACTTTTCCTCTTGTTTTGGACTCTAATTTGCATGATTTGAATGAAACTAACCCAGACTAATGTTGTTTTCGGCATAACTACCATGGTGTTGTTTTGTGTAGAAATAAAAGTTCTCAGAATGGAACGAAACCATTTGGAGAATTATTTCAGAATAAAAGAAAAATACTGGAGCCAAGAACCACCAGAGAGAGGCCCCTGGTTGAGCACAACCCACCAGGGCACGTCACCCCCTCTAGGCGCGCCTAGGTGGGTTGTGCCCACCTGGTGGCCCCGCTGACTCTAACTCCAACGCTATAAAAATCCTATTTTCAGAGGAAAAAATTAGGGAGGAAGTTTCATCGCGTTTCATGATACGGAGCCACCGCCACCTCCCGTTCTTCATCGGGAGGCCAGATCTGGAGTCCGTTCAGGGCTCCGGAGAGGGGATCTTCAATCTTCGTCATCACCAACCCTGCTTCATCGCCAATTCCATGATGCTCCCCACTGGGAGTTAGTAATTCCTTTGTAGGCTCACTGGTCGGTGAGGAGTTGGATGAGATTCATCATGTAATCGAGTTAGTTTTGTTATGGCTTGATCCCTAGTATCCATTATGTTCAGAGATTGATGTTGTTATGACTTTGCCATGCTTGTCACTAGGGCCCGAGTGACATGATTTCAGATCTAAACCGTTTATGTTTTCACCATTATATCTATGTTCTAGATCTGATCTTGCAAGTCATATTCACCTATTACATGTTATGATCCGTAAACCCCGGGGTGACAGTAATCGGGATACTTTCCGGTGATGACCGTAGTTTGAGGAGTTCATGTATTCACTATGTGTTAATGCTTTGTTCCGGTTCTCTATTAAAAGGAGGACTTAATATCCCTTAGTTTCCTTATGGACCCCGCTGCCACGGGAGGGTAGGACAAAATATGTCATACAAGTTCTTTCCATAAGCATGTATGACTATTTACGGAATACATGCCTACATTATATTTATGAACTAGAGCTAATTTTGTATCACCCTAGGTTATGACTGTTATATGATGAATATCATCCAATGAATCCACCGATCCAATGCCTAAGAATTTTCCACATATTGTTCTTGCTAAGTTACTACTGCTGTTGTTACTGTTACACTTGCTACAAAATCATTGCTATCATTGTTACCGTTACTATTGCTACTACCACTACTATCCAAACTATCATACTACTGTGCTACTGATCACTTTGCCACAGATATTTAATCTCCACGTGTGGTTGAATTGACAACTCAACTGCTAATACTTGCAAATATTCTTTGGCTCCCCTTGTGTCGAATCTATAAATTTGGCTTGAATACTCTACCCTCGAAAACTGTTGCGATCCCCTATACTTGTGGGTTATCAAACTTCCAATGTTCCGTCTATGACATGTGTGTTCACCATCATATTGCTTTGCATGATCATATAGAGCTGACATGATATTTGTGGCAAAACCACCATTCATCATTATTATGCATGTTGTACTAGATCATTGTACATCCTGGTACACTACTAGGGGCATTCATATAGAGTCATATTGTTTCAGTTCACTGAGTTGTAATATCGAGTTGTAAGTAAATAAAAGTGTGATGATCATCATTATTAGAGCATTGTCCCAGTGAGGAAAGGATAATGGAGACAATTATTCCCCCCCAAGTCAGGATGAGACTCCGTATGAAAAAACAGAGGCGAAAAGAGCCAAACAAAAAAATGAATGAAAATGAGAGAGAAAGAGAGAATCGGCAATGTTACTATCCTTTTACTACACTTATGCTTCAAAGTAGCACCATGTTCTTCATATAGATAGTCTCCTGAGTTATCACTTTCACATACTAGTGGGAATTTTTCATTATAGAACTTGGCTTGTATATTCCGATGATGGGCTTCCTCAAATGCCCGAGGTCTTCATGACCAAGCAAGTTGGATGCACACTCACTTAGTTTCCATTGAGCTTTCATACACTTATAGATCTAGTGCATCCGTTGCATGGCAATCCGTACTCCTCGCATCGATATCGATTAATGGGCTTCCCCATTGCCCGTTGATCCACCTAGTTGATGCAAGACATTCTTCCTTTTTGACTTCTCCTATATATCTCTACCACCACATTCTATTCCACCTATAATGCTAATGTCCATGTCTCAAGCTCATGTATTGAGTGGAGTTGAAAATGCTGAAGCGCGCTAAAAATTATGATACAATTGTCTGGTGTCACATCGGGGTGCTCATGATTTATACTTATGCGGTGAAGGCGGAGTCATGCCATGCTTACATAATTCAATGAGTAGGGATAAAATTCGTTGAGCATTTGTATATTTTGAAACAGTAATGGTTATGTTCTTATACTCATGGATATTATTATGTTGATATCAATTACTTCATCATTTCTTAATATTTATGCCGTAAAAGAGAATACATGATAAACGTGCTAGGTAGCATTCAACATCATTTTTTGTTTTTTATCATTTACCTACTCGAGGACGAGCAGGAATTAAGCTTAGGGATGCTAATACGTCTCCAACGTATCTATAATTTTTGATTGTTTCATGCTATTATATTATTAATTTTAGATACTTTATATGCAATTTTATATCATTTTTGGGAACTAACCTATTAACTCAGTGCCCAGTGCTAGTTCCGGGTTTCTGCATGTTTTTGTTTATTCAGGAAATCAATACCAAATGAAGTCCAAACACGATAATACTTTACGATGATTTATTCTGGACCAGAAGGGACCCTGGGAGCCTCGGGAGGAGACCAGGGGAGCTACGGGAGAGCCACAAGCTCACTAGGCGTGCCCCCTGAGCTTGTGGGACCCACGGAGCTCCGTTTCACCTAATTCCAACTCCGTAAATTCTCATAAATCCTGAAACCAACATAGAGCCACCCGAAACACTTTTTCCGTTGCCGCAAACTTCTGTTCTTTCGCGATCCCATCTAGAGGCCTTTTTCGGTACTCTGCCGGAGGGGGAATCGATCACGGAGGGCTTCTACATCAACCTTGCTGCCCTCCAATGATGTGTGAATAGTTTACCATAAACCTACGTGTCCATAGCTAGTAGCTAGATGGCTTCTTATCTCTCTTTGATCTTCAATACAAAGTTCTCCATGATCTCCATGGAGTTCTATCCGATGTAATATTCTTTTGCGGTGTGTTTGTTGTGATCCGATGAATTGCGGGTTTATGATCAGATTATTCATTGAAAGTAATTGAGTCTTTGCTAATATTTATTATGCATGACTATTATAGCTTTGTATTTCTCTCTGATCTATATGTTTGGTTTGGCCAACTAGATTGATTTATCTTCAGTAAGAGAGGTGCTTTGTAATGGGTTTAATCTTGTGTTGTCCTCACCTCATGACAGAAGGGGTAGCGAGGCACGTATTTGTATTGTTGCCGTTAAGGGTAAAACGACGCGGTTTATTCATATTGCTTGAGTTCATTCTATCTACATTACGTCATCTTGCTTCATGCATTACTCTGTTTGTTATGAACTTAATCACTACAGATACTAAGCTCCCAAGAAATGAGAGCGTTTGGTGCATTGGGGCTGTTTTGGTGGTAAGTGGGCCCAGTTTTGTGGATAGTCGATTTTAAATGGGCTTGTTAAGAAGATCAACCATCGCTAAAAAAAGGATCAACAACTATCTCCTCCTCTTCCTCCTCCCGTTTCCAGCGCCACTCTGTCCTCCGCGTACCCAACCCGCCGCGGCATCCCATCTCCCTTCCCTCGGTGGTGCGTACCATGATGGGGCGTCGAAGGGGGCAGGATTGCCAGAGGAATTGGCGGCAATGATGCAGTCTTCAGCACACACCTCTCTCTCCTGGTTCCCCTCCCGGCCGCGCCTGTCCTTTCTCCACCACGGGTCGAAGGCGGGCCAGACATGGCGTCGGCGACTATGGACGAGGATGGCACCGTCGAGCTGCAACGTAGGAGGGCATGGACGGAGGCGACACTAGGGTTTCTGCGCGCTCTGTACATGCACAGTGGCGTGGGAGTGATCTGGGAGATGGGCAAAATGTCGATGGCGCTCGGATGTGACGAGGTTGGCGGCGATAATATCGGTGTTGGACTGAAGCTTGGGTTAATGTTTTCGGGTATATACCTTTCTTGATGATGCCACTTCTGCATGAAGGGTGCTCAATTAGTCACTCTAGAAATTAGGGATCTAGGAGATTTAATTATGGGTAACAGTAAATTGCAGATGCAACAACTATGGCATATGGGTCAAAGGGAACCTACCGCAGTTCGACAGCAACTCCAGCCGACCTCTTTCTAGGTTTCCTACTCATGTATTTGTGTAGGGATTATTTTGTTTGATGTCCATGGATTCAATTCTATAGAGGTGCAGTAGTACTACTTTGAGATGAAATTTAGCTTCTTTGCTAGATTGGTCCTCTCTCATTACTGTTTAAAAGAAAATCCACTGCCATGCAAAGTTCTTGAACCAAATATTTTTGGGTGTGCAACTAAAATTGATTTTCATAATTATTCATTATCACTGGACAATACTATTCTACATAACTGGCATGGAAGACGAGAAATCATAGGAGATGAGAGTTATGCTGGTTAGGATCATTTGGTCCCAAATTCTCTTTTGGCTTTGTGATTCCGTTTCTTGCTGATACCAGTTAATCAGCAGTTAGTCGAGTCCATCTCTTGCTTACAGTTTACCGGTGGGACTATGGGTGTTGAGAGGTGGCTGATAGCGGGGTCGATGGACTGAGGAAGCATATGCTGCTAGAGATGTAAACATAATGATCTTGGTGAGTGATTTCACTTTTATGGGAAAAATGCAGTTTACCGCTTTACAAGTTAAACTATTAATTTGGTTGTTAAGTCGAAATGGTGTTTCTATTTTATTTCTTATTGATGATGCACTTGATCAACTGCCCTTCATTTTAGAAAAATTCAACTGAAACATTCTTCTGTTCTGTTTCGAGATGTAAACTTATTCGACTTACGCAATTGTCAGGTTCTAACTTACTGACAATAGTAGAGAAAGAAACAAAGTATGTTCCTCATCACATGTAGGTAATCTTATTACATGCAGATTATTTCTTGCCACTTCATTTGACATTCATTTAATAAGGCAACATGAATACGAAGCGTAGATAACAAACGAAGATTCACAAAGCTAGCCGCGTTCCTTCTTTGTGCTGCGGTAGATTTCGCTTCAACTGGCAACCTCATCAAAAAAATTCCCCTACCATATATGTTGGTATCCATATCAGGTGAATTAGAATATTCTTCACCACTCAACATTTTTCCTTCTAATGCGGAAGTAGCAGCTTTAGTGGACCATAAAACATGATGAATATCGTGCTCTTTGAAATAATCTACCCATCTCTTTCTGTATGTAGGCCAAATTTAGAAGGACGACATTTCATACAGCCAAACTATATAGTACAACAAATAGATCACAATGGACATGGTGCAGACTTGATATTTAGAGGTACTAAATCAGCCTTGTTGACAAGGAGCCTTATTTACGTGTGTTCATCAAGTTCTTTTGCATATACCTGGCATATACAAGTTATATTGTCAGATCAAGAAACGGCTGCAGAATCTACAATAAAATGCTTGAGGTGCAACAACTGATTTTGATGTCAAACACATAAATCTGGCAAGGAAGCACAACTTCGTATTAACATGGTTTACATTTGTAGCAGAGAACATGGCAAGTTCATCCTAATATGGAGAAAATAAGAACAAGACGGATCATGCTAGCAAACTAATTTTAGCAGAGAAGATATATGAGAAGGCTGAATTATACATGGTTGCTCATGATAAGGATGCGGAAAGATGTTAAGTGGATCCCCAAATATTCCTTCAAGTCGAATAGATCCTTACCGGCATGTCTTTAAAAAATGCATTACCAAGTGACTACTCATTTTTATTCTCGTTCTTTATTTTTCCTTCACCAGATTTGTTTTTGTTTTAGGCTGTGTGACAAAGTGGAGTTGCAGAACTCTTTTATGTATACACACTAGACGTGCAGTTTCAATAATTCTTTGGTCATGCCCACTGATGGTAGTACCATCATATAACCAGGGAAATCTACATTGTAGGTTATTTGGTTCCCCTTTCATGCATGAGTCGGCAGCGGCATAGCCATTCCTTCAATGTGCTATTACCAGTTGTCAAAGTGTCAAACACAACTACACAAGTATGCTTTCTTAATGTAGTTCTAACTTTATGTTTCTATGACACCCTAATAAACTCTTACCCCATTAACTTATAGGAGTATGCTTGCATAAGATGAATGGGAGAGTTAACTCACGACTAAAAAACGGCGTGCAACGCGCTCTATCACACACTAGTACGATAGATGCATGCTGGATAGCGGTCGATTGGTGGAGTAATAGTAGTAGATGCAGAATCATTCTGGTCTACTTTTCATGGACGTAATGCCTATATACATGATCATTTCCATGAATAACATCATAACTATGCTCTTTTCTATCAATTGCCCAACAGTAATTTGTTTACCCACCTTATGCTATGTTTCAAGAGAGAAGCCTCTAGTGAAAACTATGGCCCCCGGGGCTACTTTTATCATATTTCAAAAACCAAAAATACATTACTGCAATTTATTTACTTTTATTTTGTTTTGCAATTTATATATCTACCACCACCAGATTTAATCCTTGCAAGTAACGAGTTAAAGGGGATTGACAACCCTCTTGCCCGCGTTGGGTGCAAGTATTTGCTCTTGTGTGTGTAGGTGTTGTTCACTAGGCTTGGTGTGATTCTCCTATTGGTTCGATAACCTTGGTTCTCTCTAAGGGAAATACTTATCAGCTACTATATTGCTCCACCCTTCCTCTTCAGGGAAAATCCCAACGCAGTTCACAAGTTGCACCTCTCCATCCATGGCGATCCGGTCTCTGACGACCGTGTGGTACGCAAGTTTTTGCGTGTTGTGCCCCGGAGGTACACCCAGGTGGTGCACTTGATGGAGAGTCTCGTCGACCTCCAAACCCTCACAATTGAGGAGAAAACCGATCAGCTCAAGGTGACGGAGGATTGTTTCGACCAGTACAACAAGGGTCATGCCGGTGCCTGACTTGTGCTCACCAAGGAAGAATGGCGCACGCGTTTGAAGCATGATGCCAACAACGGCGTAGGCGGGAGCAACTCATCGAATGTGCAGTGGCGCGGTAGAGGTTGTGGCCGTGGCTGCGATGGTGGTCGTGGCGAAAAGCACAAAGGCCCTCTCGATACTAACGCCCGTTGGGGAAGAGTTAATGACAACGGCGATGCAAACCATTACAATTGTCACAACTATGGCATTGCCAGCCACTGGGCTTGGGACTGCCGTAAGAAGAAGCGCGAGCAGGCCCAAGCCCTCCTTGCTCAAGGACCAGTAGACGAAGACGAAGATTCATGCCTCCTGGTGATTAAGGAAGTCTTGTTGACAGTCATAGCCGATGTTGGGCAAAATGCTGCTATGACAGCAAAAGTCTCTACCACTGAAGCATTCCAGCAGCGCCCGAAAATGCTGCCATGGCAACAAAACTAATTGTCGCCAATGCCACTGAAGAGTGTGTCTTCCTCAATGAAGAGTGTGTTGTGTCATTCTCTGGTACTCCCCGGAGAACGTGGGCATTTCTTGGTACCTCGACACCAACGCATCCGACCATATGACCGGCGATGAGGCCACGTTCATCAAAGTAGACAAGGGCACCTTCGGTACTATAAAGTTAAGGGACGACTCCCTCATGGCGATTCGAGGGTGCGACACCGCCCTGTTCACCACAGCTGGCGAGGAACACCGTGCACTGACCATTGTGTATTGGATTCCCCGGCTGAAGAGCAACATCGTCTCCATCTGGCGGTTGGACAAGAATGCATGCCCGCACTCGTGGAAGGTGGGTATATGATGGTGCGCGATCGCTAGCACCATGTCCTAGCCAGGGTGCCACGTCATGCAACTGCCTCTACATCATTCACCTACAACTCACCAGGTCGATCTGCCTGGCGGCGCACACCGTTGAGGTGGCATGGCGCTAGCATGCTCACTCCGGGCACAAGCACTTTGGTGGCCTCAAGAGGCTGGCATAGCAGGGTAGGTCCGTGGGTTGCCGCTCATCCAACATACAAAGAAGGTTTGTGGCGCCTGCCTGGCCAGGAAGCATCGATGGATGACATTCCCATAAGAAGTGAACCAGATCACCAAAACGGAGCCGCTGGAGCTTGTGCACGGTGATCTGTGTGGCCCCATCTCACCGCCAACTCTCGGCAGCAAGAAATACTTCCTCTTCCTTGTTGATGAAAACAACATGTACATGTGGCTCTATCTGCTACGCAATAAGGACAAGGCGGCCCAGGCGATCCAACATTTCCAGGCACTCGCAGAGCGCGAGACCAGGCGGAAGTTGCGTACTTTGTCTGTCCCCGAGAAATGGGAAGGGAAAGGCCATCATAACTGGATGTAAATTATTCACTGGATAAATGGAATTTTTTTTAGGAGCATCGTTCAAAGACCATCCAATACTATCCCTGATTTTTTTTTCATTTGTACATTTCCTGGGTAAAATCCCGTGTCCCTGTTACCATCGTACTTTGGCACTTTGCTTGGGATCCCTACCTCACGATATGTCGGATTTACCTCCGTCACTAGTTCAGCACAACCATACAACAATAGTATTTCAACATCTAGTGCTACAACACCTTACATACTTAACAATAGAACGACAAACAATTACTCAAATTCAGTACATATCTCCTTCAGCTTCCTGATCTTCTCCTTGGTGGCCTCTCTCTCTTAGCAGGTTAGCACTCATGAACTCCAACTTCTTCTCTTCCTTCAACTTGTCCCTCTCTTTTTATGCCTTGGCCCTGAGCACTTGGTGTATGCTTGTGGTTGAGCTATCAACCAGGTTCTTCTTCTCCAGCTCTGCCTTCAGATCACTCACAACCGAGTATTTAACAAAAAACTACCACATTTCACGAAAATGTGACAGAAAACTACCACTTTACGATTTTGTGTGAAAAACTACCTGATTTGTCCTAATCCGTGGCAAAAAATTACCAAGTGTCGAAACCGGCCGCTTCGCCCGCGCTAAGCACCAAACTGACCAGCCGGTCCCACGTTTCAGGTGCCACGCTAGCCAACCGACGCCCGCCGCGCATTAACGGCCGTTAACGGCGCGTCCGCGATCGGAAACGGCTGTTGTCGGTCGGCCAATAAGTGAGAGCGAGCTCGGCCACTCGTTCATTCTCTTCCTCCTCGCTCGCTCTCACTCCTCCTCATCCTCTCCCTCTCCCTAGTGCTCTGAGCATATCGCCGTTGCCACCGCGGCCATTGCTGCCGGTAGAAGTTGAGGATGCCATCCTGGAATGACGAGGAGAGCTCGGATGAGGACACCTGCATGGTTTCAATGGATCCTAAGATCTTTGTAAGTGCATAATGGTGGAACAGAGTTAGGATTAGGGTTAGTTCATCCAAATTGGAGATTTCAAAGTTGCTTTTGGTTTGATTCCAAGTTTGTTTTGCAGGAAACCCCTGACAGTGTGGTGGATCCATCTTTTTGTGGTTCTTACACTGAATCTTTGCCGACTTGCATGATGCATCATCAGAGGCCGAAGAAGATGGTAGCTTTTGGAGGAGCCTTGACTGGGAGGCGATATCTGGGTTGTCTTGTGCAGCAGGTATTAAATATTGCAGGCTTACTTGTTTTGCTAGTGGAGATGTGTGGTGTGTGATGTGTTTTGCTGCTGGAGATGTGTGGTGCAGCATGTTAACTGAATTTTGTGTGCAGAGATGTGGTGCAGCATATTAAGTTGTGTAGATATGTGTGTTGTAGTTTTGAACTGAAACTTGAAAGTGCCATACATATGGAAGCTATATGTGAAAGTAGATCTTTAGTTAATTGAATTCAATAAATGACTGAACCTGAGAACACCTGTTTAATGTGTACTGTGAACTGAATATTATTGTTAGCTGTTAACTGAATATAGCTATTAACTAAATATAGTTGTTAACTAAAAAAGAACAGAGTTACATGAATTTATCTCTGTTGCTAAATATAGTTGTTAACTGATTTTTTCTCTGCAGCTAAATAAGGTGATGTGTACTTAGTATCAAAGAATTATGTTTGCATAATTCAGAGAGCATATTGATGCAAACAAAGGGTTTCAGTTAAATGAAATGACTTTATGACTTGAGTTATCTGTACTAAGTTTGTTACTAGGTGCTTTGTGCTTAATTATAAATAATTGCTTCTGTAGGATGTAGGTGTGAACTGTGGGGTTGTGGAGTGGGTGGATGGTCCTTGGCCAGAGATTCTACAAAGGTGCCTAACAAGGATTTGGGACATGTACCATGAGCAGAACTTGGGGAGGGTGAAGGACAAACAGGCCCATGAGAAAGAGGTGGCCAAGCTAAAGAAGGAAATTGATTTCCTGTCAAACAACTACAACTAGTTGGTGGAAGATGTATCCAAGCTTTTTGACTATCTAGATGGCAAGATGTCTCATGACATGGACTATACCAGTCAGGCAATCAATGAACTAAATGAGAAGAAGAAACAACTTGAGGATCAGGCAAAGATTGAGTTAAGTATGGAAAAGCTGAAGCTTGCCAAGGAGCAAGGTGCATTCTTAAAAGCCAAGCAGATATCATTTAGAACATGAGGAAGGCCATGAAGGAAGTGGAGGGGGACAGGGACCTACTTAAGCAAGAGAAGAAGAAGCTGGAGTATCTGATTGCTGATCTGCTCAATGCTGGGCATGCCAGCAAAGATAAGCTGGAGAGGATCAAGGCAATTATGAATGAGTGAAGTGCTTGGTGTGTGGGTTAAGTAATTAGTAGGCCTATATATATAGCTCGCCTTGGAATGTCATGCATGTTAGGTGTATATTTTGGGAAAGTTTCATGTGCTTTCAGAACCTGAATCAAGATGGTATGAGGGAGGGAGGTACTGTTATGGTTTAAGAACTAGTTGGTTTTATCTATGATGTAATGACTTTTATGTTAAGACCTACTATGCTAAGTGAGTACTCATGCTAAGTTAAGTAAGTAAGAATGTTTTATCTATGATGAGGCTGTTTTACTCTGCATATATTATGTGTGGATAACTGACAGTAGTGACATAGTTGGAAATGATAACACACATAGTCAGTTTTGCCCATATCCAACTTAGATAGTCTGACAAATAACTGAACATAGATAGCAAGTAGATAATCATTAGAACTAAACATAGATAGCAAGTAGTACTAAACATAGTGCCTGCATACATAGATAGTACTGGCATTCATAGTCTGACATACTTCTGGCATACATAGATAGCAAGTAGGGCTTCAAACTGAACATATAGCTGACCAAACTGAACATTTGAACTTACTGAACTTACGAAAGTTCAGGACTGACGAAACTAAAGTATTTTGCACTGACGAAACTGAATGCAGCATCTCAGTCCTCCTTCTTCAGCATCTTCAGACGCTGGGAGCGGTGCACCGTAGTCATGTTCACGGCCGCCCTCTTCTTCTTGCCCGGCGCCGGCTCCACCACATCTTCACCGCCGCCATCTTCTTCTTGCTTCACGACGACGACCTCTAGGAGATCAGTGACCTCTGGCAGCGCGTCCACGTGGATTGGGAGGTTCCTGTCCCCCTCCACGGCGTCGAGGACGGGAGCCAACAGTTGCACATCAGGCTCGTCGTCAAACAGTACGACAACCTCCTCCACCTCATCGTCAGAGGACTCGTCCTCATCATAGTCAGAGGACTCGTCGTCAGAGGACTCGTCATCAGAGTCGCCTGATGGCCCAAGGACCCATGGATTGCGCCTCTCCCAGTAGGCATTGTTGATGGGGGCTGGGAAAGCGAGGACGGCGTCGATGACATGATCCGCGGCGGCCGGCGGTGTGGTGGACGAGCGGTACATCCACCAACGGGCGCGCTGCCTGGGGTCGGGGGAGCGCTGCACCTCGCGCATCGCCCATAGGAGAATGGTCGCCGGCGGTAAGGTGCGGCCGGCAGGGAAGGCACGCTGCTATTCAGCAACTGTCATCACCTTCACCAGGCCGCGGGCGTGGTTCCTCATCAAAGCCAGACTGGGGAACCAGCGCGCGATCTCCCTGTACTACGCGCGCATCTCCTGGTTGTTGCCGGCGAGATCTTTGATGGCCTGCTACCAGTCCATGGCGACGGCGGTGGGGGTGGCTGTCGACGGCGATTTCGACAGGAGAGAGTAGGAAGTGGAGTGGGCGCTGCGAGCGGCGAGTGGGCGAGTGAGCAGAGAGAGTGATGGGTGGACACGTATTAAAGGCTGAGAATCCGAAACACCTAGTGTTACTCAACGCACGCTCACCATGCTGCCGGCCGCAACGCACGCTGAACAGACGACGTGGCTAACAAAATATAATTAGTTTGGCCGATGCTAGTCTAACAAATCACTAGCACTAGCCCATTGGTATTGAACGCATGGTTACAACCCTAAAGTCCTGGGTTCGAGCCCCAGGCCAAACTATTTTTTTTGCAGAGTTTCTATGGGAGTCTGAATTTAACTTCTGGTTCAACTGTCTGAATTTAACCAGGCTAGTATCACAAATTAAAATGAACTATATAAATGGCAAATTAAAACAAATAAAGTATCACAAATTAAGTACCATACATTAAACGTTCTCCACAAGTTCACATGTCTGAATTTAACCAGGCTAGTAGCAGAACACACACTCGGTAGCATAACACAAACTTAGTAGCATACAATCAAACTTAGTAGCAGAACACAAACTTAGTAACAGAGTTTCAATGGTTTCCACTAGCATTGAAATAGGCTGCAAACTTTCTAGGAGGTTTCTTCTTCCTCTTGGCTGCTAATATCCCTGGTTCTCAAGTGGATGTTCTTGGTGCATTGAATGTTCTTGTTGATGCTGATCCTCTTGGAGCTCTTGTTGATGTTGATCCACTTGGAGGTGCTGGTGAAGACCTGGCTGCTCCTGCTGAAACTGTTGATGTTGAACCTCTCTTATCTGTTGCTGTTTTCTGTTCCTCATTGCTTTAGGAGGTGGAGCAGATGAGGCTGGCATCTGTGAAGTTTGTTGTTGATGTGGGGGTTGTGGAGGTGAATGTGTAGCACTAGAGGAACCCCTAAAAATTTCTCTATTCTCCTGCATGACAGAATCAAAACAGTTAGTAAATAGACCAGATCTAAAATAATTAAACAAAGAATGCAACATTTATAAATGACCTGGTGTAAGTACTTTCTCATCTCAAGACTTGGTTTTAGAGATTTCCCATAGTTAGTATATCTATGGCCCTGTAGACCACAATTGCTGCATGTAATTGTTCATATCCTGCTTGTGTCCTTTGGTGTAGGCACCTCAAACTGGCCCTTTCTCCTAGTTGTCTATTTCTTCCCTGGTTTTTCTTTGAACACTGGGGGCTCAATATCCTGAGTATGGGTGTCGTGGCGTAATCTGTGACCAGGACAGGTACACAATGTCTTTGTATGCTTCAATATATAGTGGTTTTTTTGGAAAATTCATCCACATAGTCTTCTGGTGCATGTGAAGCTTGCTCATTGCTGCTATTGCATGACTGCATGTCCCACCTGTCATGTCCCACCTCCTGCAGTCACATGAGTTAGTAGCTATGTTCACACAGTACTAATTTTCAACACTAGACACTTGCCAAATGTCAGGACCAGCCCTATGTGCCTCAGAAAATTTGGCATACTTCTTATTCTCCTCCAGTTTCTCTGAATAGTTGGGTGTGATCATCCACCTGCTGGTCTCTATTTTTTCCCTAGTCTTCTGCCTTTTGATCATCTGCTTAGTCCTAATTCCTTCGAACATAGTCCTATTTGGTTTGGCCCTAACATTAAGGATCATTTTGTTGAAAACCTCACTAAGGTTTTTCACAACAAGATCAAATTTGCAATTGTAATCCATTGTAGACCTACACCAAGTCTCCTTTGGAATTTTTTTAAGCCACTTCCAGGCATCTCACACTCTGCTTTAAGCTCTGCCATTGCTAATTCATGGCCATGTTTGGTGAATGAGTAGCTAGCCTGATCTACTATCTTCTTTAGTTCTGCTCCTCCGAAACCAGCTGACTTAAAATTTGCATATATGTGCCTCAGGCAGTATCTCTAAGGGGAATCAGGGAACACCTCATTTATAGCCTTAAGAAGACCCTGATTACAAATTAATAACCATGGTCATGAACAAAAAGAAATATAGCCAGTAATAACAATATATATCTGAACTACTGGCTAAGATAGGGTGCATACCTTTTGCCTGTTAGAAATAATGGTGTAGGTTCCACATTTGCTTCCACTTCCAATGCAACATCTAAGCTGGGTTAGGAACCATGTCCAACTCTCTGAATCTTCCTTATCAACCACACCAAAGGCTATGGGGTATATGTTGTTGTTGCCATCTCTTCCTGTGGCTGCAAGAATTTGATGTCCAGTGATTAGCTTGATGAAGCAACCATCAAGCCCTGCATCCATACCCAAATTAGCTAGCATAAATTTATGAACAAGATATTTTGAACAAAATGCAGTTGTAGATTTACCTATAAAGGGCCTGCAACCATTAAGAAATCCTTGCTTTGATGCATGCAAGCAGTAGAACATGTACTTAAATCTAGGAGTTGGTGCGGGGTTTTACGGGTCCTCAAATGTTGTAACTATACACCTACTACGGGGTTTGTATCAATAACTGCTTGCAGGTAGTCCCTCAGTCTATAGTACTGCTCCTTCTGGTCACCTTGCACAACCTTCATAGCCTTCCTCCTTACCCTATAGGCCACACTCTTTGATACATCAACTGAAAACTTGACTTTGTTGTTTTTAATAAGTGCATCTACAGGTGCTCTAGGATCTGCTCTAAGAGAAGGCTCAACTGCTTTTGAAAGTCACTTAGTAGTAACCTTTGTGTTCTCTGCTGATGCTGGACAAGTGTGCTCCATGTTACACTTCTTAATGCAGAAAGTTCTTTCATGAGCTATCCTGGAGGCACACATGTACAATTCACATCCATGCTCTCTCTGTGAACACCAAACAATATTTTTTGTTGGAGAGTTCCTGTGGTAGTGAAAAGACCTCTAAGTCCTTATATGAAAATCCATTAATGCTTCTCTGAATGGGTAAACACTGTCAAAACACAAGCTCTTGCACAATAGTAAATGTGAATTGGGAATTTTGGGGTCAAAATATACCCTTTCCTTCATCTTTTTCTTACTACTCTTTGTCTTTGGCTTCTTCATGAGGTATGGTAGTTCAACTTCATCTTCTTCTTCCTCATCACTTATGCCTACATCCCCAGCAAAACAAAACTCATCTGCTTCAGGAAACCAATATTCAAAACGTTTTTTCTCTACCTCATTATGACATCTGCTAGTTGGACCAGGGTTCTTCACATGTTTCACAATAGCAGTACTTTCCAATGATCTGTCCTCTTCAGAGGCACACTCTATTTCCATTTGAACAGCTTCAGCACTCCCATCTGAATGAACTGAATCATCTGAACAAAATTCGGACACTTCAATGTCTCCTTCAAAGTGGTTCAAATCTGCCTCTCTTTGAATCCTGCTCCTCTCAAGCTGAGCCTTTCTATCATCTATCTGATTCTAAAGCTTAGATTGCTCCACAACCTTTTTCACACAGCAGCTCTCTTGAGTGTTCATGTAATTCTCATTAGCCAGTGTACTAATTCCAGGTTCAACATTTCTCACAACCTTTATGTTCACAACCTTGACATGATGAAAAAACTCCAACATTTCATGAACACTAGCTTCATTACCTAAATACTTTACTCTTTCAAATCCAATTTCCTCCTCCTTCACATAGTACATGTAATCACTCTCCCCATACCCTTCACTGACTCATATATACCCCTTTTCATAGGGTTTCTTCCTTCTAAATGAAACCATATCTCCCACTTCTGGTCAGCCAAACTGCACAAATATGTGCTCATCATTTGAATTGAAATTGGCAGAACTAGAGTTGCAATAAAGTTTACTAAACATGTTCAACAAACATAAACAAAGTCTCACTAAGTTGCCAGATTGAACAAAACATGTGCATTTAAGCAAGAGATTGTCCATACCTGCCACCCTTGGAACATCTAGGCACCAGCGATGACTGGGCGAGCGGTGCCTCCATTTCTTGAAACCACACTGCGTCGGCGTAGCTATTGCTCCCCAACCAGTTATCCACTTCAGAGAACGAGCCCACAACGTCCAAACTTGTGCCACTGGCGCCGCCGTCGCCGCCGACGTCTCCGCCACCCATATCGCCGCTGCCACCGTCCGGATTCACCAACGCCATGGCGGCCGCCACCTAGGTCAGACAGATGACAGAGGGAGAGGAGGGAGAGAGTGAAGCGCGAGAGGGGAATGGATTGGATCAGGTCTTGACCTGGCCGACTGACAGAAGCCGTTTCCGACCGTGGACGCACCGTTAACGGCCGTTAACGCGCGGCGGGCGTCGGTTGGCCAGCGTGGCACCTGAAACGTGGGACCGGCTGGTCAGTTTGGTGCTTAGCACGGGCGAAGCGGCCGGTTTCGACACTTGGTAGTTTTTTGCCACAGATTAGGACAAATCTGGTAGTTTTCCGCACAAAATCGTAAAGTGGTAGTTTATGTCACTTTTCCGTGAAATGTGGTAGTTTTTGGTTAAATACTCCTCACAACCACCCGTTCATTGTTGAACTGCTCAGCCACCATTTTTTTTAAATCAACTTTGAAAATTTTGTGGTCATTCTCCACCCTTTTTCTTGTCTCCTAGTATCTTGGAGTTCTCTTCTGCATTAACCACATTTGCTCCGAGCCACTCTATGTTCTCATCATCATACATGGTCTATAACTTAGCTAGGCGCATCTTCGGGATCAACCCGCTCCAGATAGGTGTACTTCAGTTCTTCCTATTATATCTCAAAATATAAGCAAATTGCACTTCATCATGCCAAAAAATGGTACACTACAGAATCTCACAAGTAATTTCATTGCTAAATCTACCAATTTGACACCACCAACCTTCTTCGCGCAAGCCAAAAACCTCCTGCCATTATCCACTTACTCAAATGCCACAAACTTCTCACAAGAGGATTTGTGCTGGCACACAAAATGCAGATCTGAAGCCACTCCGCTCCATTGCTTGCAGTACACCGTCCTAGGAAGCTGAAAGGAGAACAAATCAGCTTCAATCGATGTGTGTAAAAAAATCCTATTTCCCCCCAAATCCATAACCCTAGCCGCATGAGAAGGAGAGGCTGGGACGAACCTGGCTGCTTATGGAGTCGTCGTTGAACGACGAGCCGCTCGAGAGATCATCCTAGGAGACCATGGGTACCGCGGAGGCGCTTACCCGGAGACTAGGCAGTGGCAGCAGCGGCAACAAAGTGTGGCAAAGGAGTCTTGGGTGAAAGATTTGGAGAATATTTGCCACACTTGGGCTTTTCCATTACATGTCAATATATAGACAGATTTACAATCCTAACCATAAATGGGAGATCACAACAATATCGATACTCCTCGATTTAGGGGATTAGGAGATATGTCACGATACGTGACATATTAGTCTAACACTCCCCCGCAGTCACAACCGGAGGAGAGCGGACGTTAAGACTGGACCGAAAATCCAGAAACAACGGCGACGGGAGGCCCTTCGTCAAGATGTCGGCGAACTGGCGTGACGAGGGAACATGCAGCACACGGACCTGACCCATGGCAACACGATCGTGAACGAAGTGGAGATCGACCTCGATGTGTTTGGTACGCTGATCTTTGGACGAGGTTGGTGGACATGTAGACGGGCGGCGACGTTGTCGCAGAAGACGATCGTCGCAGGAGGAGATGGTCGATGAAGCTCTTGGAGAAGTTGCCGAAGCCAACTCGCCTCAGCCACGGCGTTAGCCACGGCGCGGTACTCGGCTTCAGCGCTCGAGCACGAGACCGTGTGTTGTCGCTTGGAGGACCAAGAGACGAGATTATCTCCGAGGTAGACACAGAAGCCTGACGTCGAGCGCCGAGTGTCAGGGCAGCCGGCCCAGTCGGCGTCGGTGTAGGCAATCATGGAGTCCGGTGAAGTCGAGTAGAGCTGAAGGCCATGAGAGAGCGTGCCCTTGACGTAGCGCAAGATGCGCTTGATGGCCGCGAGGTGCTGTTCACGCGGGTCATGCATATGAAGACAAACCTGCTGAACGGCGTTGGCGATGTCGGGGCGCGTGAAGGTGAGGTACTGGAGAGCTCCAGCAAGACTCCGGTACTCCGTGGGATCGGCCACGGAAGAGCCGGCGATGGCGGGCGAAGCTTCGGCGAGGTGTCAACCGGTGTCGAGGCCGACTTGCAGGCAGTCATGCCGGCCCTGTCCAGAATCTCCGCGGCGTACTTAGCTTGCGAAAGATGCATGCCGGAGGAGTCGCGGGTGACCGCGATGCCGAGGAAGTAGTGAAGGCTGCCCATGTCCGTCATGGCAAACTCTGCTCGGAGAGAGGCCGTGATCCTGTCCAACAAGCGGGTCGATGAGGCGGCGAGGACGATGTCGTCCACGTAGAGCAGGAGGAGGGCCGTGCCTTCCGCACACCGGAGAACGAACAACGAGGTGTCCGAGCGGGAGCACATGAAGCCGGTCGAAGTGATGAAAGTCGCGAAGCGCTGGTACCACGCACGGGGAGCCTGCTTGAGACCGTATAGATAACGGTTCAGCCGACAGATGTGCTCGGGGCGACTGGAGTCGATGAAGCCGGTGGGTTGTCGACAGTAGACAACCTCAGCAAGAGTGCCATGTAGAAAGGCATTCTTGACGTCGAGCTGACGAGTCTCCCAGTTAAGAGAGAGCGCGATGGAGAGGAGACACGCACGGTGGCCGGTTTGACAACCGGGCTGAAAGTCTCGTCGAAGTCGACACCGGGCTCTTGAGAGAAACCCCGAAGTACCCAACGAGCTTTGTAGCGATCGAGGGAGCCATCGGGCTGGAGCTTGTGGCGAAAAACCCACTTGCCGGAGACGATGTTAGCATCCCGAGGAGGGGGCACAAGATCCCAAGTGTTGTTCTTTGAGGAGAGCGCGGTACTCAGTCCATAGCATCGAGCCAGTTGGGATCCTTGAGAGCTGCACGGACGGAGGTGGGAACCGGCGAGTACCTGCTGACAGAGGAAACATGCAGGTTAAGCCGCTTGCGAGGGCCCTTGTGGATGCCGGAGGTGCTGCGCGTGCGATGAGTGGGTGGGGCGCCTGGTTCGGGAGGAGTATCCGGTGAGGGAGGGGCGGGTGGTGAGGGTGGTGCGGGTGGTGATGGAGGGGTGGGTGGTGGGGAGGGTGGCAGGGTAGGAGTAGGAGTGACGATCGGAAGAGGCGGGACAACTATGGGTAGTGTGTAATCGTCGGCGAGGAAGTCGTATGTGGCTGCGGTGGTGGGCTGTAGGGAGGCAAATGGAAAGGTCATCTCATCGAAGACGACTTGACGAGAGATGATGATGCGGTGGGTAGTGAGGTCCATGCACCGATATCCCTTATGATGAGAGGAATAGCCCAAAAAAACACAAGCACTCGAACGCGGCGACAGTTTATGTGGCATGGTGGAGGCGGTATTGGGGTAGCATAGGCAGCCGAAGGCAGCGTAGTGATGAGTAATCGGGATAGTTGCCGTGAAGGGCAAAGTATGGAGAGGAGCTGCAATGGTTTTGGTGGGAAGACGGTTAAGAACGTGAGTGGCGGCGTGAAGTGCTTGACCCAAAAGCGAGGAGGTAAGCTAGCCTGAAATAAGAGAGAACACACAATGTCATTGACAGTGCGAATAATGCGTTCAGCTTTACCGTTTTGTTGGGATGTGTATGGGCAAGAAAAACGAATATGAATACCGTGCGTGGCAGCAAGAGAGTGGAGTTTGTTGTTGTCGAACTCACGACCATTGTCACATTGGATGGACACGAGAGGTAAGCCGAACTGAGTATGGGCGGACGCACGAAAAGCGGAGAGCGAAGCGTAAGCACCAGATTTTTGGCGAAGCGGAACGGTCCATAGAAAATGTGTGAAATCATCAAGAATGACTAAAAAATATTTATTGCCAGAAGCACTCAAGATTGGTGAATTCCAAAGATCACAATGCACTAACTCGAATGGACGAGTGGTACGACTAGTAGAAGCAGAAAAAGGCAAACGTACATGACGTCCTAGTTGACAAGCATGACATAAAGGGGAGGGATTTATTTTTCTAATACAAGGGAGGGAAATATGCTCGAAGAGGCGACGGTAAGCATCATGGACGGGATGTCCGAGACGACGGTGCCACAAGTCGTGAGGGGCGGTGAGCGTGGCGAGGGCGCGAGGAGGCGGAGGGCATGTGAATGTGTAGAGCTCCCCCGTACTATTGCACCGAAGGATCTCGCGCCGGGAATGAAGGTCCTTCACAGAGAAACCAAAGGGGTCAAAAGCGACAATGCAATGATTATCAGTAGTGAATTGACGAACGGAAATAAGATTTTTGATAATGCTAGGTGTTACTAAGACATGGCGTAAGTGAAGAGGTCTGTTAGGAAAAAGAGAAGGAAGGGAAGAATGACCGGATGTGGTGACGGGAACGGTGGAACCGTCGCCGACCACCACGTGACGATATATAGGATGATGAGAAAGGGAGGATAAGATACCGGCATCGGAGGAAAGATGGGCGGTCGCGCCCATCGTCCATGACCCACTCGGGGCCGGGCTGCTGCAACGTCGTGTTGGTGAAGTGTTGGGCGAGTAGCGGTGTCCCATGATGGTGCCGGTGTTGGTGGTGCGGCGTGAGCGTAGCGGCGCCCGTATGGGGCCAGGCCGTAGCTTGCCGTAGTGGGTCGGAGCGGCCGGTGGAGCAACCATGTAGGCGTGGCCTTGAGGCGGAGCCCGTCAGGATGCCGCCGGTGTTGCCGCCGGAGTTGGTGGGGCGGGGCGCATGGGCCACATCTGGATGGCTCTGTCCAAGGATTGAATGGAGTTGGCATGGGAGGAGCGCCACCGGTGGACTTGTATCCCTTGTTCTTGCCCTTCCCCTTGCCATAGCCGGTGGCATGAGGATTGTGAGCGGGAGCAGGAGCCCGCCATAGCTGGCCGCGGGCCGAACAGGAAGGAGCACCACCGCCGCCTCCGGAGGACGAGCCGCCGCCCGGAAGGAGCGGGACGGGTCCTTTGGCGGCAGTAAAAGCGGAGGCCGAGGTGTTGTTGGGCGCCGAGAGGCCTTCATCTCGTGGAAGCAGCAGATGTTGCGAAAGTTGAGAAGGTAGGGAATGGCGTGAGTAGAAGCGATGTCGGCGGCGGCTGTCGAAACGCTTCGTGGAGGCCCTTGATGACGTTGGTGACGAGCTTCCGGGATCGGAGGCAGGCGCACCGACCTCGGCGAGGCGTCGGCCGCCGTCTTCTGCGGTGAAGGTACTCGGTGATGGACCGATCCTCCCGCTTAATGTTGTGGAACTCCTCGGCGAGATAAATCTCGCGGCTCTTTTGGTTGTCGTTGAAGAAGCGCGACGGCGGTCCAGACCTTATGCACGCCGTGGCGAGTGGTGGTTTCGGTGAGGCATGACGAGGTCGACGATGTCCATGGCCATGGAGCCATAGAGCGGTGAACACGAGGGCATCGAGGCGGAGCCACGTTGGGTCGGTGGAGGGCGTCTCGAAGGTGAGGTGATCCTCGAGGGCGTAGGTGGTGACGGCGATGTTGAAGAAGGTCCTCCACTTGGGGAAGACGGCGCTCTTGAACTCGAGGACGATGGGGACGAGAGAGCGGACGTTGGGGATGGCGGTGGCATGCGCCCAAAGGGCGGCGTTGGGGTGAGGAGCAGCCGGCCGAAAGCGAGCTCGGGCGCCATGGGAGGGAGGTGTTGGTGGCGGCGGGAGGCGAGGCCGTGGCGCTAGGGTTGGAGGAGCGGAAGCGAGAGGATTCTTAGGCTGATACCATGAAAGATTTGGAGAATATTTGCCACACTTGGGCTTTTCCATTACATGTCAATATATAGAGAGATTTACAATCCTAACCATAAATGGGAGATCACAACAATATCGATACTCGATTTGGGGGATTAGGAGATATGTCACGATACGTGACATATTAGGCTAACATTGGGGATGGGTGGGATTGAAACGGACGGCGCACGCCCTTAAACCGTAGGGTACCTGACGCCCGCGTAACGGACGGGGTCTTCTAACGATGTCTGTCCGCGGACGCCTCATCAGGCTAACAGGCGGGACCAACCTGTCAGAAACGTTGTCTTTGCGAGCTCAATTCGTCATCAATGCGCAATTTGTTACTCATTAGGCGCGAAAGTGGTAGTTCGCTGTGAGTTGTCTGAGATGTGGTGGCAATCGGTTATCCTAACCTCATATGTGGTTGTCTTATGCAATGTATGAATTTTTGGCAACTTTGAGATCTGTTTCAAAGAATTTCCAACTCCTAGTTAGTGTTACCAAAATCTGAATCCTGAGTTGTTTCTGAGCAGAAAGTGGAGACCGCCAAGCCACGGTCAAGTTATGATGCACAAACACAATCATTTTGTCTAACTTTAGAACCATAGCACACGGTTAAGTTGAAGAATGCGACGAAGCCTCAGCATCGCCTGAAAAATGAAATTTGACCTGAAGCTCTGGATATAAACTGACATAAGAATAGCCATCAGTAGTTCCCATTGTTTTCATGGGTCCTTACTCCTTACCCTATTCAAGTTGCTCTTACACAAACCAAATTATTCAGGCGCTCCCCGCCGCGCCAAAGCAGGCGATCGGCGCGCTGCAAACAGAATTTTAGCGCGCCGCGCGTTGGGCGGCTGTTGGAGTTGCTCCGACACAAACTAAATTATTCATCAACATGATATACATTGCCCGATTCTCAAACCATCCTTTTTCCAATTTCATCCCAATTTGGACACCAGCAGGCAAGAGATACTGCCCAATTACAAGCCGCACATTGTGAAGGGGAAAACTTGTGATTCAATTCAAACGGGAGACAGTAAAGGTACAAGGAATTGTACAAACAAGGAATGAGATGTGAGGATAGGAGGCACAACCATATCGCAACTGCCACTAGGCGGTGCCGGCGCCGGAGCCGGACTCCTCCTCGAGCTTGCGCACGTAGGCCGAGAGCACGGCGACGACGTCCCTGGCGGGCGCCTGCAGCGTGGTGACGAGGGAGGTGGCCGGCCCATTGAGGGCGCCGAGCAGCTTGGAGTAGACCTCGGCGCGGCTGGGCATGGTCTCGAGTGACTTGAACTCGGCGGGCGCGTAGTACTTGCCCTCGAACACCGCCCCGATGAAGTCGTTGGTCTCCTCGACGCGCTCCTCCTTCTGGAAGGCGCGGTAGGGCTTGAGCGCGACGGGGACCTCCTCCGTGTGGACGAAGAGCCAGGCGTTCATGCCCTTCATGCACGGCTTGAGCGCCTCCCAAGGGGTGCCCTCGATGGCCTTCCCCACCAGCGTGTTCTTCGCCACCAGGAGGTGGCACGACTCTGGCAGCGCGTCGCGGATGCCCTGGAACTGCTTCACCGTCAGGCCCTCGTAGCGGATGCCGGCCAGGAGGTAGCACCCCTCCAGCTGCTCGCGGACCACGGCGACCGTGTCCTCCTTGCGCCCGCGGGAGATGGCGGCGCGGATGGTGGAGCGGCGCAGAGGGCGGGGGCAGCGCGGGGCCGCGGCTAGGGCTTGGAACGCGGGGAGGGGCCGCGCGGTCGGGAGGAAGGAGGTCTCCATTTTTTCTGGGGCGGGCGGGCGCGCCGGACGGGGGTCGGGTTGGGGAGAAACGGCGAGGAAGATAGAGTGGAGTGGAAAAAGCTTATCTATGGAGAAGCGATGGGTGGTTTTTTCCGTGGACACGGTGCACGTGGACATTTGGATTATGTTTTCCTTTCCTTTGAGGGGTTCCTTTGGATTATGTGTGACCGCATATTTTTTTTCGAGAATACGTCAATGGTGTACCATATTTTTATAGAAGAGAGCAAAATAATTACAAGAATCCGTTGGTCGATGCAAACATCGGAATTCCCACACCATCCAATACACATGGGTCAATGTCTCACAAACCTATCTAGTCCTACTCCCACACCCGCTTGCCTCCAATCAAGAATGTCCTCTAAGATCCATCTAACTAGTTCACGTGGTCCTTTGCATTGCTCTGGTCGGTTGAACACCGTCGCATTCCTCTGCTTCCATAGGGATCAAGCCACTCCGATAACAAGAGAATCGAACCCTCTCATGTCCTTCCCCTGATATCCTGTTCTTGTAGTGCATCACCAAGCCTCCCAAGTATTCTCTGTGTCCGGTGCATGACTATTCAACTGTATGTGTCAAAGCATGTATGCCACACTTACCTCGCGTAGACGCATTGCACCAAGATGTCCTCTACGTTATCCTCCTCCTGCGAGCATAAGAAGCGCTCCGATGTCTCTGTTGGGTAACGTAGTAATTTCAAAAAGATTCGAACGCACACGCAAGATCATGGTGATGCATAGCAACGAGAGGGGAGAGTGTTGTCTACGTACCCTCGTAGACCATAAGCGGAAGCGTTATGACAACGCGGTTGATGTAGTCGTACGTCTTCATGATCGACCGATCCTAGTACCGAAGGTACGCCACCTCCGCGATCCGCACACGTTCGGCTCGGTGATGTCCCGCGAACTCACGATCCAGCAGAGTGTCGGTGAAGATCTTTGACAGCACGACGGCGTGATGACGATGATGATGAAGCTACCGGCGCAGGGCTTCGTCTAAGCACTACGACGATATGACCGAGGTGGATTATGGTGGAGGGGGGCACCGCACACGGCTAAGAGACCAATGATCAACTTGTGTGTCCATGGGGTGCCCCCCTCCCCCGTATATAAAGGAGTGGAGGAGGGGGAGGATGCCAGCCTCCTAGGCGTGCCCCAAGGGGAGTCCTACTCCCACCGGGAGTAGGATTCCTCCCCCCCCCCCCCGCCGCCTTCCCTAGTTGGATTAGGAGAGAAGAAAGGGGGAGGAAGGAGGAAAGAAAGGGGGGCGGCCCCCCTCCCAATTTGGATTGGGCTTGGGGGGGCGCCCCCTACTTTGCTCCCTTCTCCTCTCTCCCACTATGGCCCAATAAGGCCCATATACCTCCCGGGGGATTCGGTAACCTCCCGGTGCTCCGGTATATGCCCGATCTCACCCAGAACGATTCCAATGTCCAAATATAGTCGTCCAATATATCAATCTTTATGTCTCGACCATTACGAGACTCTTCGTCATGTCTGTGATCATATCCGGGACTCTGAATTACCTTCGGTACATCAAAACACATAAACTCATAATACCGATCGTCACCGAACATTAAGCGTGTGGACCCAACGGGTTCGAGAACTATGTAGACATGACCGAGACTCATCTCCAGTCAATAACCAATAGCGGAACCTAGATGCTCATATTGGTTCCTACATATTCTACGAAGATCTTAATCGGTCAAACTACATAACAACATACGTTGTTCCCTTTGCCATCGGTATGTTACTTGCCCGAGATTGGATCGTCGGTATCTCAATACCTAGTTCAATATTATTACCGGCAAGTTTCTTTACTCGTTCTGTAATGCATCATCCCACAACTAACTCATTAGTCACATTGCTTGCAAGGCTTATAGTGATGTGCATTACCGAGAGGGACCAGAGATACCTCTCCGACAATCGGAGTGACAAATCCTAATCTCGATCTATGCCAACTCAACAAGTACCATCGGAGACACCTGTAGAGCACCTTTATGATCACCCAGTTATGTTGTGACGTTTGGTAGCACACAAAGTGTTCCTCCGGTATTCGGGAGTTGCATAATCTCATAGTCATAGGAACATGTATAAGTCATGAAGAAAGCAATAGCAATATACTAAACGATCAAGTGCTAAGCTAACTGAATGGGTCAAGTCAATCACATCATTCTCTAATTATGTGATCCCGTTAATCAAATGATAACTCATGTCTATGGTTAGGAAACATAACCATCTTTGATTCAACGAGCTAGTCAAGTAGAGGCATACTAGTAACACTCTGTTTGTCTATGTATTCACACATGTACTAAGTTTCTGGTTAATACAATTCTAGCATGAATAATAAACATTTATCATGATATAAGGAAATATAAATAACAACTTTATTATTGCCTCTAGGGCATATTTCCTTCGGTCTCCCACTTGCACTAGAGTCAATAATCTAGATTACACAAGAATGATTCTAACACCCATGGAGTCTTGGTGTCGATCATGTTTTGCTGCGTGAGAGAGGCTTAGTCAACAGTTATGCAACATTCAGATCCGTATGTATCTTGCAAATCTCTATGTCTCCCTCCTTGACTTGATCGCGGATGGAATTGAAGCGTCTCTTGATGTGCTTGGTACTCTTGTGAAATCTGGATTCCTTTGCCAAGGCAATTGCACCAGTATTGTCACAAAAGATTTTCATTGAACCCGATGCACTAGGTATGGCACCTAGATCGGATATGAACTCCTTCATCCAGACTCCTTCATTTGCTGCTTCCAAAGCAGCTATGTACTCCGCTTCACACGTAGATCCCGCCACGACGCTTTGTTTAGAACTGCACCAACTGACAGCTCCACCGTTCAATATAAACATGTATTTGGTTTGTGACTTAGAGTCATCCGGATCAGTGTCAAAGCTTGGATCGACGTAACCATTTACGACAAGCTCTTTGTCACCTCCATAAACGAGAAACATATCCTTAGTCCTTTTCAGGTATTTCAGGATGTTCTTGACATTGTCCGATAATTCACTCTCTGGATTACTTTGGTACCTCCTCGCTAAACTAAAAAGCAAGGCACACATCGTGTCCGGTACATGATTGCATACATGATAGAGCCTATGGTCAAGCATAGGGAACACCTTTCATTTTCTCACTATCTTCTGTAGTGGTCGGGCATTGAGTCTGACTCAACTTCACACCTTGTAACACAGGCAAGAACCCTTTCTTTGCTTGATCCATTTTGAACTTCTTCAAAACTTTATCAAGGTATGTGCTTTGTGAAAGTCCAATTAAGCGTCTTGATCTATCTCTACAGATCTTGATGCCTAATATATAAGCAGCTTCACCGAGGTCTTCCATTGAAAAATTCTTATTCAAGTATCCTTTTATGCTATTCAGGAATTCAGTATCATTTCCGATCAACAATATGTCATCTACATATAATATTAGAAATGCTATAGAGCTCCCACTCACTTTCTTGTAAATACAGGCTTCTCCAAAAGTCTGTATTAAACCATATGCTTTGATCACACTATCAAAACATTTATTCCAACTCCGAGATGCTTGCACCAGTCCATAAATGGATCGCTGGAGCTTGCACACTTGTTAGCATCCTTTGGATAAATAAAATCTTCAGGTTGCATCATATACAACTCTTCTTCCAGAAATCCATTCAGGAATGCAGTCTTTACATCCATTTTCCAAATTTCATAATCATAAAATGCGGTAATTGCTAACATGATTCGGACGGACTTAAGCATCGCTACGGGTAAGAAGGTCTCATCGTAGTCAAGTCCTTGAACTTGTCGGAAACCTTTCGCAACAAGTCGAGCTTTGTAGACAGTAACATTACCGTCAGTGTCAGTCTTCTTCTTGAAGATCAATTTATTCTCGATGGCTTGCCGATCATCGGGCAAGTCAACCAAAGTCCACACTTTGTTCTCATACATGGATCCCATCTCAGATTTCATGGCCTCAAGCCATTTTTGCGGAATCTGGGCTCATCATCGCTTCCTCATAGTTCGTAGGTTCGTCATGGTCAAGTAACATGACCTCCGAGCAGGATTACCGTACCACTCAGTGCGGATCTTACTCTGGTTGACCTACGAGGTTCAGTAGTAACTTGATCTGAAGTTACATGATCATCATCATTAGCTTCCTCACTAATTGGTGTAGGAGTCATAGGAACAGATTTCTATGATGAACTACTTTCCAATAAGGGAGCAGGTACAAATACCTCATCAAGTTCTACTTTCCTCCCACTCACTTCTTTCGAGAGAAACTCCTTCTCTAGAAAGGATCCATTCTTAGCAACGAATGTCTTGCCTTTGGATCTGTGATAGAAGGTGTATGCAACAGTCTCATTTGGGTATCCTATGAAAACACATTTCTCCGATTTGGGTTTGAACTTATCAGCTTGAAGCTTTTTCACATAAGCATCGCAGCCCCAAACTTTAAGAAACGACAACTTTGGTTTCTTGCCAAACCACAGTTCATAAGGTGTTGTCTCAACAGATTTAGATGGTACCCTATTTAACGTGAATACAACCGTCTCTAAAGCATAACCCCAAAACGATAGCAGTAAATCAGTAAGAGACATCATAGATCGCACCATATCTAATAAAGTATGATTACGACGTTCGGACACACCATTACGTTGTGGTGTTCCGGGTGGCGTGAGTTGCGAGACTATTCCGCATTGTTTCAAATGAAGACCAAACTCGTAACTCAAATATTCTCCTCCACGATCAGGTCGTAGAAACTTTATTTTCTTGTTACGATGATTTTCCACTTCACTTTGAAATTATTTGAACTTTTCAAATGTTTCATACTTATGTTTCATCAAGTAGATATACCCATATCTTCTCAAATCATCTGTGAAGGTAAGAAAATAACGATACCCGCCGCGAGCCTCAACATTCATCGGACCACATACATCAGTATGTATGATTTCCAACAAGTCTGTTGCTCGCTCCATTGTTCCGGAGAACGGAGTTTTAGTCATCGTGCCCATGACGCATAGTTCGCAAGTACCAAGTGATTCATAATCAAGTGATTCCAAAAGTCCATCGGATGGAGTTTCTTCATGCGCTTTACACCAATATGACCGAAACGACAGTGCCACAAATAAGTTGCACTATCATTATCAACTCTGCATCTTTTGGCTTCAATATTATGAATATGTGTGTCACTACTATCGAGATTCCAAAAGAATAGACTACTCTTCAAGGGTGCATGACCATAAAAGATATTACTCATATAAAGAGAACAACCGTTATTCTCTGATTTAATAGAATAACCATCTTGCATCAAACAAGATCCATATATAATGTTCATGCTCAACGCTGGCACCAAATAACAATTATTCAGGTCTAAAACTAATCCCGAAGGTAGATGTAGAGGTAGCGTGCCGACCGCGATCACATCGACTTTGGAACCATTTCCCACGCGCATCGTCACCTCATCCTTAGCCAATCTTCGCTTAATCCGTAGTCCCTGTTTCGAGTTGCAAATATTAGCAACAGAACCAGTATCAAATACCCAGGCACTACTACGAGCATTAGTAAGGTACACATCAATAACGTGTATATCATATATACCTTTGTTCACCTTGCATCCTTCTTATCCGCCAAATACTTGGGGCAGTTCCGCTTCTAGTGACCAGTCCCTTTGCAGTAGAAGCACTCCGGCCTCGTGCTTTGGTCCAGACTTGGGCTTCTTCACTTGAGCTGCAACTTGCTTGCCGTTCTTCTTGAAGTTCCCCTTCTTCCCTTTACCCTTTTTCTTGAAACTGGTGGTCTTGTTGACCATCAACACTTGATGCTCCTTCTTGATTTCTACCTCCACAGCCTTTAGCGTTGCGAAGAGCTCGGGAATTGTCTTATCCATCCCTTGCATGTTATAGTTCATCACGAAGCTCTTATAGCTTGGTGGCAGTGATTGAAGAATTACATCGATGACACTATCATCCTAAGATTAACTCCCGGTTGAATCAAGTGATTGTTATACCCGGACATTTTGAGTATATGCTCACCGTCGTAACTATTCTCCTCCTTGCGGTACCGCAGAACTTATTGGAGACTTCATATCTCTCAATCCGCATTTTCTTGAAATATTAACTTCAACTCCTGGAACATCTCATATGCTCCATGACGTTCAAAACATCGTTGAAGTCCCGCTTCTAAGACGTAAAGCATGGCACACTGAACTATTGAGTAGTCATCAGCTTTGCTCTGCTAGACGTTCATAACATCTGGCGTTGCTCCTGCAGCGGGTTTGGCACCTAGCGGTGCTTCCAGGACGTAATACTTATGTGCAGCAATGAGGATAATCCTCAAGTTACGGACCCAGTCCGTGTAGTTGCTACCATCATCTTTCAACTTAGCTTCCTCTAGGAACGCATTAAAATTCAACGGAACAACAGTACGGGCCATCTATCTACAACAACATAGACATGCAAAATACTATCAGGTACTAAGTTCATGATAAATTAAAGTTCAATTAATCAAATTACTAAAGAACTCCCACTTAGATAGACATCCCTCTAATCATCTAAGTGATCACGTGATCCATATCAACTAAACCATGTCCGATCATCACGTGAGATGGAGTAGTTTTCAATGGTGAACATCACTATGTTGATCATATCTACTATATGATTCACGCTCGACCTTTCGGTCTCAGTGTTCCGAGGCCATATCTGCATATGTGAGGCTTGTCAAGTTAAACCTGAGTATTCTGCTTGTGCAAAACTGGCTTGCACCCGTTGTATACGAACGTAGAGCTTATCACACCCGATCATCATGCGGTGTCTCGGCACGACGAACTTTCGCAACGGTGCATACTCAGGGAGAACACTTATGCCTTGAAATTTAGTGAGAGATCATCTTATAATGCTACCGCCGAACTAAGCAAAATAAGATGCATAAAGGATAAACATCACATGCAATCAATAAGTGATATAATATGGCCATCATCATCTTGTGCCTTTGATCTCCATCTCCAAAGCACCATCATGATCACCATCATCACCGGCGCGACACCTTGATCTCCATCGTAGCATCGTTGTCGTTTTCCCAACTATTGCTTCTACGACTATTGCTACCGCTTAGTGATAAAGTAAAGCGATTACATGGCGATTGCATTTCATACAATAAAGCGACAACCATATGGCTCCTTCCAGTTGCCGATAACTTTGTTACAAAACATGATCATCTCATACAATAAAATTTAGCATCATTTCTTGGCCATATCACATCACAACATGCCCTGCAAAAACAAGTTAGACGTCCTCTATTTTGTTGTTGCAAGTTTTACGTGGCTGCTACGGGCTGAGCAAGAACTGTTCTTACCTATGCATCAAAACCACAATGATTTTTCGTCAAGTATGTGCTATTTTAACCTTCAGAAGGACCGGGCGTAGCCACACTCGATTCAACTAAAGTTGGAGAAACTCACACCCGCCAGCCACCTGTGTGTGAAGAACGTTTGTAGAACCAGTCTCGCGTAAGCGTACGCATAATGTCGGTCCGGGCCGCTTCATCCAGCAATACTGCCGAATCAAAGTATGACATGCTGGTAAGCAGTATGACTATTATCGCCCACAACTCACTTGTGTTCTACTCGCGCATATAACATCTACGCATAAACCTGGCTCGGATGCCACTGTTGGGTAACGTAGAAATCTATACCTACTATTAAAGGGAGGTGATATTCTTGGTTTCGTCCCGCTTTGTTTGGTCCCGCTTCAATTAATTTCACATACGCTATTTTGTTTAGTTACTTGCCACCCGTTTTGGCCCAACGGAAAAAGCCCACCTGTCGGTGCACTATGGCCCAGGTCCGGAGAGCTGGCAAAAAGTAAAATGGCCCATGGGAGAGTTCGATCTCATAACCTGCCAACCGGCCACGCACCCATCTAGCGATATGAGAGGATTTCTTTTCTCCCGTTGCAACGCACGAGCCTTTTTGCTAGTTTCAAAAAAAATCCTACGCACACGCAAGATCATGGTGATGCATAGCAACGAGAGGGGAGAGTGTTGTCTACGTACCCTCGTAGACCGTAAGCGGAAGCGTTATGACAACGCGGTTGATGTAGTCGTACGTCTTCACGGTCGACTGATCCTAGTACCGAAGGTACGGCACCTCCGCGATCTGCACACGTTCGGCTCGGTGACGTCCCATGAACTCACGATCCAGCAGAGTGTTGGGGAAGAGCTTCGTCAGCACGACGACGTGATGACGGTGATGATGAAGCTACCGGCGCGGGGCTTCGCCTAAGCACTACGACGATATGACCGAGGTGGATTATGGTGGAGGGGGCACCGCACACGGCTAAGAGATCAATGATCAACTTGTGTGTCCATGGGGTGCCCCCCTCCCCCGTATATGAAGGAGTGGAGGAGGGGGAGGAGGCCGGCCTCCTAGGCGCGCCCCAAGGGGAGTCCTACTCCCATCGGGAGTAGGATCCCCCCCATCCCTAGTTGGATTAGGAGAGAAGGAAGGGGAGGAAGGAGGAAGGAAAGGGGGGCGGCCCCCCTCCCAATTCGGATTGGGCTTGGGGGCGGGGGCGCCACCTCCTTTGCTCCCTTCTCCTCTCTCCCACTATGGCCCAATAAGGCCCATATACCTCCCGGGGGGTTCCGGTAACCTCCCGGTGCTCCGGTATATGCCCGATCTCACCCGGAAGCATTCTAATGTCCAAATATAGTCGACCAATATATCGATCTTTATGTGTCGACCAATTCGAGACTCCTCGTGATGTCTGTGATCATATCCGGGACTCCAAACTACCTTCGGTACATCAAAACACATAAACTCATAATACCGATCGTCACCAAACGTTAAGCGTGCGGACCCTACGGGTTCGAGAAATATGTGGACATGACCGAGACTCATCTCAGGTCAATAACCAATAGCGGAACCTGGATGCTCATATTGGTTCCTACATATTCTACGGAGATCTTAATCGGTCAAACCGCATAACAACATACATTGTTCCCTTTGTCATCGGTATGTTACATTGACCGAGAGGGTCCAGAGATACCTCTCCGACAATCGGTGTGACAAATCCTAATCTCGATCTATGCCAACTCAACAAGTACCATCGGAGACACCTGTAGAGCACCTTTATGATCACCCAGTTACATTGTGACGCTTGGTAGCACACAAAGTGTTCCTCTGGTATTCGGGAGTTGCATAATCTCATAGTCATAGGAACATGTATAAGTCATGAAGAAAGCAATAGCAATATATTAAACGATCAAGTGTTAAGCTAACGGAATGGGTCAAGTCAATCACATCATTCTCTAATGATGTGACCTCGTTAATCAAATGACAACTCATGTCTATGGTTAGGAAACATAACCATCTTTGATTCAACGAGCTAGTCAAGTAGAGGCATACTAGTGACACTCTGTTTGTCTATGTATTCACACATGTACTAAGTTTCCGGTTAATACAATTCTAGCATGAATAATAAACATTTATCATGATATAAGGAAATATAAATAACAACTTTATTATTGCCTCTAGGGCATATTTCCTTCAGTCTCATCCAGTAAGCCGTGGCGTGCATGTCTGTCAGAGGTCCACAATCGATGTTGTCCGGCCAACCAAGCGGAGATCTTACATTTTAGAGTTGCCCAACTCCGCCTAATCGCCTCGGCCATCGGGACACTAATACCTCCTTCACAAAGTTGCTTATAGGTGGATTTTGTTGTGTATTCTCCTGATTTGTCATGAGGCCATGTGAACTTGTCATTTGCCAACTCGTATCTTTGCACAGTGGCAATTGCGTGCCTGAGATGCACTGTTTGCAGCAGAGCACCCATGGAGGTTTGCGGTGGCACATCATGAATCCATCTTTCTCCGGTCATAGCCTGCTCTACCATTCTTGCGTTCCTCGTTTTGGTGTCAACGGCACTGGCCATTGTAGGGGCAATATCTTGTACTGCAAAACCATGAATCCATCTATCTCTCCAAAATAGAATCTTGTCCCCCTTGCCTACTTTGATCTTGACCAAGTTGTCGAACACCATCCTCGCATCCTCATCCACCAAAAACTGGAGTCCCTGCCACGGTCTCTGATCATCCGTGCGCCTCAACCACTCCCAACGCACCCTCAGGGCGAGGGCTTGCAGCCCCAAGTTCTTCACTCCTAGCCTGCCAAATGTCAGTGGTTTGCATATAGCATTCCAAGCCACACAAGGCACTGACCTCCATGAGCTCGATCTTTGCCAGCCCAGAAACATGCGTGCATCTAACTGTCCATATCCTCGAGCACCCATATCGGCGGCTTCATCACGAGAAGTTGGTGTACCAGCCTTGCCGCAATGACAGCTTTTACCAGGATGTGCCAACCTGGCTGCTACATGAGCCCTCTCTGCCAGGCTGGTATAAAATGCCTTACTTGATCAAGAAGTGGTTGCCATTCGGCCTTGGTCAGCTTTTTGATAGCCAGCTGGAGCCCGAGATATTGACATGGGAACTCTCCTATGGGGCATTGAAGAAGGTTTTGCACTCTGGCTCTGTCTTCTGCATCTTCGGTGACCGTATATTCAGCGAGGAAGATAGACCTTTGTGTTCTTACTCTTTTAAGATTATATTACTCCTTCCTACTAAAAATGTGGTCCAATACAGTTCTCCTTTTATTATTTCTGGTGGCCCAATACACGAATGCGAAGCCGGCCATCCGATGTTATCCGCATACATTTTAAAGTAGATTTAAAATAACCGGAGGAAATTCACGCAAACCAGATGATATTCATACAAACCGGAGTACACTCATTACATTTTGAACATTTTTCATTAAAAAGGGGGGAAGGGGCGGACCTAAACCTATACTACGGCATTGTCCGGCGTCCGAATCCTTATTGTTCCCTTTCGGTGACCGCGTCCTGCATCCGCCGTCTCCATGAGAGGCGACGACGACAAGACCCGTGAAGTGAAGGTGCGATTGTTGGCAAGGAATAGTAGAACATGGGAGATAGACCGGCCCACATAAGACACAATGCCCTGCCGCCTCCCATGCCCTACTCATCCTCGCGCGTGAGTCCGCGACATGTCTGTCGTCGGTGGACGTGAGGTCCACCATGGAAATGGAGGGCCCGACCATGTCGTCGTCCCACCGGCGCAGCCAAAAAGTGTTTGGTGGGGCATAGGACGCGAAGTTGGCGGCGTTCTTGTTCGCGATCGCCTGCGCAACCAACGCCACCTCCTCGTCCGGATGTGCGTTGCAGGCAACGGCTTGATCTTGGGCGGCCTCGTAGAGTGCCCGCTGCTCGACAACGAAGTTGGAGTTCGCCGTGGCCATGTCCATCACGACCTCCTCGCCCGCGCACTCGCTGTAGATTTGACCCTTTGCCAGCCGGTGCTTCTTGAGAGGAACGAGTTGTACCGTTGTCCGTCCTGCGTATGTCGGAACACCGATATAGGCGCTGGCACAGGCTGCTCGTCCATCATGGCGGCGTTGAAGTGCGTCTGTGCCTGCTCCATGGTCAACCTGACATGCACCAGCGTGGGGTCCGGCGCTGAGTCATCGTCGAAGCTCGTCTCCATCATGGTGGCGTCGTTGTCGGAGACCACGAGGGAGCTAGCCGGCATGCCGACCTCGATCCACATGGCATGGAGGCTCTGCCAGGCGACCTCTAGGGGGGCACCTCGTGCTTTATCTCCGTCGACACTTGACATGCTCTCCACAAAGCGTTCCCGCTCACGGTAATGCAGATATGGTGCACGGGAGGAAGATGTGGAGCGGACGGGTTTGTGGTGTGCTGTGAGCCGGGTTTGGCCGCCTTTAAATAGTGGATGCTGATGAGGCCAAATGTCCAGGTTTGTCAACGAGCGGACACCAGAGTTGGTTTCTCGGCTTGTGAGTTTGTTTAATGGCGACAAACGTAGGGGCTGGCATTGAACGGGCGTGGTAGATATCTGTCTTGTCCCGTCCAGTAAACGTCTCTCCGGCATTGAACAGGCGCGGACACTGGTGACACGGTGTGGTGGCGCCTTCGGCTGGCGAGCCGCTTCATTGTCAGCGCCAGCGAGAGCTCACGTCCCCTCTGGGCCGGCGTGAATGAGGCTAGCTGGCTTCGGACTAGAAACCGCACGAGCGTGGGAGGGGTTTTGGGTTGGTCAGGTTAATCAGATCCAGGCGTGGCAGCGGGCTGGACGCCCGCAAAACCCACCCATAGTTTGTCTCCGATTTGCGGGAAAGAGTGCGTCTGGACCGGTCAGCGAAACGGTGCAGGCTCGCATGAGATTGCAAAACATGTATGGACCTTGCGGTCCACACGGTTGCAAGTGGTTTGAGGGTCAGCGTTGGAGATGCCCAACAAAACTTATATTTCATGATAGATTTAATAAAATTAGTTTGACACTGCACATACTAACATATATTTTTTCTAAAAATTTAGTCAAACTGAAAGAAGTTTGAACTAGAAAAGAAGTAGGACAACGCTAACGCCCACACGTGTGGTGGGAGCGAAACCCGCCCAGACGCCCTATAATACACAGCGCCACGTCACCGCATGCATGTTTTGTATTTCCAATTTTTAAAATGTTTTATCTCTTAAATAAAAAGTCCAATTGAAGATCCGTTTTCACCATTAAATCACTCTCGACGAGATCTTTGAAATTAGATCTCATATCAATATATTTCGATGAATTTTTTGGATTAAAAATTGCCATGTCTATTGCACATAAATTGCCATGGTGTTTACACTGAAGTTGCCATGATATATTTCAGCTATTTTCTTCTACATTTAAAAATAAATTTTGACATTTATAAAATGGGGAATTAAGAAAATAGACTTGCCATGAACCATAAACTAAAATTGCCATGATACATGCACTTAAAATTGCCATGGTTCATACAAAAAATAATTTCCATGGTCAAAGTATTACAGTTGTCATCATCAAAATACTAAAATTGCCATGATCTGTAGACCGAAATTGCCACATGGCAACTTTAGTTTAAGCACTATGACAACTACAGTGTAAACATCATGGCAACTTTTGGGCAAAAAAATCGTCAAAACATATCAACATGGGGTCTAGTTTTGAAGATCTCGTCGAGACGGATTTAATGGTGACAACGGATTTTTAATTCGACATTTTAATTAGGAGATGAAACATTTTTGAGCCGAAAACCAAAAATATTATTACTGATGTCATCTGTTCACATGTGGCAAAATGAGTGGTAAAGGAGACGTGTGGGTGATGTGCAAGATATTACACGTGTGGGCGTTAGAATCATTCATATTTTGCGTGGAGGGAGGAAAAAGATGATGCACATATATACCTACGAGGCGCCACAGCAACACGTTCCGTTAGAGTCAGAGAATAAAGGTAAACCACAAGGCTCTCGTATTAGTTAGTACTTCCTCCGTCCAGAATTAAGTGATACACTTATTTAAACGGAATCGATAACGCCCGAACGCACCGTGTTTTCGTTGTTCGGTCCGAACACGCCCATCGCCGTCAGATAGCCAGTGCGAATCTTGACACAGCGTTTCTACCACGTCGGACAGAGCCCGCGTTTGGACCAACCGACGCTCACCCCGAACGCCACCACCATCGTCAACTGCTCCTCCTTTTCCCAGTTTCTCCTGCATTCGCTCGCCTGCCGTCGCGCAACCACCCGCACTTACTCACTCCATCCCGTCGTCTCCGCCTCGCATATCCGTTCCACTCCCCCAATCTAGCGCCTTCTGCCGCGGTAACTCCCCCAATCCAGCGCCATCTGCCACGGTGACGCATCGGAGGAGCTCGAATCTGTCCCCGCCGCCGGCGTTGGTGTCCTCCCGCAATCGATCCGGCGTCCAGCGGCTTCGCGACAACGAGGTATACAAGCTGTGCCTCAACGGGCCACGGTGACGGGTATACCTCGAGATCCGCTACGCGAGGTGCTGTTTGGTCGGCGGCCTTCTGCATCTGCAACATCGTCGTCACCAGCGGCGTCGGCTGTTCTTCTGCGACCGGAGGTTCGTTTTTGCAGATTTGGGCATCTCTCCCTCCTTCTCCCCCTTGTTATCATGGCGTAGCCGCTCCGCTTTTTGTCGCGGAGTGTTGCAAGGTTGCCTACGACTGCATTTTGATGCCGTCGAGCTTTCTAGGTTCACCGCGCGTCCCATATGAGACATCTCCATGGGGTTGTACATGCCGATCTGATTTTTCAGTGTGTGATTTTGTGCTCACGTAGGTTGTATGTGCCCAACAATTCGTTCAGATTCATGTTGATTTTGTGTCAATTTCCACTGTAGCGCGCTAAGATCTGATAACTACTGCCATCTTGATGACTGAATTCTCGCCATTATATCATTTTTACCGAAGGTCACCTCCATAGTGTGCTCATGTAGTTCTATGCCATCATGATCTTAGTGGAGGAGACTGTCATTTACTTGGAAATCTCCCGCATAGCGCCATTTCTTTACAGTGGTGATAACATTTGTTTGTTGATTTGTTTCGTTTGTTATTGTTTCTTACAGAGAAAATGGTTCGCAAGGCACATGATGATGATGCCGACGACTTTATGCCTGATAGAAGAGACGCTGTGGATGTTGGTAAACATGTTCCGAAGAAGGTATTTTGTTGCCTGATGTGAAGTCTTCTTACACATGTGTGGCATGTTAATTTTCAGTATTTTGGACAGATGGCAAGTTCCTGTTGTCAAATGTGTAGCTGTTCGTAAGCCCGCTGTTTGGAATTTCTATCTTTCCTCACAATGTGTGATGCTTAGTTACCTTGCCTTGAGGTGTCAACTTTTCCCTTTATGAGATGGAAGCTATTTTTTGCAGTAAACTGTTCACTATGCTTTTTACATGGTTAGTTCTGTTGGTACCAAGGGGGCAACTTTTAAACGCAATGTGAATCTAGTTATTGTTAGAACTCTACCACATGGTCAGTTTAGTTATTGTTAGATGGCAACTTATTAGCATGATTTTGTCCTTCTGCGACTACCAGCATACATGTTAAAATGAGCCCCTACATGCTCATTTTAGAATTCTACCACATGGTCATTTCAGCTATTGTTAGATGTCAACTTATTATCTACATTTTTTCCTTCTGCGACTACCAGCATATATGTTAGAACAGCCACTGCTTTTCTCGCACGAGCTAGGGGGTTGACCACTTTAGCTGTTTGTAGGTGGCAATTTCTTCATAATGTTTCATGGAATCAACTGCTGTCAACTGTTTTCCCAAGCTCAACAAGTTTTATAAACCCCTTCCATACCCTTGTAAACATCGCGTTTTCACTGCAATTTCTTACCAACTTGTGTGATGGCAACTTTATCCTTTTTTTCTGAGCTAATGCCCCACTTTTCTGCTGGCAGAAAATCCCACATAACAGGGGATCACATGAGCGTCTAACAGAGTTGTACAATGAATTCAATGATGATCAGAAGGCAGCTGCTGACACCATGGGTATGCACACGCTCATGAACCTACTTTGCACCAATTTGAATAACAGCGTTTGCGACTGGCTTGGGAGAACATACAATCCTGCGTCCAAAGAATTTATCATCCCTCGCCGTGGAAGGATCCCTCTGGACGAGGACACTGTTTACTGCACTCTGGGCGTCCCAAATGGTGGAGTGGATGTCCCTTACAAGGTGGACCGTGAAATCCAGGATTGACTTTTTCCTGAGATGTTTCTGGGTATGACTTCAATGCCGCTCAACTCTCTGTTGCGGCCACTATGCTTGCTGAGATGGATAGCAGTGGTGAAGAGTTCAAGAGGTTACTGCTAATGTACCTCATTTCAACTGTTTTTGCGCCGACGACATCCACACACCTTAGCAGCAGATGCTTTCCAGTCGTTGTAAGTATATGTCCTGCTCAGCTTTTTCCACCTTCTACCATGACCCTATTTTTCTGTTTGTTTTTATGTGCTCAATTTTTGTTTCAAGTTTTCATGACTCCATTGTCTTGTCGGTTTTCAAAATGCAGGCCAACATAAGCAATGTTGCCAACATGAACTAGTGCAAGTTCATTGCAGGTTTCCTCCACACCGTGCTTTCTAAAGGGATATACAACAAAGGGTGCCGTCTTCACCTCATGGCAAGTTTTCCAAATTTTTAGAAATTCAGTCTCCAATACCGTAATCCTTTTTTCCTTTCTGCCTTCCATTTTCCAAGTAATAATTCTTCTGTGCTCACCACCTTCTGTGCTTTCGTTTTCAGCTTACGTATCTTGATAATCCGACCTAAGCACTGTGGACCTGACCGTCGTTGGTGGCCTACCTGTGCCCCACAAGTTCGCTGCTTCTACTTGGACCGACGCTGCCATAAAGGTTGTTCTTGCCGCAGACGTAAAGCCTGATGGATCGTTCGGCAAACTGCAGGCTAGTTTTTCTTCTTTTTTCATTGTTGCATTTTTAATTCATTTTCTTTTCTGCACTACTGTTTTTTTAGTCCACACTGGGTGATGTTTTCTGTCACCTTTGTTTGGTGTAATTTCTCACTGCTGCTCATCTTTTGTTTTGGCATGGCACACATCCTTTGCACATAAGTGCCATTTTTTATATGAATGAATATGTCAACTTCTTCCCACATTGTTATGCATTTCATTAGTTACACTTGTCTGGCAACTTCTCCGTAACACTAACCTTGCCAACTGTTTTTCACAATTTCACGAACATGGCAAATTCAGTACTGCACGCATCACATCTTTCACTCCCTAGTACTTTGTCGCCTCCACTTTTCACTACAGAAACGCATCCTATGCGATTTCCAAATGCTTATCCACTTCATTCGCACCCGCTGATGCTAACTACGTGTCTCCAAACATGCAAACTTCCTCCTTACTTTGCAATTCAAATTGTACATTTTACGCTCCTACACATATGGCAATTTCAATCACACCTTTCATGTCCCCTTTTTCTAAACTAACGGCATCTACATGTTAACTTACATGGCAACTTCACATTCAAACTCGCCAATCCTTAACTTTTCCACATGTCGCTGGCCATTTACATCGCATGCTTTGTGGCAACACATATGCAAACCCCTCTTTCCCTTTTTTTTACTGCTCATGTTTTTTGTATTCAACACTGACCCTTCATTTTTCCTTTTTTTCTCTTGTTCAATACTTGCAGCTAATGGTGAAACATTCTGTCGACTTCAGTTTCTTTGGAGGCCCCCATAATTTCTCAAAATGGATGGACGTTCATACTAGTGACGCATGCTCGTCACAGGTACCATCATTTCTTTGTTTCATTCCCCTCACATTATACTTGACGCTATGGTCCTTTTTTCATTTTGATCACTTTTTTTTGGAACCCATCTGTCACGCTCAATTTCTATGGAGTACCCGGTTTTTTAATCTTTTTTTGTTGTTCATTGCATGCAGGCAAGAACTAACGTTGAAGCGTTGGTCGCAAATTTTGCGTCTGGCATGTCCAACCTCCTTGGCAACCTGGTGCAGGGTTGGACGGCTATGACGACCGGTGACGGTGTTGAAGTTGCCAACCAGTTCTGCAATTTCGTGCCTGGTGGCACATCCCGACCAATTGGGTCGCGAGGCAGGTACCAGTACAATGACTCCCAGGAGTTGCCCGACAGTCAGGAGGAATTTATGAACGATGCAGTCTACTCCGATCAAGACGATTCTGTGCGTGTGAATGATGGTGGCACCCGTGATGTGCGCACGGATAATGTCCAGTCTGACCCTGTTCAACAGACACGGGGAGTTGATGATGTCGCACCTGGTGGAAAGGTCTTAGCACCTTCTTCGAGCGGTGCACCTGATGCAAGCAAGACTTTTGTTGGAGCGCCAAAAAGGGCTAGTGCTTCCGAGGATGACGCTTGTGATGTTTCTGGGAAACGCCCCATCTTTATCTTTTTTGTTATTCCGCATAACTTTTTTCAATTTATTTTTACTAATATTTTTTCACTTCTAATCATGTTTCTTTCTTGGTTTTCCTCTTTTTTGTCAGTGAGGTGACTACTGGTGGCAGAGCGACCAAGGGTGCAAAAGTTGACCAACCTGCCCACTCACCTACGCGCCTCGACAAGGGAACCTCCACGGGAGGTGTTTCAGATTGTGAAAGAGCTCAAACAGCTACTCGGTCGTCACCCCGGTTTGCTTCTTCCAACACGGGAGACCCAGTTGTTCTCGTGGACAGGAGGCACATACTGCCTGCCAATTACTGTTGCCCTCGGCATGGCGACTTTAGTTCATTTTGCTAATTGCACGACAACTTATGATTTCTCTTCATTATATTTTTTTGATTTCCATCAGTGCATCCTTGCTTTCTTACTCGCACATGGAAAACTCATCTGCAGACCATGGCAATAACATGTGGCGTATGCATTTTTTCACCATTCCTACGAAAGTGGCATGGCAACATTAACATACACCCATGGCAAGAACAATGCCACCTCCATGGCAACATCTTCATCATACATGCATGGCATGACATCAAACATTGGGTGGCATCAACCATGCCACCCAAATGGCAACTCTGAGTCATGTGTGGCAACAACTGTGCCACCCATGCATTCATCTGATGTCAAATTTTCCACAAATCCACGCCGTCCTTGCTTTCTTAGTGCGTCATTGCTTTCTTAGTCGCACATGGCAAACTAATCTGCAAATTATGGCATTAATATCTGCCATATGCATTCCTTCACCATTCCCACAGTAATGGTAAGTTCGTTTGCACATTCACTTTGCAAGTACATCACCCATGCATTGCATTATCACCATACAAATGCATGACAAGTTCAGTTCACACATACATGGCAAGATCATTGCACATGCATGGCAAGATCAATGTACATGCATGGCAACTTCAATTTTCATAGGTAGTCCACATCATCACACATGCAAGCCATGACTTGCATACATGGGCGGCAAGGAATGTGCCAACCATGTATGGCATGGCATGGCAACATCAGCATAGTCACATGGCAAGAACACTGCCACCTACACGGCAACATCTTCATCATACATGTATGGCATGGTTGACAAACATGGGTGGCAAGACTTGTGCCACCCATGCAAGGATGTCATGCCAAACATCTGCACAAACCCATGGCAAGAATAGTGCCACCCTACATGGCAACACCTTCACACACCCATGGCAAGAACATTGCCGCCTATGTGTCAACCTCACACACGCACTGCGAACTATTTTTCCAGCCACTTTTTCCACGCCAAACACGCTCGACAACCACCTGCTTGCGCCATCAATGGCAGTTTCCTTACAACTCCAGATTGGCCACTTTTAGTACCATACCTAGTACTACATGGCTTTTTCGCATACAAAAACATGGTACAACAATTTTCATTACGCACAACCCCTTTTCGGCTCTTTCTCAGCTCACAATATAGCACATCAAGCCCTATACATCTCATTCATTATTTTAGCAATGTTTTTTTTCATCACTACATTTCTTTTTTGCTTATACTCACAACTTCTGTACACATGCAGGAAAAAGTGTCAAGCAAAGAAGGCTATTGATGCGGCTAAATCCAAGCCATTTGCCCCCTCGTATCGAGCGTGCACGCAGCTCCCTGTGTCCGTGAATGCTGTGACTGCTAAGGCATCTACCATGGGCGCTGCTCCTACTAGCTCGGCTGCATAGGCTACCTTTGTGCCCTCTTCTGCTTCTGTTCTGTGCACTGACAGAGGTGCAAGTGCAAAAGGGTCTAATGAACAAACATCACCCAGGACTACTAATGTTGCGCCTACTTTGGTATCTCTTAGGCGCGGCATTGAAGACGAGGCAAATAAATCTTCACACGTTGATGCACTAGCAGTTCAACCGGTTCCTCACTCCAATCCGTTAGGGGCAAACCCATCTGCCAAAAGGTCTGACCGAGCTCACCCTTCTACTGAAGTTTGCACACCTGTCATTCAAGCAGCTGTTGTGCCAAACACTGTGCCTGTTGTCACGCACCAACCAGTTCAAGAAGGCCCTCACGATGCACCTGTCGTCACAACTGTTGTGCCGAAAATAGCACCAAATGTTGCCCCACAGAAATCTGCGCAAACCATTGTCGGTTCAGGGAAGAGTCCCTAGAAAATTTCAGCTGGAGGAATTGTGCATGATCCTATGTATGTACCTGCTTCAACGTTGTTCCCGCCTGCTATACACAGCAAACCCGCTGAGACCATTCAAATGAAGCGTAATGCTGATGCAACTGTTCAGCAACCGACTGCTTCTCGAGTGGCCACAGTCAAAGCTACACCAAGTTTGAAGCACACGCGTGTCCCATTGAACACGAGTGTCCCTTACACACCAACACTTGAGCATCCTGGAAAAGGATCAGGCAGTAAGGTTGTTATCGACATTGCTGACACCACGCCGTGCCGTACTGGGAGACCTAAAGCAGCCGGAGCAGATGACACTGAATGTTCGTTGATTTGTCCCCATTGGCAGCATCAGTTGATGTCATTGATAAGCAAAATGTTCCCACTGAAAGGCATCCTCTAGCTTTCACGCCATCATCCTGCAGTCTTGGACTTGACCTAAGCCAACACAGTGAGGCAATTGAAGTTGTTCCTGTCTCTTATGCTTTCCCGGCAGCGCCCGTCCCAATGATGGCACAGCCCAATGTTGGTGGCAAGAAAGCTGTGAAATTTGCTGAGCCCATTGTTGAAAGTAAGATTTTTAGGTTTCTCATTGTTACCTGGACAAAGTTTTATGCATTTTCAACATTTTGTGTTTTCCATTTCAAAAAAATGATTTTGAAGTCTTTCTTACCACCCATATGTGCCATTTTTAATTCTGCAAGCATGGTAACTTTCTCATTTTATTTTTTACAACACTTTTTCTCTACCAGCAAATGCGTACGGCAAATTCTGCTTTACATACTTGGCAAGTAATTTGTTCATTTGTTCGTTTTTAACTCCATATATCTTATGCTTCTTTCCATTTTCCTTTTTTTGAAGGATCCACTGATGATATATCGTCACCCTTGCACGAATCAGACTTCAATATGGACGAGGATGTTGATACGTGCAAAAAAAAACAGGCAGAAGCTACCTCCAGCTCTTGTGCAGCACAAAGCCCTCCCTCTGAGGACGTGCACAGCAGTGCCACTCCAGGCTCTGTGCAGCAGGCTAGGGTCGTGCAGCCCCCTTGTGCTGACGATGTTGATCCTCCAATAAAGGCTACGAAGCAGCAACAAGCATTTTATGACATTATAAGGCGTTTTGGCAATGCACGGAGCGATGGCAAACGCATGGATGCCATCAAAGAGTAATTGCTTTTCACAACTTTGTCTTTATACAAAATTCCTATCGATGCACAAGTCATTTTTCACATGTGTGTTCCCTGCTACATTCACGATATTACATTTACATACTCACACAATTCATGTTTTACCATTTATCAGACATGGCATTTTTTTTGAACCGACGGCGTTTTTTTTCGACCACACGTGTGTCATGTTATCATAATATGTCAATGTTACAAATCCTCACATGGCAAGTTTATATAACCTCACACCTCACAAGTCATTTTTTATGCCATCGTCTTCTCATCTAATCACATGGCAACTTCATTGCCCCACTATTGGCGACTGTTCAGTCCTTTCCATGGCAAGTTCAAACTACCCTATGGCAATTTCTCTAACACTAACATGGCGGCTTTCTCCTTCTGCTGACTCCATGCGACATTTCTTAATGCCAAACATACGAACAACTCAACTACTAAGAAAAATAATTGCCTACTCTAATGTTCATTTCCTGATTTCATTACTTTTTTGATTTCTTATTCATTCCAGCTCCTGTTTGGACAGAATAATAATTATCCAAAGCTCCTCGACGTACGTTGACCTAGGTGATCTTGCCGAGTAACTCATGCCCAATGGTAGGCTGTCCCAGAATGTTGTCGTTGTTGGTATTGATTTCGTCAAAGAACATGTTGAATTCCACTGCGACAAGATTATTATGTGCCCAACCATTACCAGGAGAATCTGGGAGGGAAATTACTCTCACCGCGAAGTCCGCAAAGCTTTTGCTCAACATGGCGACATGAAGCTCACTTTGAAGAAATTTGTACGTCCCTGCCCCCCTTTTTTCACATTTTCCCCCTACTACTCTGGTATATCGTATGCACTGTTCAGTACTTATTTTTAAATTTTAACGCAATAGTCACTTGCATTTACCATGTCTTCACCTTTTATCAACAGCTTGTTCCAACTTACTCATACCCTTTTTTCTTTCTTTCTTTTTCTGAAATGTGCAGGTGATGTTTACCATGTTCCAGGAACTCACACCCGATGGCCCGGTGGACAAAGGTGGGCATTACTACACGGTGTGCATCAACCTCAAGAAGCAACGCTTCGATGTCCTTGACTCTCTCCGTTCGGGAGATGACGAGAGTCTTCGCTCGCATGCAGAGTTTTTCATTGAAAACTTGAAGCAGACCTGGTTGCGTCACTATGAGGGTTCTAAGGTGCAGATCAGTGATTTTCCTATTGAGATCAAGACGGCGAAGCAGGGGACAACGTAAGCATTTCTTTCTTTCTTTTTCGCCCAAATTTTTATCTACTTCATGCCAATTTTCATTCAGGCTCCTCAATCCACTAGACTGTAACCGATGTCTATCCTGTTGGTGTACACATTAACAACTTCTTTTTATTTATTTATTTTCATAATTGGGTATCTTCTAGCTTCATTTTTTTCCTACTACCTTGTAAGGTTCTATTTTTATGTTTTTGTCTATCATTCACTTTTGCCAATGCAACTTCATCAAGTTCTACAATGGCAACTTTACTGGTTACAACATGGCAACTTCGTACTGTCTGCCATGCCCCTCCACACCTGCTTTCCCCCACCTTTATCTTGCTTGTCTACACTTTTGATAAATCCCGAACTTTCGACTTTTAAGCATGCTAATCCGAACTCTTTTCGTGTCAACTTTAGTCAAGGCATTGTTGACAGACATGACAACTTTCTGACACAAAATAGGACTCGAAGAAAGTTGCCATGTGTTAACCACTAAAGTTGCCAGCTCTCGGCCACTAAATTTGTCATAAAAAACGTTCGGGGTGAACTTCTTAAACTCCGAACGTTCGGGACTTATTGAGGTCTAATTCTATGTTCTCTTCAATTCCGCATTAGGGTACCTTCTATATAAATGTCTTAGCTTTTGTCTGTCATTCACTTTTTTGCCATGGCAACTTACTCATGTTCTACAATGGCAACTTTACTGTCTACCACATGGCAACACATCTGGTTTTCATATGGCAACTTCCTGTTTACCACATTTCTTCCCCCACCTCTTACTCAAGTCACCCCCCCCCCCCCCCCACTCCTGTCATTTTTCCAATCACAACTACATGAAAACTATACTGTACATCAGTTTTTTTTTACATTTTTAAAATGATGAAATATATAACACTTTTTTCTCTTACATTTTGTTGCTTTTTGTTCAAATCAGTTGTGACTGCGGCATCTACCTACTCGAGTACCTTGCTAAATGGGAAGGAAGGAAGGTACCGACACTCAACAAGGAAACCGCATCAGAGTTGAGGAAAATCTACCTGTGGAACTGGGTGACAAACGTTGATTTCAACAAGCGGGCTGGCGCAAAGGATTGGGTCGAGGGTGCTGCCAAAAATGCTGTGAAGAGATACCGCTGAATACATCATGAACCAAGCTTTTTTCTTTTATTTTTAGTACTTACATTTTGTTTGTTCGGATGACTGTAAGGTACTGCTACCCAAATCGCCCTGACTTTTTACGCTTTTTCCATACCTTTACGTGCGTGTCTGCTGTAGCGACTTTATGGTGCGTGTCAAGACCCAACCATATTTGTATTTTCCAACATACATTTTTTCAATGTCAAGTGTTGTCACTCTTTTGCTCGTTAATCGTAATGCATTTCTACTATCCCACCCCTGGTCCAGCCCTCCTTTTGTTCGTTACCTTTCAATATATATTCTGTTGAACAACCTTCTTTCTATTTTTTACTATTTTCTAAAGTTTGTACTTTTCTCGAACAAGATACATTTTCATGCAAAAATAGTGGCAACTATTTTAAACTACATGTGTATCAGTTCTAAATTATGGCTACTTCTAAATCAAGAAGCAATGCCATGAATAGGCATGACCAATACTGTCACAAATCAAAATGACATTCCCCCCACCCTAAAACCTCTTTCTTCCCATTGCTTGCTGTCACACATATGGCCACTTTTTCATTTTCCCGTACATATGGCAAGTTTACCTACCATTTTTCTTCATAAGAAAACTCAACTTAGTGCGCACCATCATTCAAGTTCCTATGATTGTATTCTATCTTCTGAAGTTTATGGTATTTGCAGTCTTCTGAAGTTTGTAGTATTCAGACAACATACAGTTTTTATTGCAAGGCGGTGGCAACTTCTTAAAACCATGTTCAATAATTCCAACTAATGTCTAATATTTCTAAATCAAAAGCAACACCATGAACTGGTCATTCCACAGCCAATATTGTTACATATTCAAATGTTTTTCCCATACAAAAAAACACTCTGCCGCTTGCTTGCTGTCAAGCTAGTTTTGTGTCACATATTGGCAATATTCAGTTTTACAGGCATGGCAAGTTTACCATTTTCCCATCACAAAATTCATCTTAGTGCGCACCACCATTCAAAATCCTCACGATTCATATTTGTTTCGCATGCACATCCTTGCACCCTAATCTTCCCGAACTGATTACTTCGTACCCTTCTTGTGTTTGGCTTGGATCTCAAGTGCTGACTTGTACCTAATCTGCTTCGGTCGCCCTTTTGTGGCTGTCCTGGGAGGGTTCTGGACGTGTGTGTATGTGTTTGATGCGCCGGAGCCCACCTCAGAGTTATCAGTTGACGACCCTGTTGATGTAGTTGTAGCAGTTTTGGTCTTTTTGGGAATCGATGTAGAGCTTCCTCGGCCATCCTCTTCTTGATTGACTCTAGTTCCCTCTCTAATGCTTTTGTGTGCCTCTCTACTGCCCTACTCATTTCGTCATGCTTGCATGCATCGTCTGCTATGTGGGCAAATCTTCTTGTCATTACCACATGCCTCACTGTGTCCATACTTGTGTTGGGACCATCTTCATGCACCGCGAGCACTTCCTGGGCGCCATGGGGGCAAAGTGCTTCATCAGCATTCCAAGTCCATCGCTCAAGTATGTACCTAGATGGCACCTTCTTCATAGCACTGAAGTCCATGACCCTTAGTATGTGGCAGCAGAGCATCCCGTCTCTTTCAAACTTGCAACATTGACAGTAGTACACACCATTCGCTATGTCTGCTGTCACCATGTAGTTTCTGCCCTTGTCCGGGTCCTCATTTTCTGATTCGGACAGGTCTCACAGCGTGCACACTTTATAATTGTACTCGTCAATTCTAAGCACAGTGTACCCGCTGCACAATCTTAGCTCATGCTGAAACCTGCAAGGAAATACCTTTAGTTAGCTGCTCCTACATGGCAATTTTCAGTTGTATATACATGACAACATTTTATTTTTTCGTAAATGGACGACATTTTTTTAGTCCACATGACTGATAAGATCATTGATTATGCATGGCAAGTTCATTTTATCTTATGCCTAGCAAGTTCATTGCCACGTGCATGGCAACTTCATCTGCTCTCACATGGCAAGTTCACTCTGGTCAGGCAAGTCATCTTTTCCAACTCATTAATGGTAACATCAGTGTCACATGCATGGCAAGTTCATTCTGCATTTGCATTACATTTCTTCATAAATTAGCATCTTCCAACATCGGTAGTCACTATTTGGCAAAAACATTGGCACGTGCACAGTAAAAACATTATCATATGCATGGCAAATTTCGTGCGTCAACCGTTTTTTGAATTTTTCAGAACGATGCATTCATTTCCAAGGCCAAGTACAAATTTAATGGCAAGGTCATTTAGCCCATACATGAGAACAATGTTAATTTTTTGTTTGTATGCATGACAAGAACATTCTATATGCTTGTCTATATCAGTGAATTTCAAGTAAGCTTTTATAAGAGAGACACTAACCTGTAGAAAATTTTCCGTGTGTATGTTCTCATCATTTGTCTCTCCAATGGATTGCATGAGTATAGTTAGGGGTCTTTGAGTGTTGTGTTAGCTAACTGTTGTAGCTCCTCTCCTAGAATTTTTTGTTGTATTGTGTTGTACTGCTGCACAAATCTGAGAATTGAATTGCTAGGGTTCACATACCTTTTTATAACAGCGTTAAACCCCTCAGTGCGTTGTGGAGTCTGCAGGAAGGGGTAGAAACACTGCATAAAATAAGCTGGCACACAGAATTTTCTCTTACTCCAAAGGTTCTGTAGTGTCTCATTGTCGTGGACTTGGTACTTTTCTATCATTGCCTTCCAGCTCGTTTCGAATTCTTCTGGGGTTAAGCTGTGGTCAACACATAATTCAAATGCTTTGTGGAGTTCCGGCCTGTCAGCAAAGAAGGGGCCTAATGTCTCTTCCGCCTTTTTTATGACATGCCACCTGCAGTGTCTGTGTATGGTTGTGGGGAACACTTCCTCAATGCCTCCATGCATCCCGAAATCTTGGCCTGTTATCATGTTCATTGGCGCGAGGCCGCCCATGCATTCCAGAAATGTTTTGAACAGCCAAACATAGCTACTCGTATCCTCGTTACGAATAAAACCGCATCCAAACTGCAGTGACTGGTTGTGGTTGTTTATGCCAATGAACCGACATCAAGGCATCTTGTACATGTTTGTTAGATACGTCGCATCGAATGACACGCAGTCGCGAAAGTGCTTGTAAGCCCTGCGTGCTACACCATCTATCCAGTACATGTTCACAACGCGGTCCTCATCATCCAGTTTATTCTGTAGAAGAAGTCGGGATCGTCTTTCTCCCTCTCATGAAGTATGCAATTGTGTCGTCCATATCTGATAGTTGACTTTCCCTGCGATACTTTGCTACCAGGTTTACCACATCTGAAGGCAGGTATGGCAGGCTGCTTAGCTTGCTGCTTTTGCTGTGAATCATTGAGAGAATGTGCATCATTCTCCCAGGCTGGAGGTTGCGGTCATGCAGCAACTTCATGAAATGTTCCTCTTGCGGGGTGAACCCACGGTGAGCGCTCAGAAACTTCACAAGGTCAAATGTCTTTATCATGTCATTGTTGTGGTGCCCAACATATTTTGTTACCACCCACCAAGCCCCTTCCACGTTCAGCTTCACTCGGGCAGGGCAGTTTGTTCTCACCATAACATCTCGTCTGCGCTCCGGGACTGCTGGACCATCACCCCTCCTAGACTTGTGACACCTCATCCCTGCCCGGTTGTACTCTTCAGTTTCTTTAGCATTCTTCAATGATCTGTGTATATAGCAAAACCGTTGTATTTTGCATAACGCTAATAGTACTCCCTTGCATCTTCAAATGTAGCAAATTTCATCCGCTCATACGGTGCTGCCGGCGGCGCCATTGTAGACTGCATCTCGTCCTCAAGCGGCTCTTGTTGATCTTCACCATCAGGTTCGTCCCCTATCTCTGTATCCGAGTTTCCATCATCAAATCCTGGGTTGCTAACTTCAGTCTCAACAGTGTCATATCCAGTCGTACTTGACGTGCCTGCCATGCTGATAACAACCGGTCCTTGTTTGCTTGACTGATAGGTCTGTTGTTTGTGTGAATGTGAAGTAGTCCTGGCAGTTGTCGCCCCTTGGTGCGAAGTACAATGCCCTGCAATTTGCAAGTACAGAATTCACATTTCCGTCAAACATTTTCTTTTTTAGTACACATGGCAACTTGTAGTACTGACAAAATGGCAGTCGGTCCACTGATGCATCATTTTTTTTGTTTCACATGTGAATTATATTTTTTTCCTTTTCAGACATGGCAAGTTCACACACGCTAGCATGGCAATTATACTACACTACCCATATTGGACACCGTCACCTCTGAAGGCAAGTTTCTGTACATTTCTCATTATTCCTACATTTATGCCCACGACAAGTCGTACGATCCAACACATGGCAACTTCCATTAATGTAATTCAATTTATTCTCTCTTTATGGGAACTACATTGTAATACATCTTATTTTTTTCCACAAAGATGTCAAGTGCATCCACATTCCCATGGAAAGTTAGTTTTGCCATAGACCCCTCACATGCGTAAGATGATGTAGGCGTTGGTGCCACCCCTGTCCTCCCCACGACATCATCTTCTGTTCCTGCATTTTCTTAAAACCGTAAGTTTTCTTGCCTGCGAACCTACTTTTTCCTTACTTACAATATGTATTCTTCTTTAAAATTCCATTGGGAACTGCTGCTGTTGTATTGGTTGTGTGCTGCCACTAGGCATTCCTTGTTCCTTTGTCCCGTACACCATGGCAGATGTGGATGCGTCCAAACCACCTGCATTTTATTTCTAACGAATCGGATTTTTTTCGTCCATACGTAAGGTCTTTTTCTAAATTCTTTTCTTAATGCATTTTTATGCATATCAAGTACCTTTGTCCACATGCTACTGCAGGAGTGGCAACAAAGGTCCAGTTGAGTTTAGATCCTCATTATCATGCACACCCCATGGTGTTACTTGCGGTGAGCCATAGAACCAGGGGTTCCCTCCATTGTTTTGGTCCATCCCACTTATGACTACCTTTTTGTTTGTCCCCCCTTCAAATATATGTGAAAACAAAGCATTAAAACATTTTTCTTTTCAGTACAACATGGCAATATTAACAGCACACACATGGCAATATCACTGCTTTACGCATGGCAGTGTCAGTTGTCTGCACGTGTCAACGTTCACCAGATCATGGCAATATTAGTAGCACACACATGGCAATATCAGTTGTTCGCACATGGCAACATTCACTAGATCATGGCAATACTAGCAGCACACTCATGACAATACCAGTGGTTTACACATGGCAATATCAACAATTCTACATGGCAATATTAGCATCACACGCATGGCAATGTCCATTAGTGCACACTTGGTGACAACTGAAACTTTGCATCCCCTAGCAAGTTCTTCTAGCATCATTCCTATGCTAACAATCATCATCACTAAACAATTACGGAAGATGGCAAAACACCAGAACACAATTGGCAACAATTTGTGTAGCAATACGAACTTCTTTTTCATTGTTTCATCATGCATGCTCTCTTTTGGCAAACCAGGGTAAGTAGTTCATGGCACGAAAAGAAGCTCTATGGATGAGTATGGCAAGATTTGTATGGTACTAACGGGAGACATGGGCCAGATAAGGAGTGAGGGGGCTAGGGAAGGTGCGTCGGCGACCACAACTAACCTGCAATTAGCTCAGATCTGGACTACTCCTCGTCAGATATTGCCATGGCAACTTGCGCTGGGTAAGGGGAGGGCAACAATGGAGGGGCGGGGGGAAGGGGAACGATGGAGTGGCAAGGGAAAGAGATCCTGGGATCGAGAGAGGGTAGGGGACGGCTAGCTGGATCCAGCATCTGGTAGGACCGGGGTCACCACCTAGTTATTGGGGTTCGTGCAGGCGTTCGGGCCTTATGATTGCCTGCCTGGACACTTTAGTTCGGCACGTGATGCTCCCGCTCCGAACAACTAGTTCGGACCGGACTCCACAAGCCCCGAACGTTCGGCACTTATCGGCGTCCTATTTCAACAACAATTGTTATATACTCATTTTGACGATAGTTAATTCCAGACGGATGTTGTTTCCGACGGATGTTGTACTCGTATTATATAAAAGATTGTAGGTTTTTCATTTTATGTTTCGCTCTTTAGTTCTGACTCGCCAGCCTGGCCAGCCTCATTCACCCCGTCTAATTCACCAACGGTTGGTATACTCCTTTATGTTAAATAATATAGTCATGAAAAAACGGTTGAGAGCTAACTATACATGTGCATACATTCATTTCAACAACAGTTAATTCAGGACAGATGTTGTACTCGTACTATACAAAAGATTGTAGGTTCTATGTTTCACTCTTTAGTTCTGACTCGCCAACCTCATTCACCCTGTCTAATTGATGAACGGTTGGTATACTTCTTTATGTTAACTATATAGTCATGAAAAATCATATATACATTTGAAAATATTAAATACTCCTATATACATTTGCAAAAAGAAAAATATGAAAGAAACGTTATCATGCGTGTCCTTTATAGTGCACAATATAATACTAATGTTTTTGCACAAAATTCTACTGCTAGAAGATTTATAGTATGTGCAAGACCATGACAATTTGGTGGTCTTTAATTTTTGAACCGACGGGTGCACTAGCTAAATAATGGGTGCCTTTTCCTCTCCAGAGCATATCTGTATAGTACAATGACTTAAGACGGGACTCCAGCCAGCACTTGTTCCAACTTTGCTAGACAAAAAATGGCAAAATGTGTTGCCAAGCGTGCCAAATAACAACGCATTGAGAATATAGTATGTGCAGGCTCCATCGCAACAATGTCACCGTATACATTCCTTTTCCAAAATACAGCTGATAGCATCGTCAACAGTATCAACAACCTGTAAGAAATAGACAAGTGCAGTTAGAACAGCAAGCCAAATACACAAACATGATATCACAGCAATGGATAGTTTGTTGTTATGGTTCTGCTCCCAAAAGAGGTGACATTTATGATTTATCACCCAAAGTTTTTGAGTGGATGCTGTTTTCTGTAGTTTATCAAACACGTCTACTATGTTTTATTTACCCACTACTGCAAATTCTTCTTTTATGCCATCTCCCATCATACTTGGTGTACTTCCGATGCTTAATGGCTTAGAGCATTAGTTTGTGGTTATGGTTCTGCTGCCATCGTACGCTCCCAAAAGTCCAAAACATTGAGTACTGGATGTGTCACATGTATGACGGGAGATGGCATCACGGTGCTTGTAAATTAAACATTGTACATATTGTTAATAAACTACAGAAGACAACATCCCCACAAACATTTACGTTGCACCTCCTTTGGGATCAGAAGTTCAGAACCATAACCAGCTACTTGTATAGATTCACAACAATAGCAAACTAACCTTTTATGAGTTACTTTTTCACATTTGGGCAGGCAAATTATCTAGTTTTACAAAACAACTACCTTTACACTCATTGAAGCATGGTAAGATAACCATCTTACTTTGGAATCAGACTAGCATAAAATGGATATTGAAGTTATATAGCGGATTGAATTATATGATGAGCCATAGTAATCTTGACAACTAGAATTTCTTTGGCTTGCTCTACTCTAAAATTTTAAAGCTAACCATATGGCCCTTGAGCAGTGACAATAATAGTTGTGCAGTAACAAAATATCACTTCATCCATCCCAAAATTTAAGGTGCATTATTATGCTTGCAGTCAACGCTATAAAACTTTGACCACTAATTTACACAAAGGTAAATAATTGATGATGTAAAATTATGTCATTCTGTGTATCTTTGTGAAATCATTTCATGTTATATACTGATCTGTGTACTATTTTTAGTAGCATGCTAAGATTTAAATAGTAGTCGGATGCACTGGAGACTGTTTAAGTCCAACACGGCTTATATTTTGGAACAAACGATGTAAAAGGAGAAAGCATCAAGCTGTAGGTTGTACAGGTAAAGCCACGGCATCACACTGAAGCTGCGAAGAAAAGCCAATTTATCATGACCAGCAACTGATGCCCCTCCCAAAAAAAAGGCTAATCAACTGATGGGACATGTAATAGTAGTCTTAGCTATTCATGCAAATGAATGGTACATGGAGGTAATAAAGTAAACGCAGTAGGTTGCAGGCAGGGTCATGCAGCAGGATACTAATTACTTCTTGGTTGGATTAATCAAGGGAGTAATAGACAGGATTTGATCGTTGTTGTTCGCCGTCACAAAGTAGATTTGACTGATCAAGACAGTACTAAACAATTTCTAAGTTGGTATTTCATGCTTTTACTACTCGTTTATATCATCAAACCAAGAACCAATACGTGACACAGAATGGTGGACTAAGCAATGAAATTGACTGAATCTATCTAACCTAAAATAATGGGTGAAAGCCTGTTTTCAGCATTTAAAAGAAATGGGCAAAAGCCGGCCGACGACCCGCTAATCTTGATTTCAAACATAGAATATAATTGTGTGGTGGCATCACTGTATGAAGAACAGAACTCCAAAGTGAGTTGCTAGTTGTGTGAGCTGATGTACTATAGAATGAAGTCAAATGAACTTGTGCTACTTGGGTGACCTGATGTACTATAGGGTGAACTCAAATAAAATGTAGAAGACATATTGAGGTCAAGAAACATTACAACTGCCTTATGGTTATTCAGATTTCAGACTGAAACTACTATCAGTTATACATAAATTTAGTTGACAACATTTTTTACAGATGACGAAACATTCATAAGGTCCAACTAGAGAATCAGCAGAAAATACATACCAAATCAGCAGGAAACTTTGGATCATTATCATTTCCCCTAAAAACACCAGTCCTAGTAAGGACGGACGACCAAGGGGGGCCAGCCTGCAAAGTGTAAATTCATCAATGTTCACATCTCTTGCCAGAATGCAAACAACAAGGTAAACGCTGTCTTCGGATATTTTGTAGGATTGCATGCTAACTGTTCAACCTTGAGTTCATAACTGCACAACTTCCTAACGCTGCCAACTGCTGGAAGCAGTGATTTTCTTTATTGGAAGAATCAGCGGAATCATAGCATAGGCTAACCTTCAAAACTCCATTGATATCAACTTTAGGATTATCACCGATCATGTAGATAGTAGAGAACTGATGGTCTTGTACTTCATTCGTCGGCTGTGAATTTGGATAGATACCCATAACAATTTTTTCTAGTATATTAGCTGCATTCTTGAACACAAATGGATTAGGTTTCCCATAAGATGTATACTTCAGCGGAACATCATTAACTCTGAAAATTTAAGTTAACAGGAGACAGATAAGTATTTAACATATATGTGCTTAGAAGTACAGTTAATTAATTATATAATATAATGGCTTACTGATTGAAGATGCTTTCGAGTGCTATCCGGAAGGCACCCATCCCAAGCCGCTCAGAAGGAAATGCAGCCTGCCATAGGAGGTCCCAAACAAGTTATGATCAATTGCTAGCAGTTACCTTACATATGCATGCACGGAACCTGAACGTCAATCAGAGTATTTCCCTGCAATGAGTTCATCGTGTTGCACTGCGACCCCCTTTCTAATACATTATCTTACCTTCAAACTTCACACATTTTAAATATATTGACAAAGTAGATTCTTGTGCCAATATTTTTAAAGAATGGAGCAAAAAAGAATACAAAATGCTTCTGCGTTTTGTTTGAAGTTTTGGCCTGCACTCTTACTTTGTAGGGGTTGAGATACAACTTATACAGGTCATCCTCTGGTTGAGAAAGAGACAGAGGGATGCAAGTGAGCTGAAAGCTATCGGGGGTGAACGTTGTGGGTCAGTGGTGCTGGAGGATATCTTGCAGTGCCCCAAAACACCGATGTTAGGCATTCCTGAGCTGGATCTACAGGAGGTTATCGCAACTAGGGATGCAGGCGTAAACATGATATTAGTTCAAACTAAACTAAATCTGTCCGGAAGAATTATAACTAACCTGAGATATTTTGACTCGGAAGCGGGGCGGATCGGGCGCCGGTCTGCATCCCTAATCGCAACGGCCTGCTGGTATTTATGGTGGCTATGACGACAGGCGACTCATGGTGACAGTATCCCACCGATTAGCAAATGTATGCTGCCTATTTTGGCCATTACAAAAAAAAAACGCATCTAAAATTCACAGCCGGTCAGGAACCAGCAAGATCGATGGGCTAAACCTTGCTCCGGACTGGTGAAACTTAACGTGGATGCATCTTTTCATCCTGACGCTGGTAAAGGTGCTATTGGAGCTGTCATTAGAGACTCATCAGGTCATTTTCTTGCTGCCTCGACGACCTTTGTGCATTATGCTTCATCTGCTGTAGCAATGGAGGCTTTGGCCATGCAGCATGGCCTTACATTAGTCCTTAACTGCGGATGCAACTCTACGTCGATGCTTGCTCACGACGACATCAATGGTATGACCTGGTGGCGGCGACTTATGCTCAGTGTATGGAGACTGCGGGGGCCATTGGGTAGGTGGAGTTTCGACATGTTCATCGGGAAGCTAATGGTGTGGCGCATGAACTTGCTAGAATGTGTTTTTTAGATGAATTCCCATGTAATTGGATAGATGAACCTCCTAGCTTTATTTTATCTGCACTCATGAACGATGTAGTTTTGTTTGTCAATAAAATGCGCCATGATGGCTTTCCCTAAAAAATATTTTTTTCATTTGACCATTGCTCCAATTGAAGAGAAGCATGTCCAACATCGTCTGAGATGGTTTGGGCATATTCAGCGCAGGCCTCCAGAAGCTCCAGTGCATAGCGGACGGCTAAAGCGTGCGGAGAATGTCAAGAGAGGGCGGGGTAGACCGAATTTGACATGGGAGGAGTCCATTAAGAGAGACCTGAAGGATTGGAGTATCACCAAAGAGCTAGCTATGGACAGGGGTGCGTGGAAGCTTGCAATCCATGTGCCAGAGCCATGAGTTGGTTGCGAGATCTTATGGGTTTCACCTCTAGCCTACCCCAACTTGTTTGGGACTAAAGGCCTTGTTGTTGTTGTTGTTGTTGTTGTTGACCATTGCTCAATATAGTCATGCACGTAATATAGGACCATCAAACTACAACACCAAATTTTGTAGGACTGTGAAATCATTGTAAAAATGTAAAATACCTCAAACACCGAGTTTATTCACTCCATTTGTACATGACTCTAGGTACCAACAGGGACCCCCAGGGAAACTAAAGTTTTGTCTCCTTTCCTTTTCCACATATAGGCATGACACAAGTGTCCTAAACCTATCTACATCTACCTCCTTATGCATGGAACATGGTCTATTGGCAAGATACCCCTCATATATACATCTCTCCCCCAAAATATAAATTCAACTTGATGTATGTATAAAGTTAGGGAAGTAGGAGCCCCTACCAAAAGAAAAACAGATCTGGTATTATTTTATTTTCAATCTACAAAAACCCACACAAACACTCCTCCACGTATGCAAATGACCTTAAATCTAATTCCTCTACCATTAATGTTAAGGCTAACCAAGTAGGGCCTTTAATTGAGATACTGAACTGAAATCCTTGAACCTGCACGAAAGCACGATTAAGTCCCTAAATCTGAAAGTAAGTTTACAGATCTACTAATCTGCAGTAAAATATGAGCCCATTTGATGAAGAATGTCTGGGATGCCCCAGTTTCTATCATGATACCAAACTATAGATTAAGATTTGATACTTCCTCTGTTCAGAAATATGACACTTTAGAAACGTGCTATACAATACGAACTCCTCATACCTGATATTCAAGATCATCAGCCGAAAAATATAAAGGAGGTTGATCTCCTTTTCCATTTCCAGGAAGTCCACCAGTTGACAAGATGTCACAAAGTACCTGTAAGATATAATTAACAAACAATTTAACTTATGCATGCCAACCACTTCAACTGAAAAACATAAACATGGCACTTTGCATACATGTCTATAGAAGAGGATGTTTACAACTCACGCAGTTACAAGGAAGACTGAAAAGAAATTGCTCAAGATTTTACAATAATGGAACATACAGTAGACTACCTGTAGATCTCTACCCCAATCAACAGGGTCACTAACAACAAACACTCCTTTAACTCTCTCCTGGTAAACATCATATGGTGGATGCATTTTCTCAGACATAAAGTCTTTACAGTTTGGTTGTCCCACTTTCCATTTCTTGAAAGGAGCTAGGGGGTCAATTTCCTCAAAATGTGATGAATAGTCATCTATGGACAGAACCTTTCTGCACATAACAGACAATTCATGAGAAATACACACAACATAATTCACCTACGGTCGTGATAGCCTAAAAGCAACATTAAGGATTACCTAAACCCATACTCAGCCATCACTGATGCAGGCTCTCCTTTTCCAACAGCAACAATAAGATCATCTTCAAAACTGTAGTAACAGAAAAATGTTGTATATACCATTCCGGAATGAAAAATCATAGGTGAAAATCACAAACATTATCTATAGAACAGAACTTATAAAGACTACTTATGTACTTCAATATCATTACCGCTTCACCAGATCTCTGTAAGGAGAATGGCCATGCACAACCTGCATCATCATCACAAAAATTTGCAGAAATTAACATAGGAATAGATGCAATATTCTTTTTCATTGAACTTTGTTGTGTTAGTTGTTAGTTAAAAGTCTACTGTTGTGTATGACTGTTCATAAGCAATGGGTAATGAGCCATGATGATAGTGTAAATACCTGTGCTGGAGAGATGTTAACTCCCAAAAGCTCACTTAATTCTAGGGCTCGTTTATGCTCTGGAACACCACCTCCTGCCAACAAATTGAAAAATCTTAATAATATCAATAAAGAGATTCCGTAATATAACTGAGAACTGGTAAGCATCACAGTGCCTCACTGTAAAAAGTACAAACCATTAAACATAGGATGGGTATGAAAAACTAACTGCTCAACATTGTAAACCATTCTTCCTATAGAAAACATGTTTCCTCTTAATTATCCAGATCGTTCAGCATTATTCTTGTCTGAGCAAAATACACAGGTCAACCTTGGCATTTCAATCTTTATAAGGCTGAATCCATGTGAGTTAATATGATAATACAGATGGTGCCATGTTAGGGCTGTTTTTTTTAAACCACATTATGCTCGTGAAATTTCATGAAATTAACACTACGAATGGTGTAACTTTCATAAATAATTGCATATGTGACCCCACAGGATTGCGACACGCCGCCGCCACTGGCTACAATATAGTGGCATATATTGAAAAACATTATGCATACAACTGGTTTTGTTGTAGTACAGGAAGATATTAAGCTCATTATAAGAGTTAAGCCAACATCCGGCTCGTTTTGGTCTAAACAACGGAAGCAATCCATCACTCTGTATAGAAATTAATTTGCGGCCATTGGAGATAAATAGGATGTGCTATAGGACATAGTAAACTACTCACCATTGGTTAAGAACAGAAAAGGAATCTTCAGGGTACCTGAAAAAGAGGCAACAGATGATGATCCACAAGCTACTAAGTAACACATGGTAGGGCATTAATTTACATTGCCAGCATGTTTATTAAAAAACAACATACTGATGCAGCCTAAGAGTTCACCAATCTATTACTACCTCCCTGCAGTTTTGACCATTTACTTCCAGTATGAATATGTTAGTAAGAAAATTAGAAAATCATGTTGCTATGAAGTATATTTCATGAAGATCTACTGGAGTTATTTCCACTTGAGCAACCTAAATATCTTTTATGTACTATACTATTATAAGTTTGTGTCGCGCCTGCATATGTCCCTAGTCAGCATATGCAGCGGACTGAACCAGTGCAGGTTCAGTATTGCACCTGAACTGAACCTGCAGCGCCCTGCGTGGCGAGCCGGGCCGTGGGCCTTGTAGCGTGCGTCGTCGTGAGTGACTGGCCGGGTGCCAGCTTCATATTGTACCCAGACCGATGGATTGGGCAGGAAGGAAATAGACTCTGAATCCAATTCTCTCTCCCTCACCTCGTCCTCACCTGCTCCCTTCTCTCCTTCTCCCCCCAAATTCTAGATCGAGATCCAGGGCATTACAATCTGGTATTCAGAGCCAAAATTTTTTTTCCCCCGATCCACGCCGCCCCGCCGCTCTCCTATCCTCTTGATCGTCCAGTAACATCCACCGAGCCAGGTGCGAGCCGCTCCGTCGAACTCGCCCAAAATCCTGCTTGGGGTTCGGATCGATTCGGAGCGAGACGACGGCGCCGCCATCCAAGCCCTCGGCGCAGACCCGCCGTGTCCTGGACGCGATGACGGAGACAACCGACAAGCTTCAGAACCTGCTCGAGACGGTGATTCGCCGGCTGGACACGAGCCAGAAGACCGCGGACGAACGCCACCAGGCGCAGCTCTCCTACAACGACCAAGTATCCGCCGAGCTCAAGCTCCTGTCCAAGCAAATCGACCTCACGCAGGCCGATGTGGATGAGGCCCGCAAGGCTGCGCCGACCGTGGATCCAGCGGCGACCGTCTCCGGTGCCGCATCTCCATCGGGCGTCACGGTCACCGGGGATTCCTCCGCACACCCCCCCCCCACCACCACCACCACCACCACCTCCACCACCGAGTCGCCCTCCGCCGCTGCCCCTCTACACCAACGGTGCAGCACAGCTTCCATTCGCCCGCCTCGTCAACCACGGTCCGCCGCTGCTCACCGCGCGGTCACCGTCGCCCTCGGAGCACGACCGCCACGGCGACCACTACATCAAGCCGCCCAAGCATGATTTTCCGCGATTCGACGGCGACTCCCCGCGCATCTGGCTGGACCGCTGCACCACCTACTTCGAGCTATACCGCGTGCCGCAACACAGCTGGGTCACCACCGCGGCGCTGTACATGGACGGCCTGGCCGCAATGTGGCTCCAGGCCTATCGACAGACGCACCTTGGGGTCAATTGGCATCAATTCACAGCTGCAGTGAAGGAGGAATTTGGCCCAGAGGAGTTCGAGGTTCAGATGCACAACTTCATTCGGTTAAGGCAGACAGGCGGTGTTCAGGATTATCGCCATCAGTTCGAGACAGCCATGTACCATTTGCTCGCTCTGGATCCGACCTTGAGCACCAAATTCTTCATATCGCAGTTTCTGATCGGGCTCAAGGACGAGTTACGCTTAGGCGTGCGACTACAAGCACCTACCAGCATCACTTGGGCTGCAGTGTTCGTGCGTATTCAGGAAGAAGAGTTGGAGAAGCAACGCACAGCGCGTCCGCGCATCACACCAGTGGGGCGACCACCACCGGCGGCACCACCAGCAGCTGCTGCCCCAGCCCGCGTCGCACCTGTACCACGGCAAGGGGGCGATGATTATGCACGGGAACGCCAACTGCGCGAGTTCAGAAGAGCGAACGGCCTCTGTTTTCGCTGCGGGGACAAGTACTCCAGAGAGCACCAGTGCAAACGCACTGGCCAGATCCTGATGATCGAAGTGGGCGACTATGGCGAAATCCTGTCAGATGATACAATACACGCACTGCAACTACTCGACCCACCAGCAGCTCAAGAACCAGAGTGCTGCTCGCTCTCCCACCACGCCGTCTCCGGGGAGGAAGCACCATCAACCATGCGCCTCCGAGCTCAGGTTGGGGATCAGGTGATGCTGTTGTTGGTCGATTCAGGCAGCACCCACAGTTTTGTCAGTGAGTCTTTCATCTCAAGGTTGTCTGTTCAACCTGAACCTCTACCGCCTGTCTCTGTCCGGGTGGCGAATGGCCAACGCCTGCAGTGTGACAAGATCGTCCGATCCTTGCCATGGGAAGTGTCGGGGCACACCTTCCACACCGATCTGCGGGTCTTCAACTGAGTGCATATGACGGGGTTCTTGGGATGGATTGGCTATCGCAGCACAGTCCCATGAACTGCCACTGGCAGTTGAAGACGATCTCCTTCCAAGTGGGCGATAAAACTGTGCACCTCCAAGGCGTCAAGAACACGGACCTCCCTCCGATCACCGAATCAGATGCATATGAGCTCCAGCGTATGGAAATCGCCAATGACATATGGACAGCGGCATTGGTGACAGTGGAACGGACTGACAAACCTGAACCAGCGCCCATACCTCCAAATATTCAGAAGCTGCTATCTGAATACAAGGACGTCTTTGCCGAGCCCTGTACACTGCCACCCCGCCGACAGTATGACCACAGCATCAATTTAGAGCCCGGCAGTGCACCAATCAACACAAAACCTTATCGCTACTCACCGGCGCAGAAAGACGAAATCGAAAAGCAAGTACAAGATATGCTGCAGTCCGGAGTGATCGCCCATAGCTCGAGCCCCTATGCAGCTCCCGTGTTGTTGGTGAAGAAAAAGGATGGGAGTTGGTGGTTTTGTGTTGATTTTCGACGGCTGAACTCAGCTACAGTCAAGAACAAGTTTCCCTTGCCTGTTGTGGATGAGCTCCTCGATGAATTGGCTGGCGCTGCATACTTCTCCAAGATAGATCTCCGCGCGGGCTATCATCAGATACGAACGCGGGAAGAAGACGAGGAGAAGACTGCCTTCAAGACGCACCACGGGCACTATCATTTTCGTGTGATGCCCTTTGGCCTGTGCAATGCACCAGCCACGTTCCAGTGCCTGATGAACACCGTCTTCGGACGCCATGTAAGTAAGTTCATCATTATTTTTCTGGATGACATTTTGGTTTTCAGCGAGGAGCTGCAGGAGCACGAGGAACATCTACGCATTACCTTGGACCTCCTCCGCGAGCATCAACTGTTTGCCAAGGCCTCCAAGTGCTCATTTGCACAAACTAGCATCGAGTACTTGGGCCATATCATCTCCAAGGACGGCGTGGCAACGGACCCAAAGAAGACCGGTGCGATGAACGCCGCCCGCTTCAACAAACCAAACCGAGCTGCGCGGGTTCCTCGGCTTAACGGGCTACTACCGCAAGTTCGTCCCACACTACGGCATTATCGCCAAGCCCCTGACACAGCTGCTCACCAAAAAAGGGTTCGAGTGGAACGAGAAGGCCCGAACGCGTCGTCATGCTCAAGAAGGCGATGGTGCGCACACCGTGCGTTTCGCGGCCGGACTGTCTTGGCGCCGTTCACCATCGAGACCGGCGCTGTGACCTTTGGCGTGGCGCGGTGCTCATGCAAGCCGGTCACCCCGTGGCCTACCTCAGCAAGGCCTTGGGCGTGCGCAATCAGAAGCTTTCCACCTATGAAAAAGAATTCCTGGCAGTCATGATGGCAGTCGACAAGTGGAGACCATATCTTCAGCGGGCGCCATTCGAGATCGTCACCGACCACAAGAGCCTCTGCGCCCTCAGCGACCAGCAATTGGCAACGGAGCTGCAGCGCAAGGCCATGGCGAAGCTGGTCGGCCTCCAATTTACCTTCCGCTACAAGCGCGGCACCGACAACGGCGCAGCGGACGCGTTGTCGCGTGTCGGCCACCTGATGGCTCTCGACGCGCTATCCCTGTGTCAACCACAATGGCTCCAGGAGGTCGCAAACTCTTATGCGACGGACCCGGACGCCCAGGAGCTGCTCGCCAAGCTCGCCCGTCGACACCGACGGCCGGGCGCACTGCGCAGCAAGGCGTCATCCGGCAGCGTGGGCGCCTGGATTGGAGCAAATTCAGCCCTGCAGACAAAGCTCATCTCGGCGCTGCACCACGGTATTGGTGGCTACTCGGGAGCCACCCGACCTACCACTGCGTCCATAAGCTGTTAAGCTGGACCGGCATGAAACGCAGCGGTCGAAGATTTACGTGAAGCGATGCGGCTGTGCCAAGATGCCAATCACGAGCACACGCGCACCGCAGTAAGCTCCAACCGCTACCGATTCCGCAAGAACCATGGCGAGGCTGACCATGGATTTCGTCGAAGGTCTGCCAAAATCGGAGGGCTACGATGCCATTATGGTCGTCGTCGACCGGCTCACCAAGTACGCACATTTTGTGCCGCTGCGCCATCCCTTCACGGCAGCTCAGGTCGCCCGCGCGTTCTGGGAACACATCATCAAGCTTCACGGCGTGCCTCATTCCATCGTGTCCGATCGCGACAAGATCTTCACCAACGCCATGTGGCGTGAGCTCCTCGCCACCGCTGGGACCAAGCTGCTGTATTCCACGGCTTACCACCCGCAAACTGACGGCCAGACCGAGCGCGTCAATCAGTGTCTGGAGATGTATCTCCGGTGCGCCGTGCATGAGACGCCCAAGCAATGGCGCAAATGGCTTCCGACAGCAGAATTCTGGTACAACTCGACCCATCACTCATCTTTGAACTGCTCCCCATTCAAAGCCTTATATGGTAGAGAACCAAATCTGGGTGGACTGCCACAACTGAGCTCGGAGCTGCCAGCAGACGCCCAGGGCGAGGACCTGGACTGGGCCGCGCACACTGAGCTGCTGCGGGCTCAACTAGCTCGCGCCCAGGATCGCTTCAAGAAGCAAGCCGATCGTCACCGTGCCGAGCGCGCATTTGACGTGGGAGAACAGGTTTTGCTCAAACTACAACCCTACGCACAAACTTCAGTCGCCAATCGCCCGTGCCGCAAGCTGGCTTATAAATTCTTTGGACCCTTCCTCGTCACCGAGCGCGTGGGCACGCTCGCTTACCGGCTTCAACTTCCTCCGGACAGCCGCATTCACCCAGTGTTTCATGTGTCCCAGTTGAAGCCTTTCGTTCCTGACTATTCACCAGTCTTTGATGAGCTTCCTAAGGTACCAGATCTTGCAGCCCACGAGACACAGCCACTTGCAATCTTGGATCGCCGCATGATGAAGAAAGGAGACGTGCCGGTCGTCCAGCTACAGATTCAGTGGGAGAACATGCCGTCCTCAGCAGCAACCTGGGAGGATTACTCGGTGCTGCGCCAGCGTTTCCAGACGCCGGCATTTGGGCAGAAGCAACATCTCAAGGGGGGGACAATGTCGCGCCTGCATATGTCCCTAGTCAGCATATGCAGCGGACTGAACCAGTGCAGGTTCAGTATTGCACCTGAACTGAACCTGCAGCGCCCTGCGTGGCGAGCCGGGCCGTGGGCCTTGTAGCGTGCGTGCGTCGTGAGTGACTGGCCGGGTGCCAGCTACATATTGTACCCAGACCGATGGATTGGGCAGGAAGGAAATAGACTCTGAATCCAATTCTCTCTCTCTCTCACCTCGTCCTCACCTGCTCCCTTCTCTCCTTCTCCCCCCAAATTCTAGATCGAGATCCAGGGCATTACAGTTTGACTGTTTGACCACATGCTCTCTAGGAAGTCATCAAGTTACAAACACGGCTATTAGTAGTGCACATCACAAAAATAGATGATCTGTAGCCAAATTGACATAGTCCGCATGAACACCACGCCAAACACAAACCTAATGCCTACGACCTGTTTGATGAAATAACGCAAAGGCGCCTAGCGCATGTCGCCAATCCGCCGTCACAAGTACGGACGAAACACTCCTTTATAACGTCATTTACAAGCACCGAGGTAATTCAACCAAATGCAGCAGGTTCCGAGAAGCACGGGATTACCATCGTCGGAGTAGAGGCGTCGGATGGCCTGCGGCGAGCCCCCGATAGGGCTACGGCCGCGCAGGATGACCCCGTCGATGTCGAAGGCGATGCCGAAGGAAGGCCTCGCCGGCGCCAAGGCGCAGTGGGACAGTCGGCGGCCGCGCGTGCCCTGGAGCTCCGCCCGCGTCCGCGCCGCCGCGCGAGCGAGCACGGAGCGGAAGCCCCTCATGCCGTCAGAGAACGCGACGTGGCGTGGCGAATTGCGAACTCTTTTTCTCGCAACAAAAAAAGAGAGTTCCGGACCCTTTATTTCCGCGGTCGCTGACGCGCGGGCCACCACCCGTTGTGTGTGCCGCAGCACAAGACGTGGCGGGCCGGCGTCCCGCAACAGCGCCGCGCCCTCTTCTTCCAGCTCCGGTTCCAAGGCCAACTCTCGGGCCAGTGACAGCCGCACAACCGCCCGTTGGTCACCACCCAAACTCCACTCGCCACCGGCGACCCACCACCATGGCGGCGCACGCGCTGCTCACCGTGCCGCACGCGACCGCCGGCCCGCGACTGGCTGCACCTCTTTTCACCCCGGCGGCGACCGGGCCGAGCCTCTGCCGCGCGAACTGCCGGCCCGGCTCCCTCACCAACCAGCAGCAGCGGCTGCGCCACCTTCACCCTGCCGCTGCGGCCACCAAGCCCGGAGCCATAGGTATCCCGCGACCTCCGTCGCTCACACTGGTCGCTTCGATGCTGCTGCTGCCACACGCGGGGGCGCTTAACATGATCGGCGCGATTCGCAGGGAGCGCCGCGGAGGCTGCTGCGGCGCCGGCGGAGGGGCTCGTGAGGTCGCTGCAGGGGGTGGAGGTGTTCGACCTGAACGGGAAGGCGCTGCCCGTCGCTGATCTGTGGAAGGATAGGAAGGCCGTGGTTGCGTTCGCCCGCCATTTCGGGTGGATTTCACTGTCATGTCAGGATAATTTGTCGAGCTACGGTGATTATTTTGTGTAGCTGAGATAGTTGGTGCTGGTTGTTTGCAGGTGTGTGCTATGCCGAAAGAGGGCCGACCTTCTGGCGGCTAAGCAGGTTAATTCGATGTCTCATTGATTCCTCACTTTATTAGTTACTAGTGATAGAGGAACATGCGAAATGCCGTCAATTGCTCAAAGCTATACAATCTGTTGCTTGCCATTTGCCATTGAACAAAAATGGAACTCCCTTTTTCAGAGGCCGTGGGTGACATACTAACACCTGCTGAATGTATGTTGGCTGCCCAGATGTTTCAGTAATTCGGCAGAGCATAAGGCCTTCCTAAGTTAGTTAATGCTTGCAAAAGCCAAAGTGATGCGTTCGGTTTCATTAGTTTATGTAGCTCCTGAATTCGGTGTATACCTTTTGTAAACTGTCCTTTTTTGTATTCTAATCTTAATTTTTGGGCTTAACACCCATATCCAGGAGGCAATGGAAGCTGCAGGAGTTTCTCTTGTTTTAATCGGACCAGGTACTGTTGAACAGGTATGCGCTCTAGTATGAGAACACTTCATTTTTTGGTGTACTCGGTGGTCGTGAAATACAAAAGGCTAATGTGGAGGGTAAGGATAATATGTACTGGTGTTTGATGTGGTATTGTGGTAAGACACCTATTCCTGAAGTAACCACGAATCCACGATTGCGTTATTATCATGGTTTGATGGGGATATGTGATACTGTTTAATACTACATGTACTTTTATTCATGAACAAATTGGCATGTAGTTGTCTCTAAGGGTCTGTCTGCTGCGGGTCTGGGCGTGTGTCTTTTAGGGCTTGTTGAGCTGTGCCCTCAGCAGTACCCCCGTACTTTTGTTGTGTGCTACTTTGTGTGTGTGTTTGTGTGTGCATGGGTTGAACCTATGTCCGATGTCGTGCTCTGGCGGTTTGCTTTATATATAAAGCGGGGCGAAAGCCTTTTTCGGTAAGGGTCTGTCTGCTTTATTTGCCTTGATTGTGGTATATATTGACCCGTGATCTTGTAGTTTCTTTGAAGTTTGATTTATTACTGTATAAGGAAAAACTAAGGCCCTTGAAATTTAGTATAACTTGCGAAGAAAAGTTGCATACTCACATTAGTATTCCAGTGGTTGATTAAATTAGTTATTTGATAGATGGACTCCATTTTAATTGTAGATAATCTATCATGTCAATAATTGATGAAATAATACTGTTTTTGTATTGATCCAGGCAAAGGCGTTTTCTGATCAAACAAAATTCAAAGGAGGTAATATTATTAAATCATCTCTTTCTAGCCCGTATGACTTTACACCTAGAACAATGTTAACATGCGAGTATGTACATTGACATAAATAAATATTAAATACTTATCTAAATAAATTGTCCTCTAGTATATAGACTAAAGTGGTAGCATGGGGCCAGAGTTTAGTTGTGATAAGTGGGCCCTGGTGCCCCTTCTAAATATAAGTCTCGCTACTAAGTATCATTACTTTCTTGTTATACACCAACCAAAAGGAAGTTAGCAATAGTTTGTTTGAATTATGTACCATAATTTATTGGCCGTCCCTACATTTTGGTTCAGGCTCCGCCACTGGTAGCAATGATTCAGTGTTGTGATGCATCAGCGTATCTTGAAAGCATGTTCCACTTAGGTTCTGAAAGTATGTGGAACCTTTTTTGTGCAAAAGTATTTTAGCCTTCAAAATAATAAGTGTCGCATGAAACCAGTTCTCTTAATTATGAACCTTTTCCCATGAAACGCTTTGCACAGAGTGCTCCCGAAGTTCAAATTTACAAATTTCCAGTAACTATGCAACAAGGGCAGCTTAAGTATAGTCTTTTGTGGAAAGAAATGAGTTGTTGACAAAACATTTTGGTTTATTAATACGAGTAGTTCTTAAAAAATGAAAATGAAAATTATTTGTATCCCTCGTTAAAGGTATTTGACTCTATAAATCATACCGATGTTGATTCGGATTGGACAATTTGTGGGAATTGTTCCACTATACAAATCTGACTATTATAATTCGCAGAAGTATATGCCGATCCAGATTACTCATCATATAGGGCTCTGGAATTTGCCAATGGCTTGTTCTCAACATTTACTCCATCGGTAAGTCCTACTGGATAACTTTCCTATTGTGTAGTTTCTGTTCATCGACAGATACTTAAACGTCCATCATGTTGCAGGCAGGTCTGAAGATTATACAACTGTACAGGGAAGGGTACAGGCAGGATTGGGAACTGTCATTTGAAAAGAACACCAGGACAAAAGGCGGATGGTATGTTTCGGCCTTGCTTTGGCTGTTGGAGCTCTGATATAATTCTCTTCGGAGCATTGGTTAGTCGTGGGTCAGTTTGAGGAACATTTGTCTATTCTTTCTTAGGTATCAAGGGGGGCTCCTTGTTGCAGGCCCAGGCATCGAAAACATCTCCTACATCCACAAGGTCAATAAGCAAGCCCTTCGTGACACCATTTTCTATTTGATCATTCGCTGGATGGTGAATTACTGATTATAACTTTGTGTTGTGTAATCCTTCAACAGGACAAAGAAGCTGGAGATGACCCTGAAATGGAGGATGTTTTGAGAGCTTGTTGTTCCTAGATCTTTAGTATTGCTTTGATCTCAAATTAGAAATAAGAGTAGAACTCCTTTGGTATCCCCACTATCAAATGTTCTCGTGTATAGTCGTACTAGTCGAGTGCATAGATGACCAGTCCAGCAACACTTGTCCAGCGCCGGTGAAAACAAGATATGTTCATATGAACTAGGGAGCATAGTGTGCGCGATGCTTTGGTTGTATTTGTATAAACCCTAGTAAACCTACTGCATTAGTTAGTAAAAAAAATGATGTTCATTGCACTTGTTGTGATTTCACCTTTCTTTTTGTGCTTTCTTGGTATCCTAAATATAAGATTAATACTTCAAGTTGCTGAGTTGAGAAAGAGATGGTTGAATCAAAAGAATTCCTTTTTTGAAGTTCAATTTTTATCAGAGGACAATATGAATATTATACCTTGTTCCATTAAAACACTCAAGGGGTTATACGATATATCTGGTGTAGAAGTAGGCCAACACTTCTATTGGCAAATAGGAGGTTTCCAAATTCATGCCCAAGTACTCATCACTTCTTGGGTCGTAATTACTATCTTGCTAGGTTCAGTTGTCATAGCTGTTTGGAATCCACAAACCATCCCGACGGACGGTCAGAATTTTTTTGAATATGTCCTTGAGTTTATTCGAGACTTGAGCAAAACTCAGATTGGAGAAGAATATGGTCCCTGGGTTCCCTTTATTGGAAGTATGTTCCTTTTTATTTTTGTTTCGAATTGGTCGGGTGCTCTTTTACCTTGGAAAATTATAGAGTTACCCCATGGGGAATTAGCAGCGCCCGCGAATGATATAAATACTACTGTTGCTTTAGCTTTACTCAGAATCCTCACCCAGCTCGGTTGATTAGATCTCATCTGACCAACTGCCCATCCTACCTCCTCTACCTTTTTGATAGCCCATCTTTTTGTCTCAGTAGAGTCTTTCAGTGGCATGTTTTCTATCAAATCAATAGAAGAAAGGATCCTTTCCCTGATTTGAATCCCGTCCTCCTTCAAATAGGATATCTCTAGACTTCCCTA